>WOVY01009273.1:42500-642500 GCA_013436015.1 Rhipicephalus annulatus
GCAGCATGATCTGTACTGAATATCAACGTGGTGCCAAAAATGAAAAATGAGTCTAAACGTGCGTAAATGTTGCTGTGTATCATTCACCAACCGGATTAATAAACTAGACAAAACATGCGAAATAAATGGTTCAATAACTAGCAATAAATCCTATTATAAGTATCCTGGCGTCTATTTTTTCGACAATTTCAAGTGGAATAAACACATTGACATAACTGTGGCCAAGGCAGGCCGGATGCTATATTTCATGAGCAGCGATTTTTGGCAAGCTTCACAGACCGTGAAAAAAACCCTATATCTCATGTATGTAAGACCTAATCTAGATTATGCTTGCGTAATCTGGGATCCCCACAAGCAATACTTGATTGACGCACTGGAAAAAGTTCAAACCCAAGGAACTAGATTTGTTAGCAACAACTGTAATTCCTTTGCAAGCATCACACAAACGAAACGAGCATTGAAATTGGAGACACTGATGGTAAGGTGGCAAAACGGAGGCTTAAATTTCTTTATTGTATATATTATAATGGAAATGCTATTAACCCTCTCGATTATCTGTTCACACCAATGTGCAAATCTAATCGTCCAGACAATTCACGAAAAATATTAGAATACCTCTACAAAACCCACTTATTCGGTAGTTCTTTTTTCGTAAAAACAATACAGGAACGGAACCGTCTGCCGGATGATCTAGACAATGAAACTGATAATGAACCCTTTTTTTTTCCTTATAAGAACGCCTGTATTATCACTGCCACTAAGATTGGTTTGTTGTGTGGAAGAGTGTGAGTGTTTACAAATGCATGACTGCGACGTTGTTTTCGCTCACCGATAATCGAGTGTTTTTTTTTTCTTCTTTTAAAATTACTTGAGTGCTGTTGTATCTGTTGTATCTATTGTTTCGAGTGAAACGATGTAGTCAAGTTATTATGTGTACCTCCCTACGTAATGCCTTACGGCGATGTAGGTGAAATGTAAATAAATAAATAAATAAATGTAGGGGTATGACTACATGCCACACTCACGATGCGCTTGCGGACTTTTAACTAGCTTCACATATACCAAATTTTGTATTACGTGACGTTAATGAATGAAGCAGGTATATGACTGGCGCAAAGACGATAATCATAAAATTTATGTAATGTAGAATGTAGAATACATGCCAGGCTTATGATGCGGTCGTGGCCGTTTCCCTATCTTAATATATACCAAATTTGGTATTACATGACGCAAATAAACGAGGAAGGTAAATAACACGTCTAAACATGATAATCATGATACGCGGGATATGTTAAACATGACTACATGCTACACTCATGGCGCACTCATGGCCATTTCGCTAGCTTCAAATACACAAAATTGGTATTACTGACTTGAATGTATGACGAAGGTATATGACTGTGCAAACTTGATAATCATGACATACTTGTCATGTAACAATATGAGTATAGAACACGCTCATGAAACTCTCGCAGCCGTTTCGCTAGCTTCACATGTACCAAACGTAGTATTACGTGACTTGAATGGATGACGAAAGTATATGACTGGTGCAAACATGATAATCGCGACATGCGTGGCATGCGAGAACATAACAGCATATCACACTCATGAAGGGCTCGTGGCCGTTTCGCTATTTTCATACATACCGAATTTGGTATTACGTGACGCGTGTTTACAGGAGGTTTTCAGAAGCCTAGAATGGGAGCAGTTAGGGATAAGAGTTAATGGAGAATACCTTAATAACTGCGCTTCGCCGATGACATTGCATTGCTGAGTAACTCAGGGGACGAATTGCAACTCATGATTACGGAGTTCAACAGGGAGAGCAGAAAGATGGGTCTTAAAATTAATCTGCAAAAAACGAAAGTAATGTACAACAACCTCGGAAAGGAGCAGCGCTTCGAGATAGGTAATATTGCACTTGAAGTTGTAAAAGACTATGTCTACTTAGGGCAGGTAATAACTGCAGAGCCGAACCACGAGATCGAAGTAACTAGAAGAATAAGAATGGGGTGGAGCACATTCGGCAAGCACTCTCAAATTATGACAAGTAGATTGCCACTATCCCTCAAGAGGAAGGTATATAACAGCTGTATCTTGCCAGTACTTAGCTACGGAGCAGAAACCTGGAGACTTACAAAGAGGGTTCAGCTTAAATTGAGGACGACCCAGCGAGCAATGGAAAGAAAAATGGTAGGTGTAACCTTAAGAGACAAGAAGAGAGCAGAGTGGATTAGGGGACAAACGGGGATTAAGAATGTCATAGTTGAAATAAAGAAGAGGAAATGGACGTGGGCCGGGCATGTAGCGCGTAGACAGGATAACCGCTGGTCATTAAGGGTAACTAACTGGATTCCCAGAGAAGGGAAGCGGGTTAGGGGGAGACAGAAGGTTAGGTGGGCAGATGAGATTAAGAAGTTTGCGGGTATAAATTGGCAGCAGCAAGCACAGGACCGGGTTAACCTGCGGAACATGGGAGAGGCCTTTGTCCTGCAGGGGACGTAGTCAGGCTGACGATGATGATGATGATGAGATGATGATGATGACGTAAATGGATGAAGAAGGCATATGACAAGTGCAAACGTGATAATCATGACATGCGCGTCATTTAAGAACTTGATGACATACCACGCTTATGAAGCGCTCACGGTCGTTCTGATGGCTTTACACATATATAAAAAATTTGGTGTTACATGACGTGAATGGACAGCGAAGATATATGACTGGTCATACGTGTCCTGATCATCATAACACGCATGTTATAATAATCATGGCATTCGTGCCACGTAAGAACATGATAATATACCACGCTCGTGAAGCGTTCAAGGCCGTTTCACTTGCTTCACCAATACCAAATTGAGTATTCCATGACGTGAATGGATCACGAAGGTATATGACTGGTGCAAACATGATAATTGTGATATGCGTGTCATGTAACATGACTAAATGCCACACTCATAATGCACTCGCGGCTGTTTCGCTAGCTTCACATATAACAAATTTAGTATCACGTAATGTAATAGACGACGAAGGTAATTGACATGTTCAATCATGATAATCATGACAAGTAAGTCATGTACGGTATCATTTACGTTCAACTCGTAACGTTGTGCTGATTTTAAAGTTACATATCAACCTTCCTCATTTGGGCTTGGATATTATAGATGCCCACGTTACGTGGGATTTGCCTCTTTTCGCTCTTGATTACACGCGATACGTCTCAAACATGTGAACACTACTACGTTGTTGACACATCTCAATAAGGTACATACCAGACTATGATGAGTTTTCTGATAGACCACACATACTACGTCCTTCTTTCCTTGCAAACATACCCGTTTGCAAGGAAGGACGGAACAAAAAGAAAGAGGCAGGAAGGTTAACCAACGAAACAACCGGTTGGGTACCTTACACTGGGGGATTGAGGAGGGGGGACAAGAAACATGTGAAAGAGGCAAGGGAATTAAAAGGAAAAGGGGAAAAACAGTATATTCACTGCAGTGTGTAGAACTCGACCACAAATCAGAGGCGTTCACATAAACCCGTCGTCCTCAAGAAAACACAAAGGCGCTTTCACCGCCTTGTGGGCTGTTAAGAAATGTGGACGGTGCTGCAATAGTAACTGCACAGAAAGGAGCCGGCCATCCAGTCACCACAATGCGTTGGAGAGTGCTTGTCTCTCTGAGGCAAATCGAGGGAAGTGGCAGAGCAGGTGTTCGATATTTCCCTAGGTGCCGCAATCATCGCATGCCACACTGTCAGCCATTCTGATTAACGTGGTACAAGCTTTGGCAAAATCAACTCCCATCCAATGGGGATAGAGAAGCAAAACTTCACGCCGATGTAGGCCGGGTTAAACTGGAGATGTAGTGAAGGGTCAAGTTCGTGTAGTCTGGTACGCCGTATGCTCGGTGTGTTCCACTCAGTCAGTGTGAAATGCCGGGCCAGTTGACGAATCTGCCTCGCAGCGTCCGCTCCTGAAAGCGGAACCGGAACGCTGTTTTTTTCCTGATGTGACGTGCGAGCAGCATGAGCTGCAGGATCATTTCTGCTCATTCCACTGTTGACAGGTAAGCACTGAAAGACAATGTCGTGGTCTTTTTGTAATAATAAGTGGTGAAGTTTCATGGTTTGATAGATCATCTGTTCATGGCACTTACTTCAGGGAACTGACCGCACGCACTGTAACGCCGGTTTGAATAAGAAAAATAACAGCACATTTACTTGGTCTTTCTTCAGAATTCATGCGTTGCGGTGCACTAAGGAGAGCCTCGAGTTCTGCCACCATGGATGTCGTCACATGTGAAGCCCTAAAACGCAAATTTACCCCTTTTGATGGTATAATCACTGCTTCTCTATGACCCGAACTAGAAGACATAGTTGAGTCATCAGTGTAGATGTGCACGTGGTTACTGTAGTTCTGGTCCAGTAGGAGTAGACTCAGTTGTTTAGGGCGTGTGTCGGGAGTTCTGATTTTCTATGCATTCCTGCAATCATTAAGCAAACTCGATCGCCACCGGCTCGAGCCCAAAGCACGAAGGAATGGCTTTTATGCAGGTGTGTACGCCTCAGTAAATGATGAGCGGTGCTTGCAGACAGTGGCGCCGCATGTGGTGTGGGAACTTTCAGCAGCGAGGCCCGCCAAGTGGTGGGAAGGGGTCCTGGTTAATAGCCTCAGGTGCATGCGCGTGGTCTCTGTTTTGATTGAGTCATCTTAGGCGATGGCAAGCGTTTCAGCCGTTGAAGCACTGCGGGGTAACCCAAAGCATATCTTAAGCACTTGGGCTTAAATGCTGTGAATTGTGCGCAGGTTAGTCTTGTCGGTGTTAGATATTGCTGGTAAACTCTACCACAAAAAAGCGATGAAAACACCCTTTACAGTTGTAGCATGGATGGTATGGGTACTTTCCATTTCTTCCCTGCAAGGAATTTGAACATGTGACAGGTTGCGATCACCCGCTTCTTCACGTAGTTAACATGCGGAGTCCGTGACAGGTTTATGTCTATTGTGACTCCTAAGAACCTGTGGCTTCTGCTGAACAACATGTGTTCTCCGTTATTCAGTATGCGGTAAACAGACATTGGTTTTAACGTGAATGCTACCTGGCACATTTTCCACAGGACACCTTGAGACCTTGTTTATGAAGGTTGCATGACGTTCTTGTGGCAGCCTTCTGAAGACGGGCGTGAAGCGGAAGCCTTGTCAAACTTAAAGTTCAAATGGAGATTTAGTGAGCATTGAAAGAAAGTTCTACAGTATTTGGTAGGTGTTGCACTAGTTTAAAGAGGGTTAGATTGGTACACCTAGAGCTTAGCACGCCTCCTAGAAGGACTCCTCGGCTACTGTATTACTCAGGTGTTGGGCCATGTGCTGTCAAGTACAATGACCTCAGCTGTAAGTAGCTGTAAACGCACAGATATATCTTGCCACCAAGACCAACTGTTCAAAAGAACTAAGGATGGCTTCGCGGGTGAAGTGTCGTAAAGCCCCTTAATGTCTAAAAACAGGGCAGCACATAGTCTCTTACAGGTTTTCTAGTTTTCAACATATATCACCAGATCAACAACGTTGTCGATTGACGAATAGCCGCGCCTGAATCCGGTCATGAATACTAGATGAATTTTGTAGTGCTCTAAATACCACTATATTATAGTTACAATCAATCTTTTCATTGCTTTCTCCACACAACTTGCAAGCGCGATATAGTTCGGTATGAGGCAATAATCATATTCGATTTACCAGCCTTGAGAAGTGGAATGAGGTGACTTGACTTTTCATGCTTCACGAACCATACCAGTCTGCCAGGAGTCGGTGTATAGGTGTAAGAGTGCCTTCTGAGCTTCGTCTTCAAGGTTACAAAGGGCACAATACGTAATGTCGTCAGGTACAGGTGTTCAAAAACGTCTGCACAGTGCAAGTGCTACTTCTAGCTCATCCATAGAAAACGGACACACCATGCGGGGATCACGTGAAAGCAGTCAGCTCTGAAGCGTTGCCATTCTTGTTTCTGTGAAATTGGACACGCGGCAATTTTTCTACAGAAAGATTCTGCGACGTCAATCTCTCTACAATGTAGTTGAAGTGCGAGAGATGTAAACGGGAGTAGCTAACCAAAGGCTGTGCTCAGACCCCGGACAGTTCTGCATATCAGGAATAGAGGCTTTCGCAGATCGAACAACTCGCAGAAAGATGCCCAACGTCATCAAGCCAGTTTATCTACGTGTCGTTGTATTTTCCTTTTAGTGCATCTAGCCAGCCTTAAATCACCTATGCACTTCTTCTATCTGTATCTATGTTCCCGCAGGACGACGTATCGCGTGAAGTTGCTCAAGCTCTATGTCAAAATCGGTGCAGTTGTAACTAGTCAAAAACGTATGCATGGTACTCTGCAGGACATTCTTTACCGAGGGCTCTAGGTTATAGGATGAACCGTCACTACAACAGCATTCCAATAACACTTCAAATTTGGGCAAATCGGTGTATTTCAGGGCTCTGGCGAACTTAGAGCTGGTGAAACCTTCCATCCTCCGATAAGTTGAAATATGGTCGCTGCCACGCGTTTCTGAATACGAAAACCAGTGTCCTTTTCTGGTAAATGAATGAGAAACCAATATAAGCCCCAGGCAGCGACTATAGGCCGATCCACGTAATTATGTAGGGCTTCCATCAATACAAAGAGAAAGTTCGTACTCCGAGGCCAAGGACACAACTTTATTCCTCTAGAGTTGACCCTGCAGTTTCCCCATAGGAAATAGTGGGCGTTAAAGTCACCAGTGATCACCTATATGAGCCTAGAGTCGATGTCAGAATACCGCGTGAGCACTCACAGTCGAGGCGGTTTGATAGAGATATGTAAGCTCTGAGAATCGTGAAAGTAACCTTATTCTTCGGCACAGTAAGGCACACATATTGATTCTCTTCGTCGAACGAGACCATGTGGTGAACGTGAGGTGAAGGCGCATGAATACAAAAACCTTGCTGCAGTATCCATGGGTGGATTACTCATATCCGGACAGCTTGATTAAAATAGACAGGTTTCATTCGCAAATTAGAATGATGAGAAATCGGTTGACAAATACAAAGTGTGTAAAGTCAGACAAGCGCGACTTAAGACCTCTGGCATTCCTTTGAAAGACGGATGCAATCTTGACCTCCCCTCGAAAATATGGTATATCGATCAACGTGGTTTTACCCTAGAGCTGCCAGTACCAGACTCAGGTTCTCCAGCACTTGCAGTGCTCTCTGCGCAAACGCAGCCTTCATATACTCAATAAAACGAGCATGGCGCCCATCAGCGATTGCAGCAAGCTTATCACTTATCAATCTTCATTCGTCGCATCAGTGGTTCAAGGGGTCGTCTAGGGTGGCGCCATTTGATGCAACTCCGCAGTAGATTGACCTCGTGGAAGAGAGGGCCACTGTTCGGAACGTGCGACTGCTGTCCATGTCTTCTGTTTTGCAGCATTCATCTTCATTGAGTTCTGTGTTCATGGGTCAGTCAGTTTGTTGGAGGATTGCATCTCTCTATCGGTAAAGCAGTCTTTTTCAATGGTCTTCGGCATCGACGCCATCTTTGGCAGAGGGTAGCGGCAGCTTCCCAGTGAGAGGAATTGTACCGCACCATACGCTTAATTACCGTGTGCTCGTTTCGCGCCCACGACCAATCTCTGAATGATGCTTCATGAGCACCGTAGCAGTTTGAACACCGTAACACAGTGGTCCCACAGGCGTCTTTTGAATGAGAGTCAGCGCACTGCGGACACACAACTTTGTTCTCACAGACACTTTTTCGTGTCCTATCTGGAAACACTTGCAGCATTGCAGTGATTTTGGTACGCATGGACGTGCCAAGTGGCGAACGTGGCCAACTTTGACACTTAAGAGAAGGCTGTCTCCCTCAAACAAAATTTTCCAGCATCGTGAGTTGCCAAGTCTTGATTGATTTGATTGATTTGTGGGGTTTATCGTCCCGAAACCACCATATGATTATGAGAGACGCCGTAGTGGAGGGCTTCGGAAATTTTGACCACCCGGGGTTCTTTAACGTGCACCCAAATCTGAGCACACGGGCCTACAACATTTCCGCCTCCATCGAAAATGCAGCCGCCACAGCCGGGATATGAACCCGCGACCTGCGGGTCATCAGCCGAGTACCTTAGCCACTAGGCCACCGTGGCGGGGCAAGTTGCCAGGTCTGTTGATGTGCGTGATGTGATTGCCTTCAGTAGCTTGCTGTATTATTATTGATAGGTCATTAGCTGGGAAGGCACGATCCACATCGAAAATGGCGCTTACAGTGCTGTTACAACTTCTAGTGACCTTTGTGGGAAGCTTAACGTTACCAATTTCTGTTATGTTCTGAAGGCTTTGCAGTGCACTACGGTGCATAAAGTCTATGGCAAGGACATTTTTTCATGCCTTGATCCTCACGATTTTGATCTAATACGGCGTGGTTTCTTCGAGAAGCACAGAGAGAACTTGTCCCTTGAGGAGTCACAAGTTGGACGCAGGGTCTTGGGGCATGAACAGCATGGTGTGTGGGCAGCGCTGTGGTGCAGTCGTAACGGTGGACACACTTGCTGACGATGCCGTCCACAGCAGTTTTCGCTTTGCAGTTCGACTCATGAGGACCTTCAAGTCGTCGACCGATGAATGGAAGCCATCCCAGTATAAATCGGTTGCATCGCTGTCCGTGTCATCGTCACGTTGCTACATTTCTTGGATGGAGCACGGCCTGATGATTGCATGCCAGGAACATTCTCAGATGTGCCTGAAGCATCAACGCAAAAAAGGAAGTGGTTGCTCCCAGAATTTGCATAAAAGTAAATTGAAAGCCCCGTCGCGGTGGTCTAGTGGCTAAGGTACTCGGCTGCTGACCCGCACGTCGCGGGTTCATATCCCAGCTGTGGCGGCTGCATTTCCGATGGAGGCGGAAATGTTGTAGGCCCGTGTGCTCAGATTTGGGTGCACGTTAAAGAACCCCAGGTGGTCAAAATTTCCGAAGCCCTCCACTACGGCGTCTCTCATAATCATATGGTGGTTTTGGGACGTTAAACCAGACATATCAAAAGTAAATTGAAAATATCGAGACAAGTATATACAAGTGTTCTGTGAAAGAATCATTTCGTCGTCGTGCATGCCTGTTTGCAAGGCTAACTGATGGTATTAGTCTTCTTCATTTTTAGGGAAGCAGTGATGAGTACTGGAATTTACGACAGTTTGGTGGCACATATCCGTTTTTTTAGATAAGCTCTGACGCATTGCACATTGCCTAAACAACTTTCACAAAGCAGGCTAGCGCATTTACGTTCACGAGTACACAGTGCTCCAGTTTGGATATTTGTTCGTAAAGAACCAAACAAGGTACTACTTCGTGCCAGGCATTGTGAAAGCCAAGCCAACTGTCGAACATCTGTCTTGTCTTTTTTTTGTGCGAAGGTGTATTCTTAAACCTCGCTGGCACCACAGAATAATCCCACAAGTTTGACGCGCAGTGTAACGATGGATATAGTGTATGTTAGTCTATAACCTAAAGGTACATAAACTGAATTGGAAGAGTTACTCGTGATTAGCGATATATATAGTGTAGCAATCACACAAACGCAGGCTGGAGCGGTAACAGTGGATGCCACTACATTCGCAAACACATGTTTTTGCACGAGCACGTAAGCGCTTCTCATAGAGAATTCAGCATATAGCATAAGTTATCATCGCGAAAATGATCCCCCAACGCCAGATTAGCATACAAAGCGAGTACAGCGCTGTTCTATCGTTCTATCTGTGTACATGATATCTGTACATTTGGTCGCAAGCAACATTCTAAGGCTTTCTAATAACATTGAGGACAACACAGCTTTATGCTTTCAGCTGAAAAGAGGTGCGTGTTAGAGCGCCAATGAATTCCACCATCGACTCTAAAACGGACCGGCAGCTTGGCAATTCGAGGCACGCGCCCGGATTTCTGTGCCGTCAATACAGGCCTCGTATTGCTTCTTTCTTGCATGGTTCCTGAATACTTCGCCTACAGCTGTCGCTTGATGCGCGCTGCGACAACTTGCTTTCGACAGTGAGGCCGGGCACATTTTGCGGTCTTGCCATTTCTTCCGTTATTTAACGCGACCAAGGCACTAGTGTGTTTGGCCCGAAACAAGAAGATATTGGTTTCTTTCTGACACCTCGCAGTACCCTTCATGTTTTCGGCGGGCCATTCTCTTTTGCATTGTTTACTGTCAACTTTGATATGTGCCCTGCAGCAGCTAACAGTGATATGTCATTTCGTTGCACTGCACGTGCGCCTGCTTGAGTGTTTTTGTGTCTTATCTACACATTGTTTCTTCTTACGTTTTTTCCCAATACGTAGGGGTTGGTTTAGCCATTTTTTCTTAATAATCTTGTGATAAAGTGATGCAAAATTGTATCACAGTTGTCAGTGCGTCCAATGTATAAATTTTGCACTTCATGTTAAAAACTATCGGTTAGAGAAAAAAATGTTGCGAACAACTGTGTGGAAAACTTTCTTAAAGAAGGTATCGCTGAAGTACTTTTATGACAGAGAGAAAACAAGTAGCACAAGAATTGAGAAATGAAATATGGCGTGTAGGGCAAAGATATAGGCTACACGTCGACCCAGATGCACATTTCTGAAAATTCGCTTCCTAGATTTCTGTGAGAGTAATGGAAGCCTACCACACTACCACATTGAAATGCATTTCACGGTATTAGAAAAAATAAGTTACAGGGCTCGCATACAAGAACAGTATATTGAATGAATGCCCTAAGGCTGCCTTCAATCGTCTTGCATCCATATTCCGGTTTGCGGTTTCTTCAAAGTTGTTGTAGGCCTGCTTGGTAATTATATGAAAAATGAGGCCATGGAATACTCGGGATATTACAGGGAATCGAAGACAACGTGGGTACCCTGTGCTCCCCTCCAACAAACTTTCTTGCCCCTTATACTCTCAGGTCGCGCACTTCTGCGTATAGTGTGCTGTGCCTTGAAGGCTTCCATGTCACCACTGCAGTTCGGCATATCAGAAGGAGTCTTCTAGTCAGTTCGGCATATCAGAAGGAGTCTTCTAGTCATTCAACATTGATGACTTCATCTCGAATCTAAACATTCCACTGATGTCTGTCTGGTTTGGGTAGGAAATATGGAAAATGATTTCAACTCTAACCAAAAGCCTGTGAAGAAACCCGACGTTCTGGAACCAATTTTCTTCCTTCTTCAGGGGAAACTGGGACTGCGTAGCAGCGGCGTCTTTAAAGCACTCGTAGGGTGGTTAACAAGACATACAAACTCTCTCTCTCGTTGTGCCGTTAAGCGCAATCCGTGTGTATACACTAGATAAATGGTTCTAAAAAAGCAGTTGATGTTTTGGGCCGTTCGCTGTATATGCCACGAGTCGAGTAGTAACTATCTACTGCAGTTAATCTCACTTTATTGAATGGTCGTTTCTTCGAAATTTATCCAGTGGTCCAACGTCTCAGTATGCTCGGCGACTGCGCTGCGCTTACGGTAAATCTTTCACAGGTCGTTGGCGTGTTGTTTGAGTCGTTCCAAAGTAATTTCATTTTAGCGACAAGTCAGTGCTCTATCTTAGCATAGTAAACGCCCCTTGAAATGGTATATGGATCTTCCCTAAATACCAAGTATAATAAAACTTAGGATAAGTTAATTCATTACACTACACTAAAAGAGGACAACACGTAAAAACCAGCAGATCAAGTGAAAACTCGAAAAACTAGCACTTACTTTCTGTGATGCACGTGAACTTCAAAGAGCAATAAAAAGTCTAGATGCGGAAAAAGATTTTTGAAAAATGTCTCAAGTACTTGACTCAAAGCGAAAAGTCGTTTTATTTTTTGCCTCGTGTGATTGCAATAATTGAAACCCTCCTTTTTCACCTCTATCATTGCCTTCTGCATGGCTTAAGAGCCACGGTGTTCGAAGCTTTCTACATGTTATGTTGTTTTAAACTGCCTCCAGCATCAGTTCACCTTGCAGAAAGCGATGACGTCATGTTGTGTCAACAAGTGAAATTTTTACGGCATGACTCGTGCTGACGCAATCGTCGATGACGACATTTCTATTTCACATTTTGAGATGACAGTCAATGATACCAACCCAAGCAAACATTTTATACCCATAGAAATCCTCGAAAAATTCCTAGATTTTGAGGCAAATTTCTATTTATATTTTTTATTATCATTTAGGCTAGCTCACTTCAAAAAAAAAACTATTAAGATAGTGCACTCTGTCATAAAGTTTGTTTGAATCTTTTGAAGTGTAAAAATCACCACTAACTATCATTTTGGTACTTAAGAATGTCACCTGTTACCACCGAGATAGATTACCATGTAAAGTCAACTTTGCCAACGCCAGATAGAAGAAATGGATGTGATAGTTCAAGTCAACCACAAATTTGTAGCGCCTTTCTAGTACTCGCAACTCTACAGCTGATGATTTCTTCTTAATCTTCCACATTCACAACCACTGCTGAGATATTTTCAGTGCATGTAAGTGGGCATTTTATTACTGGCTGATAGCCGTGCCTTTCCTCTGTACATTCGCTCAGCTCCCCATTTGGCCAAATCTATGCGTCACTTTTTCGCTCTGATGCAAAGGGCACGACAAAAAGACTGAAACATCCGAACAGTCTTCTCGTTTTTCTGTACTGCACCGTTTCCACAATATTGAACCCATACCATCTTACCAAATCTTCAGTCCTACTTTCGCTCCGTTCGTCTATAATATTCTTGGTTACTTCACATGGAGACATTGCTCCATTAAGACACGCATTGAGCGTAATCTTGACGCTTGTTTATGTGTACTACAATTCAGAATTCATCTTTTTATCACAGTGCAGCAGTCACTCAGGGAGCTCTTGATATGCGCGTGTTCAACACTTACGACTATACAGTATAATTTTCCCCACTATGTGGAGAAAACTGATGTCGACTTCACACGGTCCATCAGACAACCAAGATGATTCTAAATAGAAAATAAAAAAAAATAACCTTAATTGCGTTTAGAAAAAGTGATTATTGATTCAAGTGCAATATACTAAACTATAAGATAGCAGTGAGCCGTCGCTTAAAATACCATTAACATGCACATTGCAGCTTTTCCAGTTGAATGAGCATGGCCACTTAGTTATGCCTATAATCAGGTCGCATAATGTCACATTTTAAGGACCTTACGAAAATCTTTAGATTTAATAAAAGAACAGTACGCTTAATTCCTGAAGAATGCTAAAAATCCATAAATCTTTGAATAAATTCCCAGTGTTGTCATCTCTTATGACAGTGTTTAGAAAAAGTGGCCAACAGTTTAGAGTACATGGTACTCTACTACGGGAAAACCTAAAACTATCCCGTCGACTTCACACACTCTGGGCCATATGTGCTTAATAATTTAGAGTGCTCGGTACTCTACTATGGGAGCGCTGAAAGCTGTCCCAGGGGTTTCACACTGAATGAGGCCATCTTAACTAAACATGCGTGTTTGCAAGAAGTGGTTAACAATTTGCAGTACTAGATGCTGTACTATGGGAGAGCTGAAAGCCGTCCCACGTGCTAAGCTCAATGTGTGTGTGTTTGGAAAAGTTAACGATTAAGAGTACCTGGTACTCTACTATGGGAGAGCAAAAAGCCGCCCCTTGAGCTCTACCCACATTCGCTTTAAGAACTAGTTTTCAAGTATTTACTGTGTTGTAGAAAATGAGTGAGTTACTGTTTGCGGAGATCGTTAAAAGAAACGGAAATGTTCTTAAGTGTCTACAAAACGTTAGCACGTACAAGTCATTGATAAAATTTCTGAGCACTAATCAGAGTAGCGAGATATGATACGCAAACTAGCTTATGAAGATTTTTCTACTATGCAGCCGAACAAGTACTCTTTATTGGAAATTTTAATGTCTACACAATGTGACAATTTTCTTGTATGTTTTGTTGACTATTTTATCACACACTGCGCCTGTCTTATGTATAAATAATCTGTTGCAACCTATGGTCGGCGACAAGCAATCAATAATAGGTAACGTGCACCGCTGTCTATTGGTATTATGTGTGTACAATTGGTGTCACTGTTTGCTACGTCATAACAGTCACGACGTATCAGTCACAAATGTAGCCTGGTTCCATTCATGACGAGAGCCGATGTGCCCTGATGAACTGAGAGCGGCTTACGTTCAGTACGTTTTCCTGTAGTGTTTTGTTCGTCGAGAAGCGTTCAGGGGCGAAGGTCCTTAAAGCGGCACCCGTTAATCCCTCGTTGTAGTCGTTGTGCGTAAGCAGTCTTACGCTTTGACCTGCAAGGTGGTGCCGGTGGGAGATTTCTCCAGTGCGTTATTGAACAATAAAATATTTGCAGCGTGCGCGTTAACTAAAAGCCGAGTTCTCCGGTCTCTCAATCCCAATTAACAGCCATTGGCATATACATTGAACACTATCTGACAAGAAAGGGTTCCTAGGTTGCACTCGCTGGGCCTAACCTCCTTGGTTTTAGCAAGGTTTAGCGAGCGTTGGGCCGCAGTGCCATGATTACAGTGAACTAGTATATACCATGAACTCAAGGTAGTTAAAGGTGGGAAGTAGACACGAAGCGCAAGCCTTAAAAAAGTGTGCGTGTGCCGCATCTCGTTCAGTCCTTGGAATGTCCGCTGGATGGCGGTGCATATGCGGAATGTATGATGGAAAGATGCGAGATGGTGGTACTTGGAGTGTTGAATAGATGGACGAACGGACACACAGACAGATGCATGAACGGACTAACGGATGGCTGCACCGACGGATGGACGCATGGACGAACGCAGGGACGGACGCACAGATGGACGTGTGGACGCACGAACAGACGCACGAATGGACGGGCGAATGGACGCATGGGTGGTCACACAGACGGACGCATGGAGGGACGGAAGCAAGAACGAATGAACGGAGGGATGCTTCGCCCCACTCTCCATCATTCACTCCGTAGATATGCTGCCATTTTTCCCCTCCTGGTTTGTTTGCTTCTCTGCTGTATCGCGCTATTGCCCATTAGCAGCCAATAGCATGTACATTTACCTCTATGTGACATGAAATGGTCCGTACGTTATACTCGCTGGGTGTAACCTCCTTAGTTTTAGAAAGGTTTAGCGAGCGTTGAGCCGCAGTGCCATGAATATAATGAACTAGTATATACCATGAACTCGAGGTGGTTAAAGGTGGGAAGTAGACACGAAG
Organism: Rhipicephalus annulatus; assembly: GCA_013436015.1. NCBI lineage: Eukaryota > Metazoa > Arthropoda > Arachnida > Ixodida > Ixodidae > Rhipicephalus > Rhipicephalus annulatus. The sequence goes on from WOVY01009273.1 coordinate 57,724, forward strand.
GGCGAGCCGTAAGAAATTAAAAGCTGAATCCTCCTATCTCTCATTTCACATTAGCAGCCACTGGCATGTACATTGAGCACTATCCGAAAGGAAAACGTTGCTACGTTATACTCGCTGGGCGTAACCTCTTTGGTTTTAGAAAGGTTTAGCGAGCGTTGGACTGCCGTGTCATGAATACAGTGAACTAGTATATACCATGAACTCGAGGTGGTTAAAGGTGGGAAGTAGACCCGAATCATAAGCCGTAAGAAAGTGTGCGTGTGCCACCTTTCGTTTAGTCCTTGGAATGTCCGCTGGATGGCGGTGCTTTTATATGGAGAATATATGATGAAAAGATGCGAGATGGTGGTACTTGGAGTGTTGAATAGATGGACGATCGGACACACAGACAGATGCATGGATGGACGCATGAACGGACGCAGGGCGGATGCATGGACCAACGCAGGGACGGACGCACGAACACACCAACGCACGGACTGGCGGATGGACGCATGGACGGTCACATAGACGGACCTATGGACGGACAGAAGCAAGAACGAATGGACGGACGAATGCTTCGCCCCACTCTCCATCATTCACTCCATGGATATACTGCCAGTTTTTTTTGTTCAACATGCACAGAAGAAATTTCTCACCGGCACCACCTTGAAGGTCAAAATGTAAGACTGGTTACACACTACGACTACTACTACGACTACGAGGGACGAATGGGTGCCGCTATAGGGAGCTTCGTCCCTAATATACAGTGGTGTATGCCTTGGAAAGTGAGTCGCGGTGAAACGGTGTATGTGTGTGATTAATTTGACGGGTGTCTATTGGCGCCGCTGTGGCGTTCTAATGAATCTGATTTCCACCGGCTCAGAATTTTGTGCCAGGTTGAAGTACCCATTGCATAAGCACCCTTCTCACCCTTGATGCAGGTACGCATTTCATGAAAAACAGCGTGCGAGAATCTCCAAACAGTGAAATGACACATTATATGTAATATGGATGCAACAAGCCTGACCGATGCAGCGACCATAATCGATCACAATCAGTTTCATCTATCGCGATTGTTACTGAAGCCACGCCACTAAAACGTTTATTGAGAAAAAAAATAAACATTGCAATTTTATGGCGTTGTATCACACTTGACAATATCTTTTAAGAAACTTTCACTTTTTTTCTAACATTTTTTGTTGCGCCTGCAGTAGGTGCATGTATTACGTAGTGATAACAATCGTTTATATTGAATTAGTCCTTGTAGAATAAAAACATGAAGCACACATTGCACTTCCCTGCGATTGCAATGTCTAGCAGGCAAATAACTCGTGTTGACTGAAGAGGGAAAGCCCTCTTGCCGGCTCAGGCACACCTTCACGCAGACACATTCATAGAAGGTAGTGCCCTTGCTCCAGCAAAACTATGTCCCGCTTTGAAGGAGATTTTTTCAGGGGCTTTTGCGGCAACATGGCAACACCATGGAGTGCAGGTTGCTGTAGAAGCAACGAAAGAACTTCCCCTACAGCGTTCATTCACCGTCACTTTAGAAGCGCATTAACTTAGCATAAATAACTTCACCACGACGTGTGCATTAATCATCACTGTCAAACACAACGCGCTACGCGCTTGTATTTTGAAGACACAAGACGTTCAGTGAAACATTGATGTTTACTGCAAACACGAAGACAAGCACGGTGACGCGATACGCACCTTTGGTATTTATGGCAGCACAAGCATCAAAACTCACGAAGTCAATCTCAAATGACTTTTTCACTCTCCGCTCTGAGTCATAGTTGCCATAGTTTCAGAAGAGAGCGATAACAACTGGCAGCGAAAGTTTTCTAAAACAAGAAATATTTGCATATGACCTCATGAAAGGTGGCTGATGCCCGTGTTTTCTTCTTGTAAACTAAAAAAGAACAATTCCTTTATTTTAAACATTATGTTAAGTGTGGCATTGTTTCTTTAATACCACCATTGGTAATTGATTGATATATGGGGTTTAATGTCCCGAAACCACCATATGATTATGAGAGACGCTGTAGTGGAGGGCACCGGAATTTCCGGCCATCTGAGGTTCTTTAGCGTGCACCCAAATCTGAGCACACGGGCCTGCAACATTTCCGCCTCCATCGGAAATGCAGCCGCCGCAGCCTGGATTCAATCCCGTGACCAGCGGGTCAGCAGATGAGTACCTTAGCCACTTAGACCACCGCGGCCGGGTACCACCATAGGTACCGCTCAGAAACGTCACCTTCGACAGATGCACATTGCTTCTTCATGGAGTTAGAGATGAGCACGATTTGGGGGTAACGGTTTAAACAACTTATATACTGCTAAACCAACGCTGAACTCTTTGCATTCTAAGGTCTCTTTATGGATCTTTCTTTCTTATATTTCACTATCAATGACGTATTACAAGATAATGATTTTACACGTGAAAATTATTGCCATTGTTTGGGTACAACTTCCTATAGAGCGCGGAGGCATAGAAACTAAGGGAAAAGCGGCCTTGCGGGCGGCGCACACATTTATTGTTAGGTTGTGACCTACTAAAAAGTAAGTAGGAGTGCCGCACACAGAACTGAAGCTCATCTGCCGTTCATCTTTGTAAGAGCGTTTTTCTACGTGGTTTTTGTTGCACCTATGAATACTCTTTCACTACTAACATAAATACTAGGCGCAATATTAATTAAAAATTCGTTTTGTTCATTTGAATCACTGCGTTTTTAAGAGAGTAAGGCCGAACTCTGCAGGAATATCCTGGATGTGAACACTTTTTTTGAACCTAAAAGCAGTAGCACCATGATGTGTCTGCATTAAAAAACATTATGATTTTGGCGGATCATTCTTGATGTCAAAGAAATAAGAAATCACAGTTGAAATTGAGGCAATAAAAGCTACTGTTGCAGGTGGAGCTTACATTTATTCTCATGTTGTAAACGACTATAGTAACTTAGTCACTGAACGTCACCACTTTCAGCGCAGTCAAAATTGGACAGCTATGTATGTATGCTTGCATCACAATTTTCAGTCACGGAACGCTGAACAATAATATCACAAACTCTAATCATTGTTCACATTAAATGGTACGTGTTGTTAAAGCGTGTCGTTGCAGTGTGGCTAGTCTTCAGACGTTTTGTATCTCGATTCTTTTTTCGCTTAAATATAGAGGAAACTGGATTTATTTTCTGAAAAAGCACTCATTTTCGCATTCTTGTTGAGCGCCTTGGTTCCTGTAGGTTACGAGCAATATAAAATTCCAGCGAAATTCACGCGTTGGTTCTGCACTAGCGGGAATACATGTGTATGCATGCAAAACTCACGTCGGTGACAAAGAGCGTCGGTATTCATAGCACGTTACGAACTTACAGCTTCTTTGATGAGGGCTCAGTTTTTTTTGTCTTGTCTTGCTTGCGTATCAGTTCCACATTTTTTTGGCTTGGGCCTCCTTAGAATTTAGGAAGCGTGACAAAAAGAATGTGAAAGAAGTAGATATTCAATTTCGTATGACACCTGGTGCATCTGTTTTCTCGCACACCGGCATTCTTCTTTTTCTATATTCAAATCTACAGCTTTAGTTGGCGTTCAAAAAAGTAAAGTTTGGAGGCCTTTTTTTTGTAACGACCTTTGATTTCGTGCGGTTTGAGCAAGGAATACTATTGAGCCCAGTGTCAGACAGTAAAGAACAAGGGTGCGTCATTTGTGCAGCTGTTCGCGAAAATCTCCCGAGGACGCATTTGCTGTTTGTATCCTTAGTGGGCATGCGCAATACCGCTGAGTTGTAAGCATGTTAACACGAAGTGCTTGTCTTTTTCAAGCATAATACACCTCCCTTTCTGTACACACATCAATGTGAGAATCTTACATGGCAACTTGCAAGGGGTTACAATTATTGCTTAAATTTGCTGTCATGATGGAGGCTCAGGGGTGGTCTTCTTTCGCATGTTGATCTCCTCAAGTGCGGACTTGCTCCGTTTAATATCCCCGGTGCACGATCTGTTCAAAACTCGTGTTGTCTTACACTGCTGTCATTGTTGCTTTCGTCGTACGTAAAATCTACGGCAGGCGACTGCCTGTGGAAAAGCTCTGCTGTAGCAAGGTGCTGCTGGTTCCAGCTCAGGATTTTGCTGCCTTCTGTCTTCATGCGGAAGGCCTTTGGTTGCTCTGCCCCATCACTCTGGCTTTGGTGTTCCATCGCTATCCGCACACTCACGCGATTTGTCCTGCCTCTAATAGAGCAAAGGGGCGTCTGGGTTGTTCTCTCTGTCGGCGCTTCCACAGAGATGTGTTGGGAACCTCGGCGAAATCTGGCAATGGTGTTTCCAGCCGTCGGACAAACAGCAGTTCATCTGCTGACCAACTATCTTCCATGGGAAAGAATTTGTAACTAAGCAATGCAAGCCGGAAGCTGTCTTTCTTCTCAGAAGTTTATAGAATTTTCGGCCAAGCCATTGAGAAGAGCACGACCTCGCGACTAGAAAATTGTAGTCCGTTTTCAGAAAGACTTGCACAGCGTGCACTATCTTGCAAATTTTGCGCTTAGTTCATCAACGACGGTAGCCGCTGAGATGTCGTGCAGCTTCTCTAGCTACGGAAAATTTGGTAAGGCATCATAGCGCAAAGATACGTCTTCCCAGCATAGTGGAAGATATCTACACCTATCCTACACCATGCATGCGCAGGCACTGGCCGAATAAGAAGGTATTCATTATGTTTGTATGCGTGCTTCTGGCACACTGAACATTTTAAAACCAGATTTTCGATATTAGTGTTCAAACCGGACCAAAAAAATCAAACGGTGAGCAAATTCCTTGCACCTATTTAGTCCAATATAGCCATCATGAATTCTTCACAACGTTTCTTGACGCAAACTGGTTGGAACCGCGGCCTTGCACTCTTTTGTGTGTGCACACGGGTTACAATCAATATTTCAATTTTAAATTATTTATATGCGAGATTTAACGTCCCAAAAGCACGGTATGAATATGAAAGACGCGGTATATAGTAGAGGGCTTCGGAAATTTCAAACAACTGGGATTCTTTAACGTGCACCCAAGCCTTAGCACACGGGCCTAGAGTAGTTTCGTCTCCATCGGAAATGCAGCCGCCGCAGCCGTGATTCGATCCCATGACCTGCGGGTCAGCAGCCGAGTACCTTAGCCACTAGACCACCGCGGTGGGGCAATTTACTGTCGAAATGCTTAGACTGTCCCTGCACAGATTAGTCATTTTGGAAGTAAATAATGACACTTCGCAAGTAGCTGTCGTTTTGAGTATTTTTGATAGGCACTTTAACGCATCGCTTTTAAGTGACAACATTACACTCACGGTGTGAACTTCAATGTCTTCGTCAGCCTCATACTTTTGGGAATTTGCGACAGAGCCATGGCAACAGCAGGTCTGGCAACACAAACTGCTTTCTTGGAACAAAATGCGATTGAAGGTTGTATTTTAGCAAACGCAGAAAGACGCGCTCTATAGTCTCGTTGGCACGTCAGCAATTGCCTATTGTCGAAATATTGATCAAGGAGTGGTGGTCTGTTTCGAGGAGGACCCCGCACCTATACACAAAATGGTGAAATTTCTCGCAACCGTATATCACATCTTGTGCCTCTTTCCCAATTTGTAAATAGCGTTTTTGGAGTTCAAAAAGCACAAGCCTGGTATACGCTACAGGTGCCCAATCGTCCCCGTAACGCTGTATCAAGGCTGAACCAGCGCCCTATTGCGGTGCACCTGAAGCAGTTTTCCTGTCACGTGTTGGATAAAAAACAGCAACAACAGGTTGGCTATTGAAAGGTGCACAGATTTGGTTCCATTCTGTGGGACATGCATGCATGGTTAACCGTCTAGCCTAAACACCGTGTTTATTGACCTGGTCTCAGAAAAACTTAGTTTGTTCTGCGATGGCCTGCACGAATTTTGCAAAATAGTTTATTACATCTAGCATTCTGTGGACTCCTTTCTTGACCCTCGGTGACGGTAGATGGAAAACTGATTCGACAAATCAGGAATGGAAATGGCTTCGCCAGGAAAAAAAAACTGTAACATCAATTTCGCGTTTTGAACCAGTCGGCGCCTTCCGTCTACGCCTTTCACGCAGACTAAAAGACTGCACTTAGCCTTTCGCTGTGCTATTTTCTTGAAAAGTCCCACACTAGGGTGTCCTAAACGAACGCGCATACGCCAGGTATACCGACAAAATTCTCTTTTATGCACCTTTGAAACGCTTCGCACGCCGAGGGAATGCCGAAAGGAAGCCTGAGAAAGCAAGAATAGCCAAACAGGGTCGAAAACATACAGGTCCCTGACGTTTCATCATGCTAACATTTTTGGTGAAAACGAGATTGAGCGTCTAGCCGTGAAACATACCGCGCTCCCGCAATTTCGGCTTCGATATCATATTGCGACGAGTCATTTGCAAGTGCTCCCGCTTAAGACCTTCATTACCTTTTCTAGGATCGATACGCATCTGTAGTTTACCGTCATTCTTCACAATAACTAAAGGACTCCCCCAGTCCGTCGAGTCTTTAATCTTGGAAATGGTACCAGCCTTGAGCATCCGGTTGAGTTCATCGTTCAGTTGTTTCCACAGCGCCAGGGGTACTCGTCTAACCATCTTGACAGTAGGTGCGGCGTCTTGTCGCAAGACCATTTTGTGCAGCCGCTGTAGGCATCCAGTGCCGTTGAAGACCGATTCTTGCATGAGGTCTGTAGATCACGTTTTTATTTCACCGGCAGACCTGACGAAACGTCCTAGGCATTCGCTTGCTTCGAGACCAGTAAGGGCGCGTCTCTTCTTTACAGAGAAGAAGTCGACTTTAATAGCCGGCTTGCCGACTGTTACCTTCACTCGCTTCTACAAAATGCTTGACGATTTCTCCTCCAAATGAGCATGGCACTTAACAACTCTCTCTTCTCTGTGCCACCAGCTGTGGTGTGTCGTAATACTAGTATACGGCAAAAGGTTGGCTTCTGCACCAGTTTCCACTTTCAGCATAATATGTTTGCTGCCCAATTCAGCTTCCACGACCCAGTCAGGATGACTCTCGACGGCATCTAGAGATACGTTAGAAATCGTGATGTCTTCATTAGCACTGTACTCTGCCACTAGTATGTTGCTGTTACATCGCACCGCAAAGTAGTTCTTGCTTTCGCATCACCTACAGTTGCGTCGAAGCGCGTGAGCATTTATCGAGCCATGCTCCCGGCCACAAGGTAACGTCTCGCATTCGAAGACTTACAACGTACCGAGAAGCTTCATATATGGAAGGCCCTTCGAGAATGTTTTGCTCTGAGAAACGGTCAAAAATTATCACTTTCTGTACCTGCGTTTTCGATAATATTCGATGAGGCCGCAAATGCGTTTGTCTTTATCAAGCATGACCTAAATACTGTGGGTGCATCGGTTTCTTTTGGCCTGACCTAAACACGGTCAACATGGCGCTGTTCGCGTCACCAAATTTGATTTTGCGCATTGGACAATTCGGCAGTTTTGTATCCGTACTCTGCTTTCACTACTGTCAATTCCTTGTTCCGTAGCAGCTTTTGGCGCACTTTGGTGTCGCTCGTTCTAAGTATAATTTGGTCACGGGTCATCGAATATTCCATTACACCGGAATGACATGGTTTAGCCGGGTGCTTAAGGTTGCTTGGGAATGGTTGGAAAGGCTCACCTACTGCTTGAACGTGGCGTCAAAATAGGTACTCATGTGTTACATTCACCTGCACTGCGAAGTACTCATCAAACTTTTCGATAACAGTCGCATATTCCTGTTTTCTGGCGTCTTCAGTGAAAGTAAATTTGTAGATTTCCAACAAATCATCATCAAACTGAGCAGCAAAACCATCTTTGTGCCATCGTCCTGGGGAGGGTATCTATTAGCTGAGGTTGCTGAGAAAAGATCAAATTTTCACTTAGAAGGCTTCCACTGGTTGACAATTTCGCCACTTAGCCGTAATGGCTGGATAGGTTTTAAGAATTTTATCATGGATGTGTGTTTAGGAAGTATGTTTTAATTGTGCAGCTATTTACGCGATTAAGGTAGGAGAGGGAACACGTTCGAGATAATATACCGAGGGCGCCCTTGCTGTTTGTAATGTTAGTTCGAATGTGCAATACCGTTTGATTGTGAGGATGTGATGACAAGGCATTTGTCTTTATCAAGCATGACGGACATTTGCTTCGATGCATAGTAGCTTTTCAACAAGTTCACTGTTCACACACGTTCCCCATTATATAACACTTTGTTCGACTTCAATTTGAACGATTTCTTGCTTTGTTGCACTTGAAAATTGGAGATGTTCTATTCACGTCACATTAATTTATACGTATGAACGTATGGTCTTTCAGAGCCGAAGCTCTTTAAGACGTAGTCTTGGTTAACCCCACATGCCACACACCGAAATCTAAGACTGATTACCTTCACAGCGAAAAACAAACTTTTTTGAGATATCAACTTTATGGGTGCATCAACCAAGTATATGGCTGTATAATACATAAACACCTGTGCCGTCGATTCCTCTGTCCATGCGTCCACCCATCCATCCGCCTGTCCATCCGTAGGACCGTTCCTGCTTCTCTCCGTCCGTTCATCTATCCTTAGTGCATCCATCCATACACCTGTTCATTTATTCATCATTGCATCTATTTATTTTTCCGTTTATCTGTCTGTTCTTTATACTAGTCTGCGTCTTTAAGGCAGACGTTATGGACCTTAGGACCTGGCTTCGCCCACTCGTCATCATTCACTTCTTGGATACACGTGAAATTTATTCTTTTTTGCCGAGGACGGTTAGGTTTCTTCAAAAGGTCTTGCAGAAGATTGAGGTGATTATGTAAATTTTATTCTAAGACTTCAATCGGAAAAAACAACTAAACAATGATATGCCGGCCACAAGCTAACGTCTCGCATTCGAAGACTTGTAATGTACCGAGAATCTTCATATATGAAAGGGCTTTCGAGAATGTTTTGCTACGAGAAACGTTCCAACGTTATCACTTTCTATACCTGCGTTTTTCGATAGTATTCGATGGGGCAGGAAAAGTGTTATAATGTTTTCTAACATGCGTGAATACATTTCAATGAAATGTTCGCCATTTCAATGCGTAGTTTCCCAATAAGTTGTCCATCTCTTCTGACTAAAAGCGCGTTTGTAAGTTCGGTGTACCAATTATTCGGAGCCCTTATATAATAAACATCATCGGTGTTTACCTTTCAGACACCTTCATCTGATTATGAAGGACGCCAGCGTAGCGGGTTCCGAAAAATTTGACCACCTAGCGTTTTTAACATGTGCCTCAAACGAAGTACACAGGCCTCAAGCTTTTGCACCTCCATTGAAAATGCGGCTGAAGCAGCCAGAATTTTATTGCTCGGCTTTCCAGTCAGCAGTGAACTAGCTTAGATACTGCGTTATCATGGGCAGTAATACAGCATAAAATTATTTCTATAAAACTGTCTTTGAAGCGAAATGTTATCGTCTCTTCAATCGAGAGGCTGATGATTTAGAGCATCGAAGTCTAATTTTCTCTACCTGTAATGAAGAAGGATAGGCCAGTAAAAGCGCAAGTTTGAAAGCGAATATTCTGCTCGGGCACAGTACCTCAAAAAGCAACAGATACCACCAGTATAACGGGGAGTATAGCAAGCACAAGCACAATTCTTTGTCGTCTGAATGTGTAGACGTTTTACACAAACGATATCACATATATCTAGAACAACCGATAACTCTAGTGTAAGTTCCAGAGCGTAGCATACCTTTGTAACTATCGCCCTTGAATTATGAATAAAATATATGACTTCGTTGGAAAAGCTTCTGATATATGAAGGGGCACCTTGCAACAGAAAATAACGTCGTAACATTTCTTGGTGATTAAAAAAAACTGAAGCAATCGCTTAGGTCATTCATACCATAATATACGAGCATGAGCTAATGGGGTGCCGCTAAACTCAACGCTTCACGCATGGCACTAATTTCACGGCGTCAAGTATTTCATCTGCCACAGCTTTACAAACGTCGCACACATATCAAAACAGATTGTTTATAGAGTCTGTCTCGAAGGTTTCAGTTCTCTCCAAACCGCACTGCTTCTGCGATTTATACCAAACTAATATGGCATAACATCACTGTATGACGAATAGGAACGACTAGTCATATAAAAAATATCTTGAACACGTTGTTCTAAACTGTGTGATTTATGCGCCAGAGCCGTGGTGCTCCTATGGCCATTTAATTAGTTTGATATATTCAAAAATTGGTATGACGAGAAAAGTCCACACGAACTACATAAATGACAAATGGTAATATGTAAATCATGATATGTCACGTGCAACATGACCAGCATACCACGTTCATGGCACCTTCGCGGCATTTTCGTTAGCTGGATTTATACCAAAATCATGGCCGGGTTAGAGGAGTGGCACGCGCACACTCTGAGTACGCGCGTACCGATTATCTAATCAGGCCGTGACCAAAGTTGATATTGCGTGCCGTGACTGTATGAAGAACTTAGGTAGCACGTGGTAACACGAAAATCATCACATGTCGTGCGCGACAAGACTCGCATGCTCATGGATCGCTCACCGCCGTTTCGCTAGGTTGATACACAAAACGTTTTGGTAGTTCATGATGTGACTGCATGACGAACCTTAAATGACAAGTGGTAATATATAAATTATGACATACAATGGTCTGAGAACTGAATAATCTCCCTGTCCTTCCTTCCTTCCTTTTTCCTCCTCCCGTTTCTCCTCCTGAGTCTCATGGCCGCTACACGGCAATTCGCTGGTACGATGTGTCCGAAATTCGGTATTGTGTGACGTGATGGTATGAAAAACCTAACTCAGAAGTTAAATTATGGATATCATGACATGTCAGTCCAACATGACTTACATGCTACGTTCAAGGCACGCTGGCGGCCACTTTTCTAGCTCTACTATACCCTAAATTTGGTATTGCGTGACGTGTCTGTATGGAAAACATATTGCCAATCGTAGAATAAAATAAATTAAATATATGTCATGTGAATGATTAACGTGCCATGCTTATGATGCCTTCACGGCTGTTTGCCTAGCTTGATACACAAGTTCGGTATTTCAGGACGTGAATGTATGAGAAACATGACCAAGAACAGTAAAAAGTGGGGGACACTCCAGCTTCGCCTTTAAGAGTAGAACGCGATAGCGATATCTGGCCAATAGTGCGCCCTTTAAATGCTAAGTGAATGCTTATTAACATGTTTTGTTACACACACACACTCACACACATGCACGCACACACACACACGCAGACAAACGCGCGCGCAAGCGCGACGTATCCACAGTAATGGTACAGGTTTTTTATCTAATTAACAACACTTTTATAACAACTTCATGAAAGAATTCTACAGTGATATATTCACATCGTCCTGTAACATGAACTGCACGTAGGCGTGACACTTAACACTTGTATTCGTAAATGATAACATTCTGTTGTCAGTCTTGTGTTAGATATCTGGCAATAGTTGGACTTGTTCTTCTAAAGACCTCTTCCGGCGAACCGCAACAAGCCTCACCTTATGGTCAGTGAAATGGCAACTGCAGTACTTTGCTTCTTTAATGGTGTCACGAGAATGAAAAGCTAAATCTATACAAGTGTTGTAGTTTGTTGAAATGGAATTTTCTTGAAGGGGCATAAAGAATCTCACAATGCCTCAGATGGCAGTACGTTATCCAGCGTTTGCTGTTTGCTCGATCAACTCTTCTGGAAAGGAATGGTATGTTTTTGAATGATACGTTTTTAGGGCTGTTTGAAAGTCCCTGTGTGTTTTTAGCGCGGCGATGTCTGCACTATCCCGGCCTTTTTCGAGGTAGTTTGATTGCCTCCCAAATGCGCCTACAAACCACCGAATGGGCTCGTTTTCGTTGTGACACCTGTAAACAAAAATGTGTTAAAGAGACCCTGCAACACTTTTTGTGCATAGTCAGAAAACGCTGCCAATTGGTAGCAGAGGCTCCCGACAACACGCGAGTCAAATAATATAGCACAGCACGCGGCCCGCTACTCACAATAAATTATCGAAGTCAGCTAAAAATTCTTAGCTCTGTTCTCGTCAAAACACGTTTTGTGCACAAAAACGACACGTCAACGACCCATTTATCTGCCATTGGCTGATTTGAACATGGCGCGCTAGCTTGTTACGGAAATCGCCGTGGGAGGCCGCTACTTGTCGACGGTGCGCACACGAATGCGTGGCTTTCTGAGAAAGCCACGCATTCGAAGAAAAAAAAAGTGCTCAAGGTCGCCAAGTGTGCGTGACATTTTTTCTGTGGCCCTGCCATCTCTCCCTTCGTAGCTCCCAGCGCTTTCGTCGGGACGTGAGAAAAGAGACTGCAATTGCAGCATGCGACAAACCTTTGTAACTCCACTCGCACTTGACAGATTCTTAAAATTTCTGCTGCGTAGAAGTCGGGAAGAAATAAGCTTATCCAGTGAATTCATTTCATGGTTACTTGAAAAGGTGTTCCACGGCCCCTTTAGGAAGACTTCGTTCACTACATGGCATTTATGTAGTGCTTTTTTACCTAAGCAGGTGCAGGTAGCATCGTAGCTGCTTGCATCTGCTTGCATAGCTACTTGCAGCACAGGATGGTTGTGACGCTAGAGATCATTCATATATAACAAATCGTTATGATGCAAGTGCAGCCTTATTGCAGAAACTATTGAATGACCACAATTTAATAGATGTGGGAGCACATGCATCTTCCTCGGTGAGGTTCACGCACTCTCAAGGCATCTCTCATGCTCGGCTTGACCCTGTATATATATCTCTAAGCTTATGGTCTCACATTCATAATTATGCTGTAAAGCCCATATTGGGAAGAAGAAGCCGCACCGATCGGCTGCGTTCGGAAATGCTCTCTGCTGGTAACAGCGTATCGGCCAACGGCCGAGGATCATTGACTCCGTTTCATGATGAAGCCTCAAGCTCTAAAGTCGTCCTGCCACGTCTTCCAACTGGTAACGACATTTTGAATTCCATTTTCTTCATGCCGACTTGAGTGGTACGCCGTACCGTGCCCCAGACTTCCGTGACGCGCTGCTTAAAGTGGTGAGCACAGCGAACATTATAAGAGTTGGCCAGTGTCAAATGAGCCATGTATGGATGGTTACGTGTGCAAGCAGCATGGCCCAACAGAAACTCGTCACTTGTGGTGAGCTCCGTGTAAAAGGGCTGAAGTGCATGGTGCTAGATCCGGAGACCAAGAATATTAGGCCAAAACTTTTTTGGCTTCCGCCTCATCTTGAATCGAGACGTGTTGAAGAGGCGTTATAAGCTTACGGCGTTGTGAAGTCCGTTGAAAGAGAGGCATGGAGATGTGCAGGAATGAAACAATTGATGACAACAAATAGAGACGTTGCCTTGGAACTCAAGGAAACCATCACTGTGAGCTCAATACCACACCTTATGTCAATCAATGGCCACCAATGCCTCGTACTTATTCCCGGTAGGTCTCCACTGTGTCTTCGGTGCAAGCGAGTGGGGCATGTACGACGACAGTCCAAAACACCGAGGTGCTTGCAGTGCCAGCGTTTTGGTCACTCGTCGGATGCCTGCGTGTCGACTTATGCCAACAAACTCCGTTCTGGCCAAGGCACAGAAGACCAACGTCTGGATCATCTTATAGATGTCACTGAGGTAGTTGATGCGACAGAAGAAGCAGCGGGAGGAGCAGAAGGTGCCTTAAAGGAAGCGGAACACTTGTCCATGGATACCCTTGGCACGCAAAATAACACCACTAACGACGCCAGTGAAAGCATAAATGAATGCAATACTGCAGACGCACACCACTTGGAAGGCCTTAAAGACAAGCCTCCTGACAATGAGGAACAAGAAGGAATGGATAGCAGTCAGAGAAGGAAGCGTCAGTCACCGGTCACCGATGAAGCAACAACGAGTGCGCCAGACACGACAGAGCAGGTGTCTTCGTGTGGTCCATGTGTCACCTTCTTTGGGGACCGAGAGACGCGCCGCCTATGCCAGCGTCCTGAGGAAAGTGCTCCTAAAAAGTGCAAAGGAGGTAAAGCCACAGGTTGCCCTGTGGCTAAAGGTGACCTACAAAAGTTCTAAGATATCAAAATGGCTACAGCGCTAGCGTTTCCCATGTGTGTAGCGACACTCAACGTACGTGGCTTGAGGAATGTAAGGCGTCAGTGGCAGTTGCGCCACGTGCTTGAGCAGTACAACATTGATGTACTTGCAGTGCAAGAGACTAAGATTTCCGCTGCTCGTGACGCCGATCTTGCACTAGAAGTTTTCCGTGATTACAATTTATACATCAGCCAAGCACGTGGTGCATCCGCTGGATGCTTTTTATTAGTTAGAAAGCACTTGAATCATATTTTGACGTCACTACATGTTGATGAGGAAGGACGCCTCATTTGTTGCGACTTATCTTTTCATTCCCATAATTGGAGGTTTATCTGTGTTTACGCTCCCTCCAAACTGAATGAAAGGAATTTTTTTCCTTTCTTTTACTTCGCTACTAAACACTGACAGAACTTTGGTAGTTTTTGGAGACTTTAATAGTGTTTGTGACGCTAGAGACCATTCATATATAACAAATCGTTATGATGCAAGTGTAGCCTTATTGCAGAAACTACTGAATGGCCACAATTTAATAGATTTGGGAGCGCATGCACCTTCCTCGGTGAGGTTGATGCACTTTCAAGGCATCTCTCATGCTCGGCTTGACGGTGTATATGTATCTCTAAGCTTATGGTCTCACATTCATAATTATGCTGTAAAGCCCATATTTTTTACAGACCATTGCTTGGTCACTGTTTCTTGAGGTCCTGAAAATTTTCGTAAAACCCCTCTAAACTGGGACCTAAGGAAGCTTAACGTACAGTTGTTGCGCGAAGATTCTTTTGTTAAATTAGTAAAAAAATCGGTACAAGAGGTAACACAGTGTCGACAGCTGCCAATTTTCTCTCAATGGGAAAGGTTCAAAGAAAGAGTTAAGTACCAGGCAATTAGTATTTCATGCGAAATAGCACAAAGATAAAAAGCTGAAAAGCGCTATCTTTATGAATTACTTCATAAGCTCCATACTTTTGAAAGTCAACAGCTGAGATTGCACGGAGACGAGATAAATGTGATTCGAACACAGATACGAAAACATGATACAGGTTTTTACAGAGCAGCTAAGATTCGTTCCCGTGTTACCCATTTCACTGAAGAGGAATCCATTAAAATATCCCTCGGGTCTGAAAAGAGATATGCACTTTCTAAACAGATACTGCAAATTGAGTCGTGGGGTTCCCTTTGCACAGAGACATGTGAAATAAGAGCCGCATTTGAAGATTATTACAAATGTTTGTTCACCGCGGCTGAGCTTCAGGAGAATTTTGAGGAAGAAGCTAACCACTTCATTGCCCTTGTGCCTCAGTTACAAGATGAGGATAGACTCACTGTAGAGGGGCCAATAACCAGAGTGGAAATCATATTTGCAATAACAACGTTGCAGAAAAACAAAACTCCTGGCCCAGATGGCCTTAGTGGCGAATTTTGCATAGTTTTTCAGGAACTTCTGATACCTTTCCTTGAGCAACTTTTTAAAGAGGCTTATGACCGTGGTGAACTTCCTCCTTCTTTCTATCAGAGCCATACAACATTAATCCCAAAAAGTACTGATCCTGACGCATTAAAGGGAGTTAACAAATACAGGCCTATATCGTTATGTAACGTTGACTACAAAATATTTGCTAAATTGTTGACAAATCGGCTACAGACAGTGATTACTAATTGTGTAGGTGACCACCAAACGTGTGGAATTCGTGGTCGCTCTATACAGACAAACATTCATATTGCACGTTCAGTTCTTGAGTGTATAGATGGTAGCATGGACCAAGTATGCCTCCTTCAAATAGACCTGGCAAAAGCATTTGATAAGATACAGCATGCTTTTTTGTTCCGGCTCCTAAGACCCCTGCAGTTGGGTGATGTACTATACAATGACATCTCACTCTATTATAAGAAGTGCACAACTAGGCTAATTGTAAATCGCACACTTTCCAATCTAATAGAGTTAAAATCATCTGTACGTCAGAGATGTCGGCTGTCACCTTTGCTTTTTGCAATTTATCTGGAACCATTATGTTTAGGTGTGCTTCTAAAATCCAGCGTAAGAGGCTACCAATATGATGCTGAGGAAGTTAAAGTTCTAGCTTATGCAGATGACATTGCCTTCTTTTGCGCTTATAAACCCAGCGTTCAACAAGCAGTCAACACTACTTTACGTTTCTGTGAAGTTGCTGGCGCCAGCATAAATTTTGATAAAAGTAGTGGATTCTGGCTAGGCATGTGGGCTACAACTCCTTCGGTCTTCGGAAATATTCATTGGAATGCGGCTCCTATGAAATACCTTGGTGTGTCTCTCGATAACTATCGTAACAGCGGCCCACACTGGACCGCTGCGATAACGACGATCCGCCGAAAGGTGGCAACATGGCACGGACGGGAGCTTTCCTTTTTTGCCAGAGTGAAAGCGTGCAATATATTCCTTGTATCGAAGCTTATTTATATTCTGCAGGTGTTGCATTGCTCTCGGGTACACATTCAAGCTTTTCATAGGATATTTGCCTGCTTTATTTGGAGCTCTTCCTGGGAACCCATGATAAGAGACAATCTTTTTCTTCCACTTGAAAAGGGTGGCCTCGGCCTTGTGCATTTGTTCGTGCGACAGTTGGTGTTGCAATTTTTCTACCTCAAGGATGTGTGCCACCCATTTCTATTAGCGGTTCTTCGTAACCGTCTATGTTACCACCTTCCTTTTATTTATGTCACAACAAGCGTTGCTAAGGAATTGCCGTTGCGGGGATTCCTAATAGAAATTGTTGATACTGTCAGTTTTTTCAAAGCCAGGTTCACCTTAGAGTATTTGTATACTATTGACAGAACAAATTCAACCGCTGCCCTTGTGAATAACCTTTCCCCCGAACCTGTTTATCGAAAGTCATATTCGCTTCTGTCTGGTCACGATGTATTATTTCGTGTACGTAGAATGTGTATATCTCCTTCAGAGAAAACATTTTTCTTTACACTGCACACTTCCACGCTGCCAGTGAAAACTCGGCTGCATGAAAAATCAATATACGTACCCTGTACAGTGAATTGTAAACTCTGCAACCAACCTGAGACTATAGAGCATTGTTTTATTCATTGTCTTGATGCTTTTTATTTTTGGGACATTATAAAAAGAACGTAAAGAAAAGAACTTCCAATCACAGCCCGTGGTATTAGGTTCTTTCCGTTCAAAAAGAGTCTGACTGATAGTACTCCTTACGACTTGTTTATGTTGTTGGGACTTTATTTATTATGGAAAAGTCGCATGATCGATGGACACGCCGAGCCACCACGGTCGACGAGATCCGTCTTCCGAGAAGCAGCTGCTCAAGTGCGCAGTGCTGCCGAGACTTTTGACCCCGTTCCGGAGTGGCTTCCCGTTCTTGACGCTTGTGTGTGTTTTCCTGACTTCTGATGAAGTATGTTCTGTGTACTTACTGGTGATAATCTCATTCATTGAAGAAAAAAAAAGTAGCATCGTAGCTTTTTGGTAGGACACCTGCTTGCCATGCTAACGGCCCAGGTTCAATCCTTAATGGGACCACAAATTTTCTTCATTACTTTATTTGCTTCTTTCTTGATTTTTCGCGCACGGACGATTTTTTGCTCACAACCAACGGGGCCGACGCTGACGGTGGAATTTCTGCGACAGGAACTCTCTAACGCTACCGCGGTAATATAGGTATAATGACATACCGTGTTAAACATAACTTGCATGCCATATTGATGGTGCACTCATAGCCGTTCCACATCCTAAACATTCACAACATTGTTATCGCGTAACGTGACTGTATAAGCGACAGGTGGTAAAGCGACAATCAAGGTATGCGTGTCATGTACAACCCCACTTACGTGCCATTTTTATGGTGCATTTGCGTCTAGTTTGCCAGCTTGATCAGCGTTGAAATTGGTATTGCGGGACGTGACTCCAAGACGAACATAAAAGACAATTCCTAACATGTAAATCATCACATGCATTTTGTGCGCAAGATGACTGTTTTTGCTGCTTGATTCGCAATGCATCAATTTTTACAGTTTATTTCTGCCCTTTCTTTTTCACGGCAAAGTGTTCAATTTCAGCAAAAAAATGTCAGTATAAGTCAGTAATTTAAAAGTTGTACCGTACCTTAAGATTTTCGAAGTGGAAAAGTACAAAGCTCGTCAGGCGACACCGAAGAGGATGTGAAGAATGAGGATTTGCCTAGTTACTGCAATCAATATTCGTCAACTCATCCAACTCTGGAGAATTACGGTCATGTCTGATTTCGCAGTGAAATATTAGGCGCTCACGATTTAATAAACTATGTGAGAAAAATGAAGAGCAGAACTGGGTGGTTTATTCATGTTTACGGTAAGCAAAGAAATTTACGGACGAGTAAATGCTGTTTCAGATATCCAAAAATTAGCTGACTGGATTGATTTACGTTGTTGGTGAATAATAGAGATATACAGTATATTGAAGCATGGCAGCTTCATAAGAGCATAGGTGAATGGTGGTAACTGGATTATTCTTACTAACGAACAAAATACTTCAGCAAGCAAGTTGATTATTTCTAAATTAGCGCATCCCTGTATGGATTCATTGGAAGTGACCAAATATCTGGTAATATTACTCCTCATCATTCTGTATGCTTATCGATACGAGGCAGGTACGCAGGTGCGTAGTACCATTTGGTATGAGAATAAAAATTTGGACAAAAAATAGGCTATTGTTAATTACGAAGAAAAATCTACCTAAATGTTTCTCCGCAGTGGTAATTCATTTGGAAGTCTTAATTAGAATTTCCCTAGATTGAAATTAACTGAAGCACAGGTGATACTAATCCTCTCTCAAGTTCGAATCTGAAAATAAGAGTGTCAATCGACGGAGACTTCTGCCACTGCTGAGCTGAAAAGTCGTCTGTGTCCACTGACGATAGATGCTTGGTTTTGTAGTTGTGCCGAATAATACTTGTTCAAGGTTATTTTCCTTCCATGAAGAAAAACTATTAAACAACGGGAAATATGAAGATATGAAAGTTTTGAAGTGGTACAACTCACTGTCTGTTAGTCTTGTATGCGTTTTGCAAAGCGGTCACAATATCTGACTTACTTGGTATTGAATAGTGCATTCTGATTTCGACATCGAGCATAATTCTGTAGAAAATTCGTCTTGATTTCTTTCATTAGCTGGACTAACAAAGATGACACAATCTCCCGCTAAAGGGAATCATTTGGGGATGCGAGGCAGCAGAATGAACGGCATGCACAGAAACTCATGTACGTCATCCTGAGCCAGTTCACCTAAGGTACCTAGATGAAACTACCTTTAAGGTAGCGTCATTCATTGTTCTCGAGTCGTCCTTCTCATTCTCTTCATTACCCCACCTTTTCTCTGCTATCAGCGTCTGTGATTGGTGCATTCCTTCGACGTGATCTTGCAGATGGCTGATGGCGTTATTTATTATTAAATGCGAAGCATTTCTTAGCGATCTTTCGCGACTCTGAGCGTATCTATCTATCTATCTATCTATCTATCTATCTATCTATCTATCTATCTATCTATCTATCTATCTATCTATCTATCTATCTATCTATCTATCTATCTATCTATCTATCTATCTAGCCGCCTACGACTTTCGCTCTCCCGGCTGTTTCGATAATGGTATCGATAGCAAACGTGCTATGGCATAGCATGACTGTATGAAGAACACAATTGAGTAGTCATAACAGGAAAAGCATGACATGTGTGTCATGAGTGTCATGATTTACATTTCATGGTCCTGCAGCTCTTGCGGTGGTTTTGTTCACATGGAATGTTGCAAAAATGGTATGGTATAGTATAATTGCATGGCAAACACAAGCGACAGACCCTAATATAAAAATCATGTCTTGCAAGTCATGCAACAACATGACTACATGCCATGCTCATGCGCTCGCGGCCATTTTGCTAGCGTCACGCATACCAAATTCAGTATTACAGTACGTGAATGGATGACGAAGGTAGGTTACTAGTGCAAACGTGATAATCTTGAGATGCGTGTCATGTAACAACATGACTACATACCACGCTCATGATGCGCTCGCGGCCATTTCGCTACCTTCACATGTACCAAACTCGGTATTACATGACGCGAATGGACGACATAGGTAAATGACACATCCAGACATGATAATCATGACATCAGTGCCTTGTAACAGCATGACTACATGCCACACTGATGATGTTCTGGAGGCCGTTTCGCTAACTTCAGATATACCAAATTTGGTATTACGTGACACCAATGAATGACGAAGGTATGTCACTGGTGTGAACACGATAATTATAAGATGGGTGTCATGTGGGAACATGAATACATGCCACAGTCAAGGCGGCAATTGATTTCAATGTGACGCGGTGCGCGTGTTTGCCGGCGTTCATTTCGTCGCGTCACGCCGGCGTTCCCACGCCAGGCACCAGTCCTGCCATATACACGCAGGCGCGCTCCACGCTGGGTTTCTTTGACGCATGCGCGTTTCAGCGCGTCCGGCGTCCCTCCATCACGAAAATAGAGAGACGCAGTGTTGTCTGGGTAACGCATTGGCGCGAAATGCAGCGTTTCGCATGTCGCGTCGGTGGCCAATATGCTTCAACGTGGTTGCCATATTGCAGTATATTGAGCTCTAAATGATGCTCTCGCGGCCTTTTTGTGAGCTCCAAATATTCCAAACTTGAAGTTACGTGACGTCAATGAATGACGAAAGTATGTGACTGGTGCAAATATGAAAAATCCTGGCGCGCGTGTCAATAAAGAATATGACAACATACCACGCTCATATCGTGCTCACGGCCATTTCGCTAGCTCAACATATACTAAATTTGGTATCACGTGACGTGAATAAATGACGAAGGTAAACGACATATCTGAACATGATATTTATGACACGGAAGTCACGTACAACATCATTTACCTCCGCCTCATAACGTTGTGCTGATTTTAAAGTGGCATATCAACATTTATCATTCGCGCTTCGCATATCGATTTGATTCATATTTGAAGTTTTATGATTTATTGATATGTGGGGTTTAACGTCCCAAAACCAGCATATGATCATGAGAGACGCCGTAGTGAAGGGCTTCATAAATTTCGACCACCTGGGGTTCTTCAACGTGCACCCAAATGTGAGCACACGGGCCTACAACATTTCCGCCTCCACCGAAAAGGCAGCCGCCGAAGCCGGGATCTGATCCCGCGACCAACGGGTTAGCAGCCAAGTATCTTAGCCACTAGACTACCGCAGCGGGGCATGCTTCGCATATCATCGTTTCCAACTGTACACGGGTCTGCCGATTTTAGGGACGAAGCTCCTGTTTAGAAAAAGTTTATTCTTTCATGGGACGCAACAAACCTAAGAGACAAGCGTCTGTATAACAGGTCCAATAGCAAACAAAAGACAAAGCACAACATACATTACACATTTAAACTGAACTGTCCAAGTCCGTAGGATGTCCATAGTTCATTGTACTAATAACTGTACATACACTACGTAAATGCACTAATCACAATAAGGACAATGTACATGATGATATATGTACAGAATTTACAAGACTTGGTGAAGATGTTAGAAAATATGTACAACAGGTATCAATATTCATAAAAGTTACATACTTTACAGCGTTAGAATGAAGTGCATATATAGGAGAGCTCACACCCATATGGAACACTTACAAACACATAAAAATAGTAAACACATAGCGATTACATGCACCAATCAGACATTGACAGGTGACCTGGCTATAGGAACCAGGCCAGGTGGAAGACTAATCGAACGCGTCTGTCAACTACGGACAGAAAGCGGCATGACCATTGTCGCAGAAATTCTTCCTCCCAAGGAAGAACAATTCCTCCGACAGAAACGATAAGAGTTCAGAGTAGAGGCGTTCCAGAATCGGAAAAAGAGCACGACGACGACGACCTGCCGCAACAGCTTCGCACCTATTACGCCACAAACAAAAAGCTCCCGCAGCTATTAGAAGGCGTGCAAAGCGACTGCGCGAGCAACGACCAGATGTTACAAAGCGATTTACACCTAGTCCATGAAAACTAGAGTTAACTGACTTCCAAAACACTTTTGCAATGACACATTGCTGCAGCATATGATGGTTAGGCTCCTGTAAATGGCTGTTAAGACAAGTGTAAGATGGGACCATGTCCCACTTCTTCAGTCTGTCCCGTGTTGGGAGTACTCTCCATCCAAGACGCCACATAAAGTCACGGAGGTGACCAGGAAAAAACGATGCTGTTATCGCGCTCCACGAGACATGTCTCGATCGTGCTAGACGGGCTGGAGGAACCAGAGGAAGCAGGAGATCTACAATGCGGCTTTCAAGAATGTCCACATGGGGACAAACCTTCTGCGCGTGTCGATAAAATGCTACTGCCGTTGAGTAAAATGCAGGTACGTGAAGTGTTTGCGGTGCAGAATTAAGCCGTGCATCTGGTAGTAAATAGCGTAACTTGGTGCCTAAGAAATAGCAGGCAAGATCACGCGCGGGGCACTGATCACCATGCAACAACCGAAGTAATAATCGTAGGGCAAGTAGCCGGCAGCGAACAGAGACGGATGGGAATGCGAATCCACCGCAGTTTCTCGGTTGCCCAAGAGCTGCTCGGCAAACCAGCTCTGTTCCACCCGACCAGAAAAAAGAGCCAATGAGGGATTGCAACGACCTGGTGATTTGTAATGGGGGCTGTAAAACATGAGATATATACCATGCATGGCCGCAAAACACCGTCTGTGCTAAATACCTTCTTTCGAGCATCGGTAAATCATACTCTTGTGCTTCCCGGACGTGTCGTTTTACATCTTCGACTACTGAATTCCACAAGGAGGCTGATATGCCGTAGCAAGTATAATCAAGCCCCAGAATGTGAATAGAGTCACTTTTTTGAAGACCGAAAAAGGAACTTAGACTTGCGTCTGGTGAACCAATGAATGAATATCGACATTTGAAAAAATTTAACGCAGCACCTGAAATCGTGCCATACGTAGTAAAAAGTCGTAGGCTACGGGATAAACTGTCCTCATTCTTCAAATACAACGTGATGTCATCAGCAAATGCTGTCACTGTCACGGTACCACTACCTGGAAGAGGAAGGCCTCTAACGTAAGGATCAGCGATTAGCGATTGAAGGAATCCTTCGAGGCTGAATACAAAAAGTGCAGGGGATAAAGGACACCCCTGGCGAACACCACGGGTAACCGGAAATGGCGCACTCTCTAAACCATCAAGAAATAACGTGCTGCGTATATTTCGGTATGCGTTTCTGAGAAGCTCGACGAAGTTTTGTGAGAAGCCAAATGCTGCCATTAGGCTAAATATAAAACTATGTTCGAGGTGATCGAATGCCTTTTTCTGGTCAAGTGAAACCAAGAGTCCCTGAGCTGATCTTGTTAACGTGTACGCAACTATATCGCGCGTAACAAAGGAGAGACTGTGGATTTCTCTTCCAGGAATAGAGCGCGCCTGATGATGACCTATTAAGAAGGGCATCAGGCTTCTCAAACACCGAGTAATAACTGCCGCGAAAGTTTTGTAATCAACGTTGAGGAGCGTTATTGGTCGCCACTCCTCTGGGCGAACTGACGATGGGTCATGTTTAGGTATTAAAACAATTCGACCATCGCGAAAGCTATCAGGAAATTCAAAGTTCTCGAAACAGCGGTAAATAACAGAGGTGAAAAGAGCACCAATGTCGTCTCAAAACGTTAAATAAAACTCAACAGGCAACCCATCCGGCCCGGGGGCCGAGCCACGCTTCATGGAAGACAGTGCCTCTTCCACTTCGTCAGCTGACGGACTTGTGCACAGTTGTTCAGCTACTTCAGATGAAATTCAAGGGAGCCTACTTAACATTGTGGCTGTCTCGGTGGTACCGCGATGTGATGACATTGTCGTACGAGCCATGTTGGCAAAGTGAGCTAGCAAAACTGATTGATCACGTGTCGGCGGTAAGGCAGTGTGTAAGAATCTGGCAGCCGGAGTTCCTAGTCGACTCGAAGGGTTGAGAAGCGAGCTTTTCGCAAAGCGTAGAACCTCAGGATGAGCACAAGGATTACGTCTGCAACGCCAAGCAGCCGCCGTCAATGATGAAGCTGCAATGAGGCCTTGAAAACGACCCCTTAACTCTCGCTGCCATGCGCGCATCAAGGGAGTTAGTCGATCAACCCGAAGAGCAATACGCAGCTTTGTGGCAGTGTCCGCTAGTTCTTTGGACGTACGGCGTCTAAGGGCCCGCCCTGCTACTGAGCAGTGTAAACGCCACTGCGTCTTGAGCGCGTCCCACACCTCCGGACCGCATCCCAAAAGAGAGGCGCGCAAGATTCTAGATAAACTGGAGCGTGTACGCGCGTCGTGCAGAATGCGGATGTCAAGACGCCAAGGTTTCACTGATGATGAAAAGGGAAAATGAGCCTCGAGCGTCACTGGTCGGTGGTCTGTTATATAAACAGGCGATGATGGTAATGTTACTACATCAGAGTGAGATACGTAAGAAGCTAGCGCGCTCGGCACATAGAAACGATCCAAACGACTAGACGACGTGCTACGCTGCCAAGTCCAGGCATACTGTGGTCCATGCACTAGTCTGTACGTATCTGTCAAAGAGAAATGTTGCACTAGGCGACGCAGCTCTCGCGCGTTCCAATCAGAGCGACCCCATCCTGGACCTTGCACGTCAGCTCGCGTGTCTAATACACAATTAAAGTCTCCAGTGAGTATGACATGACGACAGTCTAGAAAATACACGTCCAGGTCACGGAAAAAAATCGTTAGACATCGCTGCTTGAGCTGGCCCATAAATACACAAAACACGCAGCTTGAAGGATGATAGGACGCAGTCAAATGCCAATACCCGTCCAATCCCGTCATAGAAAACATGATGATTGCGCAGAAGAGCGCGGTTAAAAATAATAATTCCAACTCCAGAGGAGCGAGATGTCGCGAAGGAAAAATAACAGTTTAAATTAAATGCGCGTTTGAATGCACGAACGTGGCCAATGGTGAAAAAATTTGTTTCATGTAAACACAGAATATCACATTGTTCTGCGCGGGCTGTGCTGATAACCTCGGCTTGCTTTACTGGGTTACGGAACCCTTGAACATTTAAAGAAAGAATTTTCAGGGTGTCAGCCATATTGAAAAAAGGAGGGTGACTGACGTGGTCGTGTTTTTAGATTCGGTATACCCCGGGGATCTGTCCGGGGGAACTGGAGTACGTACACTACACAGCACAATTCGACCCTCTAGAAGAGGGTCGAGGTTTCTTCGGTTACTGGAACTCGCAGCGGCTATCTTGGGTGCCGTCCGAGCTGGTGCCAGACTTGTGAGCACGCTTGACCTCTCGCGGGGCTTGCATTTCCACGTCACATCCGTCTGGGTTAGAAGGGAGTCCGATGCTACTGTCGACTTCGAGGCTGAAGCTGCTGTCGGACGAATCAGATGGTGGTAGGGCTGCAGCGTCAACGTTTTTGCCACCTCCAACGACCTTGATCACGGATTGCTTGTCGAGACGCGTCAGTAAAGAACTCCCATGGCGTCTTGCTACTTGTTCAAGGAAGTCACGAGCCTGGCTTTCGGAATGATTTAATGGGCTTTGCGCATTCGGTTTCCATTCTGCTCCTGGCGAGACACCAGTGCCCGTAGATCTCGCAACGTCGGCATCTTCTGGGCACTCAGCTGCTAGGTTTAACGATGAGTCTGGTGCCTCGGTGTCTACCGGCGTTTCTTTCTCGGCTTGCGCCGGCGTCGAACATGGCATGACATGTTTGCCTGGGACAGACGCGAGGTCAATCGCGGTGGCTGTTTCTATCGCTGAGATTGGCAGACGTGGCACGCTCGGGTTGGCCAAGCTGCACACTTCTTCATCGTTTAATGGAGCCCTCAGAATCAGATTCTGGCGTTCTTCTAGTACAGCTCCTGGTTCTCGTTCATCTGTTGCCGTTGGTGACACGGACGGTAGGGCAGGAAAGGTCCCCGCAGTAGCATCAGAATATGAACGACGCACAGGGCAGACGGTGGTAGGGTGGTTATCTCCACAACGTCGGCAGGGGCGTTCGCAACCTTCGCTTTCGTGTCCGTGCACACCACAGCGACCACAGAACGGTGCTGTGCACTGTGCTCGATAATGACCACTAGATCCACACCGACGACAAACACATTGCAGACCACGGTAGTCGAAGGTGACTCGATGACCAGAAACGCGAAGATAGTTGGGGACGCGATTTGTGGGACTCATTTCCATCCGGACATAGCGTGTGCCTGTGAGAACTCCGCGTCTTGCGCTCATGACGCCAGCGGTCACAGTCAATGCCTTGCCGTATGGGGACAAAGCCCGGACGAGTACCTAGTTGGAGACGAAGGGTGGTAAAAACAGGCCGGCGACGTTAGTTACCTGCGGGCCGACGGGAACGACAGGGATACGCTCGCCACCGATGGTCAGGTAGCCAGCGTCGACGATGAGAGTCATGGAAGCCATGCTCTTGACAGTTACTTGGAAGTTCATTCCTCCCATGTGCTGAACGCAGTGTACCTCTGAGAGGCGAACTATTGAGGCCGTCGCGTCGACGACGGTCTCCGGACTAGTCCCCGCAGGGACGACAACGTCGAAGGCCTGCGCCTTCGAAGGCGTCCACGACGTCGATGGCGCCATGGCTAGATGAGGAGGACGTCCCTGACGTGGAACACGCAGGGACGTCAACAGGATCACTTCCTCTTCATCGTCCTCTCAAGGGCGTGGCTTGTGCGTCCCTCGCAGAACGTCCCTCCTTCGCAGAAAAAAATGTAAAGCAGAAAGAGAGAAAAAGAAAAGTTCATCATACCTCCATCATCAAGTTTCATCAAGTTTCATTAAGAGACAGGCTTCGTCCAGCTGACCAGCCAGTGCTGCTATGTTCCTTGTTTAGAAAAAGTTTATTTACAGCATGTACAGAAAACAAAGGCTTCATACCGTTCCAGTAACAGGGCACATACACTTTTGCACATCTATATTTCACGACTAACATCACTACGTTACAGTGAAGACATTTGCTCTAATATACATGATTATGTTGGCATACATGTACACAAAAATTCAATGTGATATAACAATACAAGGGTATAACGATACAATAGATCCAAATAAAACACAATTTGTAACAAATGAAATTATATATAACAACTCAACGGGCGCTGCTTAGCACCAAGTCGGTCGAAAAATGAGTTGTATCCTTTCGTGTTCCACCTTGATGAAAGGGCACAACCAATGCCGCAGAAATTCTTGCTCCCCGAGGAAGAAAAGCTCTTCGGAGAGGAACGTGAGGATCTCTCGTCTCAATCTCCCCAGTATCGGCCACAAGGCACGCCGGCGGCAATTGGCAGCTACGGCCTCACATCGGTTTCTCCAAAGGCTGAACAGCCCCGCAACTATTAAGAGAGCGGAGAAGCGGCTACGCAGAAATTGGCCGTTGGACACGAAAGTTCGCACACCCTGTCCCCGAAAACCAGCCTTAACCGCACGCCAAAAAAGGCGGGAAACCACACATTCAAACGTCGCATGTCGATTGGTCTCTACCATGACGCAGTTGGGGCAAGTGGAAGTGCGAACCACCTGCCATCGCTGCAACCAATCTCGCGTGGGGAGCGAGCCCCAGCCTAACCTCCAGACAAAGTCTCTGAGATGCCCTGGCAACACTGCGGCAGTTATTGGTTTCCAAGCGCGGTTCAATACAGATTGACGATGCTGGGGCACCAAGGGCCGTAGAAGGACGGCCATTGTGTCCACCACTTTAGAATCGGCCACCTCTATCTCTGGGCACGTAGCTTCCAAACGTCGGTGAAATGCCAGAAGGGCTCGATACAAAGATGGTAATTCAGTTGATTGGGGACCTTTGTTTATTTGGATATCCGGCAAGAAGACACGTAGTGATGGCCCCAGATGGTAACGAGCCAGTGTCTGAGCGGGCATGTCATCATTGCTTAGTATTCGCAATAGAGTGCGGAGGCACAATGTAGAAGCCTTGACGGAAACGTCGGGAAATGCAAAACCGCCTTGATCTCGCGGTTGAGCTAACGCTGGACGCGATAACAATTCTGTGCCACCAGACCGAAAAAATGAACTGATGCAGCTTTGCACTTTCCTGCAGACGTGGAGCGGTGGTTTAACAGAATGGCAAAGGTACCAAAATTTTCCTAGGTACACCGTTTGAGTTAAGTATCGGCGTTCCAAGAGGAGGAATTCGAAGTACCTGGCTGCTTTGATATCATTTAGAAGAGTTTGTACAACGGATGACCAGATGCTATCCTGTATACCAAATACAGTGAAAGTAACTCCGAGTATTGAAATCTCAGGAGACCACTGTAAAGGCGACGTAATGTTGATACGACCGCTGGGGTTGCCAATAAAAAAATACTGGCTTTTAGAAAAGTTTAACCTTGCACCGGAGATAATACCGAAATCATAAAATGTATCAAGAGCATGCTGCAGCGACTGTTCATTATGTACATATAGAGTGATATCATCTGCATATGCAGCGACATTTACTTGAGTGTTACCGGGTAGAGGTAAGAACCGAATCTGCGGGTGATCTTCAACGGCCCTTAAAAAAGGCTCTAATGCAAGGATAAATAACACTGGGGAGAGGGGACACCCTTGACGGACCCCACGCGTGACTCTAAATGCGTGACTCTCACGGGAATCTAAGTAAAGGGTACTTTCTAAATTAGTATACATCGCGTTGATAAGGTCAATGAACTTATTTGGGAATCCGTATGCATGTAAATCATTTAGTATGTAGCCATGTTCTATAAAATCGAAAGCTTTCTCTTGATCTAATAAAACCAACAGTCCTTGCGCACATCGGCTAATGGTGTATTGAATGATGTCACGCGTTAACCACGTATGGGTGTGTATTTCTCGGCCCGGAACAGAACAGACCTGGTGGGGAGCGATTAATGTTGCAAGAAATGGACTGATTCGGCGCACCAAAATGTTAGCCAAGAGCTTGTAATCTACATTGAGCAGGTTAATAGGGCGCCAATCTTCTGGTCGCGTGGACATTGGGTCTTTCTTGGGAACTAGTGTTATACGACCTTTGTGGAAAGAAGATGGAAGTGTAATATCTTGGAAACACTTGCGAATGACGCGTGACATAGTTGGACCAATGATAGGCCAGAACTGTACATAAAACTCTGCAGGGAGTCCGTCAGGCCCTGGGGTCGATCCCTTTTTCATTGCGTCTAATGCGCCTTTGATTTCATCATTTGATGGCGGTGATAGGAGGACGTCATTTGACTTGTTGGAATCATGAGGTAAATCTGTTAGTAGAGGATGCGAAGAAACGGATCCTGGGTAACAGACATTAGCACCAGATTTAGCTATTGACTCAAAGTGTTGAGTGAATTCCTGAAAGTCGCGCGTACCCGCAGCAGCTAGGGTGATAGAGTTCAGCGAGTGGGCAGGCGAGCCTGATGGACGAAGCAGAGCTCTGCGTGCATACCTTAGCACCTCAGGGTGCGCACAAGGTGCACGTCTACAGCGCCAAGCTGCAGCCGAGAGTGAAGAAGCGCGCATAATACGCTGGTACCGTTCAACGAGCTCCTCTTGCCATGCCCGCATTACAGTGGAAGGACTGGGATCTCGATTGGCAATGCGTATCTTCTGGATTAACAATGACGCATCTTTCGGCATACGGGTGCATAGTCCTCTGCCCGACGCACTGCAATGATGCCGCCACTCTTCTTTGAGGTGATCCCTATCAGCTACATCGGCCCCAATAAGCGATGCTCGTAACGCTCGGGATAATTTCTCCGTAGCCTGAGAGTCCTGGAGGACGCGGCAATCGAGACGCCATGGCCTGTGAACCGTTGGCGTCCCCGCTGGCAGGTGGAGAGATAACATAACCGGCCGATGGTCGCTAATGTACACCGGTGTCGGTGGCAATGACATTACCCCGGTGTCGTGAACGTAGGTAATGAGACTGGGGGATGCATACACGCGATCAATTCGGCTGCTCGACGCTGCTCGACGCCAAGTATAGGCATAATTACTGCCATGCACAATTTGATGAATGTCACTCAATGCCAATTGCTGTACTAGACGTTCGAGTTCTCTGGCATTGCAGTTTGACCGGCCGCGACCCGGACCTCGAACGTCTGCGTGTGAGTCTAAGACACAATTGAAATCCCCTTAAAGTACCACATGTCGGGAATTTAAAAGGAACGCATCAAAAGATTGGAAGAACGCGTTTGAGTTCTCGCGTGCCGCTGGGGCATACACGGCAACAAATCTTATTCTTAACGAAAAAAATGCAGTCGAACGCCAGCACGCGTCCGAAGGCATCGAAGGAAACATGATGGTCACGTAAAAGACCTCGGTTAAAAATAACAACTCCGACGCCAGTCGAATGCGTGCTGGCGTACGAAAAGAAACAATCAAAATTGAACGCGCGCTTGAAAGCGAGTACATCAGAAAGCTTGAAAAAAATTTGTTTCTTGCACGAACAGCAAATCACAGTGCACTGAACGTGCAAAAGCCAATACCTCAGCCTGTTTTTGTGGATTTCGGAAGCCTTGAACGTTAAAAGTAATAACTTTTAGAGTAAGAGCCATGGGGAAAATGAAAACATATATAGGATCACGCAAATGCAGGGGTACCTCTATCAGGTGCGGGAGCCATTGCCCCGCAAGTGGCTGAGTCATTTTTTCCGGCCAGGCGATCCACCGGAGGCTAGAGGCTTCCGGGATCGCGTCAAAGTCCGCAGGGGACTACTGTCTCTGGTGGGGGCTTCTAAGTCACGAGTAGTTATCCGGGGGCGTTTGGTGTCCGGGTGTTTGAGCGAGGATGGTACAAAGACGTCTCCACTGTCCTGGCTTATGTCACTGGGGCTGGTGTCTTCGTCAATTTGTAGGGGCGCCTCACTCGCGGTGCTGTTGAAGTCCTCGTAGATGCAGGCGTCGTCGTCTTGAGATGTAGACTCCTAGATGACACCTGAACTTGTCGACAGAGCAGCAACGCGAGGAGCCTCAGATGCAATATTCCCATCCGAGACGCCGTCCTCACGAGGCGCTTCGTCTGACGAGGGCTTGGCCTGCGATTCCTCAGAAATGGCCACGGGACGCGGGGAACATAAGTTTTCAGTACCTGGAGGGAATACCAGGCCCGGAGTCGTTGGGAACGCAGTGGGCGTCTGGTGCAGCGCCGCGATTGGCACACCCTGGTCGTGGTCGGCCACCACGGCTCGCGCCGACGAATCGTCGCACTTGTTCTTAGATGGCATTCCTGGTTGAAGTGGCGGGAAATCCTTGGATGCCGCCTCGGAATACGATGGCCTGATGGTGCAGGCCACGGTGGCATGCGGGTCCCCACAACGGCGACACGGCAGCGAGCAGCCTTTCCCGTCGTGGTCATAAACGCCGCAACTTCCACAAAACGGAGTTGTGCAGTTCATGCGGAAGTGCCCACTGTCTCCACATCGACGACACACTCGCTGGATGCCTTTATATCCATCCTGAAAATGTATGCGCAGGCGAACAAGGACAAAGAAAGGAAGACAAACTGGCGCAATTCCTTTCTTTGTCCTTGTTCGCCTGCGCATACATTTTCAGGATGGATAGATTCCAACTAGGCCGAATCGCAGTTATGCCTTTATAGTCACAGGTCACTCGATGGCCCGCGACCTTGGGGTAGTTGGGCACTGGTGACGAAGCCTTCATTTCCATGCGGACGTATCTGGTCCCAGTGGTCACGGTTGGGCGCGATCCCATGAGTCCCCTGGTGATGTGCAGCACCTTCCCGTAGGGAGAGAGTGCTTGTGCGAGGACTTCGCTGGGTACGCGGCAGGGCAGGAACAGGACGGTCACTTGGGTCACTTGGGGTCCCAGGGGTACGATGGCGACGCGCTCTCCTCGGATGATAAGGTGCGATGCGTCTACGATTTGGGCCAGTGCGGCCTCACTGTTGACGGTAACTTGGTAGTTCCGGCCTCCAAAGTGCTGAACGCAGTATACTTCTTCGATTCCTACTATTGAAGACGTCGCGTCAATGACGTCTTCGGGACTAGTCCCCTCAGGGACGACTACGTTGAAGGCTAGCGCCTTCTTCGGGGGCTGGCTTGCCATGACGGGCGTCCGCCAGCCCAGGGACGCCGTGAGACGCTAAGACGCTCCTTATGGCGTGGCTTGGGCGTCCCTCCTAGTCCGGAACCACCCGTGGCACATACCCAAAATAGCGGTCCTTACGATTTTGACCTCCAAGGTGATTCCGGTGAGAGATTTCTTCTGTGCGCTGTTGAACAATAAAAGATAGTGCTCAATGCACATGTTAATGGCGGCTAAGGGGGAATGAGAGACAGGAGCATTCGGCCTTTAGGTAACGCGCACGCTGCGATCCCCATTAGCAGCTATTGGCATGTACACTGAGCACAATCTGACAAGAAAGGGTTGCTACGTTATACTCGCTGGGTGTAACCTCCTTGCTTTTAGAAATGTTTAGCGAGCGTTGGGCCGCGCAGCCATGATTACAGTGAACTAGTATATACCATGAACTCGAAGTGGTTAAAGGTGGGAAGTAAACCTGAAGCGCAAGCCGTAAGAAAGTGTGCATGTGCCACCTCCCATTTAGTCCTTGAAATGTCCGCTGAATGGCGGTGCTTCTATATGGAGAATATATGATGAAAAGAGGGACCGCCAGGTGGCGCCGTTTTGTTTGGCTGGCCGCATACAGTGCTCCACTTTCACGTGTTCTTGGCCCGTTACCGCGCCCCGCCCGTGTCTGTACAAGCTCACTATTCCTTCTAGAAGACTTCCGGGACACGCCGACACCATCCGGGCCCCGGTCCGACCCCAGGCTGGCCCCCCAGGCCCCTTCAAAAGTACGAAGCGGCGCGGCGCCGCGCTAACCCTAACGCGCCGCGCCTGCACCTCCACGATGCAGAGTCCTGCCCAGCACTCGACACCAACGACAACTGACGCCCTGTCGGTAAGCCCAGCCTCCTCCGGTCGAACCGCTGATACAGCCGTGCCTCCACTGTCAACATCTTGCAATGTCACCAGCCCCGCGCCGACAACAATACAGCAACAGGCAGCGTTCCTCAACAGCGCGCATGGTCCAGCGACGTGCAACTCTGGTGGCGTCTCTGCTACTCTCAGCCTAATAGCCACGCAAACGCCGGAGCCCGAGAGCCGTAATGCAGCGTTGGCATTGCAATCAACCACGCCTGCTGCTCTCCCCACCTTATCTGCGTCTGGCCTACCCATTGGAAATTCCGAGTCTGTCGACAAGCGCGTTTCGACGAGCGTCGTTCCTTCCATCGCCGAAGTTTTGCCTTCCATCACTTCAGCTGACGACTTATCGACGGAAATGGACTTCACGGCATCGCAAGTCAACGAAGACAATACGCCATCCCCTGAAGGCAGCTGGAACACCGTTAGTGCCAATCGAAAACCTGCCTCGACCGCCCGCCCCCGCTCCGAGCTCATCACCGTCGGAATCCAACTTCCACCCGGAACACTCACGCCGAAACTGCCTCTCTATGACCTGCTTTCTACCATCATAGCCGCCGCAAATCTCTCTCCCAAGACCAGTGCGGAGGTCACCCTTCAAGCCAAACGTGCTCAGAGCCTTGTGTTTCTGAAAACGCACTCACCTCTCACTGCCCACCTCCTACTCTCCCTCACAAGTCTGGAACTTAATGGTAAGCCGATCACCATTAAGCCCTATGCCCTCAGTCCTCCAATATCATGTCTCGGCGTCATACACAACGTCGGTGGTCACTTCACAACATCTCAGCTCTTGCATGACCTCGAATCCTTTACTTCAGATATACTCGCTGCACGTATGATGGGCTCCACTGAATCCGTCCTCATAACATTTGCTGGAACCATCATCCCTCGCTTTGTGTACTTCAAACGCGTCTCTTTCCGATGCCGTCCACATAAACCCAAGCCCCCTACTTGCACTCGGTGCCTTGCTATAGGGCACCGTGCTCATCAATGCCCCCAACACAGCGTTCCGGCCAAGTGCCACCGCTGTGCGTCTCCTCTACCAGCAGATCCCGATGCTCACGTTTGCGCCCAACCCTGGTGCATCCATTGCCAAGTCAACACCCACTCATCTCTAGACTCCACCTGCCCCTACCTTCTAGCTAAGCAACGCGACTGCGCCAAAGCAGCTTTTCTCCGTCGCACAGCCATGCGCCGAGCCACTCAGCCTTCGCCGCCCTCCTCTTCAGCGCATGAGCTCCTATCACCTCCCGCAACATCCCCCCCGGGCTCATACGCCGCTAAGGTTAAGGGAACACCTCCCATGTGCACTTCTTCATCAAACACACCTTCACCATCTTCAAGTAACGAGAGCCGCTCCTTCGATCTGCGACTGGCTATGTTGGAGCGCAACCAGCGCGAGCAACAACGCGTCTCCGATGAGCTACAACAGAAAATACTTGCACTGACGCAGACACTCGCAACTACCACATCCTCTCTTACCTCTCAACTCACGGAGCTAAATAAGGAACTCACCACACTCACCGCCCCGACCTCCAGCTCCCATGTAACCAAATTGGCCGACATGGTCGAAACCACCACCACTGCGCATCACACTCGTTTGGTCCAGCTGGAAAATTCAATTGTCCGGATTCTTACGACCCTCGAAACCCAATCTAAGCAACTGGAATCTTTCACCTATATGCTTAACTCCCTGTAGGAGTCACTTTCCCCGGCAAAAAAAGAAGGAACGCGCACGCGTAGGTGCTTCCTCTACTCCAAAGACCTAGATGGCGCGTGAAAAGGACCTCGATATTTTGCAGTGGAACTGCCGCAACTTTCGTCATAATAGGACCCCTCTCCATCAACATCTTCTCACCCGCCAAACATTACCCCATTTTCTCCTTATACAGGAGACTCGGGCGGCCCTTGCCGTCCCGGGCTACCGTGCATATCACGCTACGACGGGAAAGCCACTTGCGTCCATTTATGTACGCAATGACGTTCTCGTTGAACCACTAGACGTACCCTCCCCCCTCCTGAAACATTTAGTTGGTGTGGTCTATTACCAACCCTCTACCCGTATTTCTCTCGCT
This sequence comes from Rhipicephalus annulatus, assembly GCA_013436015.1. Taxonomy (NCBI): domain Eukaryota; kingdom Metazoa; phylum Arthropoda; class Arachnida; order Ixodida; family Ixodidae; genus Rhipicephalus; species Rhipicephalus annulatus. The sequence continues at coordinate 92,891 of WOVY01009273.1, forward strand.
CTGATGTCATTTTACAACCCCCCTGTCACGTCCTCTTTGTTTAGTGCTCTTGGCGAATTCCTGCACTCCTTTCCATCGACCACCCATATCCTCCTTGGGGGTGACTTTAATGCTCCTCATAGGCTCTGGGGTTACCCCCAAACACTCAAACCAGGTCGCCTTCTACACTGCCTTGCCCAGGAACGCCATCTCACCCTTCTTAATACTCCTGAAACCCCTACTCGAGCGGGCACTGTTTCACAGCGTTCCACTACACCCGATCTTACGTTCTCTCGGAGTTCCCTTCCTTTTCACTGGCAGGTTTCCGCTGAAAATTTTTTCAGTGATCACTTTCTCATACACATCACCATCCCTCTTTCCCACAATAGGCGGAAACAACGAGTCGCTCACACTGACTGGGAAGCATTCCGTAATAACCTTTTGTCTGACTCATTTAAAACTTACGACGACTGGACGTCGCGGATCTCCGCAGCAATGACATCCTGTAGTCGCCGCGCTCGTTTTCAACTCTCCATTCCTGACCCTGATCCTCACTTCCTCCGATTATGGCGACGTCATAAACGTTTGAAACGCGCTCTCCGCTCCCAGCCACATAACTTCCAACTTTCCTTCCGAATTGATGCTCTGCGGGCTGAAATTATCGCTTACGGCACTTCTCTCGAGCACTCTCGTTGGAACACGCTGTGTGACGGCCTTGACTCCGCACTGCACTCGCGCTCTACATGGTCTCTGTTTAGGTCTCTCTTAGGTACCAAGCCTGCCGTTGCTCCCACCCTAGCTAAAGCTCTCACTCAAGGGACTCCATCTGATGTGTTTGAAAATTTAAAATCTCTGTATCTCCCACCCCCTCTCACACCTTCCTACCCAGATTACTGTGGCGAAGCTAACTCAGACCTGGACCGCCCATTCACGCTCAGGGAGCTGGAAGCTGCCTTAGCCACTCAATCTACCCGCTCGGCACCCGGTGAGGATGAGATAACATATACTACATTACGTAACCTCCCCGACAACGCGAAGGAATTTCTCTTACACACATTCAACGAAGCATGGAACAGCGGCTGTCTTCCAAACTCTTGGACATCATCTCTAATTTGCATGATTCCGAAGCCCGGTAAAACCTCCATCTCTCTCTAACCTTCGCCCTATCTCTTTGACGTCATGCGTTGGCAAGACTCTTGAGCGAATGGCCTTGACTCGACTGTCTGATTTTATTGAGGCGAAAGAGTTTTTCCCTCCTTCTCTTATTGGCTTCCGACGCCACGTTTGTGCGCAGGACATGTTCCTTGTTCTTCAGCATACTTTTCTTTCACCTTCTCGTAGTCAGATCCATGCGCTTGTAACCGTCGATGTACGGAAGGCATTCGATGGCGTGAGTCATGACCACATACTCGCTCAGCTCTCCTCCCTGTCATGTGGCTCCCGCATGTATTCTTACATCCGATCATTTCTTTCCAATCGAGTTGCTCGCTTCAGAGTCGATACTCATTTGTCTAACCCACACTCCCTCACCCGCGGCACTCCTCAAGGTGCCGTACTATCTCCTACTCTATTTAATATGGCTATGGCCCCCCTTGCCTCCCAACTGTCCCAAATACCTGACCTCCACCATATTTTTTATGCAGACGACATCACTCTCTGGTGTACGTCTGGATGTCCCGGCCACGTGCAGGATACTTTGCAACGTGGCCTGGACCTTATCGCTTCCTTTCTCGCTACTGCTGGCCTGTCCCCTGCACCGGAGAAATGTGAACTACTTTTGCTAAACCGGTCTGCGTACCAGCGCTCCCACAATACCCTCATCTCCCTACATCTTTCTAGCTCTCTCATCCCCACTGTTCAGCAATGCAAAGTTCTTGGCTTCCCTTTGCACGCGACAAAAAACGCGCAGGCCCTACATCACGCTGTGAGGACTTGCCACTCGGTGGCCCACCTCCTGCGACGCGTTGTCACTCGGCAGTCGGGGCTCCACGAGGCTCATGCGTGCCGGGTTGCACTTGCGCTTGCCCTTAACAAGTTCTTGTACTTTGTACCCTACGTTCATTTCACCGAAACGCAACTCAACACACTTGAAAGAGCTCTATTAGGCCTCTACAAGGCAGCTCTAAACCTCCCTCTCACTACCTCTACCACTAAGCTCTTTGCCACAGGCCTCTTCCATCCATTACGTTCTCTTATTTCTCTGCACCACGACTCTCAGATTGCCCGTCTTTCTCTCACTCGTCAAGGCCAATGGCTATTAGCCCAAGCTGGTATCCCTCACATTCCCGTTTCCGTGCCCACCTTGCCTTCTGCCGCTAGCACCGCTGCTTCTAACCTTCGCATCCTTCCCCTCCCATCCAATATGTCTCCCGTTCTTCACGCCGGCCGGCGTCATGCGGCAGCACAGCATCATTCTCCTCCTCTCTCTACACAGGGAGTTGCCTACACGGATGCCTCATACATGGCTCCTCGGGGCTCGTGTGGCTACGTTATCTACCATCCACACCTTTCGTCACCTGACACGCACACCAGCGGGCCATACTTACACCCGCCAAATGTACTTTCGCTCGAGGTCCTTTCCATGGTCCACGCCATGCAGTCATTTTCCTCCCTCCCTTCTCTCCCCGAGTACACGATTTACTCCGACTCTCACGCCGCCATCCGTCACATACAGAACAACACGTTGCCTCCTGCTCTTCAACAGGAGGTCGAGCGAGCGGCCTCTGCTCTTCAACCCTCCACTGTCTTCCTCCGCTGGGTTCCTGGGCATTCGGGTATTAACGGAAATGAGCTAGCTCATCAGCTTGCCCGCGATATATTGCACCGGGCACCGTTTATTCCCTGGCCCACACCTTCGGAAGACAGTGAGAGCTCCGCGAATAACGATGGGCAGATCTCCTTGCGTCACACTATCAAGGAGGTATATCTCCAGCTCCGGCTCGACAAGCGTCTTTACCCTCCCCCTCATCCATCACTCACGGCGCTGGAGGCTCGAACTCTACGGCACATCCAAATGAACTGCTTGATAACCCCCTCTCGCCTTTTCCTTTATAAATATAGGTCTAACCCCTGCTGTCCTAATTGTCCTTCTATACGCTGACCTGTCACACTGCCTGTTTTACTGCCCAACTGCTCAGCAATCCAGCTATTACCCTCCACCATCCCTTTCCATCACCTCCTGGCTCGATTGGATCGGCGCCGAAGGGGAAGAAGAACAGCGTCGACTGATCGCACAGGCGGTCGAAGTGCTCGGCCTGTAAATTTGGCTGAATAAAAGTCTATTACTACTACTACTACTGATGAAAAGATGCGAGATGGTGGTACTTGGAGTGCTGAATAGATGAACGAACGGACTCAGAGACAGATGCATGGATTGACGCATAAATGGATGCAGGCGCGGATGCATGGACGAACGCAGGGACGGACGCACGTACGGACGGGTGGATGGACGCATGGACGGTTACACAGACGTACGCAGGAACGGACGGAAGCAAAAACGAATGGACGGACGAATGCTTTGCCCCACTCCCCATCATTCACTCCGTGGATATGCTGCCATTTTTTTTGTGCAAAACGTTCAAAGCGAGCACGCATGCGCATATGGCTCTAGCTGGATTCTCGCCGTGACCAAATACAAAGTCGTAGCCAGGACATAAACTGAAATTGAGCGTTGTAGTGTGCGCCATACTGTTTCGCGTTGCTCGTTCAATGCAACATCCGCGTTTTTCAACCATGCTGCGTTGCCATAAAATAGAAAAAGGTTTCGCCCTCTTCAACTTACTTCGTGCTTTCCGAGATGGAGCGCCCCATGAGGTGTAGCTATGAAACGTTTCACGCGAATGGTGGTAGTGGTTTGTTGGAGAAAGGAAAAAGACGCTTATTTCTGCAGCCCTTCAGGGAGCACGGCGGAGCGTCTTGAGTAGCGCCTGAAATTGATCAGGCAATCTTTGCATATTTTTTTAGTATCGTTGCACGATCAGTGTCCGCTTAAGCTATACCATGAAAGCGGCCAACAGCGTCCTGCTAATGTTGTTTCCGTGTGCAACGGTAGTTGTGGTTGTGCTGAATGACCTTTCTTTCTATACAGTACATAACAAACTTGCTTCTTTAGAGTCAAGTGTATCTTAGGATCAATTGTAAATGTTTGCATATGCGAGGCCTTATGTTTCAGAATGAATTCCTCAATGTGCCACGAGGAAAATGTGTGTTCTGCGAAATTTCGTATATCATTATATACAACTCTTAAGGCCTCCTCTACAACTTAGTGCAGGTTGATCTGGAGCAGAGAATGAGAAGCGGCAGCAGCCCCCAGAAAAGAGCAAGCCCCCCAAGCTCCCCAAGCTCTCTTCGACACGAACAGGAAAGTCACCGTGTGGCATCGAAAACCATTGCAAGGAGTGCCTTGCAAAGGTTGGTGCTGCTCTTTCATCGCGGAAGACGAAGGTGACCCCTCCAGAGGAACTTTCCGCTGTGTATTGTGAGTGCTTCAGTGGTTTTGTTTTAGATGCGGAGCATCTAATACTCGAGGCTTGTAGTGCGGCGCCGTCCGCAAGCTTCCTCCTCCTTCTTCCACCATCTGTGCATCCCTTCCTTCTCTACACACCGCGCGCGCTTCACTCCTCCACCATCTGTGCACCCTTCCTCCTCTACACACCGCGTGCGCTTCTCCTCTTCACGAACATTCGCTAGCTGTATAATGTAGCGCGCATGCGCCGTCACGCTTCGAGAACATCGGCAGCTGACGCGCGCGCATGCGCCGTCGCGCTTCGAGAACATCAGCAGCTGACGCGCGCGCATGCGCCGTTGCGCTTCTCTCCCTTCTCGAACATTCGACAGCTGACAGTGCATGCGCCGTCGCGCTGTATATATACTCAAGGTCGGCGCTCGCTCGCTCAGTTGCCGCTCGTCGGTTGGTTTGTACGGCGCGTCGACGTCCAACGTCGCGGTGAAATGAATTCCAACGAATCCACAAACACAATGATCGACGTCCCTTCGACCAGCGCCGCCCTTTCGCATACGTGTGTACGTGTTCACTCATTTAACACCCCCTCCTACAACCACGTTAACCAATTTAGCCATCGACCCAAGTAAGTCGCACTTTAACACCCCGTTAACCAATTATATGCTCCGCATCCTCCTCAGTGTTTCCCCGAGGGAAGCTGCGGGCAATTTTTTTGTCTAGCCAGCAGTCAAGAAATTGTGTGTCAGATTCAGCCAGGATGGCTAGAGGGAGTCGGGCAGACATGTTTGGACATTTGTCTAGCCAAGTAGTGGAAATTTTTGCACTGGTCCTTTTTGAGTTACTGCCGCAAAAGGCAGAAGCTTCGTCGCCTGTGTAAATGTACAGATATGTCAGGGAAAATAAGCTACATTACATCTTTCTATAACTGATCGCCAGCAACATTTTTCATTGTACAGGAGTTTTGTTCCTCAATTATGGGTGTCAAGCCCTCCACAGAAAAAGCGCTGCACGTCTACTTAAAGAAGGCCCCAAGGCCCTACTAGTAGGTTTTTTTCGGCTTATTACCATAAGCACCTCGTTTGGCTGAAAATGACCATTTTAAACGTGTACAGCGAAGAATTAGGGTGGCTGGTCGTTTTGTGGTCATCATGTTTCTCGCAATATTCTGTGCGCATGTTGTGCATTACGTTGTCAATTTGGTTCACGTGCATAGAAGAGAGTTACGCAGTTTCAGGGGACTTCAAGCACCGTATTGTAGAATAAAAAGCCAGAAAGCAACCTATCTATAATTTTTATGAACTCATTTGCTTAATCTGATGCATGATACATCACTAAAGTTTCGTGCGTAGTCATCAATGCAAGCTCCTCTTAGTGTTATCCGAAATGAAGATGAGAGCCAACACATAGAAACATCTAGTGGGGTAATCAGGGTGAGCAGTGGAAAGGCCTCAGACAGGCTGGCCATTCTTACGATAGGAGGACCTATTTTCGTAGAAGTCACCTTGACATCCCTGGCGTGTTAGTTTAAATGAGGTTAGTAAGGACGTCGTCTTTTGGTATAGGCGTATGACCTGTTGGTAACGTTCGTCTCGAAAGAAAAAAAAACCTATGAAGCAGAGGAGTGCAGCCCTCGCTTCCTTTCAAATTAGGTTGCGATGATATAAAGTGTTCTCCTGTCGGAGTTTGGGGTAAAGCAAGCAAAAAAAAGAAGAAGAACGAAGAAAGAAAAGGGGTATGCAAGGTAAACGTAGAGTGCTACACCACTCCTTTCTTTTGTTCGTGTATGTAGCGGCCACCGCTTTGTAGCACACCGCTCCTACTTTGCATCCCCTCTTTTCTTCTTTTTTCTCTTCTTTCTTTTTCCCTTATTTTTTACATTTGCATTGTCCCATCTAGTGCATGAATAAATGACACATGGCTTTGCTATACCAACGATGCCTATGTGGTTTTTGATTGAACAGTGCATTGAACTTTATTCAGCTTGATTACAGGCTGATCAGTCTTGCAATAAGTGCTTCCTGTCTATCACCACACATAATCAAATGAAAAGTTTGCGCTTGGCTTTTAGTATACTGGTACACAGCTGTGTCTTGGGCTACTGAAAATGAACATTGGTTTGCTGCTGTTTATGGTAATGAATTTATTTATCCAACATGAAGATATTTTGCCCTGTGAACTTTGACAAACCTGCTTTTCTTTTTCTTTCCTATGCTGACGTTGTATGTACGGATGGCAGTATCAGAGAGGTGATAGTTTGAGCTTCGGAAGGCCAAATAGTGGCAGTGAAGCAATTCCACATCGAACATCCCAGTCATTTTGCCAACCATCCTAAATGTATTTGAAGAAAATATTGTGTTCGTTTGCTGTAGTGCAAACAGCAAGATGCTAAAACATATCGCAGAGAACAAAATTTTACGTCAACTGGGTGCCGTCTGGACTTCCCAGGATGTCGTCTGGCTGTTGTTTGTAAAAAAAATATTTCAAAAAGACTGCCTTCTCTTCACTAAATTTGGTCAAGGTAATAAGTAAAGTTGCGTGTGTATAGTGCATGAAGCTCAGAAATATTAGTGCAATTTTTTTTTCGCCACATCGAAAGCAAGAAAGTAGTTCTCTTTATATGTCAATCTATGTGATCACAATTTTTTATAGAAGAAAATAATTTTTGAAGTTTCCCAATAATAGCTGTTTTCGCATTTGGTATACGACAGCTTCTGTTCCGAAGTTCCTCATGGCCCTCAGTTGGAGACTTCAAAAATATTTTTCTTCATAAAAACAAAAATTGTAATGATAAAACTTGCCATATAACAAGAACTGTTTATTTTCTTTCGACTTACACATAAAAGTATTTTAATTGCATGAACACATAGTGCAAATTGCATCTCAATATGGACAAAAATGAGGATATAGTAAGATTTGTGATCTGGACCTAAGAATATTTTTTTTCGCGAGATACACCTTCTGTGGAGGAAGTATTTATTGCTCAAATGTTCATACAAAGAGCAATATTGCCATAGATAAAATGCAAACAATAAAGAGTTTGGCTGAATTCTAAAAAGCCTATTTGGCGGAAAAATTTAACTTATATCACTCGGCTTCAAATACTTTAAAGAAGCACCATTACTTAATATCTGAATCAAATTTCATATGGCAAGAAAAAGTGGTACTTTTAAAATTTTCTCACAAACAACACCCACACGACAATTTGCGAAGTTCTGAATGTATCCACGTGACCACAATTTTTTTCTCTTCACAATATTCTAGCGAGTAACTGTTTTCAAAAGACTAAATTAGCCCTATTTCTTAAACTATATATCTGTGATGGTCGCCGGGCAGTACGGTTTGGATGTCTGGTGTAGAATGACGCAGTGGGAAAAACAACAAATGCCTGAACATCCTTCGATGCTCGGGCAATTTTAAAAGCATTTTCTTGTTAGCAGCAATATAATTAAGCCCTTGTCTCCACGCTTAGGCCCAGAAACAAACCACAAGCAACCAAAGTAGTCCTAAGAGTCGTCCAGTTTCACTGTTCCAAGGCTTGTGCAGCCTAGTTTAGTGCAAGCTTCGCCATTTTTTTTAAAATTCAGATTCGGCCAACAGGTTTTGGATGCACAGTGCAATTTCCGCTAAATAATTTTCCACCCGTTACTTAGATAAAAAGTGGCAAGTAGAGGTAAAAATACCATTACAAAGGCAATGTAGGTAATAACAAAGAGGTCTGCTTCCTTTTTTGTGGTGCTTGGCCTGAATGCTGTGTTTTTTGTGGTGTAGTAGGCGATCCTCGAACAACGACAGCACGGGAAGGACCACGTGATTGCTTACGCCAGTCGTCTTCTTTCACCTGCCGAACGAAAGTTCTCCATCACTGATCACGAATGCCTAGCTTTAGTGTGGGCCATGGCAAAATTCAGGCCTTACCTGTATGGCCGAACTTTTTCCGTTGTTACAGACCATCACGCTCTCAGCTGGCTCTCATCGCTAAATGAGCCATCTGGACGTCTCGGTCGCTGGGTGCTGCGTCTTCAAGAATACTCGTTCGCGGTCCACTACAAGTCGGGACGCCTGAACACAGACGCAGACATTTTGTCACTTCATCCGGTTGAAACGTCCGACTTTGCAGAACTTGAACAGACCCCTGGGTCCTTTCCATTTACGCTTTGGGTGATATCTCCACCGAACAACGACGTGACCCATCGTTGCTCTCCATCATTGAGCGTCTGACCTATGCTGCAACAGACCCTTGCGTTCGCCTGTTCGAACTGCAAGACATTCTGTACCGTCGCAGCTTTTTATTTTATTTAAAATAAATTATTTAATTTAAAGAAAATTTTATTTAAATTGAAAAAAAAACTTTGAGGACGCGACATTTATCATTGCATTTAATAAATAGTGGACTGCACATTCCCTAGTTGAAATTGCTCAGTCAACTGTCAACACGTTTATTATATGCAGTTATAACGACCGGCAATCGAAGAAATGCGCACAGAACACACTAACGAGCGGGATAATATTTTCTTTGGCCCTTAGCTCCTAGTATTCAAAAGTTCGACTAACCGCTAAACCGCGACGGGGGAAGATGAATGCCGCTTACGCTTTCACCTCTGAAGAGAAAGCTTAGAAATGCAGAACGAGGAGAGCCGAAAGGAGAAACGGTAGTAGGGAACAGCTGTTGCGAATCATCACCGACCCTCAGAGCTTCTTCGTTTAAATATTCGGGAGGGCTCTTGCTCTTGCATGTTTAACGTTATCGCCTCAATGTAAATCAGTGGCCATCACTAATGGTTCCATTTCCCACATTATACAGCGATCGAAAAAACGAATATTTAATAGAAAAGCTTGAATAGGACGCTGGATTGCTTTCTTTTCTTAACTTTCGTGCATAGTTATTTTTTCTTTGTTGAGTTTGACTGTTTGAATTGCCTCTATAAAGAGCTTCTGCGGCTGCAATGTGCAACAACGTATTAATATTACTTTAGTTACCCCTTGCCTGTATTTATATTTGCGGTAACTCTTTTTCACAGGCCGCTCTCATTGCGCTATAGCACCCACTGGCTGTAGTGTGCTGCGCCACGTTCGATCGCTTTCGACTCGGCTCATCCTCTCTCTGTGGCTTGGTTACATAAAACAATTGGGCATTCATTCTTAATCTTGGCCTATCACTATTTTCTCTTATACCCTTTTGATTTAGCTACCGGGATGATAAATGTAACCTGACAACAACTAGCGGGACATTATTTAAACACCCGTATACGTATACAAATATGCATGTCTTTTGATACATGACTCGATAAACAAGATATTATTGGTATTCTTCTCGTTGTTTACAATAATAATTTGGAGATTGTTTTAAACTAACGGGTTTCGTTGGAATATAGTTTTCATAGAAAGTATCTTCTTTAATGCCACTAGCGGCCACCTAATTAGGAAGGATATAAATATAAAAGTTTAAAGGTTCACCTTGCTTTTTGGTTAGCAATGCCAATAAATATGTAGTAAATCAGAAAAGTCAAAAAGCTATATCATGCGCATCGCCTGCGCATATAAAACGTTGTAAAATTTTTTATTAGTTAAAGCGCCGTAAACTGTAATTCGTGATTAGTAAAGGTTCTTAAATATGTGCAAAGCTCATGCAGGCGTCTTGTATCCGTTTTAATGTAGAATGACCCATTGACACATGAATGAATGACGCATGCCTGAAGTATGAATGCCTCTTGCGGATCACCGTTCCCCTATCTTCTCGGCATTTGTGCTGTTAGGTGACGGTCTATCTGATTTTTTCTATTGAATTTTAACACTTGTGCGAAAGGTTGAGAGGTTTTTTCCCACGTTCTTGTTTTTCAAACAACAATTTTTACTTGCGAGCTGACGCTCTTTTGTGTCCCTTCAGTACTCTTCCATTTTCGTCGCAGTACCGCTGTACTCGAAAACACCACGCTGTTGTATCAACTAGCCCCACTTTTAATGCTGTTGTACTCAAATAATTAGTCTAGTACACTACTGTTCTAGCAGTCAAGAGATTGCCTGAATCTGCCCTGTATTGAAAAAAAAAATGCGTAGGTTGAAATCAAACAGCGTGTCTAAAGGTGGCCCGTGGACAAGTGACGTCACCTATTTAGGCTTAAAAAATACTAACAAAGGAGTTATGTCTGTCTTCCTCGATTTGGCTATTTCCCATCACAGCATGCTAAGCCTACAAAATTGATAATTTGGATGTGGCTCTACAAAACGGTGTTGTATCGGCAAAAATACTGTGCTGCCGAAGCTTAGAGACGTGAATCTAAAGCAAATGGAAGAATTAGTTTTGAGCTTACAAGCTACAGAACCCATGGTGGCACTACATAGATTCGAAGTGGACGACAACTGCTTTTGGTAATAAAGAAATGATTTTCAGACCCAATAATTGGTCCACCGGGGTGCAGCGGAAGCTGCGGTTGCGTTAACTACGAGTACGATTTGAGGCAATGTCATACAATTTGTTTGTACTCTACAGACAAAAATTTATTGCATTGGAGGTACAGATTTGTTATTTCCTTCTCTCTTTGCATGTTATAACACGAACACTGGAGTGCTTTTTTTTCGGTATCATAGAACTACAAAAATAGGTTCATATTGCTACATGCATGTTGACATTTTGTGGGACGATGCGCGTGTGTGCCTGACAAAGAGGACGAAGTGTTGTCTCCGTTCTGTCATTACTACTTCTTCTTCGAAAGCCCTGGACTGTGGCACCAACAGTGACCACTTACCGATACGTTTCGAAATTTCTTGCCCGACAATTCCATCTTGTTCAAATGTAAGAGTATTTGTAAATTACACTAAATTTAAGAATGATTTGAAGTCAGCATTGGCTTTTCACTCGGAAGAGAGCGATGATATGAAAGCACTGAAGATAAACACAGTCATTAAAAGATCCTACAAAAGAGCCGAATTTACTGCTGAATCCACGTAAAGGGTTTATAGCCGTTGGTGGAATGATGAATGTACAAGAGAGCACCGACGACGTCAGGCAGCTTGGAAGCAGCTTTTACATAATCAATCGCCCCAAAACTGGGCCGATTATAAATTCATTGCAGCGTACTTTAAGAGAACGGTAGCTCAAGCTAAACAAGAATATGACAGAAGACATGCATACCTGTCGAAGACGAAACATACCAAGGCACTCTTCGATATATGAGAGCTCAGAAAATCTTGCCATCACCAGTTAATGCAGCTTGTGATAATCTGTTGGCGCAAGAAATCACCACTACCTTAGAGCAATCGGTAAAGGTCTGGAAAGCAGATTTACTTCAGTAGTGCCAAACAATAGGCACAAGTCTACGACAAAGTCTGACTTTCACGAAGTGACACAAACTGAAGTATTCAGCGTGATTAAACATTTACCCTGTGTGTCTCCTGGCCCAAATAGAATCGCAGTACCCATGATTAAAATTCTGTTCAATTTATCGCCTAGTGACGTCGCCAATGTTATTAACTACTCCTTACAAAACTCATGAATGTCACAGGATTGGAGGATAGCAAAGGTCAATCATATACTAAAAAATCCGGGTGTAGGATTAACAGTCGATATTATCAGACCAATCTCTCTAACATCTAACATGATCAAACTAGTAGAGAGGGTCCTACATAGCCGAGTAAGTATCTGGATGGAAGACAATTTAGTAATAAAACCAAACCAAATCGGCTTTCGTAGGGATTTCTCTATTTGGAGTGCCCATGCTGATTTAGAGAGCCGAATACAGCTCGCTCGAAAAAGAAGGCAATACGCTGCTTTAGTAACGCTTGACATAGCCAAGGGGTATGACAGTGTGGAGCACTTCATTTCGTTAAATACACTAAAGAGATTGAATTTCCCACAATATTTTATTGAGTTAGTGGCAGAAATTTTAAAATCAAGAGAATTTTACTGCGTCAAGGATAGATGCCCCTCATCTAGATTTAAACAAACGCGCGGAGTTCCCCAAGGATCAGTCTCATCTCCAGTTTTATTTAATGATTTAATGAGCACAACTGCAACAGATCAAGAAGTTACTGTCTACATTTATGCTGATGGCATCGCATTCTTTGCCGCTGACTGTGATATTTACTCACTACAACTTAAGTTACAAAGATATATTAATAACATGTTAGAAATTTGGTTGCAGTTAATTTCAATATCGTTAAATGTCAACAAAAGCGCGCTTGCAGACCCAATTTCAATTTCAATTCTATATAAACTGGAACCCATCCAGCAAATAGACTCTTATGAAATATTTAGGAATAATTTAAAATGACAAACTTAACTGGAGTTCACACATAGAGTATATAACTACCAAGGCACAGCGGGCTTCAGGCTTACTGCACAAGCTATGTGACCGGAAATATTGGTTACAGAGGCACACCTTGCAAATGTTGTACAAGATGTACATGCACCCCAACATGAAAATCGGATGCATAGTATTCTCGGGTGGCACTGCTCATAAAAAAAAAACCTGCAGTTGTCTTGGAGCGAAAAGCACTGCGAATGTGTCTAGGACACCCTAGGTTTGTGGCTATCAACCTATTGTATCAGGAAGTGCGCCTGCCTACACTACTTTGTAGATTTCGCATTTTGACCGTACAAGCATTTTTAAAATTTTATAGCTTACCGGCAAGATTGATGATTTGATAGATGATTGATATGTGGGGTTTAACGTCCCAAAACCACCATATGATCATGAGAGACGCCGTAGTGGAGGGCTCCGGAAATTTCGACCACCTGGGGTTCTTTAACTTGCACCCAAATCTGAGCACATGGGCCTACGACATTTCCGCCTCCATCGGAAATGCAGCCACCACAGCCGGGATTCTATCCCGCAACCTACGGGTGAGCAGCCGAGTACCTTAGCCACTAGACCACCACGGCGGGGCTCTCTTACTGGCAAGAAGATATCAATATGCTTTTATCGCAAACCCAGACGCCTTCTTTCTTATTCATTGGCCACGGTTTCACACACCTCAGATAATGTTTGTAGAAAAGAATCTACAAAGTATAAATGTGAACATTAGAAGTGTAATTGAGACTTATGACTCGAATCGTCATGTTATAATGGAGTATGATGATATATTCCCCCAAAACGCCATGTTACATTCTCTCAATTTTTTAAATAACATATTATTAGATTACTTGGGGCATGCTGAAACTAAAAATATAATAGCTACAGATGCTTCAGTAAATAATCAAAAGGCAACTGTAATCATTGCCTCTGATTCGCTTGACTGGTCTTTTTCAGTCAGACTGCTTGATTTTTCTCCAGTTTTTGAAGCGGAGCTCGTGGCGACTATTTTGTACATGTGGCACGCTTGAAGCCTTACCACTTTCCCACTGACGTCGACATCTAGATGCGCCGAGACGGCGCTTCTGCCACCGGGGATTACGCTACATGCATGTTGACATTTTGTGAACGATGTGCGTGTGTGTCTGACAAAGCGGACGAAGGGTTGTCTCCGCTCGGTGGCTGGTCAACTGGTCACGGTGCTGCTGCTGGATTGAAATATATTTCATCCACAGCCTCGTCGATAATGCGTCTCTTCTCTTCCGTAACAACATAAACAATGTGGCAAAATCACCAGGCAGGCCGCTATTCCGAAATGCAGAGAAGGCTTCAGGTAAAATTTTTCTGACGAGAACGCTCGTAAACCTCAAGAGGACGCGAAACGGCTTTTGAACATAGGCACTACCTCTCACTTCGCCAGAATTAGCACTCGAAGATCGCGTAATCTTGGCTCTGCTGCACGGAAGTCGTAGAACAGAATGTACGGGTTATAGATAATCGTTTTTATGTATGTATGTATGTATGTATGTATGTATGTATGTATGTATGTATGTATGTATGTATGTATGTATGTATGTATGTATGTATGTATGTATGTATGTATGTATGTATTTTTCTGTGCGCCTGGTGCGACAGAGGGAGCGAAGCAATCCGAAATACTTATCACTAAAATTACAGAAGTCAACGTTGCCCTTACAGTATTAAGCATACAAAGCGAAGCATGTCTTTGAGGTCCTGTCCTGATGCAGCAATCGTGCACTTGTGGCGATGAAAATTCAGCAGTCATGAAACTTGCCTGCAACAAAGGCATCAGCTTCTGCGCATCAACTATATATTTCAAAATTATACGGGTATTTATGATCTTATCTTAAGGCCCCGGCTATTCATTGCACTGCTTTTTTGTATCATCAGAAAGCTGAGAAGCCTTTCGCGTGAAGGTCCTTACCTTGTGTCGTTTTTAAGTGTGGTGAATTGGGCTTGATGGTACTGATTTTTTTATGTTACAGGTCATCAAGAGTGATGAATTATATTAGGGCACGCATAGGACAGCGTTACTATCAACTTAGCTGCCACTCAGGGCTGTGTCCTGTCGTATGTGAGCACTAGTATATTTCCTCGTTCATAGTACGTTGTAAAATGATGAATGGTTTTGAGGCTAACAAACGGTGCCGAGAATATCAAACACACCAAACCGATTTAGCCCGAAAAAAGTGCTCCGGGATGACAATTATTTATAATAAAACTAAGCGCAAACCTTAGAAGACTACATTGCTCAATGTGCAAGAAATAAATCGCGAAAGAAAAAGACAAAAAAGATAGAAAGAAAGAAAAAGGAAAGAAAGAGAACAAGATTGAAAGAAAGAAGGAGAGAAGGAAAGGAGGAACAGCAATTGGTCAGACCAACCAACGCCAAGCTTTTCTTGCGCCCACTTTCCCTATGCTAAAATAGTTTTTGCGACATTTGAAGATATATAGAGTTGCTGAGAAGCTCATTTTATCTCACATATTATGTCAAAGTTAATTTTTGTTGAATGTTAAGTCGCACTCAGTGACATTACATGCAGACACGAAGCAAATTCATTATGCCTGTAATGTATGCTGTCTCAAATCATTGTCACGTATATGTAAGATGTCCTGCGAAATAACGATGTGCCGAGGTGATCAAAGACTTTTCTTCGATTTCATAAGTGGGGAGTTCTGGCATATAGTGCATAATGGTTAATATTGTAATTCACTCTCTAATTAAACCGATGGTGAGAGATCAAATTTAAAAGATGAAAGCTTACTGGAAAACATGCCAATTTAGTGTCACAATATACTCAGTGGCACAAAGTAACCTATTAATATATTCTTGGTAAATGTAACGGTTACCTGAATAGCAAGCAAAAATTAATACTGACGTAACAACAAGGAAAAGCAACACAATTTACAACTCACTCTTAGTCACAGTGATTGATTGATATGTCGGGTTTAACGTGCCAAAACCACCCTTTGATTATGAGAGACACCGTAGTGGAGGACTCCGGAAATTTCGACCACCTGGGGTTCTTTAACGTGCACCCATATCTGATCACACTGGCCTACAACACTTCTGTCTCCATCGGGAATGCAGGCGCAGCAGCTGGAATTTGCTCCCGCAACCAGTGGGTCATCAGCCGAGTACCTTAGCCACTAGACCTCCGCGGCGGGGCTTAGTTACAGTGATGACACCCATCTAGGAAGGTAGTAAATTTCGATTCAGCAGCGCACTGAGAGACGAAGACTAGGAAAAGAAGATGCACAACACGGGCGCTGACTCGCAACTGAATACTATTAAGAATAAAAAACATGCAAATATAAATGTGACTCTCTTTTCCTAGTCCTAAGCCTTCAGTACACTGCTAAAATCAAGATAAATTCATACCAACTTGCTCAACCTTTAATTATCATAAAGGTGGTAGGGTTGTTTCGAACAGAGATCATCAAGTATAGTTATAGTTACTTATTAAATTATTTAGAACGCAAACACGCGGAACATTCATACGCTCACTAACAAACCAAGGCATGAAACACGCAGAGCGCCCACACGTGTTGTATAAGTAAACAGAAGTGCCGTATGTGTTTAGTGCGTGCGTTCCTGGGTATGTACGTCTGTCAATGTACCACATGATTGCACTCCAATCACATTTCAATGATCAACCAAGTAGTCTAACGCAAAGTTCTTTCACATATGAAATGAAGTTATCTCCGAATATATAGGTGCAATTGTATAGATCCCATTTCAGTAACTAGTTTAGTTGAACCCCGTATACAATTTTACGCGTTTGCGAAAATTGGTTATTTTTGAAAAAAAAATAGCAGTACGAAAATGCTGAGTTGTTGGTACTTGGGTAAACGGAACTTCCTCTAAAAAAGAAACAAACGATGTCTGCGATTTACAAAAGTATTTGTCGAAGTATGTGTACGTAGATGCAGCGCAACACATTGAACATTTCAATCGCTTCTACAATGTAACTGTACTAGGTGCCCTCATGAATGCAACAAATATTTGTTAGATGGATTGAAAGTTACAGCTCACCCTGTTGAGTGACACGCGAATTTTCATTTCTCGTTATCTTCGTAACAACCGTAGTCTACGTGGAAGTGCAGAAGCGTTTTTGTTCCGCTGAGCCTTAAGTCACCAGTCCAAGGCGCTCATTCGTGCAACAGATAATCACCTGACAATTAAAATGTGGATCTTTGAGGCAATGCGTCAACAGTTTTTTTTTTCTGCGCATTCATTTGCGCATTCAGATTTGTTACTACTGATGCAAGTTCTCTGCGTAGTGTGCATTCAAGTACTCAGATTTCAATCGCTTTGCATGATACCAAATCACCGAAACAATGTTATGTGTTTTTTAAAAATCTAGTTTCAATAATTACTTCTACGTCGAAAGCAGTGAGCATTTTTTTAAAACAGCGCTTATTTAGTGTCCTGAACACGAGGTGCATAATGGAGCAGCAAGGAGAACTTTTTTTTTTGCCCCCGGGCTATAATTCAGAAGCAGACAGCATGCTGTTAGAGGCAATGTTGATAGAATTGTCATTGCATAGAAATTTTCTTCCGGACGTTGGCGACAACACAGTCAATTGAAAAATGAATGAATAACACGCAACAGCGGTTTTCGTATACGTTATGATAGGCTCCTGCTTCACGATATCTTCAATCTGGTGAGTGTCATTCAAGAAGCCTTCTTTTTTTAAAGCTGTGTACGAGTCCCTGGCGCTGTTAAGGACAAACACACGTGCAGAAGCACTCAATTTCTGGCTACTAATTGTGTATATGTGGAGCGCAGTTTTATAAATAATCATTTCGTCCACTGTACTGGTATGGCGCTTTCAATATAAAAGAAACGGTGAAAGGAAAGACGTTGGGCGAGCTGGTTACTGATCAAAGAGCTTTTGTAATAGGCTGTTGAACAAGAAAACTCGCTCAAAAAATGGTCTGTGATGTGTGTAGATTCAGAGAGCTGTTCTCTATTATTCCACTATATGGTCCCTATTCCAGCTCTTGCTGAATGCCAGGACTCTATTCTCAACGGCGATAATTAAACACGTTTACAAGCTCTTGAAATTTTCGAAAACAGTGAGATGAGATGGATGGTCTAATTAGGGGACATTTGAAATAAAAAGCTCTGAAAGCTTCGTCTTTCGTGATTGGTGCGCTTTCCGGACAGTACTAATTAGAAATATTTTAGCTCTTAAAAATTTAGGAAACGGAGGAGGGGACCTCATCAAACGGTAATCACTCGGTCGTGGTGTGGCACAATTCCTGAGGCTTCACCTCAGTGAAGCAAGAATAATTTCTTGCTTTTTTTTCTCTTTTTCCTCTCTTCCCTCATTCTCATCTTTCTTGTCCCCTTCCCCAATCCCCCAGTGTAGAATAGCCAACCGGAGGTCTTTTTGGTTAACCTGCCTGTTTTCTCCCTTTTGTTACTTACTTCCTTCCCTCCCTTTCTTTTATTATCAGGGTAGCTTACAAAACAATCCTGATTGAATTCTATACAGAAACATTCGATTTTGCGTTGAATATACATTTCTTTATTTTCATTGCTTTATGGCCTCAGAAAAGCAATGTGCGCAATATACCAGTGCAGTAAGGTGTTTAGTTTCTACAGCTAGAGCTGGCTTGAGCCCGAATGTCGCTATTAAAAAAAGAACACGCTTCCACGGCATGGAGAGAGTGCTCGTGGAGATTGTTCAAAAAAACTTGACTTCTCACAGACCGTTCTGTAGGGCATGGATGAAACAAGGAAACGTATTGCAGTGGCAGCCAGCTCGCCCTAACTATTGCATAGCGCGCATCTCTGCCCCAATAGGTGATATGAGAAATCGTAAGAGCTGCTGGTTTTACTTGAGTTTCAAAGTACTGTTAACCACATACGCAAAAGTCAGGTATGAAATAAATGTTGACATTCTAGTTGCTTCAAGGTTAGTACCAATGGCTTGTGTTGCACACCGTTTATTTGATAGATCCTACTAGTGCCCTTTCAAGCTTTCGGGAAAGCAGTACTAACAAGCAACACTTAGCAGTGTCTACGTGCTCCCTATGCCGTAAGACGTACGCCACAGGTGAGAATCCAATCGCCAAGTTTTGAGGCTACGATCGAATCCGAGTAAGGTTCTGGCAATTAATTCCTTCTGACAAGTGCAATTAAGCGCAGACATTGCGTAGGCTTTGTTTCCACGGGTGAATGACAGAAAAAAAGAGATAAAAACAATGCTGTGAAAAGAGAGAAATTTATTTTCATCTCTACTACTGGTGGAAGGACGGGGACAAAATACAAGGAAGCCCAAGTACGGTAAACGCTTGCACTGAATTATTTGCTTTGTGAAATAAACTATAGCCAGCACAATATGAGAATAACGATAACAACATCAGAAAGTAGATGCGCAGCTGTTACAGATGCAGTGTGAGTGTTCATGAAAGTATCGTCTCTTTTTCCTATGTTTACAAATTCTTAAATGTATGCGCTCTAAATGTGCGCATTGAAAAATGGCGAAATGTGGTCGCTGACGCGCATATCATGCACAACGTTGTTAGATGGGCCCAATTATCACTGCCGATTTCTTGCTGAAGAATTACCAGCTAGTGGCAATGTTTCCAGTTATCAAGTAGGTAAAGACAAACCTTAGGTATTGGGCAAAGAAAGCTTGAGTGAAAGCGTAAAGGAAAAACCCTATTCAATTTTACACCCCCAGCTGGTTGCGTCAGTATAAATGAAGACGTGGAAACAGAATTGCCTCCGAGATTGATTGCCGATATAACAAGTACGTCACTCAAACGTGGTTTGATGAAGACAAGTAAACGGGTTGGCTTCAGATCCCGATGACTTTTCTTAAACTACTCATTACAAGTTCAAGCTAGCATCTTCATGGTAGCACTGGATAGAAATGTCTGACCCATGTGCTGAAGTCACTTTTCTTTGAATTCCTAGAATGTGGCGAAAACAGGTATATGCCCACGAGGAAGAAAAAAATTATACCTAATTCAGACAGGTGTCTGAATTTATGTTTAATTGCGCTTTTAGCTCTGCAGAAGAACACAATGGCGAGTTTATCGGGACCGAGAAGAGAAGAGAGAAGGCGAGACGTGTATACAGGTAGTCAAAGCAACCTAAGTCGTCCATTAATTCATGCATAAAACAGTGATTGCGCTACGCATGAACACGCGATCGAGGTTGTTCTACATCGGTTTGCTCTTGCCGCAAAATATAGTGCTTCCTTATAAGCAAGATTGATGACACGAGAAGGGCAACTGCCCCTGACGGCAGTGCTCTCTGGTCCACTCCCGTTTCGCTCTGCGTGGTCTTTTTCAAAAGCCACGCCTGTAAAGCTGGTTTTTCATTTACACAAGCTTAGAAGCGCGTACTTTTGCATTTCTCAAAAACATCAGTAAACGAAGAAGTAAGACATTCTGGGGCTCATGTAAATTCAAACAACACTGGAGAGCAAAGGCAAAAAAAAGAGTACCTGCAAGCTAATATTCGCGCTTTATATGAAACACGCAGCATTTTCCTTCTTTTTTCAGCTGCCAGGCTCTTTGCTTGACTATTTTTCTTTTTTATCATACTTTCACTATCATGGAACATGCCCGCTGGTTGCTGAACGAACAAAAAAAAAATGAAACTTACATTAGACTCTTGACCTCTGTTCTTGTTCGACATTGTGTGCTCGACCAGTTATCCTTCCCAAGACGCCTGGCAGCTCGCATTGTTTTTGCCAACACTATCGCGCCCTTACGAATCACCAGCTCTGTACTAATTTCTTGGTTCACCTTCTGGATCTAGTTGGTCACTCTTTGGCTTCTTTATCTCATTCTTGATATCGAACACGCCAGAGGCTTTGCTACCTTTGTTATCCGCATCCAATGTTGGTGACCCGGAAAATGTGGCGCCTGCTGTAATTGCCTCAGTGTTCATCGATCTCTGAGTGTAATCGATTGTTTCATCGGGAAAAAAATAACAACAAAGCCAAAAATAAGCGTATCTCGAGAAGTCCGTCACGCTCACAAGGTCTTGCAATTTCATGACGTTTGGTGCGTTGGTCACTTGCTCTTGCCTGGGAAATCGCTGACATTCCTAAATCCTGCGATACTCCTCAGTGAGCCCTCAATGACACCGCTTTATAAGGGTAACTTGGAAACATCAGTGCAGGCAGTGACATGTTGCTTCCGATATGAACACATGTAAAGCATCGGCAGTTTAAGAAAAGTGACAAAAGATTTGTAGTCAAAATCTGTGTTTGTGAGAGCGGAAGTAAACTACAGTAACTCGCCTACGCCAAATTGCTCTTGCAACAGCTTTTATTGAGAAATCGAAAATGCTGCTTTGATAACTAATCGAATTCATGTTTCCAGTTCTAGGCCAAAGAGTGATTTATACGTGGCGGCCGATAGGTATTTAGCCTCCCTAATTGTGTTGGTGCAAATGTTTATTCTATTGTTTGAAGCATCATTAGAAGCTCACATTTACGTGCTAATTCATCACAAGCGAAAGGTCTCACTGGGCAAGCATCCTCCCAGTGACATCATCCCAAGCTAGAAAGTGCACAATATGCGCCGTAAGCCCATGTGGAACTGTTATGTTGGTGCACAAGCTTTGCGGATACTTATTCGCCAATTTGCGATGTATTCTATTGCTTTGAGTAGCACGCTTTGGATGAATAAAGAAATTGTAGACATGGTTCATCACTGTCGGTGAAAAAAGCCAACAGCTAACACTTATCATATTATATATAACAGCCACCGCAGCTTCGCTGCATGAAAGAGCAAAACGACGTCGGTTGCTAATTGTTGATGAACTGGTGCCATCTTGTTCGCCGAGCTCGGTGCATCGCATATAATTTATTTAAAACGTTACTCGTAACATCATTGGTGGAGGTGAACGACTCACGTACCTCGATGGAGACGCGCAGCGGTCGCAACACCTGGGACTCTTTGGCTACTTCAACTGCCAGTGCCTCATCACCACTGGCCTCTCCAGCCGAGTCGACAACGTATGTCACCCTACCACCCCTGTGGGATCCTGGCGCTTGCTTCACTGACGGTTCCATCGACGTTAACTCCTGGCTGCCTCGTACGAGCGTGTCAGTGCCACTCACCGATGGGATCGCACGCTCATGCTCGCCAATGTTGTGTTCTACCTCGACGGCACGCCGCGGATTTGGTTCGAAACCAATGAAGCCGAAATAACAAGCTGGAATCTCTTCAAAACGAAGATGCGTGATCTTTTTGGTGATTCATCTGGTCGTCAGCTGACTGCCAAGAATACTCTCGCCACTCGCGCCCAGACGTCTACTGAATCATACGTCTCGTACATTCTTGACGTCTTGGCGCTTTGTAGCAAGGTCCACCAGCCCATGTCGGAAGAAGAGAAAGTGAACCACGTTCTCAGCGAGATGGCTGACGATGCTTTCAACCTGCTGGTTTTTCTTAATGTCACGACCACCGACACTATCCTGACAAATTGCCGCCGTCTAGATCAGGCTAAAGCCCGCCTCGTCACCCACGGCATCACGCGTTTGCCGAACACAGCGGCTACTTCCTCTTGCGATGACGCCTTCCGCCAAGTTTCCCGATGTGACAACCTGACCCGCATCATTCTTCGCGAGGTCGAGGGAGCTCAACCAGTAGTAACTCCATTCCCAACGCCTGATCCTTCACCGACCATGATCTCATTGATACAAGCCGTCGTTCGTCAAGAATTATTGAACGTCGGCCTACACCCTGTTCAAACAGTCTACTCTGCCGGGCCCTTTTATCGTCGTCCCTCCACTCCTCGCTTTGGTTCCAAATACTCTCGACATCGCAATTTGTCCGAATGGCGTACACTAGACCACAAGCCCATATGCTTCAACTGCCGACGTGTCGGTCATATTGCTCGCCACTGCCGCATTTACTGGGCTCCACCGGCACACTATGGGCCTCCTCCCCAGGCCACTTCTGTCCACCAGTCGTTCTCAGCATTTCATTTTGATTCCTCTATGCCGACCACACCCTCTGATTCTGACACACCTCTCACGAGACCTCGCTATGCCCACTCACCATTCCTTGTTCGCCGTCAGTCTCGTTCACCCCCACAACACAATCCTGCCTCTCCGACCTATTAGCAGCGCCCCGAACGGAAAACTAGGCAGTGCAGCTTCTGGAGATGCAGCTGCATTGACGACGATTTCTGCAAGAAATCCTTGTGTAATATTACCGACCACCCGGAATCTTTTGGACGTTACGTTAGAGAATATACCTGTGCGCGCGTTGATCGATACCGGCACATGTGTCCGTAATGAGTGCTGCTCTTCGTCGCCGCCTAAAGAAAGTTGTCACAACCGCCTTGAACCGAGCTGTTCGAGTCGCCGACGGGGGAACTGCCACCATTATTGGTCTGTGCTCTGCCCATGTGACTATTGCCGATAGAAGCACTGCTGTTCTTTTCACCGTTATAGAAAATTGCCGTCGTGATCTAATTCTAGGCATGAACTTTCTAACCGCCCAATCGGCCCTTATAGACTGTTCAGCCCGCTGTCTTGACCTTGAGATGCCTCTACTTTGCGGTCCGACCAACCCACCCCAAATCCATCTTTGCTGCATTGATTTCGTACGCCTTCCGCCTAATTGTGTTACACACATTGACCTCTCCTCAGCACCACCTGTATCTGACGGCAATTGCATGGTGACACCAATTCATGCTGTGATGCTTACGCATGGCGTCACTGTTTCGCACACAATTTCGACAGTTGTTAAAAACCGCACATGCCTTACTATTCTCAATTTGTGCTCTCCCTGCACAAATTCTTCTCGAAGGTATCTCCCTGGCCGAAATTACTGCCCTACAAGACCATACGGTTGAGGCCTTCAGAGTGGATGATTGCTGCACCTCAGACCATGACCCAACTCGATCACGTTCAACGGGCGTCGACGTTGACCGCATGCTTCCATGAGACCTCGCTCATGATCAAGCGGAAGCCCTCCATCATGTCCTGGAGTCATATAGTGACATTTTCGACTTCGCCAGTACGGCCTTAAGCCGCACTCATCGCATCATTACTGGTGACGCGAGTCCCATTCACCGACGTCCATACCATGTTTCTGCGTCTGAGCGTACACTCATACAAGAGGAAGTCGAAAAGATGATTTCGAAAGACATAATCGAGCCGTCGTGTAGCCCCTGGGCTTCTCCTGTCGTCCTGATCAGAAAGAAAGATGGAACATGGTGCTTTTGTGTACATGATCGGCACTCCAACAAAATTACGAAGAAATATGTTTACCCCTTGGCTAGAATCGACAATTCCTTAGACTTCCTTTATGGTGCTACGTATTTTTTCAACATAAAACTTCTATCTGGCTATTGGCAGATCGCTGTAGACGAGATGTGCCGTGAGAAGTCCGCATTCATCACTCCTAATGGTCTTTATCACTTAAAAATTATGCTTTTTGGTCTCTATAATGCGCCGGCCACATTCGAAAGAGTGATGGACTCATATCTCCAAGGGTTTAAATGTTCAACCTGATCTTGTTATTTAGATGACGTTATCATTTCCTAGCCCAAATTCAACTTCCATATCGATCGTTTATCACCGATTCTTGTTGTTCTTGGTCGAAATGGACTTCAATTCAACCCGTAGAAATGCCACTTCGCTCGTCATCAAATAACCTTACTTGGTCACCTCGTCGGTGCCGCCGGAGTCCACCCTGATTCCGAGAAAATTCGCGCCGTCGCGGACTTTCCTGTTCCAAAGACCACAAATAATGTTCGCGGGTTTGTGGGCTTCTGCTCCTATTTCCGACCCTTTGTTAAGGACTTCGCGATCTTTGCACGGCCACTCACAAACCTCCAGAAAAAGGACGCCCCGTTTTTCTGGGGCGTTGATCAAGCCTTATCTTTTTCCCAGCTCATGGCCCTACTTACAATACCGTAGATTTTAGCTAATTTTGATCCATCAGCTTCAACCGAGGTTCGCACTGACGCTAGTGGGCACGGCATAGGAGCAATGCTATTGCAACGCCAACGCGGACATGACCATGTTATAGGATATGCGAGCCGACTGCTATCTACCACCGAGCACAACTATTCAAACACAGAGCGTGAGTGTCTAGCTCTTGTGTGGGCAGTCGTCAAGTTTCACCTATACTTATACGGGCGTCCATTCCGAGTAGTCACCGATCACTACTCGCTCTGCTGGCTGGCCTCCCTCAAGGATCCCACAGGACGCCTCGCTCGTTTGTCCCTACGTTTACAAGAATACACGTTCGCCGTACCGTACAATAGAGGGTGGTTGCATCAAGATGCGGATTGTTTATCACGCTACCCTGTTGAAGAAGCTGCCCATACCAACACATTTCCAGACCTTCAGTCTGTGACGCAGCTACTCAATTGACCTTGGCCACGAACAACGCCGGGATGCTTCCTTGCGAACCATCATTGACAAGCTTGATCCAATGCCTCACGACGCATCTCTGCAAATATTTTTTTGTCCAAGACGGGATCCTGTATCGCCATAATCTCGATTCATATGGCCATGACTTCCTCCCCGTCATACCAGCACATCTTCGTGCGACTGTCCTCAGCAAACTCCATGATCGATGCTTCGTTGGCGGGCCACTTGGGCTTCTCTCGCAAATATGACCTGTATGTCGTCGTTTCGTTTGGCCTAGTCTTGCCCGTTTTGTTCGACTCTACATCGCTGCTTCTGAGCTTTGCCAGTGCTGCAAAAAGCCGTGTTCTCTACCAGCTGGATTCATTCAGCCGATCGACATTCCCACTGAACCTTTTTTTTCAGAGTTGGCCTTGATCTGCTTGGCCCATTCCCGATCTCTAGCTCAGGCAACAAATGATTTGCAGTCGCCACTGACTATGCGATAAGGTGCGCTATCACACTAGCACTTCCGACGAGTTGGGCAACTGATCTGGTGGACTTTCTAGTATACGATCTTATTTTAGTACACGGAGCTCCACGCCAACTTCTCACTGACCGGGGCCGGACCTTCCCATCAACTGTCGTTGACGAAATTCTGTGCTCTTGCTCTGCCAATCACAAGTTTGCCACTTCGTACCCTGCGCAAATAAACGGTCTTACGGAGCGCCTCAACCGCACCATAACCGACATGCCTTCTAAATACGTGGCGGCCGAACACCAGGATTGGGACGTTCATTTGCTATTTGTGAAGTTCGCATATAATTCGTCGCTTCAAGAGACTGCCGTCTATTAGCCATTATATCTTCTATACGGCCGAGAGCCCGCCCTAACCTTTGACACCTTGCCGCCCTCGGTCACAGAATATGTATGCCAGCGAAGCCATCCCGCGAGCCGACCACGCACGCCAACTCGCCCTCAGCAGTCTGCAGGCCTCACAGGAGCACCAAAGACAGCTCTACCATTCCCATCATCGAATCGTGCACTTTTCACCGGATTCCTTTGTCCTTCTCTGGTTTCCCCCCTCAGCGTTGAGGTTTTTGGGAAAAACTGCTATCACGCTACATTGGACCATACCGCGTCATTCGCGAGGTGACTGACGTTACAAACGAGATCGTTCCATTCGATCAAACGTCATCATCGTCAGCTTTAAAATACATCATGCACATAGCTCGACTCAAGTCTTATCACCCTCCTTCTACCGCATGCGAGTAGCTCAAGTACCTAGACGGTGCTTCTACCACCGGGGGTGATACAGAACAGCCACCGCAGCTTTGCTGCATGAAAGAGAAAAACGACGTCGGTTGCTGGTTGTTGATGAACTGGCGCAATCTTGTTCGCCAAGTGCAGTGCATCGCATACAATTTAATAAGCAAATATATATATATATATATATATATATATATATATATATATATATATATATATATATCTATGGGCACAAGAATTGGACCAAACTACGCAAACATATTTATGGGACTCCTTGAAAACAAATTTCTTGTAAATTGTGAATATAAGCCATTTTACTATAAGCGGTTCATTGACGACATTTTCTTAATCTGGCACCATAGTGAATCGCAACTTCTTTCTTTCATAGCAGATCTTAACAACGCCCATCCGGCGATTTCTTTTTCGCACTCATATTCACCTGTGAACATAAACTTCCTTGACGTCATGGTCACTCTACGTAACGGGAAGCTGATAACTAATCTTTACAGAAAACCCACGGATAGGCAGCAATATCTTCACTTTAGCAGTAGTCACGTGAAACACAATAAAACTAGTATTCCCTACAGCCAAGCAGTCCGTTTTAAAAGAATATCCTCCGATAGCAGCGAATTTTCCCGCCACTGCGAACAACTTCGGAGCGCGCTCGAAAAACAGAGTTATCCGGCCAGCATAATCACAGACGCCATCAAACGTGCCGAAGAGCTTGACCGTTCAGACCTGCTGAGTACTAACAAAAGACCCAAAGACTGTTCGCGGACTAATCTAATTTTGACACATGCGGCCTCAGCTCCAAATGTGAACCATATCTTAAAGAAACATTTCAACATATTAATACAGAGCGAGCAGCTCAAAGGAATCTTTACAGAACAACCACGCGTGGTCTACCGGCGGTCGTGGAACCTTCGTGATTTACTAACCTCATCTAAAACCACGTGTTCACATCATGAAGGCTGTCATCCCTGCAACAAACCACGTTGCAAAGTGTGCGCGCACATGACGACATCTAAAACAGTTTTAAGTACATCGTCCAGTTTTTCTTTAAAGATAAATGGGAACTACACGAGTGATAGTATAAACGTCATCTATCTTCTCGAGTGTTCAACATGCGGAGCTCAGTACATAGGTCAAACAGAGACAAGTTTCAGAATTCGTTTTAATAATCACCGTGCACATGCCGTAAGCCTCCCTAATCTACCGCTGTCGAAGCACGTCAGTATGCCTGGCCATGGTTTCGACAAAATTAGGGCCACCATTATTCAGTCCGGTTTCAAGACAAATCACGATAGGGAATGAGGGAATCCTTCTTGATCCATAAATTTAACACCATTCGTTCAGGTATCAATGAAAACGTAGGAAAGCTCACCTGCCTCGCACTATAACAACACGACTTCTTAGATTAGTAAAATATTTTAGTGTATATTAGAATGTATATTAGTCAACCGTCGTTTCCTTACTTCAGAGCTCTTTTGCATGTCCTGGCAACCATACTGTGCCCCGCGTGTCGATGCGCAAGGAAATTTGAGACTTGTATATTCATGCACCCGTCACATGTCAGTCATGTCAACACAAGGTTCTGACAGATTACCATTTTTTTACTTTGATTGTCCTAGTTGCTATACCGACCGTTCATCACGTGAGCCTATAAAAGCGGCTGCATTGTATCATACCTACTTACTCTGACGAAGGCCGTGCCACGGCCGAAACGTTAGTAAATACTATCCTTTTCTTATGTGCTATCTGCAAGTTATTTCAATATATATATATATATATGTATATATATATATATATATATATATATATATATATTTATATATATATATATATATATATATATATATATATATGATATGGCACAACGGGAGCGTTGTCAACGAGGATAAATATATTTATTTCCCAACAGTTTAGGGAGGGGTCCATGGTTTTCTTATCCATGAAGAGGGCTCTAACTTAACTTTATCCCCTGATGAAGGGAGGACCCCTCCCGAAACTGTTGGGAAATAAATATATTTATCCTTGTTGACAACGCTCCCGTTGTGCCATATCCCATACCTTCACGAAGAATAACTGGCCCATTAAATTATTACTCCCACTATATATATATATATATATATATATAAACATGCGCCAATATACAATACTGAAGTTGTAGGTTGTTGTCGAAGTACACAATGCCATTGTTCCGATAAAGTTAAGTTAGAGCCCTCTTCATGGATAAGAAAACCATGGATATTCAAAAGCGTCAAATTGATGGCCAGAAAAGACACAAATTACTGGAGTGTGGACGAGTTGCATGAATAAAAGCAGCACTGTAAAAATCCCCGAAAAGTTCATGCAACGCTGGGCGGAGCTGCCAGTGTGAATAAAAACGTAAATAAGAACAAGCATGACTGCGGCGATCGTGTTAGTGAAAAGAAATATGAACGTGAGATATATGTTCTGCTTTAATATGATCATTTCGAGTGATCCACACGGTATGCATGTTTACAACAGGACGGCTCATGCACTATGGCGGCCTTTGGCTGCTTTCTGCAAATACATGTATACGGCACTGAAACAAATTTTTTTCTTGCAACTTGTCTGTTTCGATGTCGCCATCATTGCTTTTATCGTCGTCTACGCTCATCTTTCTCGCATGATATTTGAGAGAAAATGATAGTAATGGGAATGAATTCACACATATTTGCGGCGATATCGGGCTATAGGTGGCAGCCCCGTCTCCGCGGAAGTGTGGATAGGCGGTCGGCGGCGCGTAGACATATACACGCAGCGGCGCTTCGTGGCGTTCGGTGTGAGCGTTTTGTTGGCGAATAAAAAGCGTTGACTGCAGCTTACTGGTAATATCTACGCTCTTCTCTACTGAATCGATTAACGAAACCTAAGCAACGTTACTATTAACAGCGAGTAACGCGAATTCTGCCTGTCAAAGAGGTGCTCACTCTGTGTGACGACGCGCTTTTGTGCTGAATCAGGCTTTTGCTATGTTGTTTCGACATGTTTAGCTTGTATTTTGCCTACTACGCACCGTTGTCGCGTGAGTGAACTACTTCTTTATTTCTTTCTCGTCTATATACAACAAAAAGAGAAAAAAAAACATCGTAGCAAGCCCACATATCTGTGCAATGAGTTATAGGTATCACCATTCGCACTTACACAATTATGCACTTTTTTTCATTCTGTTAACCTTGAAATGTGGGAGAGCCGATAAGTGTACTCAAGAAAGCTTAGTGGTTGACAGCGCTTTGCGCTGTACTGCTTTTACCACGTATACTGAATGAAATAACTTTCTTTGAAGATCCGGCTACAGTTGCTGGTCTGGGTCAGACCAATCAGATGGAGGATGGAACACATTGTCTCCCTTTAGCCTAATCTGCATGCTGAGCGAGCGCAGCTTCGTGTTGCTCAAAGTGTGTTTAAAGTTCTCAATTGACTACGCCATAGATGAATCAGTGCGATACTTTACTGGAAGTCCTAAGGTGAACCACTCAACGCGCGGCGGGCCGCCCCCACGTTGGGACAGTCAGGCCAAGCGCGACTGGCACGCATCGTTGGCCCTCTGGACAGCCCACAGTTGATCTCCGATATCGTGGCTCTTGATAAAAATAGCTACTTGTCTTCATTTCAATGACCCGTACTCCATCACGAAGGGCAATGCCAGAGCGTGTGGTCTAGGCTATAGGATTCGTTGCAGTGCCCGCTTGAGTTGAGTTGAGCTGAATAAACTTTATTTGCCCAATGATTGTTGGTGTGCCCGCGGATAGTGCATGCTGGAGCTATTGGGATAAATGTCAGGACAAATTTTATGCAATGAGCCCTGGCTGCAGTACGAATTCGCCTGCGTTAGCCTGAAAGTTAATACCTACACTCGATTTTTAACTACTTCTTAAGAGAGGGAAAGTCTCTCCTGCTGAAATAAAAAAGCTGTGTAAATTAAATAAACATTTTTGTGAATAGCGACAGCGCCAACTACGCCATTATTTGTCTCTATGTGAAACGAAGGTATCTGCTACGCATTTGTAAGATTTATTGTGCACTTTGTTCATGCTGCATGCGGCTGGTGACACTGAAAAAAAAACACGGATGAACACTATGGAGTGGGTGGCAAGCACTAAACCCCACACTGGTCACATCTTGTAACTTGTTGTTATTCCACTATTGGACCATGCAACTTATTATAGGTTAACTCGGTTCCTTGCTACACATGACGCCTGAATAGATGCTTTTAGCGAAAAAATATTCATAATAACAATATTATTATTACCTAGTGTTCTACATCCCGAAATCACCATGTGATTACAAGAGACGTCGTAGTGCAAAGCTCCGCTGATTTTGACATTCTGGTGTTCTTTAACACACTCTGACATCGCACAGTACACGGGCTTGTACCATTTCGCCGCCATTGAAATGCCATCGCCGCAGCCGGGAATAAACCGTCCTTCAGGTCAGCAGCTGAACACCTTAACCGCCACAGCAACATGGCGGGCGTTCAGCGAATAAGCTTCAAGCACCACCGTGACTCCGCGGCAGAAAAATCGTCAAACCTGCGGAGAGGCCCGATTCACAACCAATTTAAATCAACGTACTTGCTTATTTTTTGTGTCCATTAGTTACGTCACTGTGGGAATGGCCAATTTGTAAAAGGAATATTAAGGCGTAGGGGGGAATAAGCCACTGTAGTTGCAGTGGGTGTTTCAGAATCCGTTGACAGGGCCCTTGTTACGCGCGGGAACGTTCCTTTGTTTTGTTTTTTTGTTTTGTGCATGATGGCTGGGATTTGTGAGGCGAGGCTTGCAATCCATCAGGTGAGGCCACGGGGGTCTGATTACACGATTGCGTTCTACGCAATCGTGATAGGATCCATTATTTTCTCTCTTTCTTCACCTTTCTTTAAAACAACACTTTTCATTAAAGCGTGGTGGATACCATGTGGAAAGGTACAACTTCAGAAGCAGTTGGCTTTATTAGGGACCATTAACACATTTAATTTATGAATATTATTCACCTACGAAATTAACATAAACATACGTTTATCTGTACATACCCTTTTTTATTGATTGCTTCATGCTGTCGCTTGAAGCACATGACTAATCCTAACAGCGTACAAAAATGCGGATGACACAGCAGGAGCCCGTTGTTGTTGTAAGAATCAAAATGAAAGTCCTGCACTCTCTTAAAAATCATAATATTATATACATAAAGAAGGGGCTCTCAGCAGCGATGAAACTTGCGTGCCGTATTATATATATATATATATATATATATATATATATATATATATATATATATATGTATGTATATATATATAATTTGTTACAATACAAAACGGACCGTTGACTGGCAGGCTTTTTTTCTATTGTGTTTCCCGGCTTGAGGTACTTCCAGTTTCAAGTGGAAACCGTGAGGTGACCAACACAATCACGAGCGTTGTGCACTAGAAAGAACTGTGGTATTGGTTCATCAACTACAGGTAACAAAAATAAGCGGTTATGTTTATCTGTATCATTTTGTGCAGGCACCACTCTAGTTAAGCAGTAAAAAGTGAGGAACTCGCAGTTTTGTGGGCTACGATTCCCCGAAGAATACGTCAATGCTAATCCCCTTATGAATTCGCCAGGTGTTCGATGCCGACGAATTCGTCTAAAAAACTACCCTACTTTGTTCGTCACTCCATTCGCTGCTCATACAGCAGCGAATGTAAAGTGAACAGGTCTCAGAAAGCAGTCTTTCCTAGCCTTGCAAGAAAAAAATAGCTTGGAGGGAGATTATTTATGTCAATGTTCAATGTCCTCCATGCTGGCTCTGCGTGCATGCAGGACACTCTTGAGCAGAACTGCTTCCATACGATCACGGCTTTCATTGTGAACTCATGCCCTCCGGCCGAGTAACCCATCAATGCACGCCATGGAAATTGCTCGGAAGCCCGAAGGCCTCGTGGGGATCACGGCAACACGGATATTGTCTCCAAGAAGAGCACAGCCTTGTCTAAACCTAGAGACAGAGGTTTAGCGGCGGCTTTAAAAGGTCTCATTGCAATACGATACGAACCAACTGAGGATCTAGAGTACTTCACGAGGGCATGAAAAATAAGCTGACATCTTTCCGGTAACATCTCAACGAGGCTATCTTGATAACGAAGTCGATTGAACTATATACAACGTGCACGGAAGCACGGAAGCCTACTATTCCGACTTCAACTTCCATGCTTCTTTTAGGGTTCAGTACACTGCACGGTAGGTTTAAGCTTCCTTCGTTAGCTTTTTTTGTAGTCGTACTCATTCAAACTTGCTTTATCGATTGTTTTTTGTGTAGAGAATGGCTAAAAACGCAACCCAAGTAGATAAAAAAAAAGAGTATGTTGCATTTGCTCGTATATGTATATGGCCACATTTCATTCGCATATTATCAGCCTGCAGGGTTAAAAAGTAAGGTATTCAAGAAGCATAGACTGCTGGGTGTGTTGGTAACCCCGCTTAACGTATTTGTTACTCATCCTAATGTAAGGTATTTCATTTCACGCATTATCGAACAGTATTTTAGCTTGAAAAAAGTTTCACCTGAATGCAGTGTCTCCGTTGTATCTTGGATATTGCAGCTGCTTTGTCAAACATATGCAGTCTGGTTCCACAGCTTCATTAAACGCTTCTCTATGGTGAGAGAAAACAGACCCGTGACATAAGCGAATTTCATGTGTATCTCAAATTATCACCAATTAATTTATTATTTATTTATTTATTTTATTTGTGACAGTCATTGCACGCATAAGGGGGGCAGTGAGTGAAGCTAATAAAAAAGCCACAATTTATCAAATTAAAAGAAAACGAACAAGAGTTGCAAATAGAGCAAAGAAAGAGCCTTATAAAATACTTTCAGGGAACGTAATCAGGTTATCTGAAAACTTCTGGGGATTTGACATAAATGTAACGCCCTCAATTGCAAAAGACCAAAACAGTGATGCCGAGTTAAATTGCCGGACTGACGTACGCAGTTGAGGAGACGAGTAGAAAAGCGGCTCGACGCAGGTGGATATATATATATATATATATATATATATATATATATATATATATATATATATATATATATATATATATATATATATATATATATGTATATATATATATAGATAGATAGATAGATAGATAGATATATTCTGCTGATTCCTCCTTTCTGTAACGTTTCTAGATAAATATGAACAAAACTGTATAAATGGGCTCTCATATGCACCCTTCTGTTAATTTACCTGAATACAATTCCATATTCTAGTTAAATACAACTCTGTTGAAAGACTGAAAGACATTGAGTTTATCGCTTTTTTCAGCTAAGAAAAACGCAAGGCGCGTGTAAGCCCATTCAAAATTGTTGTTCCCTTTAACTTCAAAAAATATGTAGCAACAGAGCAGATAAATTATAATTTAGAGTTTAATGTAATATTACCAACCTATTAACGGACCCTAATAAAATACAAACCACAATGAAAAGAAACAGTACTATGGAGCGAGAGAAACGAAAAGGCGTGTGGTGGATTACACATTTATAACAAAAATATGAATACACTTATAGCATATGTAAAATTAAGAAACAAAGGCAACAAAAACGCAGTTGATATATGATAATATACGCTACTAATAATTTCGTTTACTTTTTAAACTGGTCAAACAGGGCTATAGACAGTTTATATCATGCATACTATTGGCTCATCCGTAATTGCAAATTCGCCAAAGAATATACGAGATATCGTGTAATATTGCTTGACATAAAGCTACCATTATTACATCGCCTTTATTGACACGCAGAGAAGATAACCGTAAACCACAGCTTGCAAGAAGCATAATAATGAAAGGCTGGAAGCCATCCCACGACACAGGATAAGGTGGAATGCAATTAAGAGACGCTCATGATGGGACCCGGAAGAAAAATTCCCCTTGATGCGGCTCGACGAACGAAAAAGCGTATTACCCGCAGTCTTGATGACCTTGCTACACACTTTTCTCATTTCAGCTAATGCTTCCAGTGTAAGCGAGCATGCCGTGAAGAGAGTGGTAAAGGGGCAATTCGCGCATAAATATGTCTGTAGAAATGGCTGCTTGCCGATTACAGCTTTCCGTTTTCTTTGTTTTTCTTCTCTTTTGTGTATAGTGTATCGCTAATGGAAGCTCACTACACAAGGCTGAATGAAAACAAGCCCTCTACGAACGAAAAATTAAAAACATATTAGGAGGAAGAAAACAGGAGCGCTTGTTAAAATGTTGCTCTCTAAAAAAGTTGATTGCTTTTTTTTTTCCATTGGGTCTGCGTTGGGAGAAATAACGCATATGTGAGCAGCATGTGTGATAATTGCTTATGAATACTTATATGTATCTATGCGTGCATTCTTCTGAATGAAATTCTTCGTGATTAATTTGCAGGCTGCGTTAATGAAACAAAGCGCTGCCATCGACTAGACCTAACACTTAAGTTTGCGCTCATCAATAAAACCAGCATAATGCGGTATTCTCAGAGGGTAATTCCCAAAACATAAACAGCAACTGTTTCAGTTTTCTTCGAACAGCAACCAAAAGTGATAGGACGTTTGCTCGATGAGAGCAAGGCACGTTGAGGGGAAGAGCTCTAGAGGAGCTGAATCCTCAGATCAGCTAGTGCCAGAAAACAAGGCACAAAAAGCTTCTCTATGTCCCAGTTGCAGCTGTGAAACCATCAGGTCTGAGACATTTGCATTGAGCTTCGTACAATATCAGGGTCACCTGAATGGGAGAAAACATTTCGGAGGAGGTGCTGTCTCTGTGTTCTGACGTATTGTTGGCGTCAGTAGTGGTGACGGTAGCACCAGAACCAGTGGTGCATCATGGAGCCTGAGCCTATAAATGCGAATAAAGTGAACTTCACCCCCATCGGTTTCTTCGGAGCCCACAAGAACGCTACTTCTATTGTCATTGATATGCTGGTGTTTAGCTGATGCAACAGGCGGTGGGTTAACGCTTTCTGGTTTATATAATAAATATATAACATATACATTATATAAAATACACAAAACGGTATATATATATATATATATATATATATATATATATAGGCAGGCATGGTGGTTGAGTGGCCGTAGCGTTGCATATAGTCTAGTAGATCCTCCGTGAGCGGTCACAACGTGGTTTATTTCGACGTTTCGGCCTAGAGTCTGGCCTTCATCAGGCCAGACTCTAGGCCGAAACGGCCTGATGAAGGCCAGACTCTGGGCCTGATGAAGGCCAGACTCTAGGCCGAAACGTCGAAATAAACCACGTTGTGACCGCTCACGGAGGATCTACTAGACTATATATATATATATATATATATATATATATATATATATATATATATATATATATATAAGGGAAAGAAGTGTGACCTAAGGGCTCGTTTTTCCGTGTTTTAACACAATATTAATGAGATCTAACAGACAGTAATGCCAAGGAATGTACAGGGGAAGTTATTAGAACCAATGGAATGTAAATGAGAAGAAAGAAAAGTGGATGAAAAAATAACCAGCTGTGAGCAGGAATTCAACCTACGACCTTCGAATAACGCGTTCGATGCTCTAACCACTGAGCTACCACAGCGGCCTTCCCCTCATCCACTTTTTTTGGGTTTATACGTGAATTTAGAAGTAGAAGTGACAGTCAGCGCCATCTATAAGCCAAACGACAAGTGGCTATATATATATATATATATATATATATATATATATATATATATATATATATATATATATGAAGGGAGGACCCCTCCCGAAACTGTTGGGAAATAAATATATTTATTCTTGTTGACAACGCTCCCGTTGTGCCATATCCCATATATATATATATATATATATATATATATATATATATATACACCAGATTCTTAGAACTTCATTCTCGCTGGACCCGACGTATTGTAGGCAACAAAGAGGCGACGAAACTTTCGTGGAAGCGTCTTTACTAAACGTTTTCAGCTGGTGGACCAGCCTTCGTCAGAGTAATGTGACAAAGTTCATACATGGCTTTAAAAGCTCCTTTCAATAACAGGTCAGCGCCATCTGCTTTGGTTAGCATTACAATGCGCTGGAATTCCAAAGACTGGAATTCCATATAGCCAGGCACAGCACTTTAGGCACATATGCTCTGAAGATCAAGTTTTCAATTCTTGCTGCCATGATCTGAAACAGAAGCTTCTTAAGCGAAAATATCCGGAAAAAATAATTGACGATGCGATACACAGAGCCAGAGGACGCGATCGAATGGACTGTTTAAAAGTTAGCATAAAAAGCAACGGGCTTCAGTCAGCCAATTTAGTACTAACACACTCAGCGTTCATCCCCAAAGTTCAAGGTATACTGCGTAACCATTACAACATCCTCACCCAAAGCGACAGACTAAAAGCGGTCTTTCCTGAGCCCACTCGAGTAGTGTATAGGCGCTCAAAAAACATAGGTGACATTCTGACGTCATCTAAAATTGCTACCACTAACCGTACAGGTTGTAGCCGCTGCAACAAACCCTGTTGTAAAGTTTGTCCTCATATAGAACCGTCATTAACAGCCACCAGCACATCTAACCAATTCATTTTCACAATTAGGGGAAGCTTTAATTGTGATTCAACGAATGTAGTGTGTTTGCTTGAGTGTGGCACCTGCCATATGCAATACATAAGCCACACTGAAACCCCATTCAGAATACGTTTCAACAATCACAGATCGCATGCTAAAACCCAACCAAACCTTTCATTATCAAAGCATGTGAACATGCCCGGCCACTCATTTAGTAACCTCAAAGTCACGATACTAGAATCGGGATTCCGCACGAGCCATGATCGTGAACTGCGCGAATCATATCTCATTCATAAATTTAACACTGTTTCAGCTGGAATCAACAAAAACAAAGGAAAACTGACCTGTCTTTCACTAGATTAAGAGCGATGATGCACTGGTTTCAAATTGTACCACCAAAATCACGCCTTTTATGTCTGCCCTTTTATTTTTATTTTTATTTTTTATTCATCTTCAGTCATTTCGCGGTGGCTTCCGTTGTACGTTCGCATATCGCTGAGATTGTTCTTATGCTGCCAAGCAATGTCATTACACACTGCACTTCTACATCTCTTAACTATGTATAAGCATGGTATCATGTCACAGCACATGTAAGGGAGTCTTTAACTATGTCTTTAGTATGTATGTACCCTTCTGGTTTTTGTATTTTTTGTTTTTTTTTCTGAAGCACTTGACATTTTATGATGCGCATTGTAATGCTAATCAGAGCAGATGGCGCTGACCTGTTATTGAAAGAAGCTGTTAATGCCATGTATGAACTTTGTCACATTACTCTGACGAAGGCTGGTCCACCAGCTGAAAACGTTTAGTAAAGACGCTTCCACGAAAGTTTCGTCGTCTCTTTGTTGCCTATATATATATATATTGCCACCAGCACGTAGTGGGTCGACACCAAGAGCGGCTCTCAATCTGGAGGAAAAAGATGATCGCGTGCCTTCCTCTCTGCTCGAGAGCCAGCCACGACTGACGCATCGTCCTAGAGCTAGCTACCCGGTCGTTCAATAAATCCCCCAGTACTTGTGATTCATCGTGACAAACTGGTGGAAGGTGCTGGGTAGCCTCACGGATGCTGCAGACCCCCCCAGGAAGCCGTAATACGAGTCCAGTGCCAGTCAACACTCCCGTGCATCGGACCAGCCGCCGAATCAGGGGATTGCCTCCGGAAGTCAACGTTACTGCTCCCACCACGTCAACAAACATGACCAGCACTTCGGTACAAACCTTGGCAACCGGCACGGGAAGCACGTCGCCGAACCGCTATACGTTGGAAAGCCCACGGGCACCGCCGACGTTCCATGGTACGGAGCGCGAAGACGTTGAGGACTGGTTGGCGGACTTCGAGCGCGTAGCCAACTTGAATCAGTGGGACGACGCGGCGAAACTGGGTCGTGTCTACTTCTATCTCGAAGACGGGGCTCGCACGTGGTATCAAAATCGGGAGGAGCAGCTGACGACGTGGCCCGAATTCTCTCGTAGACTTCTGCAGACATATGCCAGCACTGACCGCCAAGAAAGAGCTGAACGAGCTATTCTTGCCCGCGTCCAGTCGCCAAACGAAACTGTGACCGCGTACGTCGAAGACATGACGCGCCTCTTCCGACGGGCCAATTCAAGAATGACTGAGGACAAGAAGTTGCGTCACTTGATGCGCGGTGTCAAGGACCAGCTTTTTGCCGGCCTCGTGCGAAGTCCTCCGAAGACGGTCGCGGAGTTCTTGTCCGAGGCCGTGACAATGGAAAAAATGCTGCAGCAGCGATCCAACCAATACGACAGGCAAGTCAGTGGCATGTCTACAGCCGACATTTTCACCGCCACTAGAACCAACAACGACTGTCTACGTGAACTCATCCGTGATATAGTACGTGAAGAGTTACAAAAGGCTGGTGTAACACCTCATCCTACAGTCAACTCTATTGCAACTGTGATCAAGGATGAGCTGCACCAGGCCCTCCGGGACACCTTGCCTCATGATACAGCTGTGCCCGCTCCTGCTGAATACCGCCGTGAAACAACCTACGCGGAAGCCTTGAAACGCCCTGCTGCAACGCCGCCATTATTCGTCCATCCTGTTCCTGCTGTTTCAGTACAGTCAGCGCAGCACATACCGTACTACGAAGGCACGTACACGCCACCGCCCCTGCCCTTTGTCCCTGGTGCTTCTGTCGCCCATCGTTCAGTGCAACCAGTTCAGTACATCGACGATCGGCGCACGTCTCCTCGAAAGTCTGATGTTTGGCGCACACCTGATTGCCGGCCTCTGTGCTTTCACTGCGGAGAAGCTGATCACTTGTACCGCCAGTGCCCATATCGCCGTCTTGGGCTTCGCGGCTTCTCTGCGTACTCGCCGCCACCCCGTTACGGTCAGAGACCACGCGACATCCAAAACTATCTCTCCCAGCAGCATGCACCACCGTCTGCCGGGCGCCAGTCGCGCTCGCCATCACCGAGGCGATTTTCATCAACGCCCCAGCGGTATTCTACCGCACGATCTCCCAGCCCCCGCCGGAAAAACTAGCCGAAGCGACCTCTGGGGGCGGGGTCGCTGAACGTCGAAGCGCTGAATACCTCCTATTGACGCAGAACTGTACAGAAACTGGTCCGACATCACCTGCTGCTGCAAAGGATAGCCGGCTTTCACTCGACATTGCAGTAACAATGGATGGTTGTGTAGTTAATGCGTTAGTGGACACCGGCGCAGACTATTCCATACTGAGCGGGAAACTGACAACGCAGCTGAAGAAATTAATCACACCATGGCATAACTCGCAGATTCGGACAGCTGGTGGCCATGTCGTTACTCCACTGGGTGCCTGCACAACTAGAGTACAGATTCAAGGGTACACATTCGTAGCAAGCTGCCTTGTTCTACGTGAATGCTCCCGTGACGTCATTCTGGGAGTTGATTTTCTACAGGAAAATGGAGCTATCATTGATCTGCAAGAGCGCCGCGTCACGTTCTCAGCCCAGCGAGCAATCAACGTGCAGGATGACGAAATGCGTGTCGACGTACTCCGTATTTCTGAACAGAGCGTGACGCTTCCTCCCCGAGCCAGTGTTCTAGTCGACGTAACATGCTGTGGTTTGAGCGATGGCGATGTGGTGGCCGAGACAAATTTAGAACACCTCCTGCAGCAAGGCATATGTGTAGCGAGAAGTGTAATACACGTTCGTGACGGCCGATCTGAATTGCTCGTTACCAACTTTAGCAACGAGCATCGACACCTTTTCCGTGGCACTTCGATAGCGTTTGCCCACGAAGTAGCAAACGTAACCAACTGTCTCACGTCAGAAGTAGTGGATAACGCAGACACATCAATGAGCAACATTGACATCAATCCTGATCTGTCCACCGATAACCAGACTGCGCTGCGAGCGCTCTTGTTCGAGTACAGGTCTTGCTTCGCAAGTTGCTCGAAGATCCGCCAGACGTCCATCACTCAACACAGGATCATCACGTACGAGGACG
Organism: Rhipicephalus annulatus; assembly: GCA_013436015.1. Taxonomy (NCBI): domain Eukaryota; kingdom Metazoa; phylum Arthropoda; class Arachnida; order Ixodida; family Ixodidae; genus Rhipicephalus; species Rhipicephalus annulatus. Next base: position 133,300 of record WOVY01009273.1, read on the forward strand.
CACGCCCAATACACCAGCACCCCTACCGCGTGTCGGCTAAAGAACGTGAAGCGATACGTACGCAAGTTCGCGAGATGCTTGACGATGGCGTTATCGAACCATCCAACAGCCCGCGGTCATCTCCAGTCGTGCTTGTCAAAAAGAAGGACGGGTCGCTACGCTTCTGCGTCTATTACCGAAAGCTTAACAACGTGACCAAAAAGGATGTGTACCCGCTACCGCGTATCGACGATTCGCTAGATAGACTTCGTCGTGCCCATTATTTCACTTCTCTCGATCTCAAAAGCGGGTACTGGCAAATCGAGGTAGATCAGCGAGACCGCGAAAAGACAGCCTTCGTGACTCCAGACGGCCTATACCAATTTCGAGTACTCCCTTTCGGCTTGTGTTCAGCGCCGGCGACTTTCCAGCGAATGATGGACACTGTCCTCACAGGGCTGAAGTGGCAGACTTGTCTACCTTGACGATGTGGTGGTCTTCTCTGCCACGTTCGAGCAGCACCTTCAGCGCCTGCGCAGCGTGCTGGAGGCTATCCGATCGGCGGACCTCACACTAAAGCCACAGAAGTGCCACTTCGGCTATAAAGAACTAAAGTTTCTTGGACATGTAGTTAGCGCCGAAGGAATCCGTCCCGATCCGGACAAGCTTGCCGCTGTTGCCGAATTACCAGCTCCTGTCGATAAGAAAGCCGTCCGGCGCTTCCTTGGTTTGTGCGCCTACTATCGCCGATTCATTCATGGCTTTTCACAGATAGCAGAACCTCTGACTCGTCTCACAAGGGACGACACACCGTTTGTCTGGGAAAACGAGCAACAAGCAGCTTTTGATGAGCTGCGACAGCGCATGCAATCAGCGCCCGTTCTCGCTCATTTCGACGATGATGCTGACATGGAGGTCCATACCGACGCTAGTAACATTGGGCTCGGTGCAGTGCTCGTTCAGCGTCAAGAAGACATCGAAAGAGTGATAGCCTACGCCAGCCGCTCTCTATCGCGTGCTGAGGCGAATTATTCCACTACGGAGAAAGAGTGCCTCGCAGTCGTGTGGGCAATCACCAAGTTCCGCCCGTACCTTTATGGTCGTCCCTTCAAGATAGTGACGGACCACCACGCCTTCTGCTGGTTGGCAAGCCTGCGCGACCCTTCAGGACGGCTAGCATGGCGGAGCTTGCGGCTGCAGGAATTTGACGTCACCATCGTCCATAAGTCCGGCCGTAAGCATGAAGACGCTGACACACTGTCACGCGCGCCCCTTCATGTCGTCAGTCAGGAAGCAGAGGAAGACGAAGGCTTCCTGGGCACCATTAGCTCATCAGACTTGAGTAAACGGCAGCAGGATGACGCAGAGATTCGTTCGATCATCGATCATTTAGAGGGCCAGGACACAATGATACCACGTCATTTATTCCGCTCGTTACCGTCGTTCTGCCTTCGAGATGGTGTGCTGTACAAGAAGAACGCTCGTTCGAACAACCGTGCCTACCTCCTGGTGGTTCCTCGAGGCATGCGAGACGACGTCCTCTTCGCTTGCCATGACGAACCCACATCCGGTCATCTGGGCTACTCACGAACACTTGCCAGAGTGAGTGAGAGGTACTATTGGCCAGGACTTTCGGCAAGCGTCAAGAAGTACGTGAAGAGCTGTCGGGAATGTCAGCGCCGAAAGCAACCATCTGTTAAGCCAGCTGGTTTGCTTCAGCCCATTGAAGCACCTTGCACGCCATTCGACCAAGTCGGCATGGACATTCTCGGGCCATTTCCCCTGTCTGCGGACAGCAACAAATGGGTGATCGTCGCGACCGACTATTTGACACGCTACGCTGAAACCCAGGCGATCCCACGAGCCACGGCTTCTGAGGTAGCACAATTTTTCATGCGCCACATCGTGTTACGACACGGTGCTCCTTCAGTGTAATAACGGACAGAGGGATGGCATTCACGGCGCAGCTTACGGACGAAGTTTTCAAACTGAGCAACACCAGACACCGAAAAACAACTGCGTACCACCCGCAAACCAACGGACTTACCGAGCGACTGAATAAGACCCTCGCAGACATGATCTCAATGTACATCGACGTACAGCACAAAACATGGGACCGGCTCTTACCTTACGTGACCTTCGCGTATAATACCGCCGTGCAAGAGACCACGCGATTCACGCCATTTCGGCTTCTCTACGGCCGCGAAGTGCAGACCATGCTAGACTCTATGCTACCGTGTCAAGACGAAAACGAGTTGGCAACTGACGCCGAAGAATTCGCAGAGCGTGCTGAGGAAGCCCGGCAGCTCGCGCGACTGCACATCGGCCAGCAACAGCAGGCAGACGCACGACGCTATAATACCCGCCACAGAGAAGTGTTTTACAGCCCCGGAGATCAAGTTTGGGTGTGGACGCCCGTCCGCCGCCGTGGCCTTAGCGAAAAGTTGCTGAGCCGGTACTTTGGCCCATATAAAGTGTTACGCCGCGTCAGTGACGTGAACTACGAAGTGGTTCCGGACTCAACACCCCGTGCACGGAGCAGGACACGGCTGAGGCCGGACGTCGTTCATGTGTTGCGCATGAAACCATTTATTGCGCGTTGCTCGTAACTTTTCCTTTACCGTACAGCATTCTTTGTATTTTTTGTTTATTTGTGTGAACTTGCTTTCTCGTTCATTGACGTTTCTTATATTGGCACGCTCTTCAATTTTTACTTTCACATTATCCGAATTTCCAATTACTTTTTCACGTGCCTATGTAGTAGCATCGCGGTGATGCTATGTACTTTTCTTTCCTCTTTTTGGGACTTGTTTTTTTTTTTCGGAAGGGGGGATAATGCCACCAGCACGTAGTGGGTCGACACCAAGAGCGGCTCTCAATCTGGAGGAAAAAGATGATCGCGTGCCTTCTTCTCTGCTCGAGAGCCAGCCACGACTGACGCATCGTCCTAGAGCTAGCTACCCGGTCGTTCAATAAATCCCCCAGTACTTGTGATTCATCGTGACAATATATATATATATATATATATATATATATATATATATATATATATATGTATATATATATATACATATATATATATACATATATATATGTGATACAACTAACTGAATGCGTCTCAGTTTCAGCTGAACATCTGAACTAGCTACGATAACGTAACGCAGTCCACAGCTCAAAGCTTGCCTGAAGTCACTGCGAGCTGATTGTGACTTCGTTTGATCAATAGCTCCCATATTGGTAGTGTAGCGACAGCCTGTCACTTCTTTTTTTCCTTTCCATAACTGCCAGTTTCCCATCGCCATCACTTCAGCCATTCTGAATTAGTTTAGCAATAATATTGTCTTTTCAATTGCTTTTTATTATGCTGGTTCTCCAACTTCTAACATGATTCTACTTCTTTCACTCTGCCTTTGTTGAGAGGCAACCACCTAAACACTTTGACGCACTTCTTGTCATAATCGGTAATACCTACTCCTATGTATAAGTAAACGTCACTCAATGGCTTGTTTTTGAGTTGTCAGCAGGCTACCGCTCATCGCTGCTAAACCCTGCTACTAATAAGAGCATTATTATACTCTTTGACGTGGTCCTGCAGTCTTGATGTTGTGGACGTGCAATTTATTTTCTTCTATAGTTTAAATACCATCCCACATGGGCAGCTACTCTAATAGTAGCTGCGTCTACTCTATTCAAGATATATCTCATATGCAACAGGACGTCTCATGCCCACGCAAAATGCAAGAAGGAATGAAGATCAATAAATTCATCATTGAATACACTTCCATTTGCAATAAGTGTTGGCTTTGATGTGCACCATGCCTATCTTTTGCAAATATTCACCAAAAACTGTCTAAAATTGAATAGATGCTGGCAATGCTTTATGCCAACTGTTTTTTTTTTGTAAGCTAACTTAATTCACTTGTCATCTTTCGATCAATAATGAAAATAGCTAGCTTTTACCAGGTTATTGTGACAGCAACTTCTAGGTGTACTTATTTTCACAAGGAAACGAAAGCGAGGTGGGAAGAGAGGGAACGTTCATTTGCCCAAATTATGAGATGCCTATTCCAATATCAGTATGATTTTACGGCCAAAGTTAACTTTTTGTAGTCTTGAACAACTTCAAAATTCTCTGCGGAACGTACCAGGTACAGTCAGGTGCACGTGTATGCCTACAGCTTTCAAAAAGTTTTCAGTCTTAGTTTTTATACCTTTCGCTAAAATTTTACAAAGAAAAGTGCAACCTCAGAGATTCATTTCTCACTTGTCCTTTGATAAAGAACGGTCAAAGCTTCCGCCGAATGTGCGAAACACGTGTACAAAAAGCAACAATAGCGTAAAAAAAGAAAGCGGTGATTTTGTCAGAATACGAGGGCTATTATGGAAATTCACACTACGTTATTGCTCCGAACAGTGGGAACACACAATGGGTAACATTTATACCACACTTCGTGTAATCCTGCTAACGAATCCTAGACGAATACATTCCAATAATATGAAGACTAGATTAGATGCAAAATCCTGTTGTTTTTAATGCCTCTCTTATATTACGAGCCATAGACCTCAAGTTGTAGTTGAGAGCCTGTTCACCACTGATCGGTATCGCATAATTTTAGGTATATTTATTGGAATGTTGTCTCCCGCTAACGTCGTTTCCTTTTTCCTACCCGGTCTCATGGCAATATATGTAAGCACAGAGAAACAAGAAGCTAGTGGTGAATTCAAAAGCACGGAAGAAAAAGGAAATAGAGAAGTTTCCCCGGAAGAGCTAATTGCCCCCACTGGCACTAAGGAATAACTTTTCTTGGCCAAATTAATGTGCTAACGAGGCCGCAAATGAACTCTTTAGACCTATTTTCCTCTGGTGCGAATCCTACAGGAAAGGCAAATTTAGAAAAAAAAGGCACGGCTGGCTCATTGCGAGCAGTGGTTTTCTGTATATATTGCAACTGCAATTTCTGTTCTTGTTCTTTCCGAGTGCTCCATTTCACTAATTAGGAGGGATAAAAACAAAAAAGAAATATTTGCAGAGAAAGATTAACATCTGGTGTAGGCCCGTGTGCTCAGATTTGGGTGCACGTTAAAGAACCCCAGGTTGTCGAAATTTCCGGAGCCCTCCACTACGGCGTCTCTCATAATCATATGGTGGTTTTGGGACGTTAAACTCCACAAATCAATCAAATCAAAGATTAACATCGCGTTGCAAATCCGCTAGCAGTGAAGATAACTGTCAATAGATTCGACCTAATGTGACACAGTCAATAAATTTTTCATTGCTCCAACTGCGTATAATTCGAGAGCTATAAAATACTTGTGCAAAAAAAATTGGGAGATCTCACGTACAGTGGGAATCGATGACATGCGAATCACGAAAAAAAGGCTAATATGTCCCTTTAAAATCGGCATGACGTTACTAGGCGGATGTAAATTATGCCGTATATGACTTCCTTGTGACGACTATCACGCTTGGACGTGTCATTTACCTTCATAATGTATTCACGTCAACTGATACCAATTTTGTATATGTGGAGCTAGCGAAACGGCCGCGAGCGTGCTATGAGTGTAGCATGTAGTCATGTTATACATGACACGCATGTCATGATTATCATGTTTAGACATGTCGTTTGCATTCATAGTCCATTCACGTCACGTGATACCAAATTTTGTATATGGGTAACTAGTGAAACGGCCGCGAGCACGCGATAAGCGTATCATGTAGTCATATTTTACATGACACGTATCTCATGATTGACATGTTCAGACGTGTTAGTTACCTTAGTCGTCTATTCACGTCTATTAATACCAAATTTGGTATATGTGGTGCTAGCGAAACGGCGGTGAGCGCACGTAGCGCTGACGCGCGCGCACGTTGGGGGCAGCGACGCTACGCTAGCAAACCTCGAGCACTCTGACGCTAGGTGCGACCAGCCTCTGTCGGCGAAGCCCGGCGGCAACCGGTGCGAAATGCGACACGCTGCATTTCGCAAGGACGACGTTACCTAGACAGCACCGCATCTGCCTAGCTTCGTGAGGAAGGGACGCCGGGCGCGCTGAAACGCGCACGACTGATCATCATGGTCTCATAAATGGAAGCGTAGTAAAGGTGTTTGCCGTGAATGATAATCCCTTTGAGATGTTATATGTCACAACGCGCCCCGCTTTTTTAACTCAGCGAGTCCAGTTCTGTGTGCCTGCAGTGTTCACCCCTTTCATTTCCTATAAATATTGATGGCTGAATGTTGAAGACGTGGTGGTCAGAGACGTTCTGGCCTCAGTGACTGACCATGCTTATTCGTACGTGCAGTGCTCTCATTCTCTCTGTAATCCCCAATTCCTTATCCTCTGTGCAGGGTAGCAAACCGGAATCTCATTTGATTAACCTCTGTGCCTTTTCTCCTCTTCACTTTTTGTTTTTCTTACGCCCAGTGCAATAATGCAAGCCAGAAGATTCCTTTATTGGTTGTTTTTCCAATTCTAGCATCTCGTTTTCGCTTTCCTTTTCTTTGACTTTCTTTTTTTTTCAAGCAAGAATCAAGTTTTCATTGTTTCTTTCTATCCTGGCAGTCTTTCTCTGTTTGCAGAAGAAAGCTGGCACAGAAAAAAATTTTGCATATGTTCCGATAATCAGCGTGCTACATACAAAATAATTTCAATACTGGGTGGATACAGCTCAGTGGTAATAAAAATTACTTCCTGCAAAATTATTTTGTCGCCATTTTTCTGAGTTTATTGGTACTGCATCCTATAGAAGCGGATTGAACCTGCGCACTATCTTAGCAAATGAAGCTTTTCTCACTTCTCATTACATTCTCGATGACCTTGCGCAAATTATCTTCAGCATTGTGTGTAATGCGTCACTAATTTTCACCACCACTTGCAGTGGCCAGATTCCCTACAAACCTGGTGTGGCATGAAAAAGGACCGCGCATATTTATGTTTCGTTTATTGATTGCATAGCAAGACGCAATCACGGAGGAACAGCATGGCTTGTTACCGAGGTTAGAAAGAGAAGCTCTTGAAACTTTTAATTTATCCGAGAAAAGTGGAACAACGTTTGTGCACACGTAAAATAATTATGTTTGAGCCTGCTATTAGAAGAGGCATCTAGAATATCACATGCAACCATTTTAAATATAAGGTTCTTCTTGACAGGTAGCAATTGTTCTAACACGCACTTTGTTTGTGTAAGTGTTCTATTGACGATCTAGGTATGCGCTCCTGTGACCACGTTAAAATTTTTTTCTCCAACCTATTGTGCCGCTAATAAAGGTCCTTCAGGTGATTGATTGACTGCTTCTGGTGATGCAAGTAAAGTGTAATTAAATTTACCTAAAGGTTCCGGATATGCGCATTACTACAGAACGTAGCATGGTACCACAGCATGTTACCACTGTTTAATGGCGTCGCTATCGGGACACTTGTAGTACATAATTAGACCTTATTATATAAAATTCAGAGTGGGTTGTTTGTGACAGCACATGCTGGTAAAACGAGTTCAACCTCCGACCAAGGGGCATGATTTCCACAAACAGCGGCGCTCATTAGAAGGATGTGGAAGAGCCAAGTTCTGAGGGCCCAGCAAAGAACTTCGGAGATAAAGCCCAGTTTCTGCTAATGGTTAGGAGGAAATGCAAAAAACTGCAGCGTGCACACAAACTTCACTTCTGTGGTGACACTTAGAACATTATGATGAATTTTGGGAAGTTTCGACGTGATTCTTTCCCGTTAGTCTTTCTCGTGTTTACTCGTCTTTGCTGATCATTTTTGGGTTTTTTCCTTAGCTCCAACTTCAGAGATTATGGTCGAAAATCGCAATTGCTCTTTTTTGTTAGTATAAGAACAATAGGGTGGCAAATAAAAGGGCTGTGTGACAGCCTGTGATAGAAGGGCAGGTATATAGTTGCGCAGGTAATACATACGTGCAACACAAGAGGCTGAAATAAGCAAGAATCAGTGCTGAATGAAGCCTGAATGGAGAAAAATATCATAAGAAATAATTGAAATTTGTTTCAAGAAACGGTAGGCCTTCCCCAGAAAAGGCGAAAAATAACTCATTATAGGAATCGATCGGGTGTAACCGGGAGAGCAGCGTAACAGGCATGTATTTCGTACCATGGCTCAAAATCAGTTCTGTCACAAGCTTTTATTTTTTGCAAGTTCGCTATGTGCCGCTCTGTAGCACTTGCATAAAGCCTCTTCACGCGAGAAATTTGGCGAAAGGGTTGAAGGTTGGTTTGCTGGTGAGACAATGGGACAAGTGTTGTGCCACTTTTTTGAAGACACGTTGCTGGTGAATAGAGCACATACGTCTTACTTTTTTTTAGTGGTCATAGTTTACTGAATAATGTGCCATTTTACTTTGATATTGTGAGAAATATAAACCTAGAAAGAGTTAAAAATTCTGCATTCTGCTTGCACGTATATGTCAAGGCACACGTTTCTGGGTGTGACAATCTGCAGTACAGTGACCCGGACACAACATGTTCGAATAGAAATGAAGAATGTTTGCCATATGCGAGCATTTTCCTTTTGTTGTAAAGCAAAGCAGGGGACTGTTTTGTAATTTTCTGCCACGCACATGCACATGCTTCTGCGAAGGTCATCTCCAATTCGGTCTTCTTGCACATTCACAGCATTTCTCAAAGTACTAACCATAACTAGAGAAAATGTGCTGAGGGCGTGCTTCTAGAAACGAATGATAAATTATTGGTTTTCTTGCAGCAAGACAGTCCTACTGGCTCCAGTATTTGAAGAGTATGAAGCTCTTTGAGTTGACTGCTGGGTCATTGCCTTGCTTTTTGCAGTGGTCCCGCGGTGTGGAGCTTTCTCCCGATAACAAATATATATGATAATGCACAAAAAGGTCTCTCATGAAAAATTCATTCGTGGGCTATTGTATCTTTTGTGTATGAATTCTAAAACAAGTGACACAAGCGTAAAAGCACTAGTATATGTTGGTTTACAGTATAATATAGGAATATTCGAAGATCAACATTAAAATCACAACGATGTCTGTGTAGCAGTCACATTATATATAATCGGCATGTGGATTCTGTACCAAATACCAGGGTTCATGCTAGATGTCACCAGACTTGCATCATTGCTACGTTCACATGGAGTCAAGAGTAACAGAATTTATTTCTTGGACAACCTCTTTATGCAACCCCCCTCCCTCAAATGAAATGATACATAGGGTAGCTGGGTGCCAAGTTTGTATAAATAAGTAGGACTAGAGATACTAACTGTACGAAGAAGTAAACAAAAGCCGTAACGGTCAAGAAAAGCAGTTTCTATTATTGTCACTCTTATTTCTCTTGTCAATGCAGCGAAACGCCTGCTCATTGAAATAGCTGCCTCACTATGCCAGATTTAGACAGATATTCCACTGCATCTAAGAGCAATCCTTTCCCTAAGGCTATAATAAGTGCCGGCATTAAGATGTTAGGCAGTGCGTGTACGTCATGCTTGTGGGTTCAACATCATTCATAGAACAGTGGAAGTGCTGGGGATAAAAAAAGCTCCTCACATCACAGTAACTGCGTTTACTACCGCAGGCGTAAGTAAAATTTGTTTTAATATTTATAACCTTCTACAATACTATGCTAACATATCTTCGATTACCATAAATAATAATAATTGTTAAGGTTTACTTTACCAAAACATGAGTGATAATAAAAGGATGTATGTATATGATGGGTGCCATATTGGAGTGGTCTGACAATGTCAACTACGAAGGGTTTTTACCGAGCACGTGATTCCAAGTACCCGGTCCTGAGGCATTTTCAATTTCATCGAAAATGCGGCTGCCACAGCTAGAATTCAATCCTGCCACTTTCGAATGAGCATTCGAGCACCACAACCTATAAACCACCGTGGCGCGTTTCGATCAACATTTTCGGAGTTTTCTGAACTGGCGGTGGAAAGCGAACCCATTTTGATGACTTCGAATGCAAGTGTGTTTAACTGCTTAGCACTTCCTTATTTTTGGACGTCACGTGTTTTTTTTGTTATCGGCGTAGTAAAGAAGCCATTCCATTCTCTCATACGCTCTGAAATTGGGTCGCTCATCTGAAGAGGTGTATATTGGATCAATCTTTGTTGCAGTAAAGAAGGAAACGGCTTGCTTTTCGAAATTATTGATCACTCTTTGAGAAAATCCTTGCGACGAAATCGCTAGTCGGAAATGAGGATCAGAGGAACGTTCAGAACGAAAAAAATGAAGAGAGAGAATGAGCATTTGTCGAGCAATGCGATAATAGGCAACCTAGAAGTATATGAAGTTCGTTTGCCAAAGAAATGCTTGTTTTCACTAATGACACCTGCTGTGATGGTGCTACGTATTTTATAATGGTATTCAGTTCAATTTAGCTTTTGCAGATTGATGAGGATGTTATAAAAGCTTGGTGTGGATTTATAGACTAGAGTAATACGGCAGCCGCTTCATGTCACAGTTGCTTACTGCACTTTGTACAGTCTCTTGTTCTAATAGAGTCATTTATTGTTAATTTCGAGATTCAGGGAAAATATAAATTATTTGTATTTACTGTCATTCAGCTTGTTGCGCTGAAGTACTTTCTCATTTTGTACGTGTGCTGTCTTAGTGATTTATATTGTTAGTGACATGAAGCTGTGTAGGTGTAGTTTTATCGATGAGCATAGTGGTATCACTCCTCACCGACAAAAGCCACTTCTATGAGTGACTAAGTAAATAAATACGTCCTTTATCCATTCATTCATTTATCCATTTATTGGTGTTAATACAATGGAGAGGCAAGGAAAATAAACTGCATAGCAGTTAGTAAGGCACTACTGAAAATGACCAGACACACAAAAAAAGTATAACGTGCGCAAAACTGCGTTTGTCTTGTGCACCTGCTGGTGCCGTTCATTCATCATTTCAACATTCGCGTCAGTTCATTCATAGTAGTCGGCAAGTCACTTCGTAGTAGGAAGAATATCTCTTGCTACAACTTGACACAAATACCATTTATGTGGAATTATAGGGCCAAGGATTTGAAAGCATGCCACTATAACCTACTCATCAACCCGCTACCCCAAAACGGTGATTACCAGAAATTAGTGCGAGACTTTTCGTTTAACACAAACATGTGGAGCGTTGGCTCGGTGCAAGTGATTCCGGAGCCCAAAAGAGCACTCCCTTTGTATACAGACAAGCAATGATATTGCGCGCACCACACGAACAGTGTGGCGGAGAATGCCTGAGCTTCTGTGAAAATAATGCCACAAGCCACATGCGACCTTAGCTATGCTATATTTCACTTGTTATCGGACATAGCTTTGGTATTACTTCATATCAGCGTTGGTTTACAATAAAACGCTGCTTGTGTCATCATTAAATCACTTCGAGGGTGCCTATACTTCATCCTGCAAAATGAAAAGACGGAATCTAATGCTATTGCTTATGGAGGCTGCAAGCGTGACGGTTTAATCAACATGAGATAAGGGTCGTTAACGACACAAACTAGGCTTTCACTATAATAATTTCGAAAAATAGGTTCGTTTTATAAATGGCCCTTCATACCGTAAATAGGTTTTCCTTCAATAAAAAAACAAAATGTGTGACACTTGCAAGAAGCCGCCAGTTCTCAGTATGTGCGAAGAATATATTTCACCTACAATTCATCAAAGTTACCCACCTTAGAAATTCTATCAAATAGAGGATACTAAATCTTCTTAAACAAAGAGCATGTAAATGCTTGAGCTACGCGTCCTACCGCTGCTACAATAAAGATCGCCTAGAAGGAACATTGTGCAGTTATATCAGTTTGACACGTCTTGTCACTGATTAGGAGATAGAGTAAATATTTGTCCAGGCAACGCATTCAATTTATCTTCATAATTGTCTGACATTTTGATTTTCTTAAACTGACGCAGCATAGAGGAAAGAGGCTTTAGAAAGATATACGGGGGGGGGGGGATGATAGAATAAACAAAGACTAGCGATAACTTTAAACGGCGTTCACTGAATGCCACGCGCATTGCAAAAACTACATATCTGAAAACATCTGTGGAACGTTCGGTCAACTATTGTGAAGTACTCGGGTTACGTTGTGTATTGGGGTTACGTGACTCTTTTGTACTTGAAGGTTACGAACATAAGATCTGCAAAAAGTGGAATAACAGTGACCGACTATTCTCCTCAGTACACTTTTCAAACTGCAACAATTTGAACCGAAATAAATTGGTAGTAGTAGCCTCTAAGTGTATTATTTTGTTCTATTTGAATGTTTTGTCACCTCTAAGCCTGAATAATGAAAGAGGGACTTCGTTAACACTTTCCGTCTTAACTTCTGGTGGCAGGTATGTTTATTCAAACTTACTCGGTGATAATGAGTTAACAGGAAATTTAGTATAGCCCTGAATAAGCAGGGAGCCAGACCCCGCTTCTTTTACCTGATATATTCTGTGGAGAGGGTGGGCAGCACGTTGAACACAGTGAATTTATTTAACATTTCAAGTGTCCATCGCAAAAAGAAGTATGAACCAAAAAAGAGTAAATATAATCTAAAACTCACACCACTTTTCGTTTATTATTTGTGGCAATCAACCAATACGGCCCAAATAATTGAGCGAAGAGAGTCATTATAAAATGCTATTTTTCACTTCTTCCCATTATTCTTACTGTTCGATCCCACCCAGAGGTGTGTGCTGTTAGGGTATTAGAGTTGTTTAACTGATAAAGTTTATTTGTGAAGTTTATCAACGTAATAAATACTTGTCACCCACAATAAACAGTGATCACAGAACAAAACAAATAGACTATGTTCGTTTTTTTTCGGTACATCTCGAGTTACATGATAATGAACTAAGAAGTGATAAGGTGCTCCTCGAACCAAGCAGCATTACGGAGAATTTTTATGAGGTGAAGACCTAAGCTAGTTGGTGACTGATCATTACACTGCACGGTGAAGTAGCGCAAAAGCGCGCTTGTCCACTAAATGTTTTGAATGATACGTTGGGTTTGACGTCCCAATGCCACCATATGATTATGAGACAAGCCGTAGTGGAGGGCTCCGGAAATTTCGACCACCTGATGTTCTTTAACGTGCGCCCGAATCTGAGCACACGGGCCTACATCATTTCCGCCTTCCACTATATGGTTTGATGATTTCCGGAGCAGGCTGCGCCTCTGCCTAATTTCTGGTCCTATACTTGTACTACACACTCTATTTTTTGTTGTTTTAACTGAGGTTGAGTTTTTAGCTTATTTTTGTGTGCATTTACTTTCGCACTAAATGCTTAATCAAACTTTAAAATGGTAAAACTTTACCTACATTGCACAGTGTAGCCATCTATCTTTTCTACGCCACAATGAAAGCATTAGGAAGGCGCGATGGTTTCCATAAAAATTCACGGCGTATTGACTTTTGAATATATAGTTCACAAGCTCTGTCAAAAAGAATGAAATGGCCCTTCGAAGACTTTCCATAAATAGGAAGGACAGCTTCATTACATGGCGATGACAGTCATTTTCGTTCGCGAAATACATTCATTTTGCCATGTGCACTGCGAAAAGTTGATACGACGATAATGCCCCAGGAATGAGAGCATTTTTATCCTGTTAGCCTCTACAGAATGTCATAATTATAGCTGAAATCCAGGCCTACGAAAATTGCGCACTTCGTAGTTATCATGCGAGTTGTTACGCTCACAGCCGTCATTGTTTTATTGTTAGCATAGGGAAATCTGCGAACATTGGTTTTACGTAACTTTTCTATTAGGTACGTACCACAGCGCCGTAAAGAGTCATGACATAGTCACAAAACAATTTGTCCTTTTCTGCAAAACCTTAAATTCGATGGTCGATTGTGCCCCATACAGGTATGAAAAGTGGACCAAAAAATTTTTGAGGCAAAATAAGCCCAAGAAGTGGTCGCCAAGTGCCGTCGACCACCATTTTGCGAAGGCACGTGGGACGTCATGAGGTAGATTGAGTGGAGCCCCGTCACTTTTTACCGAAGTTTCAGCATCTCCAAATCGTTCAGTTTCAGTGTCAAGCAGAAGGAAGCTAAAATATATTGATTTGCAGCGCAGCTTTCTACAGGTCAGTATCATATGCCGGAATGCAGGAGCTCGCTCAGCCAACTGCTTGTTACGTCACGGCTCGCGAGTCAGAGTTGCTCGCGGCTCGCGTAGCCAGAGTTGCAGGCCACACTAACACAGATAATGATCGAAAAATGGGTGTTGTGGTTCCTATAAGGTTATGACAATAGAAGAGAATCACTTGGCAGCACATATGCAAGAAGCAAGAATATGAAACATGAGGTAAAACACGTAAATAACACAAAAATATAATACATAGCGTTCTAACTTAGGAAAGGAATTTCGCAAAGAAAGCTACGGAGTCACACAAGGTAAAAAGTTCAGAAGTTCAATACTGAATGAAAAATTAAAAAGAAACCGTATGTCTGCGCGGAAAGCGCCGTGCAGTGAAAGTGAAAATTGGAATAGCGTCATTTCTACAACTCGTAGTGAACTCTTTTGGTGTTACTAATACAAGTACGTTCACAAGGTACCCACTACTTCATTATATGATTCGGTGTCTGATGACAACGAAGAGTTATGGTTGAGCTCTTTTTAATGAGCTTGAAGCACTCAACGACCCGCTCAGAAAAGAATTTTTATTGTTCGACACCTGTTTGTTATTTTACTCTTAATCTACACTATATTTCGTATGCAAACACATTTCCTTAGTGACATGGCACTTTTATAAAGTTTTTTTTTGCTTAGGAGCATCGAGTACTGGCATTACACACCCTAAAGTCCCCGCATAGAAAGCAGGGCTTCAACCCTTCTTAACCATGAAGGAACAGATTATTTTTCTCTGTCTACTCGCTATACTTCCTTCAAGTTACTTCGTTGCTGATCTCCTGTCACGGTCAAAGTAAAATCCTGCCATAAGAATGCCATACACCGTGCATCAGTGCTTGACGGCCGAATTCCGTTAGCTGTGCCACGTTTGTTGTGTATTGTGAATTGAGGGTATTCTTCCCTTCTGTGCGACATTCTATCGGAAGTATAAAAGAACGGCATGCATCTGAGGTGAAATAGTGGGCTGGCATGAAGCAAACCCGGGTTCAAACCTGTAGCATTCTTGATATTTTTTATATCCTTTTCTACTTATTTCGTACGATAGCATTTACAGACAACGGTGATGGTGACGGACAACTACGGCACTCTTGTTGCGATCTCATAACAGCTTTCACTGTTATGAGATGTAAGCTATATTAAACACATTTGTTCATGGCGATTGGGTTGGATGCCATATTACGGAAGTGAAATTTCCTGGACAAAAAAATTAAAGAAATTGTAAGCTTGCATAAAGAGAGTGGCCATTTCAAAAGGTAATTCAGGTTTTCTAAAATTGATAGATTTTATGCAGGGACCGCTGCTTCGAATATAAAGTGTAATTTTAATTAGGGAAAGATGCCGCTGTTAAACTTACGGTATATGAGTCCGATAGCTTTCTTTCTCGTAATTTTCTAATTTTCGATTCCTTCTTTCTTAAGCAGATTTTATACTATACATGTATACTGTAGAAGAGAACCGATAGGCGTTTTGTAAGTGGCTTGCAATACACTATAACTACAGCACAAAGTTGGAATGAACACGACAGAAGCGCCGCAACTTCTTATGTGTTGACCGCAGTTATAAAACTTGGCGCATTTAACTGCTTTGGGTACGCGAGAATTAATGATCCAGCTCTCAAACAACTACGTGGTTGTTAGGCGGTTTTATGTACACTACGGCAATTGTGTACACACGTCAAATTACGGTGGCCGCTTAAAGATGTGTTGCTGCCAATATCGAGGAAGTGGGCTGCCTTCCGAGCTACGCCGAGCGTAATTTGATGATGAAATGCATAAAGCAATATATTCTGCCAAGTTTGTGTACTAGCCAAATTATCTAAAATACTAATATTTATTTCATAATTATTCAATCGTTTATCCGCAAGTGAAATATTTGACCGGTAAATACGCAAGTTAAACTGATGCACCATAAAAAATTCGCAAAGTTCGGCTTGGCGAAAGTTTGGTCTGATCAGAAAGAAGCGGGAAAGTTGTCTGTTACACAACAATGGGGCGCACAAATTCAACTTCGTATGGAATAAGAGTAAAACTAGAATAATGCGAATATATAATGGCATAAAACATTACTCAGATGCGTTTTCTAAGCAATGTATATAAATAAATGTTTCCACTTGGTCGTTGTAATGTGTTGTCAACGACTACCTACTAGAACAAGTCTGGTATTAGATTTCAATAGCAGGCCATCGATATTTTCTTTATAGAAGCTCAATCTTCCCTTTTAATGCACATTCAGTATTTATGTGGGACTTATTTTTGCGGAAAAGACAACAGATTATGCCACAAAAGTTATTTTCTCTTTTAATTATTCTGCATGTGCGTGCAAAGTCGAAGTGAACGGACACCATATTTTGGAATCTCTACGAATGGAAGTATGAAGCAAGACATCCACGTGAGAGCAGTGCGCAAGTACTGAAGGCTATAAGAATGAACATAAACCAAACCTGATATTTTTTTCGCAAATCAAGTGTTATCGCTTTATTGCAGCAGCTGAAAGTTTCTTAACTTACTTTATTAACTCTTTCAACTTTGGATGCGTGGCATACCTTTTTTTAGTCTTAGGTAAATTGTAGTTGTATGCGTGATTTTAAAGTACCATGAAGAAGTATGTTTATTTACCAAAATAGGAAAAAAAGGGTACCATAAAATTATCTTGCGTGATATGAGTTCTCTAATAGAAAGTTTGTTTAATTTATGTTCAAAGTCTGCATTCTCATTCATCAAAAACAATACGCTTAATTCCGGTTTAATTAACTGATCCGTTGCGCATGAGAAAGTAGCATACACTATGATACGCCGTATGCGTACGTTTTAGCGCCGATATATGTTAGCGCCTTTTTTACGAAGTATTGTTCAAACTTTCAATGAGATGATTTTGCTTGGGATGAGGAAGCACATTTATCTTCATTCGTTCATTCGTATGTTTATAGGTTTTTGTAGCATGCTTTTCAGAGGCTCAATCGTTTAATGTCTAGCCCCAGAATTTCCAATGAGGTTTTGGTGCCTTCGTATCTTCAACTTCTCTTTCACACCAAATTCATCTTTGTTTCATCATCTGTTCCTGCTTTTATGATGCAACAGCCGTTTTCGAAGTATTGTTATTTCAATAGTAGAGATAGGGGAAACCGATAGCTCACTGAAATTTTATTTTTATGCGAGAGCGTTTGAATGCTCGTTTCGCAGAAATATCCTGTGTCAGCATTGGCGTCAGTGCTTATGTCAGCGTAAGCCAAAAATCATCATGCTATGCGTGACCTAGAAATCAAGAATGATGACTTAAAATGAATTAATTGGTAACAAACCCTAGTGCACAGTGTGAACCAAACCAGAGTTGTTGGCGTCCGAGTGTGCATCGAACCCGGGTCGTTTGCGTGGGAAGCGGATGTCCTACCATACGGCCACGGCTCTGCTTGTGAAAACAGTGAAAAGAACTTCCTCTGCTTGTAAATGCAGTGCAAGTAGCTTTCATTCTTCACAAACACACGCGTCCTGTATACATTCTTCACAATCCAACATGTAATATTGCAGTAATGATGCGTGGTCAAGCGTCCTTTGCCAACCGGCATCAGATTATGTGATCATCCTAATGGCTCTGTGGTTGGTCTGGTAACCGAATACAAAAGGCACATAAGCTACTGCACCTATTTCCTTAAGGCTACTTAGTGGGTGCGTGGCGAATTCAGAAAAGTTTCATTCAATAAGTTTTTGAAGTACGCAACACGAACAGGATATCACTATCGCGTTCAACTCCTTAAGACGAAGCTTTAGGGTCCGCTAAGTTTTGTACTTTGCGTGCCGAATGGAGGTCATAAACCTCTGACAAAGCTTCTAAGTGAATTCGAACAGAATATGCAGTATATCTTTTCATCCAATAGTTTTAAACTAGCAATGCTATTGCGAAGGAAAAGATTGCAATCGAACTTCAATAAAACACGACACGGTATCTCTCTTACTGAAGTATGATGCTGTCTCAGCCATGCCGCAGTAACGAAACTGAGACGCTTCTTATTAGCTTTAAACAGTGCCATTGCTGAAACTTAGTGTACTCAACACTATATTCATAAGCAGGCATCCTACCACAGTCCGGTGGCGCTACATTAAAAACAGGGGGCTCGGACCGAAGGAGGTTGGTCTGCCATATTCCTTCAATGACCGCGGCTCTTGTTCCCAGTTTTATCGCATATGACACGGGCCCTCTTTCTATATAAAAAAAATCGCACAACATTGTAACCTTACAAATATCTGGATATGTTGTTCTCACACCTCTTCTACAGCCTAATGAAACGCATTTCACTTTCACATTCTTTTCAAACGTTTTATGTGCATTAGTGAATCAACTGACCCCATATCATATAAACTATATCTTAACGAGAATTATATAAGGGTAGGTTATGTGTCTTTTGTTTCATATTACTGTGTTTGAATACTTTTGTTGAACTTTCTAGTGCATAATCATCATCAGCCTGACTACACCCAATGCAGGAAAATGGCCTCTCCCATGATCTGCTAGTCAACCTGGTCTTGTGCTTTCTGCTCCCCCGTAATAACTGCAAATTTGTTAATATCATCGACCCACCTAACTTTCGTCTCCCCTTAGTGTGTTTGCCTTCTCTGGGAATCTAGTAAGTTAACCAAAATAACTAGGTTATTCTGTCTATATACTACGTGCCCGGCCCATGTTAATTTCTTCTTGATTTCAAATATGATATCCTGATCACTGTTTGTTCTTTCACCCACCCTGCTCTGTTATGGTCTCTTAAGGATACACCTATAACTTTAATTTCGTCGTTCACAGCGGCGTTCCCATTTTAGGCTCAACCGTTTTTGTAAGTCTCTAGGTTGCTGCTCTGTAGGTAAGTACTGGCAAGTTGCCGCTGTTATGTACCTTCTTCTTAAGGAATAGTGGCAGATTATCATTCATAAATTTAGAATGCCTGCAGAATATGCTCCACACTATCCTTATTCTTCTAGTTATATTTTTCTCAGGGTTCGGCTCCTCGGTTACTACCGGTTCTAAGTAGACATATTCCTTTAAAATTCCAGCGTCTAAATCCCTATCGCAAAGCACTGGTTCATTCCAAGACTGTTGCACATTACTTTAATTTTGTGCATATTAGTTCTCAGACCTATTCTTTTTTCTCTCCGTGTCCAGTTCAATAACCATGAGCTGTTTTAGTCCATTGAGTTAATCGTCAAGGCAATATCATCAGACAATCGCAGGTTCCTAAGGCACTCTTCATTAGCTCTAGGCCCTAATTCTTCCCAAATTGGGGCCATCAAAACCTCCTGTAATTACACGGAGAATTTCATTGAAGAGATTGTGTTTTGCTACCTTACACCTCTTTTTATTGCGATTCAGTCGGTTTCTTTGCAGAAAACTACAGTGGCTTTGTATCTATTGTAGATTTCTTGCAGTGTGTTTATGCAGGGTTCATTGATGCCCTGATGTCGTAGTGCCTGTATTATTGCTGATGTCTAGAGTGAGTCAAAGGTCTTCTCGTAATGTATGGAGGCTATGTGTAGGCGTTGGTTGTATTTCATACACTTGTCTATTACCTCATTGATAGTATGAGTATGGCCAATTTTATAGTAGCCTGTACAAAATCCTGCTAGGTCCTTTGGTTGATTTAACTGTAATGTCGCCCAAATTCTATTAGCTATGACTATTGTAAATAGTTGACAGAGATCGAGCAGTAAGCTGAAAAGCCTGTTTTTCCCAAGTCCTTGACGCCACTTATGGATTAAGATATGTTAGCGTTATAAATTTCTGGTACCCTTCTCACCAAGAGACACTTCGTATACGAAGCCTGGTTTTCTAACACAATTTCTTCGCCATTTTCAGCAAGTCAATTGTAACGTTATCCTCACCAGCGAACTTGTCTCTTTGCATTCTTTAGGGCTTACCATATTTCCTCTGTCTTCACCGGTAGCATGCCGAATTGCTCTCGGCTATCATTGTTCCTACGAAATCATCCTCAGTGTTTCGGCTGCTGTAAATCTTTCTGTCGAACTCCTCCACCACCTGAACTATCCTATCCCTAATGATTATGACGTTGCGTTCCTTGTCCCTTCATGCATACATTTGATTTTCGCCTATGCACAAGTTTGCTTTCGCAGCTTTTAGGTTTCTGCCACTTTTGAAGCGAAAATTGTCTTTAGATCAAAACTCGGGTCACGCGCGACGCCATATTTGTTCGCCGCCGCTGGTGTACGTTACCACTGTCGCACGAAATAGGAAAAAAAAAAACTGGCACCAATGGCCCAGTGGGGCTCGAACGAGGGTCCACTGGGCACCAGCCCAGTATTCTACTAATGAGCGACGCCAGTTCATGAGAGTTGTTGGAAAACTTGCCCTAGGCAGGCTTCATGTCGCGAAATGAATCGCGTTACTATGAGTAACAAAGCGTTTTAGAACAGCAAACGAAAAACCGGGCGTCACGCAATGTGAATAGTGTAATGACTGGGTCGTCCGATGCTCCAACCTATTACAAAAGCTTGTTCTTGATCAGCTAATAACTGTGGCACATACCCACTTCAGGCATAATTGGTTACCCTCGTCAACCACTGCATGAACAACTGGCACGAAATTTGTTTCACGTGTTTAGTGGGTACCAAGCTTCTTAGAAGATTGACGAAGGATAGCGTAACGAATGCCTGCCTACTACCTAGAAATTATTATTAGTAGTTCTGTAGTGGGTACCCAGCAAGCGTGCTTGCAATAGTTACCCAATGATTGTATAGAAAATGCTCTGAAAGGCCGTTCTCCTAGATGCCGCAGTGATTGTGGTGCGCCTTCCGCACAGGCCTGGCGTTTTTTCACAGGCTGCTCTTGTCTCTTCATGTTATACCTTATGATGTCGGCTAACTCACACCTATTGATTACCTTCAAAAGTACCACTGGCTCTCTTTCGTCGACCGCATTTGCGGCTTTTCTGGTTTATCGTCTGTTAAGCAGATGTCTTGTTTTCTCAAATAGTTTGGCAGCGTCCTATCTGGTCACTGTACCTCCCACATCCAGTGCACACTACTTGATGGTACTAGCAAGATCATTGTTCATTTTGTTAACGCTAACGTCGGTTACCTCATTTGGAACATCGAATCTACACTGAAGCAAAACTATGAATTATTGTATTTTTTCTCTCACTGCTTGCTGATTATTTAAATTTTGCGTATCAATATACGCCTCTACTGTTTTTAAATCTTGCTGAATACAAGTTCTTAACATTCTATTGTCAGTGCATCAGATCTTGCCACCTACTTTTAAATCCTGTGCAATGCCTCGCTGTGCACACAATGAAGTATTATTCATTTTTACTTTCGTCTTAAGGACTTCACCACGTTCAATTATGGTTAGCCCATTTTCTGAAGAAGGTATTCAAGATTCGTGAAGCATTATGTTCTGAACAAACAGCTAATATATTCTCTCAGGAATTTCTATAGATGATGCCGTATTCGTGTATTGCATGGTCCCCAACCTGTTTTTTGCCTACGTTGGCTCTAAAGCCACCCATTAGAATAGTATACTGTGCCTTTGCTTTAATAATAGCTCACTTGACATCTTCATACAAGCGTTGAACCAAACGAATAATACAGTTCAATCAAGGCGCTTAGGCCTGTATCACCTCCATCTTGTACTTTTTATTAAACTTATTTACGATACCTACAAACTACTTTATATCTCTCGGGTGTACTTGCCATTAAGACATGAGTAGTAATTTTAGAGTCATTTCGTTGATAAATTCAGAAATGAAAGCATATTTCCCCTTAAGCAGCATACCACTTCAAAAACGAGGAAAACATTTGGTATCCTGCAGACCTGTGCCACGTTTTCTAATGCTCATCAGTGGTGTCATTTCTCCCTTGCAGTATTGGCACATGAAATATTACTTCCCACAAACGCAGTTTTCGTTATCAATAAACTACCGTTATTGCTAGAGTTCAGAAAGATACTCCCGAAACAATAGCTTTTTTACAGATGTCGGCACACGAAAAATACCTTGGCCAACCCGCTCAGCTGACTGGGACAGGCAGCAAAATATGTTTCCGAAACTGCCACTGACTACTGCTTCGACTATAACAGTTTCACATCAACGAGCGCGATCAACGAGATTTAGGCAATCGCGGATATTTGCACTTGCAATTACCATTTCCTAATCTGTTTCTTGATTGGCGGGTGCTTTTGCAGCGCTGACAACACGCAAGAAATATTCCTGTGTAGTGGTCTCAACGAGGCAGTGCAAAAAAAAACGATGCACTAAAGTAAATTATCTGCCGCTGCAGTGGTCCGCGTTTATGATACATCAGCTAACTGGGCACGTCTACACTGCTCTATAAAGCACTTGTGGGCTCCCAAAGTCATCAAGGGCGAGAAGCAAGCCGATTTTCAGCATGCAATCATTTAGTTCAAACGAGCCGCCCGAACATCAAAGAGCCGGGTAGATTCATTGCAGAGAGTCTGTATAGCTAGTTTCTCGCGTAATAGGGTGTTTTCGGAATCAACAGAGTCGACTGTCATACCTAATGGCGAGTGCTCATCAGGAGTGCAACGTGTATGAACGCTAAATTGTAAGACTCAATGAGGTTGCCGAAGCTACTCGTGTGCTGACCGAGAACCCCCGGTTGTAACCTTCGTTACCATTGCCCTCTATAAGGTAAAATCCAATAGGAAACTCAGAAAGTTCATATTGTCACTCATCTCAGGTCGATGCCTGAGTTTAGGCATACATGAAACGCGCATTCAAAAAATCATGCCTAAAGGCGCTTAAAGCATAAACGGTTAAGCCAGCATTTTTTATCTGTTGCTAGCACTACCTGTAGCAAAAAGATGAAGAGTTTAAAGTATTTACAATAGAGTGCATAGAAGCTTGCGCAATAAACCTCCAGCAGTTATAGAACAAATTTCAGTTCTGTATGCAGCTTGCAGGACCGTCCTAGAGGAAAGCTGGCAGAGTGGCGTTTGTAGAGCCCACTGTAAACACTTTTGGGGCAAATAATACAAGTACGCTTTTAAAATGCCCACTACATTATAAATCACCACAAAAGTTGCGAAGTACATAGAGAAGCACTCACTAAGCCACTATTTGACAAGCTGTAGACAACCGCAGTATGTGCTATACATCTGTAAACCATAATGCCCACTTAGTTGATGCTGTAGCTATAGACGATGAAGAATTATGGCTAATACCTCACGGGTCGGAAGCATTAAACAACCCATTCGTTATGAAATACGCGTTTTACCCAGCATGGTTGTAGTTCTGCTCTTCTAGCACGCTATATTTTATATATTAACGCGATTTCTTGCGCCACGAGCTACCTGTATTGGCTTATTTTTTTCCTTAGTAGATCTGCGCACCTGCTTGGTTTCAAGGTAGAACTCTAGACTGCCACCCAGAGAGTCTAGATTATATTTCCAAGCAACAATTTTTTTCAGAATATTTCTTTTTTTTCATCAACAAGGTTTCCAAGCAACAATTTTTTTTCAGAATATTTCTTTTTTTTCATTATGTTCGCGATAGCCCACATGGGCATTGGCGGCGGCTGTGCAACACGACGTCGACAGAAAAGCCTGCGTTTGTGATCTCATAACAGATTTCGCTGTGAAAAAAAGAAAATCCTGCGGTGATTAGCATTTTTCATTATTGCAAAACCATAAATATTTTTCGCATTACTCATGGGAACTCTGCTATACAAAAGAGTTATACCAATTTTTTCAGCTGCCGTTTGATATCAGCATACCTTAACGCAATGGCTTTAACGAAGTCACCGTAAAGGTCATTCATAGTGAGAAGCTTTTCACTGCGAAGGTTTGCAGAGTTCTGAAGTGCCCAGTCGTATAAAGGAATTAGTATAGGAACATGGCTCATCTCTCTTTCTAGGAATGACTATAAAAATAAAGTGAATTGTGTGGTCACGCAGTTACTTGAGCACCTATTTTGCATCGGTTTGCCACAAGCACGACGAAATAAATACTACAGCAGCAAATTGAAAAGTCACGCGAAGAAGGACAAGCCGCTCGAAACTTCCAGAGCGCACATCAAGTAGAAAGCACGCACGAAATGAGCATACATGAAAGGTGCGTGGACTAACAGCTGTCAATGATCGACGGTTAAAGCGCGCTGTTCAAACAAAAAGACAGACGCACATAACGAACCTACAAGCAAACACAGGACAAAATCGAACAACTTTCACGATTATTGTTTCTTCACGGGTGAGCAGCGCACTCCTTCTGTCAATGCGGCCGCGGCAGCGTGTGGAGTGACCATTGCGCTCTCCCAAAGCACGAGTCTGATAGGCAAACGTGCAGGAAAGACCACGTTCCGTGGAAGTGGCGCTCATCGAAACGCTCGACGCGACGTAGCGCAACCAAGGCGAGGCGTTTGCGCCATTTTGGTACTTATGACAAAAATACGCTGAAGTTGAGGAGCTCTGAGGACTGCCAAACGGTTGGACGCCCGTAACAGAACCTTTCCTTGTTAGTTTCATTTCAATTTGTTAGTATATGTTTTACATTGTCATATCTGGGACGGAAATACGTCAGCAAATTCG
Organism: Rhipicephalus annulatus; assembly: GCA_013436015.1. Taxonomy (NCBI): domain Eukaryota; kingdom Metazoa; phylum Arthropoda; class Arachnida; order Ixodida; family Ixodidae; genus Rhipicephalus; species Rhipicephalus annulatus. The sequence continues at coordinate 157,932 of WOVY01009273.1, forward strand.
TGGTGAACCTCAGTGTAAAACACGCTCGTGTTAAAAAATACGAGTCTCATTAATTTCTATATACTTCAATCGATGAGCCCACCTCCTCGATAGAACTTGAAGGCCAAAATTCAGAGGAAGCCATTGTAATGGACAAATACAAACTACGGATGAAAAAGTACGTTTCAAATATCTTTGCCAATGAAATATTGTAACTCTCTGACACATTTAAACCACTTGCACTATGCTGTGCCCACGCAGTGCTTGTGACCTTCGCCTTCTCCGAGTGGCTGTGAATAAGGCTTGAAAAATATGGCAACAATGTACTAGGAAAAAATGAGACTGAGAAAAACTCCACGTATATCCACGAAGAGAATGCGAACGATGGCATGAAGCACCATGCAACATACCGTTTCTGATTTCTGAAATGACACTGATAAATGTTTCCGTGCTCTGAGCTCCAGGCCTGTTTGTCGGCATTGCTGTATAACTGCAGCTTCTTTAGCTCTTCGCTCAGGGTCGGGCTGGCGGCGTTGCCGTTGAGTCATTGCATGGAGCGTCTTTCGTTCGCTGTCTTCCATAGTGGTGGCACGAGTGCAGGGGGCATTCGCCTTTATCAGTGACATCTGGTGTGGTGCAACGCTATTGATCGATGCGGTTGTTTCTCGCGCGGCGCTTTACTTCGTCTATTTGCTCCGCCATTCGTTTCATTGTTCGTGTGCTTAATGTCTTGTGCACTGGTACAGAAACTAGACCAAAACTTTACGCTACTAACTTTCATTCTACATCAAACTGACACGTAAAATGATTGGATTGTCACTGACCAGACCCGAGAAACGTAGAAAGGGCTGTTAATTACTTCGTTGTTTTTAATAAATGTATTTAGGGAGAGGTTAGTGTGCTTAGCGGCTGTTAGAAACACTCCGCTATGCGCAATAGAGCTAGCTGAGCTGAAGCTTCACGCACACTCTTGTTTACGTCTCGTATCAAGTACGTGACATGCAAAAGCTCCAGTATCCTGGTTAAGTCTACTACTTTACTCATCACCTGATCAAAAAAGAGACGCCAGGCGCACATGGCCATTCTTCGAAAAAGTGAAAGTGACCCGGAACTTGTACAAATATAAGGAAACCGGAATGGTTTGTTTCATTGAGCGAGCGTCAGCACCAAATGTAAAGACAGCAGAACAGAACCAATATAGTTTTAAGCGAGCCTGTCGGCTGAACACATTGTCACCACACACTGTTATCATCATAGGAATTACCATTTTATCACCATTCACTATTAATTACCAAAGCTAATGGCGAGCTTTACACACACTACAGCTGGTGCACAACGGTTGTTATCACACTTAATCTTACAGAACATGTATTCATTCGTTTTCACTTCAAAAAACTGCAAATCTTAGCACACAAAGACATGAAGTACAACAACTGTTTTATACCCCGTGCCACTCACAATGTATTTCTGGAAGTATACATGAATTCTCACCTAAACTTTCATTGGCATGCTCGCAACGTTGTTCAGAAAGCCTCAAACAAATTGCATGTTCTTCCTAAATATTGTGACTTTTAGATGCGGAGCATCTAATACTCGAGGCTTGTAGTGCGGCGCCGTCCGCAAGCTTCCTCCTCCTTCTTCCACCATCTGTGCATCCCTTCCTCCTCTACACACCGCGCGCGCTTCACTCCTCCACCATCTGTGCACCCTTCCTCCTCTACACACCGCGTGCGCTTCTCCTCTTCACGAACATTCGCTAGCTGTATAATGTAGCGCGCATGCGCCGTCACGCTTCGAGAACATCGGCAGCTGACGCGCGCGCATGCGCCGTCACGCTTCGAGAACATCGGCAGCTGACGCGCGCGCATGCACCGTTGCGCTTCTCCCCCTTCTCGAACATTCGACAGCTGACAGTGCATGCGCCGTCGCGCTGTATATATACTCAAGGTCGGCGCTCGCTCGCTCAGTTGCCGCTCGTCGGTTGGTTTGTACGGCGCGTCGACGTCCAAGGTGGCGGTGAAATGACTCCCAACGAATCCACAAACACAATGATCGACGTCCCTTCGACCAGCGCCGCCCTTTCGCATACGTGTGTACGTGTTCACTCATTTAACACCCCCTCCTACAACCACGTTAACCAATTTAGCCATCGACCCAAGTAAGTCGCAATTTAACACCACATTTCACAACCACGTTAACCAATTTAGCCATCGACCCAAGTAAGTCGCACTTTAACACCCCGTTAACCAATTATATGCTCCGCATCCTCCTCAGTGTTCTCCCGAGGGAAGCTGCGGGCAAGTTTTTTCTTTTCCAGGTGAAATACTAACTAATACTTATTATGCATTCATTCATGCACACATAAAGCATTGCACTGCTGTATGTAGTTGCATGTACAAGTCTCACCTTAAATTCCTTTTTATTGTTCAGAAAACGCATGATAACGCCTAATATTATGAATGTAAGAGACGATGACTTCCTTAAGCATTTCCATGTGATTGGTGCGCACAATCTGGTTTCTTTTAATGTCGCAGTTATAATATACACATATCATCACGATATAAGTTACCTCTGGGCAATGCAAGTGGCGCTGCCGTGTGGTGCCACCGCAAAAGGTTTTGTTCTGAGCACCTGCGCTTGTGACTCTACCACATTTCACTGCGACATAAGGCAGTCTGCAATTAGTTTCTGACATCTAGCATTAGTGACCTATGTTCAAAAGCTACGAAAGGATTCTGTTATCACTTCTTTGAAACACGTCAGTACGCTAAATAACTTGCCTTGAACTAATAAGTTATCTGTCAATTGATCAACTGTTATTCTTCTGGAGACCCGCATCTTTTCTTTAAATGATTCTGAAGGAAGACATTAGCGATTCTTAACTAGACCGTTATTCGAATACGCCTGCCCAAAACATTCTTCACACACAGTATTTTACGTGGAAAGCATATTTGGCTCTCGTTTGTCAAAGATGATTACTTTGCGAAGCCTATCACCTCAAAAAATAATAATAAATGCGTGAACGGTCTTGCGAAGTGACTGATGACCGCATTACGGTAATCACTTCTGTCACTTCCCCGCTGGACGACAGAGCGTAACAAGTCGTTGTGGTACCATGCACGTCACCTAACGTCTCTACCTTTGAAAGGAGGTGGCCAATAGCAAAAGAAAATCAATGCGTGCCCAGCGGTAACTTATCTAGTTACCCAAGAGATCTGACTGGTTCACGCTTCGACACACTAAGTAGCTCATAGTTCCACAAACAGCTCAAGCGCTTTGAGCTTCAGCAATAAAAAAACGTACAAAAATTGTTTTTTTACCCCTAGCTCTCCTCCTTTCCGTTACTGTAAATGTGACGATAGAACGAAGAAAACAGAAGCAGAAGCGTACAAAAAACGTAGTTGCAGGAATGCATCTAAGGTGCGAACAACTGAAAAAAAGAGTGTCAGCAGTTTGCGGAGTTTCACCGGAACAGGAAATGAACCACGCGGATGGGAACTACTTTTGCTTCTAGTAACCCCTTTCTTGTGGTTCTTTTTTTGTAGCTTCGAAGCTAAAATCAAGTAACTGTATCATCACTGCTTAAGGTTAGTAATAGACTGACATACAGAAACCTATGAAAACACCAAGCAAGATTGGGAATAGCTAAATAAAACTAACAGGGAAGATTATTGTCCGTTAGAACGCTGGGCAAGCCCGCTTCACCCGTTAACAAACCCCTCTACGCCATATGTTTCCAGTTGTTTTCTTGCCACGGTAGCCCTTTCAGCAGCCTTGTTTCCGTACGAAGTCGAACTTCCGCTTCGCATTGACTTCGTGGAATAATAAAGTAGTGTTAACTTTTCTTTTTACGCCAAAAACTGTTTTCTCATGTTTAGAACTGGATCTCAAGTTCTTACGCAGATAACCGTTTACCACTACACAAACCTATGTTAGTATTGGTCGATTTGTACGGAAAATCTAGGAACACATTAACCGTCGTGCAGCAACTCTCGTTTTGGGATTTTTTTATATTTTCAATTTGCCCACCGTTCTCGCAGTGCGTGTTCCTGACAAAAATGAAGATATCTGCTTGGTAACCTTCAAGTTTTAATTTGACCTCCGAAAAACCCCGAGGTTTCGAAATGCTAGTTCTATGCTGTGCGCTTGCGATGGAATACCAATCGGGTCAAAAGCTAACACGTTTCACCGAATACTTTATTTGTAATAACTTTATAGGTTACTACTACTTGAATAAATTAAGCTGTTAACATTTTTCACAAAATAAAAAGTGGATATCTAGAAACACAAGGGTGTCCGACGGAAACGTTGTCAAGCTACCCCGACATTGCAAGACAAAAAAAGTTCTGGAGCCTTCAAATGTTTTTCTACTAATTTAGTTACTGTGTTGTTCCAATGATAGTACAATCACTCTCTGATCAACATCAACGGTTTATTACTAGTAATGCTTCAGCTCTCAATCAAGGCGATAAATATGGCCCTAAAACAGTTAGCTACGAAGGTTGTATGAAAACCATATATCCTAAATATAGTTCATTTTAAAAGTTCAAAACAATGCTACAAAAGTTTGCATGAATTTGGGCGAAGACACGTAGTTGATTTGCACTCGATATATTTCTTAAAACCGGTACTCTGTACGTTTTTCAGCGCAGAGCCCTACCATGAACCGGCATCATTTCAGTAGACCCTCAGTCGACTGATAACCTTCACCAATCGGGTGATAGGTTTTAATCATTAAAAACTTTAAGGACTGTCGATAAGTCTAACATGATGTACAGTCTTGACATATAATCACCCTATATTATCCGTTGCTGTGTGGAGAGCAGAAGCGCTGGAAATCCTTAAACTAAAATGTACATTCTCTAAAATCTTGGTACAATAACACACCTAACTATATTAGATCACACATAGTGGCGTTCGTGAAATCCACTATTGGACGACATCCTGATGCATGTGCTAATCATTTCTAGTGACAAAATATTAGTGAGACTTCTGGTTTTTTATACCTCTTGTTACACACGTTTCACGTCGAAAGCATGAAAAACGGTTGTGGCTGACCACTTGTTTTTCATGATATTGCACACCTACACGAGTCTTTTTCATTGCGCTGACTTCAAAAGCACTCAGGTAAAACATGTCGTACACCTCGAACCAGAAACAATCTAACGGGTTTTCCACCGAAGCGAGTGATTGGTGACACGAACCTGCTCCTTAGAATTTTCCCAATCTTTCTTACAGTATACACAGGTTATTTGGAATTCGCTAACTGGTGTGCCCATCCGCATCCAAAATAACACCGTCAAACTGCAAAGATCAGACTGATAAGATGAATTCTTCAGTAAGGTCTTCAGCTCTCGGTTGCTCTGCAGAAAGGCATGCCTAAAAGCGGGCATTGCAATCTTCAGAAGGGCAGCATCCTCTTATCCTCTTTCAGCATGACTGGGAAATTGAAGAGCTCAGTCTGGCTCGTTATAATGGGATTAAGCAGGTTTCCTAGTGCTGGATGGCTTGGATTCTACTGTCGCAAGCCTCCCCAGCTCTCCAGCAAGAAAATTTTTTTTCTTTTTTAGAACTTTGTAATCGGATATTTCAGTCATGTGACCGATCACCTTGTTGTAGTTTTTTATGTATAAATTATATTTCGAGATGCAGTTTGATGCAGTGCTACTTATGCATGTTTATTCTGAAATGTAAGCTAGAAGCTTTGGCACTACATGATAAAGTGAACGAGCATTGGTCCTCGGGAATTCGAAGACAAGTTAAACGAAGATGGACGCGTGGAAAAATTAGGAAATACTGATCTGTTCAGCTGAAAATGCGTTGGGGTGATAAACTTCAACGGGACGTCTTACGCATTCCCACATTTTGCATCTATCTTCTTCAAATGAATATCTACGGGGATATTTTGTTTAGTAATTTATAAACTGCGCTGCCTACATACTCAACACCAAAACCAAAAGCCGATGCCCGTTTCACTGAACTATATTTCTTTAAGAACGCTTTTTTGCTTTTTTGGATCAAGGAAAATAGGAGGAAAAGAACGACAGGGAGGTTAACCAGCATATAGGCAGCCAGCTGGCTAAGGTAATAGATTGTGTGAATGGAGTCGGAATAGCTGCAGCACTGGAAAAAAACGCGAGCAGAAAAGGAGAGGTGACTGACGAAGCAATGTCGTATCTTCTCTCGACAAGTGAATATTTTATACAAACAACCATGCAACTGGCCCAAACAATTGCACTCTCAAGTGCATACGAAGCAGACAGAAACGACACCGAATGAATCATGAGCGGTCTCCGCGTAATGGTCGATGACAGTTGTAAGTAACCAGTGATCACACGCTACCAACAGCAACGGAGCGTACATGTAGACGCCGACAAAACTCAAGCAGAAGCAGTGTTTAGCATTCATACCTTGAGGTCTGGTAAAAGACAGACTCTACTGCAGAGTTGGAATCAGACGTAAAGCTTTCACGTTGGTTAAACTATGCTCAGAAGGCGAAAAATCACCAACAGTTGGACCTAAAGAATGAAAAAAAAAACTGGAATGAAAAAATGAAAAAAACTAAATGATTGGCGTAAACCTAAACGACCAAAAGAGAGCAGGGCCGTAAGGAAAGAAATGAATGTTTAGAAAATCTTAGTTTAAATCAACCAGAAAGTATGGACATTGAACCAGGGACACTGTGCATGGTGCGTAGCAATGATCTGTTCAAGGCCCTCCTTTGTTCTGCATATACAGTAACAAATTTACAAAGGTTGTTTGTTCTAACAATTACTTTTTCGCATATAAATGCATGAATCAGCCCAGTTTTGAAACAACGATAAATGCGGCGGAAAGCAACGCTCATTTTTTTTCTTACCAGCTGAAGATAAAGATGGGCAAGTTCGATTCTCATAGAACTGGCTGACTATGAATGAAGATTTAATTCTGAACTAAAGGTACACATTGACAGCTTCTACGAGTTCATGTTTCGCGAAGGATAGCGCGAAGCTTGAAAATCATTTCTGCCTCAAACTAAGCTCAAATTAAAAAGGTCCCTTTCCAAAACACCAATTTAGGAGCAACTACTCACGGATGCTTCATCCCGCAGAAATTGTCTGGCCTAAGATTTTATTCATATAGTCCTTCACTTATTGTTCGTGCCACGTTCGTAACGGTATATATGTTTGCCCAGCATTTTTCGACAGCGACGTCCCAGGGCGTCATTAGATTCCGATTGTGTTCTAGTAATAGCGTGAAAGCTGTAGGAAGATACAAAAGGGACAGGAAAGAGTACTCTTTCCTGTCCCTTTTGTCTCTTTTTACGGTTGACGCACTGTTAGGAGAACAAAAACACGATGAACCAACTCTACCGAACCAATCTCTTGTTGCTGTAGATTGCGACATTCGTTCCTTTCGTAGAGCGCCTAAAGCAATGCTTGACACGATGCATATATTACTTCTATACCGGCTTATTTTTTGAGGCAGAAAAGAAGGGTTTACACTTTTCACCTGCTGTTTCTACAGCGTACGTTGCTATGCGCCGCTTTGCTTCAGAAGCTTTGGATGAAGTCTTGGAAAGACAACAACTGCTTCAGCGTGTCTTCTTTTTACTGCACTTGCGACAGCCCCGGTAGCACTTGCTATCTCATCCGAGCTAAGGCATTGGATAGTTGTGTGAAGTCGTCCTTCAGGCATGGCACAAATGTAATCCCAAAGTCTTAGAGTGAACCGGTAGTGCCTGTACCCTAAAAGCCAAGTTGCAACTTAGAAATGAGTATCACGTGTGACGAAAACTGACATGAGAAATTCACAAAGAGAGGTGTGCAAAGATGTAGGGCACGGAGTTTTAGCGACTACAGCGGAACGGAATTCATGCACTGGCTGCACTTTTTTTGATGGCCGAAGGTCATTCCGTGTAGTAAAGGAGCCCGTACAAATGAAACCATCTGGTCGAAGCACTTACACTTATTGCTATCAGCTGATTCGCTCACATGTTTACGCAGCTACGGTGTTTTACAAGTGCGTATTGGTTAATGTTGTGAGCAGGTCAGTGTGTGTTGACTGCAGGTCTTAATGGTGATGTGATATGTGGGGTTTAACGTCCCAAAACCACTATATGACTATGAGAGAAGCCGTGGTGGAGGGCCCCGGAAATTTTGACCAGCTGGCGCCCTTTAACGTGCACCCTAATCTGAGCACACGGGCCAACAGCATTTCCTCCTTCGCCAGAAATGCAGCCGCTGCAGCCAGGATTCGATCCCGCGACCTAGGGGTCAGAAGCCAAGTACCTTAGCCACTAGACCACCGTGGCGGGCAGGTCTTAATTCTCACCATGAGAAATGCCACTGTTTTACGATGAGTACTTCTTAAAAGCAAGAAAGCTAAGTATATTAGTGCTATAATGAAACGAAATGTATCCTAATCGGACATTGGAAGTGACAGGCTCACGTTACAATCGCGACAGTAGTGCGTCAAATTCAAGTCAAGTTTGAAGCACATTCATCCCTATATGTGGTGAAGCTTCCTGTAACTAATTTAGCAATATCAGTTTTTTTCCTAGCCGCCTATATATAGATCATGTTACCATATATATTGTATACATCGTGTTACTTTATACTTCTGAAATACTCGCACCACGTTACTTCAACGTATATCATGTCGCACTCATGATGTCACAGGCGAAACACTGGTCATGGCGTCGGTAAGGGAAAAACGTAGATTGCCGGTGTCACGAAAGAATTACGACGTGCACTTCCACTATATCGTGTGCCTCATTGTAATATCTTGGTTTCATTTTGCGAACCTTTTGATTTTTGAAATTTTCATTTGTGCTAAGTTAATTTTGATATAATGTTACGAGAAGTACAATATTGCCACGAGCGGTTCTTGTTTCAACTTTTTCTCTATTAAGTTTATGCTTACAAGAAATGTGGGCAATGCTATGCGCTCACCGCATCTGTGTGTTCGAGAAGCTTCACGGGTGTAGTAGATTTTTTGTTAAGGTTGCGCGCAAACGTGAACTGTCACAATGTTTGCAGAACTTGCGTGACCAACAGTGATAAGGTTCGAAAGTTCGACGCGTGATGTATAAGAGACGGTGCGTGCCAACGATGATCGGCGACGAAATCTTTTCTTACCGCTATCAGTGCATGTGTGTGACTTTCCATGTTCTTGTAACCTAGATTCAGTAAGATAAACACGTTTGTTTCGGTCGTACCGACAAATGTCTTCGTCGACGTCACGACTTGATGACAACATTGTTACGTGGTTTCGGCTAACGGTAACCGGGCACAGTGGGACATACCCAAAAAGGGTGCCTCAGACTAAAATGGAAAAGGCTGACGTTGTTGGAGAGCTGTGTTGTGGCTGCGGACTGTGTACATTCTTTTCCACGTAACATTTTTTTTTTGGGGGGGGGGGGGTGCATGATAGGTGCTGAAACTGGTCTAAAGCGCGTTAACTCTTCGCCTGCTCGAGACGGCGGCACTATTTGATTACGGCGTTGATGGTCGTTACATTTGTAAAGACAAGAATATTGAACGCATCGTCTGTGATTCTTTTCAAAATGTGCGAAATCTTGTCAGCCTCAGCCATGTTGGGATCAGCCCTTTGACACAACGCTAAGACGTCTTGAATATAGGTCAAGTAGGGCTCGTTGAACATACGGCCAATTGCTTTCGGGCATCTAGCTGTTGACCAAACGGGTTACCAAAAAGGTTGCGGAGCTGCTGTTTAAGTGTTTCCCAGCTTGTGACTTCGTGCTCGTGGGTCTCAAACCAATTGCGAGGGGTCTTGTCAAGATAGAATGTGACATTCACAAGCATAACGATTGGTTTCCAGCCATATTGCTTGCTGACGCACTTGTGCATAGTGAGCCACTTGCCCACATTCGCGTTCTCTCCAGTAAAGGTGCCGGGATCACGGTGTTGCGTTAAAGCGACGTACCGGGTTGTCGTTGCCGAGGTAGGTGGCGAAGGCGTATCTCCACCCGAAGCCATAATAGCAGTTCTAATGAGGCGTCCACTGTGTAGCTCCGTCGTCAAAAGAGCTCCCAGCACTACCACGAAATAGTTACGTGAAAATAACAGTAGACAGTCCTCAGCCACAACACAGCTCACCAAAAACGCTAGCCTCTTCACTTTAAGTGAGGTACCCTTTTTTGGTATGTCCCACTTTTCCCTGTTACCGTCAGCTGAAGCCACGTAACAATATGTTTTTGTTTCATTAGTACAATGACATCGTGTATTGAATACACAGTTTGTTGCGCATTGGCCTGATGGATATATAAATCTCCCCTGAGGTTCACAGAGTGCATAGGCGAAATAGCAGGCTATTTATTGCTTTCACTACCCTTCCTCTAAACTCGGAACCTTCGCCCCCAGATCGCGCCAACGAGTTGAGGCAAGCACTTATCTTGTTCCTTCAGGAACCGGCCACGCCACCTGTGGGTGATCTGCTCTGCGACAACTTCAGAATTCAGGTTATTCAAGCGGCCCTACTTCGATGTCTTCTTGAAGTCCGTAAATAGAATGAAGGCAGCTCAACCCACTCCCTCTGCTAAAAAGCCTGTATTTGTCCACCACAGAACCTTCGGTGTGAACAAAGTAGAATAAACGTGGTTTCATTCATTCATTTTTTTCCTACAGGCGCCATATCTTCCTGGCCAGTTATTCCTTCAGAGAGCACGTAGAATGTCAGCACTAAGCTTTCGGGTGGACCACATCTTATGCTTTTAAGCTATACGCTCCTTTCCGCGCTTTCGCAGCCGCAAATGTTAAAAACGAAGTGAAATCAGTTTATCGAACATTGTAGGGATGCGAGACAAAGGCAAGCTGGCCATGGCAATGCACTGAAAAGCAGGATAGGTTAATTTTTACAACACATACATCTCGTACAACAGACCATTTTGGAGCTCACTAATTCTGACGTCACTTGAGCAAACTGCAGACATCAGAAATAGCCGCAAAAACTGGAAACACCGAAAGAGAATAACGCATTTGTTTTCACATTTCTAGAGGTCATTTAAAAGATTTCTTTTTTTTAAACAAGTTGTATTTCCAGAATTACTGGAAAGGAAGCGTAATATGTCATCCATCATTAGTGCTAGTGAAGTGACATTTTGAAGTCATGGTGGCACACTTTCCTAGACGGCACCCGCTGCTACGCTTCGGATGACGGCGTGCAATCATTAGCCAACTGTAAAAACTATTTTTGTGCAGAAAAGCACTTCATTCTATCGTTTTTAACTTGCTATCATAAATATACATTTTTGCAGTCTCATGTTGACAGGCCATAAAACATTATTGCTGTGTGCTCCGAATGCCTCAACAGCACTAGCTACTGTGTTGACCACTGCTTGCGGCAGCATATGAGACCCTTCGTTCGCTTTTGTTTACGCCTGTTCAATGCAACGTTAGAAAGCCAAGTATCTTTTTGCCACATTTGGAGATTAGTGGCAGTTACAGTGTCTAATGCAGTTGCCGTACGAAACTGGTACACGCTGTCTCACTTTAGCAGCAAACTGATTCTTAGTCGTTGCTTTCGCTTCTATTAGCCTAACGCTGATATTGTGGCATTGCAAGGTGGCAACAAGTTGGTCCAGCTATTACAAAGAGCTCAGGCATATTAGAAATGATTTGCGGCAGAACCATAAACAAAGAGAACAGCTGCGTAGATTCGCGCGTTTCGCTACTGAAACGTAGTGGATCCCTCACTGATTTGCGAAAGGAATATTTATGGCGTATTTGGAATTTCACAACGGCGCTTGCAAGACGAATTCAATGATAATAATGAGGGCTAATGATAAGCACACTTTCATTTGTTTTCTTAGGGCACGATTGAGGCTGGCACTAAGAACCTAATCAGGCTAGCTGTTCTGAAGGCGATCGGCGCGAGGGTCGATTATGCTATCGCGATCTACTATTGAAGGCGACGCTCAAGCCATCAATTTTCTTACGTTTTATTTTTTGGCTACTCATTTCTATTATTATTCTCCGTGTCTTTCTTTATTGCTTTCTTTCTCTAACTTTCACCCTCGATCAGTACTAGGTCTCTCACCTGTCTGATGTAGAGGATTCCATGCTAGACAAATCGGCGTGATGGTTAGAACCCTATGCAGTAGAGAATCACGACAGATCACCATTTGATTTATTCGTGATGGCTACCTTGCACATTGTACGGCTCTTTTTAATGGCAGGTTTTCACTGTCACCCTGACAGGAGACAGGCAAGAACGTACTTTTAAGAAAGTTGGTCGAGGTCATAAAAAAAATGAATGTGTTTCTTTTTGAATAGAAAAGGTACGAGCTATGCTTAATATGAGGAATTGTTAAGGCGTGATGTTGCTTAGCAGTGCTTGATGGCATCCTAGCATTCGTTCTGTCACGTTCCTTTTATACTGTAGTATAATTGTTTTGTGCCCGTGTTTGTTACGTCCTATCAAAAATAAGAAAAAAGAAAAGGGAAAGAGCGTGCTCATGGTGCGCGTGTTTGAGAAGCGCTACAGAAGAAAAAAAAAGGATTAAGAGCCTGCATGGCGGCAGAGTTATAGCTTCACACGAGATAGGCTTAGAGAGACAGAGACAGAGACAGAAAGGTTAAATGTAAGTGAAGGAGATTAACCAGAAGGAAATTTCTGATTTGCTACACTGCACTAGGATAGAAAGGTAAAGAGAAAAAAAGAGAAGACAATTGGCAGAAAAGAAAAAGACAAAAATTGGCCCAGTATCAGCATGTTATTATGCAAATGTCGCCGAAAGACGGTAGTCTTGCGTGTGGAGAGAGTGAACAAAACATTTATTTGATGTTTTGCGCAAGAAAATTGGTGAATGGTATTCTGGAGGCTCTGCGTTAGAGTGCCTCGAGTGTACAGCACAGGCGAATAAACGTATCAAGTGACGTCGCACGGGAGACATGAGCGCCATCTGGCAGTTTTCTTGGAAAACGAAGCGCGTGGCTCTGAGACGGGTATGCGTGCCCGTCTCAGAGGTGATAAGGTGTAGAACGCAAGGCGATGGGTAGGTGCCACCACAATCTCGTCTTAGCAAAGCGTTGAAAACGCTAGCCTTTTCGTGCAAGCGATACATGGTCAGCGCAGCGTGATAATCGCTACGGTCCTTAAAATTACTTATGCATGCCTTTTCTAGTAAAAGACGCACATGCAGAATATATACGTGGCGTATTGGTGCCTCAGACATGTGCAATAATTGCTTTTTAGTTGACAATTGCACAAGTATGAACGCTAAGTCTTGAGCAACATTGGTGGGCGCTGCAGATTGGGTCGGTCATTTGAAGTACCCGATGCCGTTAAAAGTGGTCGCATAGACAAATGTAGAGACAGGCAGACTAAAATTTTTGCGTCAAAGATCCCCAAGAAAAACTACCCTCTTTAAATAACGAAAACATGCATGCACTCAAGCACGGGAATAGCCTAATTGTTTTTTGAAATTCAGGTAGACCGAAGAAAGTTTAGTAGTGCTGGCATCGCCTTCTGGCTGGAAGCTGAACGATCCCGCACTCCGAAATTGACTGCTCCAAAAACGGCCACTCATCTAGCCGTGCCAAACTGGTCGAAAGTTGTTGTCCTTGGAGGCTGTAATTATGACAATCGCAAGGGACGTATTCAGTGGTTTCCTCCCTGCCACAGTGATCACACACAGCACTCTCTGACATTCTGGGTCAGTAAGCAAGATTATTCGTGAGTGAAACTCCAAGCCACAAGTGGCAGATGATATTTCTTTTGAACCTGGATAGTCTGAATAGAATTTGAAGTTACAGTGGTGGATCAAAATGGTGAAGGCGGGTATGCAGAAAACCTGTCGCACTCCGCAGTTAAAGAGTAATGTAAAATCCGAAGTCTTCTTGCGTGGAAAACCGGCTTCAAAGAACTAATACGCCTGGAGATGAAGAGCAGAGCGTCTCGACGTCCGTTTATTGCAGCGTCAATCCAAGCATCACCCCACGTGCCACGCGCCATCCTTTGTCCTCCTCTTTCTTTCCTGCAGCCTATGTCCACTGTTTTAGATGCGGAGTATCTAATACTCGAGGCTTGTAGTGCGGCGCCGTCCGCAAGCTTCCTCCTCCTTCTTCCACCATCTGTGCATCCCTTCCTCCTCTACACACCGCGCGCGCTTCACTCCTCCACCATCTGTGCACCCTTCCTCCTCTACACACCGCGTGCGCTTCTCCTCTTCACGAACATTCGCTAGCTGTATAATGTAGCGCGCATGCGCTGTCACGCTTCGAGAACATCGGCAGCTGACGCGCGCGCATGCGCCGTCGCGCTTCGAGAACATCGGCAGCTGACGCGCGCGCATGCGCCGTTGCGCTTCTCCCCCTTCTCGAACATTCGACAGCTGACAGTGCATGCGCCGTCGCGCTGTACATATACTCAAGGTCGGCGCTCGCTCGCTCAGTTGCCGCTCGTCGGTTGGTTTGTACGGCGCGTCGACGTCCAAGGTCGCGATGAAATGAATTCCAACGAATCCACAAACACAATGATCGACGTCCCTTCGACCAGCGCCACCCTTTCGCATACGTGTGTACGTGTTCACTCATTTAACACCCCCTCCTACAACCACGTTAACCAATTTAGCCATCGACCCAAGTGAGTCGCAATTTAACACCCCATTTCACAACCACGTTAACCAATTTAGCCATCGACCCAAGTAAGTCGCACTTCAACACCCCGTTATTTGGGTGCACGTTAAAGAACCCCAGGTGGTCTAAATTTCCGGAGACCTCCACTACGGCGTCTCTCATAATCATATAGTGGTTTTGGGACGTTAAACTCCACATATCAATCAATCAATCAACACCCCGTTAACCAATTATATGCTCCGCATCCTCCTCAGTGTTCCCCCGAGGGAAGCTGCGGGCAATTTTTTTAACACTCCCGGCCCATGAATTGCCACGGGCGCATTTCTAGGAAGCACAAAAGTTTAATACGCCGCGTTACAATTTTGCCGTCTGCTAGCTTTAGGCGACATGCACGAACAATGCCGTCAAGTCCCTTAATGTTCTTCAGAACACGTGCGAGTTTTCAACACAACTTGGGCAGAGTATCGGCGCGCACCATCACTATATTGCCTTCCGCAATACTAGTGATGTCCACCACTGGCCTAATATGTGCGCTTCTAAGGAGTATTAAAAATTCCTTATACCAGCGATTGTAGAAGTCTTTTTCTTGCTTTTGTCACTGTATCCACGTTTTAAGAAACTCCGTATAGGAGCTGGGCACCACGTCTGCAGTTTGCAAGTCGGGGAGCACAGTCAATCGCTTGCCATCTGAAAAATGGGCAGGTGTTAAGACTTCTGGTTCCTCTGGTGCAGAATACAAGTACGTCAGCGGTCTGCTATTTATGATCGCTTCAGTTTATGCTGGCACCGTGCTCCTTTGACCATAATATAGAAGAGACATTTTTATAGCTTTTCTTAAGTTGTCTTTCACTGACTTCACCATATGCTCCCAAAATCTGCCCCTCCACCCAAGGAGCACGGTCAGCAGAGAATTTTCACGTGATGCTATGAGCAGACAGATAAATCGCTGACTTCACTTCTCCTAATAGTGCCATACATAGAAAGAAGTTCTCGAGAAGCACGTTTAAAGCACAAAGCCTTGTCAGAGTAAATCACTGAAGGGAATCGATGACGTGCAGTGAAACGCCGAAAGGCTTCCAAGAAACTGTCTGCTGTGGAGCGTAAAACAATCTCTAGATGAACAGCGCGTATTACCGCGCAAGTGAATAGCACGATGTATGATTTCTGTGTTGGCTCACTTTTCAAGTACACTGGTTCAATGAGATCTACACCAATAACGTCAAATGGTTTGGACACATTCACTCGGTCAGCAGGTAGCGCAGCCACAAAAGCTGTCGCAGGCTTTAACCGTTTTCGCGCGCACCAGGTGCACCACCCGATCACTCTTTTCACACACTGCTTCACCTTCATTACCCAGAAGCGCTCTCGGAGTTCCGCGATGGTCGTTGCGACTCCTGCGCCGGTGGCGATGGGTTCAGTAGTGATGTGGTCACCGGCAGGCAGAATCAAGCGTTTGAAGCCCTCGTGGTACTCGACATAAGCCTTGTTTGAATTCTCAGCAATCCATCCTCCTTCGAAACAATTGAGTGCAAATCCCGAATAGCCGAAGCCTTGGGTAGATCTTGCCCAACCTAAAGGATTGCCAATTCAAGGCGAAATTGTTGTTTTCTGGTAACGGTGTGTACTTCCGCATTTTCTTTCGCATCCTCTTCAACATCTCTCGGATGGGAGGTCCAGTGTTTGAACCATTCTTCCTCTTTTGCCAACCAAACTGGTTTTGCCACAAATTCTCCTTGTCTGCAAGCGACCCTTTTGGCGTGTCTCGGGAAGCTATTCCCGCGACGTTTTCCTTTCAATCGTATAGCCATTTGAATGCCTCCGTACGATAATCGTGCAGGTCTGTTGGTAGAACCTTCAATGGCGTGTATACTTTGCATATTTTATCGCGCAACTCAATGGTTCCATTGCAACCGTTTCATTGTGAGAGGATGGTACATCTGCATTAGTGCTATATAGGCTTTCTAGCTCCCAAAACTTTCTCAGATTAGAGCCTGCACGTTCCTGCATCTGTTCGTCGTTCATACAGCAATCCGTCCAAAGTACGCAAATGCTTGCATTTGTGCGTGAATGAAGGGTTTCATTGCTTAATGGTCCTTGGAATGTCCAACCCAGTGCTGTTTCAGTGGAAAGGAGACCTTTGTGGTCGTCATGTCAACTGACGTCTCTTCCAAGCACATTCCACAATTAGTCTGAGCCAATCAATGAGGTGATGCTTGTTCTTGAGCTATGTGGGAAAAACAAAGTGCATCAGCAACTCGTTGACCACGATTCTGAAACCATTTGATGAATTCATGACTATGGGTTACGTCAACAATGGCTTCACCGATGTGTCCTATTTAAATGGCTTTAATGACCTGCTGAACGTTATCGTACGGACTTTGCAAAGTTACTTGCACTTGTCTTCGACGCGTACATCGACCACCGGGTTTGGTTCCAAACATGTCGACACTAATCTCGATTTCTCCCATCACCTTTATATTTAGTTTTCTGGAAACGTCTTCTTTGATAAAAGAGCGCTGGCTACCGTTATCCAGAATTCTTCTTATATAGCAGGAACCCAATGCGTCATTTATCGATCCTCTGATTGTTTGCAACCGTATTGTATCAAGGCTCCTGTTGCAATCTCACACAGCGTACATGGAGGTACTGCTCGTAGCGTGTTCTGGTGGCATCATTATTTGAATAGCTTTACCAGCCTGTCCAGAGCACATCGAAGAAGCGTGTCTTCCATGACAGTGTGAGCAGTTCACCTTCCGTCGACAGTGTCTTGCTCGATGTCATTTTGTGGTACATCTGAAGCAGCACCCAGTCGTCGATAGAAGGCGCTTTTTTTCCGAGTCAGGAAGCGATGCGTCGCAATCTAGCGTTGAGTGTGAGTTCTGACAGAAAAGGCAAGCCTCCTCCTTCGTAACGACACTAATATAGAGCACTCCAACTGATTCTGTCGGCTGATTCTTTTGGCTGCTGGAAGCCTGCTGATCCCTGATAAAAAGTAAGTCGTTGCTGGTAGCTGTTGAGCTCTCTGCACTCGACCTCGATGCGTAGGCACTTGAGCAACTCTCGACGTTCTTCCTCCGAGCTCGGCAGTTTGTTCGTATTTGACGCTTCAAGTCGCCCTCGTCGACGATATTCTACCATTATGTCTTGTGGAATCGCTTTCATTAGTACCTCGCAAACATGGCAGAGTAGCAGGATTCCGAGACGCCGAGGCCTTTGAGCCCTCTTATATTGACTTGAACGAAGCCGTAAAGGCTACTCAGGGCACGAGCGTTCGCCGACGTAGTGACGGTACGTAGAGTGTGAAGATTTTCAAGATGCATCTACTAAATCATGCGCACGTCTCCGTACCACTCCTTAAGTATAGAAATGGCGTCATCATAACTCTTGTCGGTTGTGAAGATGCCTAAAATAGCCTTTGCCGCATGGCCATCGAGAAGAGATCGGAGGTAGTGAAAGCGATCCACGTTATGGATACGTGGGTTCTCGTGTACGGTGTGTCGAAAGAGGTCCCAAAGTGGTAGCTATTTCGTGGGTGACCCATCGAAGTTTTTAGGTCTAGCATAGGAAGCATGGCTGCTGTGCCGGCAGAAATATCTGACGGGGCTGCTTCACGCGGCAGAGAAGAGTCAATTGGCAACTCACCCTTGTACCTGGCTGTCCCTGATGTTCGTACAGCCAGATCCTAGATGTGATGTTTAAGAAGGCCAACGCTCTCTGCAGTTCGGTCCTCTTACTCCGGCACCGAGCCCATGTCCGCCAGCACTTCGTCATCCGTCATGTGGGCGTGCAGTGCTTTGTTAGCCTTGGCGAGCTCGTCGGTGCTTTTCTCCAGGCGCTTAATAATGCTGCGAAGCCCCGCCAAGTCGTATTCATTGCAGGCTGAAATTTCATCAACGGCATTGATGATCTTGGAGATGTGTCACCGTCTAGCTGCTATAGTGTTTCGCAGGCATTCCATGGTCCTCCTTGCAACAGAGACTGGTTTCAGCACCAATGTAAAATTCGAAGACTTATTTCGTGGAAAACCGGCTTCAAACGACTAATACGCCTGGAAAAGAAGAGCAGAGTGTCTCGACGTCCGTTTATTGCGGCGTAGATCCAAGAACCACCCCACGTGCCACGCGCCATCCTTCATCCTCCTCCTTCTCTCCTGCACCCTATGTCCACTGTTTTTAACAAGTTATATCATGTGCGAGAAAGCAAATACATGATTCTGTGTCGGTTCTTGATGATGGAGTGAATTCATCTATGTCACATTTTTGTGCATTCCTCGCAGAATCATCTGCATGTTTGTTCCCGTCGATGCCACAGTAACGTGGAAGCCACTGCAACATGATGTCATGACCTTTGCCATTCAAATTCAGATAAATTTTTCTTATTTCCAATACTACTTGGTTTTGTGCACCACGACGAAAAGCTGACGACCGACACTGAAGGGTTGACTTGGAGTCCGTGAATATGCCACATTTTTGCGCTGACTCTAGATTAATCCTCCGAAGGGCACTGTGGGGTACCGCCAGCACCACAGAAATCTAAGTAGTCGCACGTGACGTTCAAATATACATTCCGGCGTCTGCTGGGAAGTTCTCAGTTCCTGCAGATTCTCGTAAAGTTTAAAGCCATCCATGTAGGTTTGAAGTGGCCTCCGTAATCATGAGGTAGGCTGAGAATTTTCAAATGCTAAGCAACTCGATATGTCATATAAGATAGAGACCTTTCAAAACGATGATAGTTTCATAAAGGCGACCCGAGAGTTCGCCGAGCTTAAACAGCCATGATGTTAAAATTTCAGTTGAAAAGCAGCACTGGCATCACGACTCTTTTCTCTTCAGGTATTTACGCAGATAAACACCTTCTATGACAAGATGTAGAAATGTTCGCTCTAACTAATTGGTTGTTCTCTTGGTGACGCACGTTTCTACACTCTGTATTTCAGATATAATTCCTTGTTTTATCCGAAAGTTAGGCGGGAACGCATTGAGCAGTTAGCGGGACTTTGAGGATAGGCAAAACAAGAGTTCATTTTGCTAACCACCAAGATAACCCACAGTGGTTGGGGGAAGGCAGCCCCATCTGGTGGAGTTGAAGGGCTTCGAAAAATCTGTTGAGGTGTGGCACTAATACGATGATGGCCTTCAGTCAGAACGGGAAATACAAGGCGATGGTGTCTGGTCAGAAGTAACCAACGAGGATTCAAAACCTCACACTGGTGGCGAAACAAAAAAGAACACATTCCTATGAATATCTGTAAGTCACGTACCTATATTTTAAAACCATTGAACTTCCCGTTCACCAGAGTGTGATGGGAATTATATATGGTCTGTAGGATGTTTACACCAATTATATTCAAGTAGCTTTAGAGAATAGATTTACAGTTACGTTGAATTATTTCGTTAACAAATTTGTCACAAGTTCCTATTTGAGCACCCCAAAAAGAGCCAAAATACCAGTGCTGTCTTACCATCATGTATTCTAGATAACCCAAGACATCGAACGTGGTAGTATCCAGACACACCGCTAGAGTATAAACCAAGTGCGTATGAAGCGACAGAAGACTCCACTACAGGTTAATGTCATTGCAAGAAATTTAGTGGGCACATTGTAGGACCGTGCTTCGCCGCGATAACAGCTTGTCGTCATAGCAGCGTTGACCAGACATTATTCTTCAATAAGCTTAGGCCACTCCTCTGCTCTGACTCCACCAACTCGGTATTCTCAGAAGTCGTTTACCCGCTTGGACACCATCTTAAGAAGGCGAGTGCTCGGGTAGACGTAGGACGTTCATGGTAAATTGAATGTTTATTTAGTAGGTAGAATTCATGGGAATAACTAAGCGCGTCCTGTAACATAGGTATACTGTAATCTATTCACGTGGTCCGGGCCATAATTGTTCGCAGGACCGCCACATTTTAAAGCAATTTTCATCCTCACATGGTGGTTACGAGTGTGCATCTCGTTCCGGGGCCGTAAAAGTTTAAGCTGAGTTAAACTGGTGCCGCGCTTCACTGCGCTCAACTGCCAGCAAGCTAATGCTGATTTCTGACGGCCGCTTTATGTACACTCACCTGTTCTCGCTTCCACAAATTGCCCCATTCTTTACATGTGAGATGTGTTATCTTAAACTTGCCCATCTCGCCGCGAACACTTTCTCCTCTCCTCTCACACACTCGAGCTATCCTGGACTCAGGCGACAACGCAGTCCTTTTAGGCCACAGTGTGGCGTATGAGCGGTGACTGTCACAAAGAGGCTGCCCCGCATAAACAATCGCGCATGCCTGCAGGCCGCGGGCCTCGTCGTGTTCCTTTCGTTATCTCGGTCCCTTTAGGCAAGCAAATTGTTTTTCTTCCTATTGTCTGTCAGCCCACAAAATAGAATATACGGTGTTTTTCTCCTAAACATGACAAGAAAAAAAACGAGAGCATTTTTAGTCCGTTACTTGCTTTCCTCGCTTTGTAATACATGATAAGTCAACGTAGCCCGCCACCCCCCCCCTTTTTTTACAGTGATAGCTGTTATGAGATCAATGCATGGGTCACGTGTGGCACCGTATTTGTCAGCCACCACCGTTGTCCATAAATCACTATCGCACGAAATAAATAAAACTTAAAAAGAAAAACACGACGAACACAGCGGGATTTGAACCCGGGTACCAGCCCAGTATTCAACCACAGAGCCACGCTGGTGCTTGATACTTTGGAGCAAACTTGTTTTAAGCAGGCTTGATGTGAGAAAAGAATCGCATTATTATGAGTAATACCAACGTTACACAGGCAAGCTAAGCGCGCTTACGACCAACCACGGTTAACCGCACTGAACCGTGGTTAGCGCCAACGACGGTTTGCCGATGTTATGCAGCACAATAGCACTCTTGGTCAAGGTGGCCAACGCCATCTGGCGTAGAACAAACTGACGAACTCATCAACAGAACACGGTGCAGGTTCCCGCTTGCGTATATATGCTCCGAATACACTCAGCAACAGCCATGAAAAAATATCATATATGCCCCAAAATATATTTTTATAAGTACTCACTGGTACTTCTTGTACAGATTGTCCATCTTTATCCGGACTTGCTTCGACGTGAATTGCTCTGCTTCAAGCGGAAGTTCAGCGTTCAAATCGGCTGTCATTGCTACGTACACCTTTGCACTGCGTGACGTGCTCCGCAGATCTTGCAAATGATTTTCTCACAATCTTATCAGGCTTTCCATGGTTCGTGCCGTCCAGTTAGTTCGTTCTTCACGTGCGCTCACCGGCATCCACTCATCGGTGGGGGGCGCTGCAATCTTCCCGGTAATCTGCCTATAAGCGAGGTAGGCAAGCACGGTTTCTTAAAAACGCAGTTTTGTGTGCCGTGAAACAACAGCGAATGGCGGCTAACGTAACCACGGTTAGGCTGCCTGTGTAACAAGGGTGTAGTAAAGCATTTCAAAACAGCAAACAAACAAGCAGGTGTTACACTATGTAAATCGTGTAACGAGTGGGTCGTCAAATGCTCCAACACATTACAAAAGCTTGCTCTCTGTCACCTATTAACATACTTTACTCACTTCAGGCGTGATTCTTTATCGTCGTTTGCCACTGAATGCAACACAAAATTTGTCACAAGTGTTTAGCGGATACCACCGTTCTCCGGAGAATGACAAAGAATAGCCTTGTGAATGCCGGCTACTATGCAGAAACTATGTTTATTTATGGCGCAATGGGTACCCAGTAAGTGAGCTTCCAGCGTTTACCCAAAGAGTGCTTAAAAAAGCCTCTGAAAGGCTGCTCTGCATGCTTTCGCTGTGATTGTGCTGCGCCTTCTGCGCAGGCCTGGCTTTTTATTTCTTCCGAAGTCTGATTGGCACGTGTCGGCAGCATCAAACCAAGCAAAGCAAACGTTGAGTAACGTAAAACAAAAATTGTTTAAACTATTATGGTTAAGAAAAATCAGCGCCTTGAGGTTACGCAAGAAGTGTTTCGTTTCTAAAGCGACCAACACTAAAAAACATATTTAGCCTGACAGAGTTTCCCTTCCGGTCAAAATTTCCGGAGCCCTCCACTACGGCGTCTCTCATAATCAAATGATGGTTTTGGGACGTTAAACCCCACAAATCATCAGAGTTTCCCTTCCATACTGAGAGTTCAAAGCGTGTTCGGGGCAACGCAATTTTTTCCCCACATATAACAAAGAATAACTGCTTCTCCCATGCAGATTTACTATCTGGTATTGTTCGGCAAGATTGGAGATGATCGAAAAGTCACCCTGAGACTGTCTGTTGCATTTGATATTGAAGAACCTGTTCCTGCTCGTCACTTCATTATATATATAAATACAGGGTGTCTCAGTTAAATATAGCCAGAGTCAAAAATATTTTTGAACGCGTAAATACGACGCGACCAAGCGCATGTTGCTCACCATTGCTTGAGATAACCAGGTTATATTTTGTGTTCTCAAATATTGCTTAATTAGATATTTTTAATTATCTATGTTTTTAAGAAACGAAGCTAGGTCGAAAATTTCAATAAGAAAGTTGTAGATCGGTTCGCGAAACGGCCGATTAGACAGTTTTGAACTTTATATCTGTTAGGTGTTAGTGTTTTTCTGCTACTTAAAATTGACCACGAAATACAAAAAAATAACACGCGACAAACCCACTCGTGCACCAGTGCGTGCAAAAATTCGAGTGCTCCCTAACAATCCACGTACAAACTAGCATAGCATTTGCCCTATTGTGCTCTCTCGGCAGGGCCGCAACGATGGTGGCGGCTCTACGAAGAACACGTTTTGCTAACTGACACAAAAACGATAACCGCTGTGACTGTTTATCGCTGTCATGAACCGGTGCGAGAGAAGCATGTCGTTCGTACGCGGAACGTTAGGGAGCACTAGAATCATCGTGCGCACTGACCCGCGAGCGGGTTGGTCACGTGTTATTTTTTGTATTTTGCGGGCTTTGCAATCAGCAGAAAAACACTAATACCTAACAGATATAAAGCTCGAAACTGTCTAATCAGACGTTTTGCAAACCGGTACACAACTTTCTCATAAAAGTTTTATCTATCTTCGATTCTTGAAAACTTAGTTAATTAAACATATTTAATTAAAAAATATTTGAGAACCCAAAAATAGTCTGACTAACTCCAGGCAATGGTGAACAACATGCATTTGGTCGCGTCCTAATTGCGTGCTCCGAAATATTTTTAAAGTTTAGCTCAATTTACGTGGGACACCAAGCGAACGCATTATCTTCTTCCGCGCGCTATTCTTCATCGTCTTTTCTGTAACGACACATACAATTTGGCCAGAAATGATACCGCGTACTACATGCTTGTGGCATTACCCTCCATCCCAGAGAGCATTGTCTTAATGCGGATGCACGGCTACAAGTGAAAACGCACAGACACACAAGCTGATGGTGACAGAACATTCACAAAATCACGCACACGTTCAACGAGTTGCCAACGCTGGTGAAATGGTTTCATTCTGGAAACGTGGACGATGTCTGGCTGCGGTGAACGACGGGATCGACGAGCTCTATATTCGGGGAGAACTTCGTAGTTCACTTCGCTGAGACGCCAGAAAACTCTATAGGGACCAAAATAGCGGTGCAAAGCTTTTCCGAACGGCCCTGTTGGCGAAAGAGGGCCGACAGCCAGACTTGATCGCCGGGTTGGTAAATAATTTGGCGATGCTGATCATTGTACCGCTCAGAGTCGACGCATTGCTGGTTATGGATTCTTTCCAGTGCGAGCTTGCGAGCCGCGTCTGTGAGTCGGATGAATTCGTTCGTGATGACATTAAAGGAGCGCCTGTCGGGTAGGAGCATGACATCCAGCATAATGGCTGCCTCGCTGCCATGAAGCAAACGGAATGGTGTGAACGCGGTAGTTTCTTGAACAGCAGTGTTGTAGGCAAACGTATTGTATGGCAAGATGTCAGCCCACTTTTTGTGGTCTCGATCAACGTACATGGAATGTATCTCGGTGATCGTCTTCTTTAGTCTCTTTGTAAAGCCGTTGCTTTTTGGGTAGTGTGCAGTTGTTTTCCTATGTACGGTTCCACTTAGCTGCATCACATCCTCCATCATTTGGGAGGTAAAAGCTGTTCCACGGTCAGTTGTTATGACTGTTGGCGCTCCAAGGTGGAGAACAATGTTTTTCATGAACAAGTGGGCAATCTCACTGGCGGTGCCTTGTGGTAATGCTTTGATTTGACAGTATCGTGTCATATAATCAGAGGCGACGACAATCCAGCGGTTGCCATCGGGAGACTTGGGGAAAAGTCCGAGCAAGTCCATACCAATCTATTGAAATGGTTGTGCTGGTGTGACATTATGCCTTAAAAAAGCAGCTGGGCGATGAGTTCATGCTTTATGGCGCTGGCATTCACGGCACGCCTTGACATAATGCTTCTCGTACTGTGCGAGTTTTGGCCAGAAGTAGTGCTGGCGAATCCGAGCAAAGGTGCGTTTGAATCCCAAGTGGCCGAACAAAGGCTCATCATGACAGGCCGATGAAAATATGCACGTAGTGTGTGGATGGATTGATGAGGAGATGTTCAGCCGCTGATTGATTGATTGATTTGTGGGGTTTAACGTCCCAAAACCACCTAATGATTATGAGAGACGCCGTAGTGGAGGACTCCGGAAATTTTGACCACCTAGGGTTCTTTAACGTGCACCCAAATCTGAGCACACGGGCCTACAGCATTTCCGCCTCCATCGGAAATGAGGTGTTCAGCCGCGTATTCGTTGAAGTTCTTTTAAATAACATTGCTGCGCAGACAAAAAGATGATGGCGAACGCGCGAACGCTCGTGGAGGGCGTGAATCGCAACCTTCAAGATATTCAATAAGTTTTTGAAGCTCGGCATCAGCCTTCTGTTGTTGCGCCAAGTCAGATGCTTGGATAGCGCTAAAGAAGCGATCATCGATGTCGTCGTCAGTTGCCGTCGTTGTAAGGGGAGCGCGCGAAAGACAATCTGCATCCGTGTGCTTCCAGTTAGACTTTTAAATAATTGCTACGTCAAAATCTTGAAGGCGTAAACTCCACTTTGCCAGACGTCTGGAGGGGGTCCTTGAGATTCGCAAGTCAGCAGAGGGCGTGATGATCCGTACAGCTTTGAAAGGGCGGCTATAGAAATATGGTCGGAACTTTGCTATCGCCCAGACAACAGCTAGATAATCTTTCTCCGTGGTACAGTAATTCGCCTCAGCAAGAGATAACTTACGGCTAGCATAAGCAATAGCACGTTAGACACCCTCTTGCATTAAACGAGGACTGCGCCAAGGCTTATGTTACTTGCGTCAGTGTGTGATTCACTAGAGGCGTCTTCATCAATTTGTCCGAGGTAGGGCTGAGTTTGTAGACGCTGCTGAAGGTCGGAGAAAGCGACTCTTCGATCAGGGCCCCACACAAAAAGAACGTCATAATTCGTCAAACGGGTCAATGGCTCGACTATGTTAGAAACATTTTGCACAAAATGCCTGTAATATGTGCAGAGGCCCATAAATCACGCACATCACGTTTGTTGCCAGGTGGCGGAAATGCAGCAACAGTCAATGCCTTTTCTGGATCCGGCTGGTTACCATGACGGTTGACAAGGTGGCCGAGGAACTTTATTTCGTCGTAGGCAAAGTGGCACTTTTCTGGTTTTAATAATAAGCCTGCCGCACGAATTGAATTAAAGACTCACTGAAGTCACTCCGAATTTCGTTCGAAGGTTCGTGAAATTACAACGACGTCGTCCAAATAAACCAGACATGATTCCCACTTAAGGCCCGACAGCACAATATCCATCATTCTTTGGAACGTCGCAGGAGAAGAACAGAGACCAAATGGCAGCACTTTGAATGCGTAAACCAAGGGTTATGAATGCTGTTTTTTCGCGGTCACGCTCATCGACTTCTATCTGCCAATAGCCGCTTCGTAAATTCATTGAGGAGAAATAGTGGGCATGTGGAAGGCGGTCTAGTGAGTCGTGAATACGTGGAAGAAGGTAGTCGTCCTTCTTGCTGACTTTGTTAAGTTTCTGGTAATCCACGAAAAACCTGTGAGTGCGGTCATTCTTTTTTTACGACCACGATGGGAGATGCCCATAGACTGGTCGAAGGTTGGATTACATCGTCGTCAAGGATCTGCTTCACTTGTAAACGTATCGCCTCTTGCTTCTTTTGCGACATTTGATAAGCGTGCTGACGGCACTGGCTGTTCGGTTGGGTCCTTAGAATGCGGTGCTCCACAGCCGGTGTTTGTTTTATTTTTGAGGTGGATGCGAAGCAGTGACTGAACTTGTGTAAAATGCTGAATATCCACTCCTTCTGATTACATGAAAGCTTTCAATTGACGTCAACAGCACTGGCGACCGTGGGGTCAACTTGTACGGCTGCGCAAATTGGAGCAATTATTGAGCATACTTCTCTGCCAATGGCTTCAAAGTGATCGATCGTCTTTCGCTTTGTCAAATGCTGGTATTGACAGCTGAAATTCATAACCATAAGCTCAGTCATCCTGTGTTTTAACTGGAATATTCCGCGGGTGACACCGATTTGCCGAGCTACTGACACCGACACGTGTGCTTCGGCTATGCCACTACTACTGTTATCTATGTCGCTCATTACAGTTATGAACAAACTGGTTCACCGCGGAAGCGGGATTGCGTCATCGACAATACGTAGTGCTGTTCTGTGCGTAGCAGCATCTCTCGGAGTTTGGGCATGCTCGTCGGAGAACGATACAAGCGATTCTCGCTGGTTAACAATGGCTCCGTGCTAGCTCCGAAAATTCAAGACGAGGATGACTTTCTGGGAACATTCGCGCAACACGATAAACGAAGCGATGAAGGTGGACTCACGGATTTGCAATATGGTAGCGCACCGCCCGGTCGGCATCAGGAGATGGCCCCCAGGTGACCAGAGGTTCAATACATGCTCCCAGAGACTCACCTTTCACCTTTCTCAGTTCAGTGACGAGTTCAGCGCTGACAACGCAGTAGTTAGCACCAGTGCCCATCAGAGCAATCACCCATTGATTCTTGATTAAAACAGAAATGTAGGCATAAACGCGTTTGTCGTTGGTGGAAGTTGTCAGAGAAACGGAGTCGTCAGAAGTCGGCAGACTATTCGGTGGAGGTTGTTTTACCGATCGCTCAGCAGTGACCCCACCCCCGAAGGTCGCTCTTCCTAGTTTCCTCGGCGTGGACTTGGGCGCTTAGGTGATCGTCCCGCAAGGACATCAGCAAAACTTGATTGTCGACCCGGTGATATGGAGCGTCGAGGAGATGGCGAGCGTGACTGGTGTCGCTGAAAGTTCGGGGACTTAATACTTCCCAGGTACTCTGCAATAACGAGGGTACGTTCATTGTCACGAGGTGGACGGGCATGCGGCCAAAAACCGGGAAGGTCAATGCGTTGGTATGAACAGTCACGGTACAGCTGGCTTGGTTCACTGCAAAGATAAGGAAGGGGCTGATTGTCGGGAGTGCGCCACACATTGGACTTTCGGACGTTAACTCGCGTGCTCTCGTAATGCGACGGAACCACGAAGTACTGCGTCGTAGGCACAGTGGATGGTCGGGAGGAATAGCTGACTGCAGGCGCAGGAGTGCGTACGGCTTCTGCGTACGTGAGAAGAGGAGCTTCAGCTGGTGGCGTCACCAGTGGTTGTACCAGCTGCCGTACCGCTTTGCGGACGGCGTCAGTTAGGGCAGCTACGTGGGGCTGGGGAGGCACTGCGTGAAGTTTCTGAAACTCCTGCGTACAATGCTGCGCACAAGCTCCGTGAGGTCTCTGACGATGGTGACGTGGAGGGTCTACGCGGATGATGACAGGCAGGTGACGTTGTTCGGCCGCTCGTGCTCCAAAGACCGCTGCCTTAGCATCCGCGCCATAGTCGTAGCTTCACGAAGGAATTCCGCTACGCTACCAGGTGAGTTGAGCAATAGTCCCGCAAAGAGCTGTTTTTTTACGCCCCGCATCAGGAATCGTACTTTCTTTTCTTCCACCATTGCTGAGTCAGCTCGCCGGAACAGCCGAGACATCTCCTCAATGAACATCGCAACGCTTTCGTTGGATCCCCGATTCCTGGAATTGAGGAGATGCTCTGCTTCTTCTTTTTGGTCGGTACTTCCATACGTGTTCCACAGCTGAGTGTAAAACACCCAACAGGTTGTCAGGACAACTTGATGGTTCACATACCAATTGCGTGCGGCATCCTGGAGGTAGAAGTAGGCGTACCTAAGCTTCCGATGGTTGTCTCTTTCGTTGGCGACGGCGACTCGCTCATACTGGTCCAGTCAGTCTTCGACGTCTTCGAAAGCGTCGCTATGAAACGGCGTGGGGGTTCCAAAGGCGTTGAAAGGCCATAGAGCAAGCTTTGTCGGGGCCTGCAGAGTGCGGGTCGCCGTTTTTGCACTTGTCATGTTTCTGGCGCGTTCGTAAACAGGGCTGAACTGAGGCAGTAGGCCTAATAGCCGCTGATTTCGTGCAAGTTCACCTTAATGTTCCAAGGCGTCTCTACTTATTTCGGGATAATCTTCGTGTCGTTTGCAGTGCATCAGATGCTACGCAGAACCTACACCTGAAAATGTTGCGTTATAATTAGAAAAACCCGTAACTTGAGGTCGGCCGAAAGTCAGGCTGGTTCGCTCACTGGCACAGCAAAGGGATCATCTTCTTTCGTGCGCTATTTTTTATTTTGCTTTCTATAACTGCATATACAATATCACCAGAATCGATACCACATAATACATGCTTCTGGCAATATATATATATATATATATATATATATATATATATATATGGATGTGTGTGTGTGTGTGTGTGCGTGTGTGTGTGTGTGTGATTGGCAGGAACATTTCATTTCTATTCGCATGCATGGGGCCGACAAAATGACGCTGACTTCCTGTTGTACGTTATATAGCTTTGCGTGAAGTGCATGAAAATTCGCGAAACCCCGCAATGACTATTGCCGTTGCCATTCGACCATTGCTTCCGCTATTTAATGCAAAAGTTTGTGCCAAGCACTTTAAAAGCAAAAATGTCACGCCCATGGTAGAAATAGGCAATAGATTGGAAGTGTTTGTTTTGAAACGCTCATCATAAACTTGAGGCACGCCCGACTACATAGGTTTTCATAGAAGTTTTTAATGATGACATGGCGACTCCGCCCTTGACGAGCATATGTGTCTAGCTATTTTAATTTGCAATTTCGCTCAGCCGTCAACATCTAATGACTCGTCTTCATTTATTAAAGCAAGGTCTATAGACCTTGTGCGGTGACAGTGCTTTGTCGTTAGTAAAGCGTCCATCCTCTAACTTGTGCTCACTTCTTGATACCTGATTATAATTGCCTGAGAGGCAAGGCCAAGTACACCTCAGCACTAACTTCGATTTGCCAAAACCGCCAACGCAAGACAAAACCCCGAAGCACGCCATGAAGAACTACCGGCTGCCGTGACCTCTGAGAACAACGTCTGTATTACTCATTTTCTCATTCTGCACTTCTACCTTAGCACTTGAAAGGAAGGAAAAACCTACCTAATTTTCTGACTCTTGTGCTTCCGCGCTAAGTGACAGCTCTGCACACCTGCTAACTTCCAACGTCGTCGCTAATCTGTTTCTCGACAAACGAGAACAATCAGAGCGCTAACCTATTCCCCGCGGGCACTTGGTCGTCGCTCACTTGAGCTTAATTTCTGCCACTTAATTGGTACGCTTCTTTCTCTTCGTTCGTTTCCACCCGAGAAAGTGTTGATGCACGCAGCGCATCCGGGACCTCGCAATACTAGGACAGCAAAACTGTTTCTGGGAAGTGGCCACACTAACGGAATGGTCTTTCCGTAGCATAAATATGTCAAAAAAAGCTGTCCGCAAACGACTTTGTCACAAAATGCTCACTTAGCTTGAGGCAAACAAGCTTTGAAAAAATGCTGTACGGGAAATTGGTCACACGTTGCAAACTCGCTCAGCTCACTCTGAATGTGAAAGAAGCGTCTTAAGGCCACGCCATTGTTAAGGTGGGTTAAGGGATATGCTGATTTTATTGGTTATTTGTTTTCGTAGTAGATTGATTTGGTCACAAAGATAGCGAAATGATGCATGCTTTGAGGACTAATTCCAGAAACTCAGACCTTTTTTTACGAGAATATTTTTCCCTGTTGGATCAGTGGAGCGATGTCCTGTTGCCGGTCTCTTGAGCTCTGTAATGTATTTCCAATTAATTACTTGAACAGACTACTGAAAAAATAGGGTGGGCTACTTATTTACAATGACGTTTTGGCCTTGTGTCTCTTATTAAATTTTCATCGGTAAGCATGTAAGCTTCACAGCACAAAAACATACCATTTGCGTAGTGCCGAAGCACAGAGTTCAAAGTTATATGATGAAATTATAAAATTAATTTGCGATAATTGCAATAGGATGCTGACGAATGCAGAAATAGGTTTCTAGGAGCATATTATGCTAAAAGTAACGATGCACATGCAAAGATTTACTTCGCAAGCGATCTCCCTTCAATATTTTGGTAGCCAGGCCAATGCAAAGTAGCTCTTGTTTTTGATTGTTGTGCGGTTGCTTCCTTTTATTTTTAAATATCTGTATTGTGTATTTTCTAAATGCGCTAGTTGACTACACGTCAATTCGATGAACAAATTATCAGTAATAAAATACACAAAGGCTGCATATTTTAGATAGCGACTTTTTCAGCGGGAAAAACTTGATTTTAATTTCGAGGAAAACATATCTGTGTCTGTATCCCCCCAAAAAACTAAGAACCAGGTCTGATAATTCTAGGCCCAGGTTTCGGATAAGGGATACTTGTGTTTCTTTTCTCTGTGTATTCAATCGACGACTGTCTCGTTTTTTTTTGCGTCACTTAGTAAATTGGTGGGCAGCAAAGCCTGTGGTCAGCCATTCTCTTCAGGTTGACACAATAAGTGAGCAATGTAGGCATTACTTCGAGACACGTGCTGTCTAAATAAAACAAAATAGAAGCGCAGATCGATAAAAAGAAGACAAAGCACTCAGAGGAACAGAAGGAAACAAATAGGAAGAAAAAAAGGAAGTTATATTCTAGAGCAGATAGGGAGACTTAGAATGAGTTTGCCTATTACGACCTTTCAAGTTGAAACAGCACAAATTATATCATGCACACTAGAAC
Organism: Rhipicephalus annulatus; assembly: GCA_013436015.1. Classification (NCBI taxonomy): domain Eukaryota; kingdom Metazoa; phylum Arthropoda; class Arachnida; order Ixodida; family Ixodidae; genus Rhipicephalus; species Rhipicephalus annulatus. Next base: position 189,631 of record WOVY01009273.1, read on the forward strand.
AATCTAATTAGGTAAATGTTTATTAGAACTTTGATATATAGGTCGCGGTAATTAACGTCCTAATATAGTTCAAGCAGAACATTGACTGTTGATCTAATGTTGCGCCGAAAGCTGCGCGTATATTCTCCTTGTTTTATTCACCAGTTTTAGCATGAAGTGTCTGAAGAAAGGTTTCATATATACGCTGAATGTACATACTAGCTGTATCCAGTATATGTCGCAAGCGGCATAATTTGTAATTTATAATAAATCTCTCATCAAGAATGGGGCACCAGATATTCAAACAAGGCTTGGTCGCTTTTCGTATAGCATCAAATTGTTAACCTGTTGCCAAAAAATGTTTTTGGCCAGGAACTGGTATTTTACATCGTTTGCTAAAAGTGGTAATCCCTAATATGTCAGACTGGTGGGGCTCACAGAAAAACGAAAATGCAGATTTCCGCTTGTTCATAGCTAGAGCAGAAACGATTCTTGCGAAACGAGATGATTTGCTGCTATTCACACTAAATTTGATTTGTTTGCTTATTGAGAAGACCTTTCTTAATGCAACCTGCAGATCAGAAATAACTACGCACGCGTGCGTGAGTGTATCTGGTTTATACAATGAGTCAAATGAAGGCTTGAAAACGCTAAATATTCAATGTTCTTTTTCCTCCTTGTTGCACGCTCTGAAATAGCTGAAAACGTTTCAGAAGCACATGAATAGATGCTTCTGCTGAGATAGCAAAATCTGAAAAACCTCGTGGCTCACCCTTTGTCGTATATTAATGTTAGTTATGGCATGATATAAAACCTAGAATGATACGAATTTTCGATTAGGCGAAATTAGGCAATGTTGTCTTATTTGCATTAAGCGTTAAACTATTGCTCAATATTTGCCTAATTTCAAGGGTTGCATAAATATGCTCCTATTGAATATTCCATGGCAATAAGCCGAAACATTAGTTTTTGCTGTGCGCGGAACTCTGTTTCTTAAATAAAGACAACTTATAACAAGCTCTCATTTGCCCGTTATACTTAGAAGTGTGAAATCACAAACGAGATGTTATAAATACGAATCATTTCAGTGCGTATCAAGCCCTTTTGGCGTTTATGTGCGTATCTGTCTATATATTTAGCTGCTTACGTCTGGGTGTTATTTTCATCATTCCCTTTACTTGGCATCAACAATTAATTATTATGTGAGGGTAAGACTGACGAATATGACGCGCTAATCAATACATGTATATTGTCACTGTGACATATACCCGAGGCTGAGTGTGGGCGCTCCATCGTGGGCACATCGGGCAGCGTCATCGGCGAGGTGGTTACCTCTGAGTAGACGCAGCTAGAGAACTTCGTCACATGGCGCATAATGCCACGCTTGCGCACTGGAATTCTCCACTTGACTCCAATCACCACCCTAAGAATCTTAAGTCCTTACGTCAGAAACAACTGCCATCCAAGATTTCTCGACGTGACGCTACAATGCTGTGCCGGCTGTGGACTGGGGTAGCGTTTACTAAGTCATTCAGCCATCGCATTGCCATGGCGGATTCATCCATGTGTGAAAGCTGCATTTGTATAGAGACTATTGAACATCTCTTGTGCCACTGTGCCCAATTTGATGAAGATCGCCGGACTCTTCAGTGTGCCTTGAATAGACTCGATGACCGGCCATTTATTGAAGCAAATATCTTAGGAGCCTGGTCACGCAGCACATCAGCACAGAAAGCCACACGAGCCCTCCTGAGATACTTGTCAGCTACTTCATTGAGGGACCGTCTGTAAAACTCGGCATTGTGTGTGTGTGATGTGACATGTGTCTATCCTTCACTCTCTCTTTTACTCCCCCCTCCCCCTCCCCATGTGTAGGGTAGCGAACTGGACGCATAGTCTAGGTAACCTCCCTACCTTTCCTACATTCCTTCTCTCTCTCTCCACCCGAGGCTGAGTATGTGCCACTGATATGCGGGTATGTTCCACAGGTGATTGACACTTGACACCTACTCAGAAACGAAGAGAATACACACGGGTAATTTTTACGCGTGAGCGTTAAGAAAAACCTGACATTGGCAGCGTTCACACAATAAATGCAAAAAATAAATGTTACGGTCACAGCAGAAATAATACCGGGGCATTCTGCGTGGCAATCAGTTATTCTACTACAACGTCACTCCAGGTCTCGGAACTGCGTTACATATAAGCTATATTGTTCATAAACATCCATTGTGGTTGCAGTACTGACTACGCAATTGTATAAAGATTACATATGTGCCCCTGTGATACAGCTGTCAAGGGAGGTAACGTCAGTTGTAGTTAGGAGCCATGCGCAAAACTAGATTTATGTACCAGTGTCCAGGACTGCCGTCCTCACTTGCACCATCTCTATATATAAACTTATCACTTCTGATTTTGCTAATACTCATGTTCCTGTGCGCGTCGTTGTGCAAGTGCAAACAATTGGCTAAATAAACGTCTGAAACTGTTCGACATATGTCTTTGCATGCAAGCTTCGTACATACATGTAGCGTAATTTCCTAACGTGAAGTTCAATAAAAAATTACAACATGGTCACCTTCTCCCTATATGCTTCGTGTAACGTTGAATCTCAAGGTACGTGGGATCCACCGAACTTTTTTCCATTCCTTACGCATTCAGTTCGTTTGTGCGAACAAAAATAACCCAGTAAATGTTCCAAATATCTTCTATACATGTCAGTTATCGTTAGTATCTCTATGACTACAAACGTATGCGAGTACAGAATTTTTTTAGTGACCCCCGTGCTACTGAATCAAAACTGTTGGGCAGAGCTGCCAGATGCTGAACAAATCTGGAAAGGCGTTTGCCGAATCACCTTCAGGCGCAAGATGATCATTTGCTCAATTATTTGGAGTGCAACATCTTCCAGTTGATTTAGCCAAATAAATGTAGTACAAAGGCATCACACTATATGTATAGTTTCTTCACGTATGCGGTGCTGCATTATTGCCCTCAGCTTCTTGACGACCATATCTGGGGGCGTGTTCGAGGTCTAATACCTCAGCCTGGTTATGACCTACAGAGTTGACTTGCTCGTCAAGAGGAGGTATCGCTCCGAAGTGTACGCGTTAGTGCAGCCGTGACGCATTCAGTCCGAGCGAAGTGGGGCTACACCGCCACAACCTCAAGCTACCTATTTTGTCGCACGCCGGTAAGGGAAGCAGAGCTGAACCACCTTTCATGTGCATGTCCTGGGATTCTAGCGGCTCGTCGATGCCATCTGCGGCGTGCGGGACTGCATCACACCAGGCAGCCTGACTTGCAGCAATGCATTTACGGTCCAAACCGCAGCTTCCTCCTCGACTTCATGGAGCAAAAGAAGCTGCATATTTCTATTTAATACGTATTGATACCGCTGGGCAAACTTACGCCATGAAAAAAGACGAAATCGATTGTTTGGGCGTACCTGTGCCCAAGAAATTAAAAGTTAGATTACAATAAATATATGCAGTCCACCTATAGCGTTCTACAGAGCGTTGACAGTAGATAATTTGATGAGCGGTCAAGAGCTCGGGTGTTTATATAGAGGTGGCGTTGATCAGTCAAACCTAAACGCAGGTGCTTTCGTAAGAACCAAAAGAAGTTTTTTGTAGTCACGTCCAGTGTGTAATTTTCAAAGAATCAACCTAAACAATTTCCAACCTTCTTAAACACAGTGGCTGTTCTGTACCAAGCCTTACAATAATACATTATTAGAAAGCACTAAACACATTATTAGAAATAGAAAGCACGACTGCATTAATAGAAAGCACTAAACAAGCCTAACAAGTAAGGCAATATGTCCCGGCTAGTTGTTCTGCCCTGCAATGAACGGCTCTTTCTCCCTCTCCTATATTGCACTCTTGTATGGTAAGCTCGTGACGTGCTCACTGAATTCGAAGACTTCATGGTGTGTTGAACTTGCCTTGAAGGACAGTATGTTCACCTCTTCTTCTAGCATGTGCGCCATTTCACTGTTATTATTAAAGCTATCCAATTCATAAAGATCACTTTTTTGCTTTGTTTAGTACTATAAAAGATAAATGCTTCAATTTTTTATCCGTGCGCTTATCGGCTAAATAAAAAGCAAATCGTTGAAAGCATGGTAGGATTCAAAATAACTACTTTGTACTCATTTATAGCCATCAGACTGTAAAAAAAACACTGCTTGATGAACTCATCTGGTCTTTGATAGCCTGAACCACCAATTACTGGTTGTTTCCCATAGCTTTACTTTTTTTGAGGATTTCTTTCGAGACTGAGGAAGACGAAGAAGTGTGTTTTGAATAGGAGCTACTTCTGCTAACTCCGGCGTATTTCAGTTGTAATTTAAGTCTCTTGGCCAGTTTTCGCTGCTCCCTTGGAGGGGATGGATGTAGACCACCCCGGGCGCCTGCCGGCCCCAGCGGCGTCAGCGGCGGCCGCCTCCAGGAAGCGGATGGGACAAGCGAGTGAAAACGACAGTGAAGATACTCATGCTTACTATCTCCGCAGTGAGGACTTTTCAGATGACGGTTTCCAACCTGTGCTGAGCCGCAAAGCGAAGAGGAGGAACATGAGGACATCCTCATCCTCAACTATTCAAACTGTAAGTGAAGCGCCTACATCGAACACTTATACCATCCTGTTTCTGCCTGCACTTCCTACCGTCGGCATGAAACGCTTAAACAGACAGTCTGTGTCGAGGTCTCTGGAAACGCTCGTGCCAAATGAGATCACGGACATAAGAGTGAACGCCAGAAAGAATATACTGGCTGTGGACGTTTTGCACGCAAGTGCGTTGGACGTCCTCCGCAGTGTAACTGACTTGGACGGCAACCAGGTGCGCTCTCATGTTCCCTTGGGATGTGACGTAGTAACCGGCGTGATCTACGATATAGATGTGGCTATTTCCAATAATGACTTACAATTTCTTGTCAAGTCAACAGCTGATACTCCAATTGTGGATGTCGCCCGGCTAGGCAAGTCTCGCTGTGTGAAGATTGCGTTTAAGAGCACATCGCTCCCCTCTCATGTGAAGGTGGGGTACTTCAGACGTGCTGTGCGGCCTTTCATTCCAAAGCCTCTCCAGTGCCGCAAATGCATGAAACTTGGACATGTGAGCAGCGTCTGTGAGAATTCGGTGGTATGCCACCGCTGCGCCGAGCCTCATGAAGCGGATAAGTGCGTCGCAACTGTCAAGAAATGTTCTAATTGCAATGGATCCCATGAAGCCACATCGAAGGACTGCCCGCGGATTCAAAAGGAAATTGCCATTTTGAAGGAGATGGTGCGCGATCACTCATCTCATCGAGAAGCCGCAGCTAAAGTCAGAAGGCGTCGTTCACGTCGACGTCGGTCTTCAAGGACGCCCGCTACCTCCTCGACACGTTTGCCAGATCCCTCTTCAGTACCACCTTCTTTGCCTTCCAGACCACATGCCGTGGGAAAGGCTGTAAAGGACAAAGCCAGTCAGCATACCCTAACTGCGACACAGTGACCTGCACTTCAAAGGGAAGCAGCATCAAGCGAACCGAAGGAGTTTCATGACGGCCAGTCCGTCATCCCGGTTCGAGATCTTTCCAACCAAGACAGGCAAGTGACTGCAATCGTGCAATCATTAATTGCCACTATTCGCACACTACTGAGAAGCATACAATCTCCGTCTGCTAAGAGTGCACTGCAAATACTGGATGCACTGAATCCAGTTCTTGTTAACTTCGTATAAGCACAATGACTCAACAAAATCTCATCTTCCGCACTGAAGTTAAAAGTGCGTCGATTTTTCAGTGGAATGCCAGAGGCATGAAGTCCCGTATCTCGAACTTTCGCCAATTTGTCCGGGCAATCAATTCCCTATACTTGTCATATGTGAACCAAACGTATTAACGCCATATAGATTGTCCGGTTATGAAGCTTTTTGTTCAGCCGCTTGCGAAGAACGAAGCAAAGTAATTGCTTACACTCGCACAGACTTGACTTATCTTTCGCACCCAATAGGTTCAAATGACGACAATCAGTACGTGTGTCTTCGTGTATAGAAGAATGCAGTTTCGTTCACGCTTATTGGTGGATATATATCTTCGTCATCGCGATTTGACTGCGACAGATTAAAAGACATCCTAATGAAGACCGATGGGCCTTGGATCATCACCGGTGACTTCAACGCCCATCACATGCTTTGGGGGAGCACTAGAATGAATGCCAAGGGCCAGAACATTGTTACATTCGCTTCCGATTACGACCTTTCTATCATGAAAGATGGTACCCCCCCATATTTGCGGGGTCTCACGTATGGCAGTTACCTTGACCTGACATTGGTGCCACGGTGCTTCTCTCACAAAGTTATATGGTTTTGCGATATTGAGACTCATTGGAGTGATCACATACCCACCTACGTGACAATCGATGGTATCACAAAAAAATTCGCTTCCGGTTTTGTAATTGGCACTGACTGGTCGATGTTTACATCGCGTGTTGAGGACACTTGCCAAGAAGGCCTCGCCTGCAGCCTGGAAAATACCATAGCGGAAGCTATGCAAGCGTCCAAAAGTGAATTACCATTTTCGTCTCAAATACCACAATTTGACATCAAACTGGAAAGATTACGAGCTATACGAAGGCGTGCTGAACGACGATACAGACGCACAAGATCAATTTACGATCTGAGGGAAGCAAGGCGGCTCCAGAAAAAGATTCAACGACGCATTTACAAGCTGGAGAGCGAACGCTGGAAAACATTCTGCGAATCTCTAGACCCTCATAAAACGCTGTCATATATCTGGAGAACAGTTCGTGGTCTTCGCTCCTCTCCGCAACAACGGCACCCTTTTAAAGCTTTGGCACTCCATCATGGAAAACAAAACTCTAGGTGGCCGAAGAATTTTGCACGAGAGTTGCCGGGAATATTATGAACGAGAGCATCGACGCCGTGATCGTTCCTGAGACGCGATTACCAGAAATGGACATTCCATTCACCGTGGAAGAACTGGAAGGTGCTTTAGTCGCTTCTAAGCGCATGTCAACGCCAAGTCCTGATGGTATTACTTATAGTGCGTTGGGACACCTTGGACAAAAAGCCAGAAAAGAAATTTTAACATGCTTCAACAACTCCTGGCTCAGCGGCAGTGTTCCCCGAGAATAGAAAATAAGTCGATTAATACCACTTTTGAAATCGGGAAAATCACCATTGGAGTTGACAGCGTATCGCCCTATTGCCCTCGCAAGCTGGCTCGAGAAAGTGATGGTAAGAATGGTTCTATTTCGTCTCGAGTGGTACTTGGAACGATACACCAAATACCCTTCTTGCATGGCAGGCTTTCGTCGGGGCCGCTCCTCCATCGACCGTGTGCTTGACTTATCGACAATTGTTCAACAAGAAAAAAGTCGCAAGCGCATATCAGTGGCACTTTTTCTTGATGTGAAGGATGCATATGATAATGTAGCTCACGATGCTATCCTCACTTCTCTCGCAGCAATGGGCATTGGTGGACGAATGTTTCATTGGATAAAAGATTATATAACTGGCAGGTGTTTCTTTGTGCAAACATATGAGGGTATAACTGCTGAACGTTACACCTACTGCGGAGTACCTCAGGGAGGTGTTTTAAGCCCCACATTGTTCAATGTTGCCCTCATTGGTCTGGTGAAGGTTCTGCCAAAGTCAGTGTGCCTATCCATATACGCCGATGATATTTGCATCTGGAGTGCTGCAGTTACTCGCCCTCAGGTGCGTGCACGAATACAGCGGGCAGCAACCCTCACAACTGCCTACCTTCAGAAACAAGGCCTAACTATATCAACTGTGAAGTGCGCGTTGATGGCGTTTACACGCAAACCAATGACGCCATACCCTGTTTAAATCAATGGACAGAGTGTCAAATATGCACGGACGCATCATTTCCTGGGCGTAATAATCGACAGAAGTCTTTCGTAGAGCCCACATTTTGCGTTCTTGAAGAAGAGACTGCTATCTATTGTGCATAAATGAAATTCATGTGCGGGAAAGCATAGGGAACTTCTGTGGCCTCCGTGCTACAGCTAGCTGTACAGGGCCCTATTTCTGGGTCTATTGCGCTACAGCTTGCCGGTACTGACTAACACATGCAAATACAATACTCAATCATTGGAGAGTTTGCAGGGTCAGGCACTGCGTATGTGCCTAGGACTGCCCCGATGCGCTTCTACTTATGCCACAATCATGCTTGCCAAAGACCATCCGGTCAGGACATATAGAGTTGTGGATTGCCTAAGAGCGCACATTCGACATGCTAGCCGTGTCCCCGACCACCACTTGGCCCTTCTACCCTCCAGAAGACCACGTGCTACGTTTGTAGACGTCATAGCCAAGCACCTAAACAGCATTCCATCAGGATATACGCCAGCTGCGAGAATGGCATGTCCTTTGTGGCGCCCCGACCAGCCGCAAGTACGTATAGAAATTCCAGGAATCGAAAAGAAAAGCAATCACTCCAGAGTAGCATAGAAGCAAGCAACACTGCTATTATTACATGAGTTGTACTTAAACCAAACGCAGATATACACTGATGGGTCCGTCTCATCCAGCAGCTCATCAGGTGCCGCTGTAATTCCGGCTGCAGAAATGACGATCAAGTTTAAGTTGTCGCATATGACTACATCTACGGCATCAGAGCTTGCTGCTATAAGGGCTGCTTTACAATATCTCGTTCAATAACGTCCAGGAAAATGGGTCATATTCTGTGATTCGAAGGCAGCGCTTCAGAGTTTGCAGTCTGCCATGCGTAGGAGGAGTCATGACCAATTGGTACAAGAAATAAGACATTGCCATCATGAAGCTCTAGCACGAGGGCATGATATTATATATCAATGGCTGCCTGGACATATCGGTATTACCGGAAATCAATTAGCCGATGATGCAGCCCGCTCAGCTCATGAAGGAACCCGTGTAGTCCCGATTCCTCTATCAAGGAATGATGCAGCAAGACAACTTTACCTGCTGGCTCGAGATCTCACTTGCACGTTCTGGTCGTCTACCAGCTTCCAAAGGTGTCAATTTTATGAACTGGATCCTTCGCTCAAGCTAAAGCTACCATCACAACTTTCCCGCTCCGATGCGACACTGTTATGCCGCCTTTGGTTGGGTGTTGCATTTAAAAAGGTGTACTCCTTTTGCATTGGTATGGCAGACACTCCTACATGCGACTACTGCGGAGCTGAAGAGACCATCGAACAGGTCCTGTGCAGCTTCGCTTGCTACGACACACAGCAATGTCAGCTCCGGATGGTTTTGAATCAACTTGACCCCGGACCATTTTGTGTGCAGAAGATACTAGGACCTTGGGCATCTGCCTCAGTTGCGCAGAAAGCAACTAAAACACTGCTAATTTACCTAAAGTCAACAAACCTGAGCGACCGCCTGCAGACTGTGTGCTCCCCGAGTGTGCTCGTGATTGTGAGTACCTTATCATCTCTCTGAAACCTCTTTTCTTCCCTTTATCCCTTCCCCAGTGCAGGGTAGCAAACCGGATGTGTGTCTGGTTAACCTCCCTGCCTTTCCTTGCATCTTTATCTCTCTCTCTTTCGTTCACACTTGACCTGGAAGAGAGCAAAAGCGCCAAACTCCCGGAGATTCACTCGCTCCTCGGCCTAAGCAGCCGGAAAACGACGCCGTGATGCCGACGCGGATACATCAGTCCGAGACCGAATTTTTAGTCACGCGATCACAGATCACCTTTCCGCTTCAAAGCTCTGGCTCCACTAGCCCATACCACGTAAATAAACAGCCAACCGAAAATTCACCCCATTGGCAAAGGAACCGGTAGTAGCTCGCATTATACGGATTGCAATCTATCCGTATGACAAAACTCGCAGCCCCAACAAAAAAAAACAACAAATTCAGCAGATCCCACGTACCTGGTAATCAACCCAATGTGAAGCGCGTGGAGGGAAGGTGACCGTGTTGCACTTTTCTTTATTGAGCAACACGTCATGAAATGATGCTAACTATATGTACAAATGTTGCACGCAGGGACATATTTTGAAATGTTGCAGATGTTTATATAACCAGTTTTCCACTTGCACAACGACGTCAGCTGGAAATGTATTTTAGCAACAGCAGAAGCTGACATAAAGCGCTGATGCTCGCGATGATGCTGGCCCTTGACTTTACTTAAATCAATTTCAGCGCGTGGCACCTCACCACAATCCACATTAACCCGACGTCACGGCTGTATAAAAGGAGTATATATGTAATGTTTATAAAATTAGGAGGCAGCACTTCAACCACTATTCACGTTTCACGAAGATTAGCCTCTATTTGAAAAGTAGTTCGAAGAGTTGGCGTACCTTCGTGGTAGAATACTTGAGAGCCACGCAGAATGCTTGGGTTCAATTCCTGCTGGGACCCTGAAATTCATTATTTTCATTCGTCGAGTGGCCAGCGCTGCCCATGTCAGGTTCTTCTTAACACTGACATTTATTCTATGCCCACGTTGGGTCGACGCTGCCGATATCGGGTATTGCTTAACGCTATCGCGTTAAACTTGCCCATGTGTGTTTTCGTCATTCGTGGGTAGATACAAGTGTCAATCACCTGTGGCACATACCCGATTACCAGCGGGGCATACCCGCCCTTGAGTATGTGCCACTGTCTGGCCGGAAGTGGTTGACGACGTACGCGACGAGATTGTGACAGTATTCATGTCTTGACCAGCGCGTGATATTCATCAAATTATGTTACCCTCCCATGCTAATTTTGGTTCATGCCAAGTTATGGGGGTTACCACGAGAGCACCCAAACGTACGCAGCTAGATAGATAGATAGATACGCTCACAGTCGGCGAAGTTCGCTAAGAAATGCTTCGCATTTAAATAGCCACCAGGTCTGTACGGAATGAGCAGAACTGTCACAGCGGAAGCTAGGAGAGCGGCCTTTAAGAGTCTTTTTTAAACGATATCCGGATAGCTGCTGCAAGCACACTTGCAGGAAACCCACTACGATATAAATCGTTCTGTAGTAAGCAGGCCTTCCCTATGCCATCATTTGTCTTTTTTCGGAGAAGCGTCGTACCTGTTGCAGACTTGCAAAGGAACTTTGTGCAATTTTTGTACCCTGTGGCGGACGATGATCAAGAACTATGCCAGAAGGTTTTGTAATCCTCCTCATCTGCCGCAGTGGGTATGCGTCACACTTATTAGGTGAAAACGATAAAGCGTTTTTGAGGGGTTGGAGCGTTCTATGATCTTGTTAATTTGTTTTATATATTCTGGTTTATCGCATTCTTCTGCAATTTGTTACACGTTTTTTCAAAGGAACATTATTATTGTTCCTATCTAATTTCTCTTTATTATTTTTAGCAAGCGTTGTAAAAAATGATCTATTATGAGGTACAGTGTGGCCTATCGCCCATGTGGGTATGAGCCAAGATCTCCTAGGAGACAAGACAAGACAAGACCTTCTAGTTGCACAATTCGCATTCTCTGAGACCTAATTGTTCGTTTGCTGTTCTATAACGCTTTACTACTCACAATAACGCGATTTCTTCACCGATATCATGCCTGCCTAAGGGCTGATTTGCAAGAGAGTTCCAAGCAGCGGCGTGGTTCAGTGGTAAGGAACCCGGGTTCTAATGAAATTGCGTTCGTGTTGTTTTGTATTTAGTTACTTTTTTTTCTTATTTCGTGTGATAGTGGTTACAGACACCAGTGGTGGCGGTGGACAACGACGACGCACAAGTGACGCGTTTCGAAGTCTCATAACAGCAGGGGAATACAATCTCGCAAATGCCATTTACCACGTGCGCACAGTATGTTTCCAGAGGCCTAAGGTGGAAAGAGTTAGGAATATGATGTAATAGAGACTACTCTAGTAAGCTTCGTTTTCCCATGACTTCGCATTGCTGAGTAACTCTTGGGACGAATCGCAACTGATGACTACCGAGTTAGACAAGGAGAGCAGAAAGGTGTGTTTCAAGTTAGTCTGCAGGCAGTGAAAGTCATGTACAACAAACTCGGAACAGAGTAGCGCTTCTATATAGGTAATAGTGCACTTGAAGTTGTAAAAGCCTATGTCTACTTAAGACAGGTTACAACCGCGGAGCCGAGCCACGAGATTGAATTAAACAGAAGAATAAGAATGGGTTGGAGCGAAATTGGGTGAGCACTCTTAAATCATGACAGGTAGATTGCCACTCTCCCTCAAGAGTAAGGTATACAACAGCTGCATCTTGCTGGTACTTAGCTGTAAAGCAGAAATATGGAAACTTACAAAGAGGGTTCATCTTAATTTGAGAGCGACGCTGTGAGCGATGAAAAAGAAAATGGTAGGTGTAATCTTAAGAGACAAGAAGAGAGAAAAGTGGATGATAGAACACACCGTGGTTAATGATATCATATAAAAAAAGTACATGGGGCGGGCATGTAGTGCGTAGGCAGGATAACCGATGTTCATTAAGGGCGATTGACCAGATTCCCACAAAATGCAAGTGGGCTAAGAGAAGGCACAAAGTTAGGTGGGCAGATCATATTAAGAAGTTTGCGGGTATAAAGTAGCAGCAGCAAGCACAGGACCGAAGTGACTGGCGGAACATAAGAGACGCCTTTGGCCTGCAGTAGACGAAGCCAGGATGGTGGTGGTGGTGGTGATGATGATGATGATGATGATGATGAACAGAGTTCAAAGTGAAACACTTTCATCGAGTGCCTAGTTTGGATTACGATCACTGAGAACGGGGAATATAGAAAGTGAAGCAGCGGTGAGTCGGTATGCCCCAATGTGTATTGCTTTGGCACAGCCTGCAGAACCGCCGACGCTGTAGCCAATGTGTTTACTCGTGTCGTTTCTGTTTTTTTTTTTATTTTCCGAAACAACGCTTGGAAAGGTAAATATAATTTTTTTGTGCCTTTTGTGCATTACTAGAACCCCATACTAACGAGAATACTGTGTCTATCAAAGGAAATGAAGCCTTCACATTACACTTCAGTGCAAAATTTAGAGCTAAGGAAACGATTAAAATGGACGTAGATTGCCAGTTTTTATAAAGTGGAACACGTGAGCACGCGGCCTGCGCGCTCCGGCAGCTGCTTGCAGCACGTTCAAGCGGTAGCAAAAGCAACCACAGCCTTTTTTTCGCGTCATATAGTGGTGAGAAAAACAATCAGTCATTGCTGATAGGGAACCAGCAGCAATACTGCAATCCACTCCTTCTCCAAGGCTCTTACGCAAGCGGCCGGGCCAGGGCGAAACCACCTATATATATATATATATATATATATATATATATATATATATATATATATATATATATATATAATATGGAAAGAAGTGTATACGTAAGGGCACGTTTTTTCGTGTTTTGACACAATATTAATGAGATCTAACAAACAATAATGCCGAGGAATGTATAGGGGAAGTTATTAGACCAATTTTAATGTGAATTTGAAGAAAGAAGAGTGGCTGAAAAGATAACTTGCCGTGAGCAGGAAACAAACCTGCGACCTTCGAATAACACGTTCGATGCTCTACCACTGAGCTACCACGGCGGCTATCCCCCTATCCACTTTATTGGGTTTAATGCGAATTTAAACGTGGGAATATCAGCCAGCGCCACCTGTAGTCATGGAGGGGAGTGTGGCACATTCGCTATGTGCCTGTCCGCTGTCACGTAGCACGTGAACTCATTACGAGCTGGCAGTTGACCAATAGTCCCTCGCGTACAACCTAACGGTCGTAGGTTGTACAAGGTACTATTCTGAAAACGCCCCTTTCTGTTTTAATGCCAGGCTTTACGCTTGCAAGTCAGAAGCACCCATGACACCTTTATTTTAGAGAAGAACTAAACATGGTGAAAATGGTGTCATTGGTGTGACTTCGAAATATGTAGTACGAGCACAAGTACCTTTTGGTCACAAAGAAAACGGATGTTGCCGTCAGATCGACGAATGACGTGCTGCCATTTTGTTCTTCCATTGCCCTTAGGAAACAAGGTTACTGGCAATTTCAGTTCATTTGCCGAGAAAATTCTCCACGCAGCATGGTCCGTCCAATTGACTTTGCAGCCGTACACATTACGAATATCCTGTGCACAAAGCGCAGCACATAACCAAGTTGCAGTTTGTGGACACAGAAAAGCACGCTTTGCTCGAGTCGCCAACAAGCACCCCAACACGCCACGAAAACGCTCGTGAGGCTTGGCAACGCTTGTTTGTCCAGCGACGAAAGCAAGCGTAGGAAGGTCTGTGCAGCGAAACACGCCAGTCAAACGGAATAACGTCAGAGGCCTTGGCAGACACAGTGAGGAGGCCTTAAATCATCCAGGTTGCATTGGCTTAGCTTTTCGCGTAGCCGATTGGAAGGGGCAGAGAGATGCAATCTGCACGCCAGTTTCAAATCACCAGTGACTGGTTGTTTAGCGTAGTTTTCGTCTTTCAGGATTTTCAGGGTCGCCGCGAAACATAGGAGGATTCGCAAAGCTCCTTCACTTCTCTGGGCTCAAAGAATGAGTTACTTTATATACAGTTATCTAGACACGCTACCCAAGTAGAACAATTGAAAGTGAACCACATATAAATGTTGCAATCGCGAGAACTAAAAGTAATAGCGAGCGTTATGAAGACTAGATTCAATCAATTTTCAGCCGCAATTTTTGCGTTCCAATCAGCTTATCCGAGAGTCCGGGTGTTGAATTAATCTGAAAAATGCGAGAGAAAGAATAAAATAACGCCAAAGATTGAAGAAAATTTTAGCGTCAGACTATAAGAGTTCGCCTGTTAGGAAATCCAAAGGTTAGAATAGGAAGAGGTGTCACAACTTGGCGAGAAAAATATGGCCACATGGGGCGACAGCAGCTGTGAAACTTCGCAAACCACTCGTAACTCAATTTCTGCTCCTTCAAATTGAGCTACTGCTCTCCGCGGAGCAAGATCCTGCGGGAACAGTAAAGAAAAAGATAGAATGCACACGTCGTCGAGCAGCGAATGCACTTCCCACGGAATGCACCTACCGTGAACAGCGCATAGAAAGACAAAGTATACGCGCGACAAGTAAAAATGTCATGAGCATTCGGAAACGGAGCGTGAAATTCCCTGCATAAATTTGTGACTATGCTCACTCGAGTGCTTCCTTCTGCTTTCCGAGTCAGTGACTCAAAAAGACGTTCGCCACGCAGGCAAGAGCTGGAATATTGAAGCATCACTTCCCTCTATTCTGAGTTGACGTACTGTTTTCTGGTTACCGCGACAGTTTTTTTTCCGACTAGTGAGTTTGAGTTTTTATCGCAATGCAGACAACGTGCTGTTTACTGGCACTAAGCTATCAACGAGTATAAAAATTGTAAATTGCTAGGGAGACGTGATAGCATGGGAAGCTAGGTTAAGTTACAGCCGCTTAACCCTATGCCTGATCTCATGTAAAATTAAGAAAACACAATGAAAACTTCTGTGTGCCCATCTGATAGCCAACACGCCAAAATACCTTTGAATCAGTGACGACAAATTATAATGCGGAATCGCGGACTACCATATTGTCGCGGAGGGTTTCTACAAATATTTTTCGGAAACTAACAGGCGCCATTTGCATCTTTACTGCAGTAGCTGTTTTCATCATTCTCAGTTTTCTCTTGGTTTTTCTGCCCACTGGCAGACGACAAACCCCAAATTGTATTAGTTCATCAGCGATAGCATTGCTTAATGTAACTCATCCGTAACAAAATAACAGTAGTATGTATCACCAGCAAAGTCTTTCAAAAGTTGTCTTTATAGCCTGAAATAAAATGATTACTTGGTTTAGTACCAAGTGCCTTCCTTACAAGGTGCACAATGGCTTCTACTTTGGACACATGGTGTATTACCTTTTTTTTGTCCGCCAACATTTTTGTCTCAATTTTCTCATCTTTCTTCTCTTTACCACATCCTTAGTACAGGGTAGCAAACCACATGCTACAATTTCTCCCTGCCTTTGCCTAAATTTATTCTCTCTCTATTTCACTCTCTCTCTCCAGCGTGGTACATATGGTTTCCTAAAATACAATATTTGGCTTGATCGAAGTCACATATTACAGGCCCTAATAACATCGTCGCAAGAACTGCAGAGAGTGCGACAGCGAGCCACATCTTGAAGCGGTGGAGCACATGCTTTCGTAAAAGCACCGCGTATACTGCTAAGGAATGGGCAGAAGTTCTTATGATTACAAAAACAGTGGCTCTTATTTGAGCTAACAATCACATGTTTTCTTGTAGCCCGAAGTCTCTGGCGTCTAACCTAAATTGTTACACTAATGTTTATTTCATTCGTCACTTATTGCTCACACCATTATTACTTGTGACAATTTTCCTTTCACGCCTTTTATGCACCTTCATTAGATACGTATCTTTTGACATGGTACATATGTATGCTTCAATTTAGTGGGTGGTGGTGTACACACCTCTAATCAATAGCAAATTTCGCTAAATGAACTTCATCATGAGAAGCCACATGCGTTATCTTTTGATGTGGTCCTTATTTGTAATTTTTTGGTCCTTTGGGAAAGTTTGGAAACAATGATCTTTTTGGATGAGGTGACTATATATATATCCCTATGATCGTAAATCTTTTTTTAAAATTAAAGAGCTGCTCATCATGCCGCATTTGAAGACGAGGGGGAGATTTTCTCCTCTCCTTTATACACACGATGCACCATCTTCACCCCTTAGTTCTTGAATGCACATGAACAATATCCGCACTAAGCGCTAGACCTTATCAAGATCTTGCGCTTCTCGGCTGCACACTGTCATCGCCACTTGCGCAGTTGTAAACGCAAAAAATAAAGTTTCATTGGTTAATCGTGTACAATAATCATGCGAGACAAAGATAAAAGGATGGGCGCCTGCATGGCAAAGCAGTGCAGGAGACTAATCACATCGCATATTTTACGCATATCAACAAATCGAGAGCATGTATGGTGTAAACGTCACGGAAACGACTGTCTACATCTCAGTTTTGTACCAAGAAAGGTGAGAAATATCAAGAAATAATATTGCACTATGTTTTTGTATTTTGGGTGCCTGGTGAGTGGCCTTTTAGGAAACTAATGCTATGTTACTAGCGTACACAGCTTGGCCGTGGTGAAGAACGTACGGAACTTAAATGTACCTTCGATAACTCTACAATAGTAACGTGATCACTGCCAGTGTATACAACGAAATATAGCCCCAAGTTTTCATAACAGCATAAGTCTTGCCACAATGTCCTCCCAAGCCGCAGATGGGTTCCGGTGTCAGTCTGCTCTGTGTAGAAATAAGCATATTCTTCACAACCAGTTCAGCACGTTGATTCTTTCATATCAAAAGGTTCTGGCGCAAGTGTCACAATTAGAGGTCACAGCGGCGTCCTGTTTTCTCTCCATCTTTCCTCGATTGCTGTACCTAATAAATTTTCTACACAGAAGCACACATATTTGCTCTTTTCTATCTCCTTCTTGCCATAATAAAGATATGGTGGCCCATGCTTAGCTAGCTTTCACTCGTTTGTTGCTGCTCCTTTCCATCACCGTCTTTACGTAAGGGTTTTCAGACAGCCTCTGTTTCTCCGCCCTTTTGAGGTCGACAGGTGTGACTTATGGTTTTCCGTTCCTGCGTTTCCCTGCCGACTTTTGCAATATTGGAAGGTGGGGCAATCGTTCTAAAGGCGTAGGCGCTCAGGCAATCTTCTTATCGTGTCAGCCCAGGCAGCTTACAGAAACCAATAAGGCGAAACGTTTTACGGCACTCGGTTGATCATGCGTGTGTGCATTCTTGACTGTTTCTTTCATGCCGGATGAAGAAAACAGAGTTGTCCTTGTCCAGCAGACCTGGAAAGATAGTTGGCTCGCGAACGCTCTGAGGCTGCTCTTGTTTTGGTTCTTTGAAGGTCGGAAAAAACGACGCAAAAATCTGAACACGCCTGACTGTTGTGTATATATTCACCTTAGCATAATAAAAAGAACATGTACGGGTGCACTGGCCATTGTAATATTTGTGTGGAGTTTGTTTTCAAACATGCAGTATTACACATTTGCATTGCACCGACCACGGTGCTATATTGGCTGCGGTGGTTGGCTGCATACCCGAAATGAGTGGGTTCTTTCCCAGCCAAGGCGACCGATTTTCAGTGGAAGTGAAAGGCTGGACGCCCAAGAACTTAGATTTCAGTGGGATTTAAAACAATGCTATCTAGTGGGCAAGCATCACAATCGTATCGTGATTCCACCATGTAAAATCACAGATAATTTCATTACGGCTTTGTCGTGGCTTCTAAAGGGGCAGCCTCTTAGCTACTCATGAAATCCATCCATCCATCCATCCATCCATCCATCCATCCATCCATCCATCCATCCATCCATCCATCCATCCATCCATCCATCCATCCATCCATCCATCCATCCGTCCATTCGTCCATCCGTCCATCCGTCTATCCGTCTATCCGGCCGTCCGTCCGTCCATCCCTCCATCCATCCACATCCATTCATCCATTCATTCGTTCGTTCGTTGATCCATCCGTCCATCCGTCCGTCCGTTCATCCATCCATTCATCCATCCATCCATCCATCCATTCATTCATCCATCCATCCGTCCGTTTGTCCGTCCGTCCGTACGTCCGTCCATCCGTCCATCCGTCCATCCATCCATCCATCCATCCATTCATCCATCCATCCATCCATCCAAATTTTTTAGTGTTCTCCTTACGCAGAACTCAGGAAATTCAGAGGAAATGCTTCAGGGGTGGCGTTTCTATAGCCTTTTTAAACTGACTTGGGGAAACTATTGCAAACACATCGGCACATCGGATTTACCTGCCACAGAATTCAACCCAGAAGAATGGAGTGTAGTTCTGAATGCCCGACAACGCTCACCTCGACAACAGTCAAAAGAAACTGAAGGAACGCAGTCAAGTAAAGCGGCGCCAGCTGCCGAAACGCCAGCACGCGAAACGGAATCACCGCCCAGCGTTTTCTCAAAGCTCGACAGTACAGCTGTGGCGCGTCCTCGCTTAAAACGACTGCCACGGTTGCCAGTCGATGACTTCAAGATTGTCTTTCATCCGAGTGCGGGCGTAGATCTGGCCCAATACAACGACGTAGAGTTACGAGCGGCTGTAGTCGCCAAAAGCGGACTGCACTCTGTGGTTGCCGACGAAGATCTTGTGTGCACCAATCTGGCCAAAAATATTAGATGCGGAGCATCTTATACTCGCACCTTGTAGTGCGCCGTCCGCGCCGTCCGCGCCGTCCACACCGCTTCTCGAACATTCGACAGCTGACGCGCGCGCATGCGCCGTCGCGCCGTCGCCCACTCTTCCACCATCTGTGCATCCCTTCCTCCTCTACACACCGCGCGCGCTTCACTCCTCCACCATCTGTGCACCCTTCCTCCTCTACACACCGCGTTCGACATCTACAATTCTCCTGATTCTCCAGTGGACGCGCATGTGGCGTCGCGCTTCGAGAACATTCAACAGCTGACAGTGCATGCGCCGTCGTGCTGTATATATACTCAAGGTCGGCGCTCGCTCGCTCAGTTGCCGCTCGTCGGTTGGTTTGTACGGCGCGTCGACGTCCAAGGTCGCGGTGAAATGAATTCCAACGAATCCACAAACACAATGATCGACGTCCCTTCGACCAGCGCCGCCCTTTCGCATACGTGTGTACGTGTTCACTCATTTAACACCCCCTCCTACAACCACGTTAACCAATTTAGCCATCGACCCAAGTAAGTCGCAATTTAACACCCCATTTCACAACCACGTTAACCAATTTAGCCATCGACCCAAGTAAGTCGCACTTTAACACCCCGTTAACCAATTATATGCTCCGCATCCTCCTCAGTGTTCCCCCGAGGGAAGCTGCGGGCAATTTTTTTTCACCGTGTCCACATCTTGCGCCGACAGAGTTGCCAACTATGCAAAAATACGAGAACTCACGCTACGTGGTAAAAAACTGGGATTTCACGCGTACATAGCTCCCCCGGACGGGGCACGGGCAGGGATCATCTACCGCGCTTGGAATGGCGAATCACCTCAGGACTTGCTTCAAGAATTACGTCGGGCGAATCCCCTTCTACCAATAGTCCAAGCAAGAGACATGGGGCGTAGCTCACGCTCAGTGCTCATTCACTTCATGGCTGAGGAGCTTCCTCCGTCAGTCAAAATGTTTGGCATCCTCTACGCCGTTTTCAACTTTCGACCGAAGGTGGAAGCGTGCCTAAACTGCAGACAAGTCGGCCACCGACGAGATGTATGTCCTTTGCCAAATCGCCTCACGTGCTCAAGCTGCGGACAGAAACACCCGGAGGACTATCCCGGCACCCCGCAGTGCGTCATCTGTGGGGACGCTCACAAGACGGGTGACAGGGCATGCAAGCAACGCTTTCAGCGTGGCTTCAGCCGTCTCTCTCGGCCACGACAAAGGCCGCAACAAGAGCACCAGCAGGAGCAGCCCGAGTTCCAGCTCGAGAAGGAGTCTTTTCTAAGCATCGACGAAAGAAATTGTAGCAGCAGAAGCAAGAGTCCTGGACGAAGCCGTAGCAGCAGAAGCAGGAGTCCTGGACGAAACCGTGGCAGCAAAGGCGAAAGCCCTGGACGAAGTGCATCACAAAGCCGCGACTTCAGCACCAAACCCGAAAAGGTGAGCTGGGCAAAGCAAGCCTCCTGCTCCTGTTGTATGCTCTCTGACGCTAAAGAAAATTCTAAAACTCAGGAGACTATCGAACGTCTAATGCGAGAGAATCAAGAGTTAAAGCAACAGTTGGCTCTGGTGCTGGAACGTTTAAGTACCCTTACAGCTGCCCCACCCGCGTCTTCTCCACCCCTATCCATCTCCCCCTCTGTCATCGAGCCTGATATGGCAGCAAAATCAGGGACCGATATCATAGATTCCTCTCCACAGCCAGCAAAAAAGAAAAGGACAGAGCAACCCGAGTCATCGGAGGACAATTTTAAAAGCACCAGTCAAAAAATTCGGAAAGAACACCGCGAACTCAAACAAAAGGTTGATTTAGGCTTTACGCAAATTGCTGAACGCTTCAATAACATAGAGAGTATTCTAGACGTGTTAGTTGCTCGGCTCGAATCTCTCCCACAATCTCAACCCTCTCCAGCGCCTTCGCAGCCATAACCCCCTCCTGCACCCTTGCTTCATCTTCACCCTCTTCACTCTGCATATGGCAATGGAATTGTCGTGGATTAAGAAACAAGAGAGACAACCTCTCACTTTATATACAGCGGTCTACACGGGCCCCTGATGTCATCTCCGTACAGGAGCCTTTAAAAGCTTGCAAACTCCTCGGCTATCAGGCTGTACATTCGCATCCTAGCTCCCCATGGGCTACCACATATATACAGAGAAATATCTCGTTTATAGCGCATGATCTTTCCGATCTTTACAGTGACTGCCTTCTTCTTGAACTTCTCCCACGTCGTACAGGACAAGGCACATATCTTATTTTGCATATTTATTCTCATCCTAGAGATGGCCTCACTGCTGTTTTTGAAGCAATTGATAGGGCCATTCAAATAGCAAACTCTGCTTCCATAGTTGTAACGGGTGACTTTAATGCCCCGCACGTAGATTGGGGTTACAGGAGAAACACTCGGAAGGGCACCAGCCTTCTTCAATACATTCAGCGAAACAGGTGCACTCTAGTCACTGACTGCATGCTACCAACACGAATTGGCAACAGTGTGAGCAGAGATACCACCCCTGACCTTACTTTCACTAAAAATGTGCGACAAGCTAACTGGACACACAGTGGGGTCAACCTCGGCAGTGATCATTACATCCTAACAATTACACTGCCCCATGCCAATTTTCGTCCACATTTTCATTTAAAACATATTGTTGACTGGGATAAATTTCGCGAAATCCGAGACCGAAACCCGAAAAAAGAAATTCAAGACTACAAAGACTGGGTATCTCAGCTTAAACAGGATGTAGCTCTTAGCGAAAAGGTAGCCCCCGCAGCACATATCCGTGATCCAGTAGACAGCAGGCTACTCCACCTATGGGAGGCCTATCAGAGCTTGGAGAAACGATGGCTCAAGCAAAAATATAATCGTAAAATAAAACGCAAAATGTCACAAACACTCCAGCTTGTAACTGAACACGCGGCCGAACTTTCATCGCAGCAATGGAACCAGATATGTAACCGGCTCGACGGTACTCTACATATGAAGAACTCTTGGTCCCTGCTTCGCCATATGTTAGATCCATGCTCCTCGCGATGTGAATGTAATAAGCGAATTACTAAACTCTTGTTTGAAGTAGAAAAACAAGGGCAAGACGTTGAAACTGCTCTTAAAACAACGTATTTCCCTGACCCAAGGCGAGAATCGTTACCTACCTACAATGGAGCTCCCAATGCAGACTTGGATGCACCAATTGCAGAGGCGGAAGTTTGGGCTGCCCTAAGCAAACTTCGCACCACATCTGCTCCAGGACTAGATGGAATTACTAATAAAACACTCCGAAATTTAGACTCCAAGTCAGTGGCAGCTCTTACCGATTACATGAATCAACAATGGGAGCAGGGCACGCTGCCCCAGGAATGGAAGTCAGCTAAGGTGACTTTCATACCCAAACATAATAAGCCGTTAGACCTTAATAATTTGAGACTGATCTCTCTTACCTCATGTACTGGAAAACTGATGGAGCATGTAATTCTCAATTGTCTTAATCGCTACATGGAACAAGAAAAACTGTTTCCCTCCACCATGTACGGCTTCCGAGCGGGACTTTCCACTCAGGATGTCATGCTGCAGCTTAAGGAGGACGTGCTAAATCCTACTTTTCCACACATCACCAGAGCCATCCTTGCATTGGACCTGACTAAGGCTTTTGATAACGTTTCTCACTCCTCGATTTTACAATCTCTTAGTGAACTAAACGTAGGCTCTCGCACGCACAGGTATGTCTCTGCCTTTCTCAGCAATAGGTCCGTCTGCCTACAGTTGGGCACTTTCAAAACCGATCCCTTCATGCTAGGTAGCAAGGAAACGCCCCAGGGATTGGTTTTGTCCCCGTTCCTTTTTAACGTTACTCTCATACCGCTAGCGCGGGAACTTGCCAAACTTTCTTCTATCAATCACTCCTTGTACGCGGATGACATCACCATCTGGGTCAATACTGGCAACCATGGCGAAATCGAATCGAAGCTTCAGTTGGCCGCTGACATTGTTGTTAAACACGCCAACAATATTGGGCTCACCTGCTCGGCGGCTAAATCGGAACTCCTAGTAATTGACTTTAAAAAGCAAGATACATGTCACATTCAAGTCATGCTTGATGACACCCCTATTCGCAGGGTCAATAAAATGAGTATTTTAGGCCTTAATATTTCCGAAAATGGCTCGAACGCTGACACAATAAAGTTAATCCGCTCCTCAGTTCAAAATACAGCTTCCCTCATTAAGCGCATATCCAATCGTCATCGCGGCATGAGGGAAGCAGACACACGCCGCCTCATACAGGCCTTTTGCCTATGCAGAATTACCTATTCTATCCCCTGCCTCTATCTCTCACTTACGGAGACCAAGCAACTTAACAGACTCATTCGTAATGCCTATAAAACTGCGCTCCATCTCCCTAAATCAACAGCCACGGATAAACTACTTCAACTTGGGGTGCACAACACTCTGGGCGAGCTTGTAGAGGCGCATCTTTTCAGCCAATATCAAAGACTATCACTCTCAGAAACAGGACAGGTACTCCTGCACCGACTTGGAATCAACGTTCCTGGTCACACCACGGCCACGCACGCAGTTCCTGTCACTGTTAGCAGCAACCTATTAATTCCGCCACTCCCCAAAAATACTCATCCAGAACATAATCGGGCGCGACGGGAAGCCAGAGCCAAGTCCCTTCAGAAGCGCTTCCCTCCTAATTCTCCCGCAGTCTATGTAGACGCGGCCGAATATGTAGATCATCGAGCTTTCGCGGTAGCCGTCGTAGATGGATTTCAAAAACTGGTCGCTAGTGCGTCCCTTCAAAATTCGACAGAATCCCTGGAAGCAGAGGAGGCGGCAATTGCTTTAGCCATTGTTCACTCCTCCGCTGAGTATATTTTTTCTGATTCAAAAACTGCAATTCGTAATTTCGCCACTTTCCGAATCCATTCTCCGGCTGCTAAAATTCTTGAATCATCTCTTCCGCCTGATCGCCTCATCACCCTCCTCTGGGTCCCTGCGCACTGTGGACACCCAGGCAACACGGCCGCTCACACCCAAGCCCGAGCACTCGCCAACCGGGCTCACAGCGACCTGCCTTCGCTTCGAAGTGCCAGGGATCGACTCCTCAGCTATCACGATATCACGCTATTTTACCGAAATTCCCGCCTAACGTATCCCCCGCCACATAAATCTCTCTCCAGAAGTGACCAGGCTTTGTGGCGCAGACTTCAAACGGCCACAGTAACGACTCCTTTTCTTCTCTCTCTTTTTACACATGGTGAAACCTCGCCTCATTGCAACTTATGTCCTAGCACCAGAGCCGACTTTCAGCACATATTTATGAATTGTCCAAACAAACCCAAGCCTCCGTGGCAAGGGTCAGAACACCAGGAGCGATGGGAGGCTGCTCTGCGCAGCTCGCAACCGGGTTTACAGCTCCGGACAGTGAGCTGGGCCAGACGGGTCGCCGAAGCACAGCAGTGTCCGGCCACCTAGAGCGGCCCGAGGGCTCGTCGTCATCCTGATTCCACTTCCCCAACCACACCCCCCTCAAATGATTCCTTCGTGAATCAATAAAGTTAATTACCTACCTACCTACCTACCTACTGGGAAGAGTTTTGTAGTTATTAGGAAAAATATTGTCAAATTCTATTTTCATTGTCTGAATGGGTGTTTTTAGTACCCGTACTTCACGAAGGTTAACTTGTAATGTTTTCAAGAGCTTCTGTACGACGATTACTTGTGGACATTTTAATATAGACCACTGATGGTTAAAAAAGGACGTCGGCTCATTAATGAAAACATATTGTCACCTCCTATGTGGGGATGCGTATATTTTTAGGAAGGTACGAAGTGCTAGTACTTGGAACATAGCACGAAGAGAAGGCAGGCGCGCTTCCTTATATAAAATTTTAATTGCGCCAATTTTGGGAGCCCAAGACATAACCGTAGCGCTCGCGTTCTAGTAGAACCAGTGGTCTAATTTTGTAGGTGGGTGCTCCAGAAAACAAGACACAGCCAAACTCCAATATTGGGCGAATATACATACAATATATCATTAGTAACACATCACGACGTAAACCACAACATTTATTGCTCAGTCTACGAACCATTCCAAGCGCCTGTGCTCCTTTAGCTGCCATATTTTCTATGTGTGGACTCCAATTTAAATTTTCAGTATAAGTCACTTCTAAGTATTTAATCTATGTCACCTGCGGCATAAAGTCCTGTCTGTAAAGTACGGAAATCTGCACTGGAACACTTATAGAAAAAACTACGACTGCACTTTTCCTGATGTTTATTGATAGATTAATGTCGTCTAACCATGTGTCCAGAGCGTTCATTTAAAACTGTAGCATCTGATATAATGTATGTATATCTGTAGCTGTGGCAAAAAAATGCTATGTCGTCAGCGTATACATACACCTGTACATCCTGTTGTACTAGAATTGTGCGCAATAAAATAATAAATAATAATGGTGAAAGAATTTGCATGATTTTTTGCACAGAGGTAGCAACTTTCGGTTTCGGCAGTGCACTCCTTCGATGGATGGGCATCGCCACCGATCCGGCAACGTGAATTTGATATACAGCTCCCTACACTGTGATCAAAACGCCCCCAGTTTTGATACTGGAGAGGACGAGAAGTGAGGCGTTCGACTCTGAAAATGTGTGGCCATGTTTTCAAATCTGATGGACAGGAAGTGCCGGCAGATGTAAAAATAACCGACTCAGTGGAAACTTTCTCACCGTTAGCTAACCAGTTGCACCGGTACACAGCTATGACCCCAGCATCAGTCAGCTTTTCCAGAGTCGCAGCGGGCGTTAGTCTAGAGTTGAATTCTCGAAAAATTTCCTTAGAGCACGCTACATGAGGTGTGGATAAACGCACTCACCGGGACCCAAGCAAATGTCTTGCACTTTAGGATGTCAGAAACGCGTGAAAGATCTGACGATCTGCATACCAAACAATCTATTCTAAACTGACGAACATCACTCATCAACTGGAAGTGCGGGGTCAAGACCTGCAGTTCCGCCTGGATCTCCTTTGGGTTGTTGAGCCTAATAAATCCACCACTCGAAGGCACCAGCACAACAGGAGTGCTGCCAACACCACAGCAGAAAAAAATATTATAATGGCAAATCATCAATAGGCAAGGAGGCTGACCAAGGGATTTGCCCATGGCCAGGCGAAAAATTAGACATTACAACTGATTCGATCGCCTAAACAAATAATATGCAACTTCAGCTAATTTCAACAGGTCAAATTTATCCAAGGCTCAGCCAAACCATCGTCCGAAAGAGTGAAGGAAACCGTTCGATCTGAGTTCAAGGGAACGCTGTGGCTGCCATCCAAACTGACGTTATCAAACCGGGGAGCCTTTCTTGCTCGCTTGAACACCATAATGACCTTCTTCTGATCATAAGCGCGGCACGGTGCTTCTACTCAATCTCGAACGCAAGCCGGCGTCGGTCTGCTGCGACCTTCGTTGTTCTTCTTCGTCAGTGCGGCGGCCACAGCCAACCCAGACACAGCATTAACATCGGCAGTTTTCCCAGTTTACTGCAAGATCAGTGTTGCCTGATGCTTTAACAGATGCGTGGTGTTCTCTAAGATGGTCATTCACGCACCTTTCTTACTGCCCGATGTAGACTTTTCCAAATGAAACGGTAATATATATACTTCTGCTTTTACGCATTTTACGGACAAGTTCGGTGTTTTACCCAGCAAGCTTTTGAACCTATGGGCGCATTGACACGTGGACAAAAGCTTGGTAGTTTAGTTTTTGCCAAAAACTTCACGTCTATGCTCTATTTCCAACGTGTTTTAAGTTGTGTGCCAACTTGTGTACATTTAGAATGAGAGTATATTCCTTCGCTTTTACGCCTCCGAACTGAACCTTTGTTTTTTACTCTTGATTTCTCTGCCTAAAACCATCCACACTGAGAAAATTACCTGTTTCGGGTGACCTGATTTCTGGAATTTTCCGAATCAACTCTTGAAACTTTCACTGAGTAAATTTTCACTCAATTTATACAACGCTTACGTTACAAAACGTCTCACTATCCTTCTCTTTGCCAACTTTAAGTGTCCAGACGCGTAATTGAACACTAGATTAGCGCTTCTTGAATGTCAGCACCAGCAAATGTGTTCTCAATTTCAATTATACTACATCTGATAGAGGAGACATGGCTGTGTTAGACTAGCCACGATTGTGCTGCATGACAATGAACGCGCCTATCTGGACACGTAGTGCTTGTGAAATAAAATAAACGACAAATAACACGGGCAATATTGTAATCCCACTACGTGTGCTTTTTTTGTTGCCCACTTCTTTGTTGCACATGTGTCAAAAACCATGTATTCGCTTTAAGTATCTTTTTTCTTACTTGTATATCTTCAATTATCAAAGCAAGCGCTCTCTTTGTCAGCCTCTTCTCTCCATATGTTTTTTTGGCGTGCTTGGGCGAAATGTTCAATTATGAACGTAATCCAGCTCACCCAACTTGTCATTCTCATTTTGCTGGGATGGACGGCGTCACTCACAACGCAGCCAATGGCGCGCGTGTTTGGTGACGTCGCAGCAAACGACGTTACTGAAAACACAGCTAATGGAGACCACTCGTGACACCACTGTCGTACAGTGTTACAGCGGAAGCTGTACATGACTAGCAGAAACGAAAAACCATGTGGCAGTGGAGTCTCGAGTGATAGATAAGAGGAGGGGGGCACGACCGAAGGAGTCTGAAGACGGGGGACAACTCGGCCAGAAAAAACGGCGTTAGGAGATTGCGGACGGTGAGCCGATGAGGAAGAGCTACGCTCGCGTCGCTAGGCAAATTAGTAGCGCTTCTACTAAAAGCAACATCACGAAGGCTGAGGAAGTAGTGATCGCACTCGACATCACTTACCAGTGCGAGGACTTACAGAATTAGTTACTGACTCGTAAGAAGCGTGTAGACGATATAGCAGCGGGTGCGTTATCACTGATGCCATCTGCATTCTCAAGGGAAGAAAAACCACCTTCTCGAGCTGCTCTATAACGTCGACACCAGGCCATGAATCTGTAACAGAGAACCGCCGTGCCAACGCCATTGCCTCAGCATACGCCGAGTGGGGGCGCACAACGACGAGGAAGCAGCCACAGTTACCAAACGCTAGGAAACAATGTTACAACACCGGGAAGCTCTGAAGATGATTTACCCCCTCTCCTCACAAAAACCTCAGCAGAGAGCTAATGGTTGCCCGGAGACAGCTGAAGACTAAAACGTACTCCAATATCAGTCTTACAGATTGGGGTACTCTGTACCTTATTTATTTAGGATTCTCTGTACATATGTAAAGTGTCAAGTTTAAAATAACAGAAATCGTGAGTTATGAGAAGGACTGAGGAGACCTCTTCGACAATGAAGCACTGTTTTTATCCTATGGTATTGGTGAAGAAAAAGTACACTGACAGGAGAGAGACACCATACTAGGGATTACGCGAAGGTGGACGACGAGCCCATTTTGGATTATCTGTGGTTCTTATGCGATTTTCTTTCAGATATTCTGTCGACTGCTTGGGATCAAATAAAAACGGCCACACACTACTGTATTGTCAAGTTTGCGCCAAGCAAACGTGTTAGAAAAAACAGAAATAACCCATGGATCACGAAAGACATCATACATTGCACCGCAAGCTAAAGCGTGCTAAACAGAAAAACAAAAACCACAGCAGACTTATCTCGTTGAAAGCCCAGCTTGCTATTCGGCTAAGCGAAGCTAGGGCGACGTACCTCAACCATTCGCTTCCTAACATTTGAAAACTATCCCGAACAGATTCTGGTGGTACTCGAGTGGCACGAACAAATCGCCAACCGAGTTATCAGTAAGTGGGTGTATTGTTAACGATTCAACGAAAATTGCAAGCCAATTCTATCATTCTTTTCAGTCTTTATTCACTCATGTGAATAAAGAGTGACCGGCGTACGACGCTCCCGGTGACTGGCGTACGACGCGTGTTATTTCTGTTTTTAGGTAAGGTGATCATCTGAATGAAGAAAACTACCGCCCTATATCTTTAACTTTCGGTTTATGTAAACTTCTCGGGCACATCATCACGCATTACATAGTGTCATTCCTGAAGAAAACAATATTTTGACGCCTTTTGAGGATGGTTTTAGGAAAGTTTCCTCGACTAGCAATCAAGTAATCACCACTATTTACACTTCGCAATACCACTTGATAAGGGCGGTCAAATAGACGCCAAATCCTTAGATTTTAGAAAAGCGTTCGACTTTGTCTGTCATGGTAAACTACTCTCAAAACTTCTAAACATTGGCCTACCTATTAATATAGTTCAGTAGATTCGCTCTTACCCTACCAGCCAGAAGCAGTTTGTTTAGGTCGAAGGCTTGCTGCTCTGAGGTTTCGCCTGTAACCTCGGGAGTTCCCCAGGACAGCGTCTTAGGCCCTGCCTTGTTTGTCATCCTTATCAATGATATAGTTTCATCAGTAGGTACCTCTGCCATAAGCCTATAACCTTTTGCAGATGACCGCATTCCCCCGCCAATAAAAAGTGAAAGGAATCAAGAGTGCTTGATGAACAACCTATCTCTCTCCGATTGGTGCAATTCTTCGTCAATAGAGTTGAATTATATGCCGATAATTATGCGAATTACGAATAAAAATTGTCCTTTTACGTCACGGTACATTTTAAATAATGATCCATTGATCGAAGTGAACAATTTTAAATACTTAGGAGTAAAGCTTACCAATCGACTGTCGGGGAGAAACCATAATGACAACGCTTGTTCCTCCGCCTCTAGAAAACTGGGGTTTTTAAAACAGAAACTTAAAAACGAGCCATCACAAATAAAACGTCTTGCATACAGTACATTTATACAACCAGTATAGAGTACGCATGTGGGGCCTGGTACCCATATTAAAAAAACACATTCATAAACTTCAAATGGTCCAGTGAAGGGTGGTAAGATTCATTCATATTGCCTATCACATTCTTTATTCACCTTCATCGCTGATGGCTACAAACAACATTCCACTTTTGAAAACGCGTAGAGCTATCGCCAGACTTAAGTTTTCTATCCTGCTTCAAAATCGTCCATTTATTATTGATACCCATGAATACCTATCACCGTCTTCTTCCAGGCAGACCAGACATAACCACAATCACTTTGCACGTATTAACATTTTCAAACACTCCTTTTTTCCACATATTATTAGCGAATAGAATACATTGCCTACATGTGCTTTTCCTGAAGATAGCATTCCTGACTTCAAAAAATTCATGCATATTTTTGTTTAGTTAACATTGTTGATACCATGTTATATAACGCCATATCATGAGTTCAGTTGTGTTGCGTTACTTCTTTGCTTCTGTTTCAAGCATTTTGTGCCTTTTTTTCTTTCTAGTAGTGTATATTTAATTCACTCTACTTAGTATCTACTCGTTTTTCAGTTATTGCGTAGGATAGCAAAAAAAGCTGTGCAATCCTGTTCCCTTTGTTTCGCTGAGTTCCCTTTGTTCGCCCCTCTTGCTTGGTCTACGAACTGCAGTGTTTACTAAATAAAGTAAATTTAAAAAATGAATAAATACTTTCCCTAATTTTGAAGGTTGATTGTTAATCTCAGCTGATTGCATGGCAAAAAGTGTATCCTTGTGTTTTTTTGTTTTTTCATTCATCTCCGTCCATATTTCAGCGCAGTGAGTGAGAATCTGATCGGTAGTCTCAAGCACAGCAGCTCGAAATCATACTGCCACCATTGAACTACTTCGTTTAAAACAACCATACAAATATCCCGACGCGAATCGGTTACGATGACATCCATGTCAGGCAAATATTTCTGAAACTGCCAGTGTAGTTAACTAACGGAACGTTCGATTTTGAAGAGAAAATATTTTTACGAATGGATGCCTTCTACGACGAGCTCATTGGGCATTGACCCTTCCTTTTGAACACTGTGACTTTAAAATATAGAATCTAGTGATCTGCAGAAGTTTCGAAACGCTGCTATGCAGAAAGATCCCACCGGCGGTATTTTTTGCCAACGAGCACCGGCTCTGAGAAAGTGAACTGTGGGCGGGGTGCACGCAGTGATCCCACACTGTTGGCAAACAGGGCGAGTTCCATTCACCGGCGTCCAGAACCCAAAATTAGACATCACGTTATGACGTCGTCAAAAGGTGTCACCGTGACGTCACATTTTTTGGCGTCACTCTCTGACACCTCAAAACATGGCTTCCCAAGATGATGTCAAACTGTTGCATCATCGTGTGGTCATAGGTGGAGCTATCACGGAAGCATTGCAAATGAACGCGAGCTGGCTCAAATCTTGGCAGTAGAGGAAAATCACCTTAGGCGGAGAAAGGCCTTGGTGGGAGTTGTGGTCGGTCCTAAACGTCGACTGGGAAGAACAAATAGATCACTTGCGACTTTTAGTCGTGTTAGGTGATGGTATTAGCACCCTGTGACTTTAAAAAAAGTCTTACATTTAGTGAAATGTTAGAATAGTACGTTGCATAGTCTGTGGTGTTTTGTACATTGATTCTTTGCTGGCTTCGTCGCTTTTGGTGTAAACTTTTTTAAGCTAGACAAATTAGCAGAAACTCGTAAACAAAGCAGCAGAGATGTCGCTGAAAGCATCTTCACCAGGGTGCATGCATGCTCAGGCCGCACTACGCACGCCGCCACACAGAGTGAGCGTCAGCACTCATAACACGCGCCAAGGTTTTCATTTCTTCACTGCAGACTGCCTTATATTTCTCTCTTTTTTCACTATTGCATATCTTTACCAAGTTTCTTTCGTTTATCCTTTGGGACAACGTCTATTCTTACAATTGATCGTACCCCACCATAGAATTGAGGGCATCTGTTTGGGTTCTTCTGAGAACCAGAACGCGAAACAAGGGAATATTAGATTTAGCTTCCCGCCTCGGGTGTCTCTTCTTTTTGTATAGATGTGTTGTCCACATTTTATTTCACACTCAACACGCATTCGTTGGTGTTGAACAAAATAAGGCTTGCAAAGTTTTTTTGTTTACAGATGATGTAACCCAGTAGGTCTTAAAAATGGTATAATGGGGAAATTGGAAGCAAGCGATAGAAAATCCGTAAACATGGGTTGTGTCGAGCCGACATTTCAACAAGCGGACTTGTCTACCTCAAAGCTAGAACATAACTTACCGCAATAAGAACAACTACTTCAAAACGAATGTTCAGTGTTCACGCCCTATCACCATCGAATCACTTTTTGATCTATCCAGTGTTTTCCTAATGTTTCTTACTTTAAGCTAATCGCGAAGACAAGGCGGCAAACTGGATTCACGTTGAATCATTCATGTCAAGCTTTGACTGGTATCTGTGTGCTGCAAGCAGATAGGTTCGTTCGTCTTGCCTAGCAAAAAAAGATGACTCTTTTTAATAAACTTATGTCCTTGTGTGAGAATTTAATCGGGCATCGAAACAAAGGTAATGATACGCCGACCACAAATTTCTCACCTGGTAACCACAAGGTGAGAACTTGTGACATACCAAGAAATTTATAATATGCGAGTTTCCTTGACAAACTTTCCCTTCTGGAAACTTCAGGAACGAACTTATCTGCGTTTTCAGATAAGAGCAGATAAGATTCAAATGATGATAGTGTTCCAACATATGTGAAAATGTTTGCTTTACATTTCCAAAGAAACACATTAGTGCAAATATGCGCTTTATGCTAATACCAACTAGAAGTGAAATGTGGTCTACTTCGTAATAGGTAATTACTTTTAATAAGTCATGCTAATAAGTTATTGGTGCATATATAGATGAGCTGTTGCATATCACCGATGTTTATCACAGATTCGTGTGTAAATAGATATCATACATTTGCATGTGCCTAACTAAAAGCACTAGAAAACCATGCCACATGAACCACATGTGCGAGTAGAAATTGTAGTGCCAGAAATCCCATCTCGCTACCACGTATTGACAATATATCGTACATAATACGTGGTGAAAGCTATTGCCCAAAGTCCCGCACTTGTAACGCAACAGCGCTTTAGATATATAACGGTATTTTCGTTATGTGTTATTTTTTTCCAAGAACCAGATATTGATCGGAATATTCACGCAGGGTCAACTCTTTTCTATTGAACGCGCATCAGTAACTTACAATGCGCTAAAAAGCAAGTAATCCTACACACCTTAACGAAATCAATAACTGTTTCTTTTATTAATCTTTGAAGTTCTTTTTGCACTGCTGTTCAAAAAAAGTCCTGGTTTTCGTCAAAATATAACCCAATTAAGAAGTTCAATCGATTTTGTGGAGTTTGTTCAGATCCTTGGAGCAGAAAAGTTCAGCGCGTGCGCCCAACTTGACTGAACAGACGTATTTAAAAAAAGAGATTTCACCAATTTACAGCAATCATTACTCTCGACTTACCCAACCGACCTTGAAAATAAAAGCTGGTTGAGTTGAGAAAAAAAACATGATTTAAAAAACCATATTGCTAGCAATCAAGACTTTCTGAAATTTTTGGAAGCAAAATTGATAGGACAGATAAATTCTAGAAAACAACAGTCCTGTTGTGATTCCTTGTTAGGATAGAGGCGCTCCTAATTTGATAGCCGATATAAAATATATGGAGGAAATTACTACGCAAACTGCTTCTTTTGAAAAGTTCCCTCAAGTTCTTCACAAAGAATAATTGAATGACGAATATCAGCAAAATACTTGACTGGAAAGGTGCACGTCGATTTCTCATAAACAAATATTGCGAAGTGTATTCAAGCTTGATAAATTTAAAGGAACGCATAATAGCAGCTTTATTAGGAGACAATGAGAACGACTAAATATTTCTTACAATTCTTCATAAGAACTTACTTTAAAAATATGACAAAAGTCACATATATAAGTACAATTAGGCAAGCGAATTGATATTGAGGAAAACAAACATAATACATGAGTGTTAATGATGAGTAGCAGTCAAGCTAGATTGTTTCTGAGCATTTGTATTTATTATTAAAATTTATGAACAATACTATGCGAGATTTAAATATATTATTGATAGATAATACTATACTTCACGCATCTGCGATCAGAAAATTCAAGTGCAAATTGATTGAGGGTTCCTTAAGTGCTAAAGAGAAAATTTGGCAATTTATCAGCAGACTATGCATTCTAAGTTGCACGATCGTGCAGAAAAAACATCTTTACTTATAGTTTCTGCGAATGGGCAAGAACTATGGATCAAAGGTAATACGCAGATACCAGCCGTAGTCGTCATCTCCGTGCAACAGGCTTCAGGCCTAGCCGACAACCCGACTTTGACTGCTGGATTCGTGGACCTCACGAACGCTTATTACTTGATTTCACTCATGAAGCAAATTCCCACTGGTATTTTTTAAAACTATGGCTAAAGAAGTCTATGGAAATGCTAGCTGATCGCTCTTTTTAAGAATCGATATAGCATGAAAGTAGAACATGTCTTAACAAAGGTAGTTGAGAATTTATTTTGCATTGTCTAGCTTCAAGGGCGAAGTATTCAATTTGAAAGCAATGAATTGCAATTTCACGCGAAAAACGGTAAGCAGCTCCAGTTGTTATGGACGTCGTACTCGTATGTGGGGCTGCTGTCAGGTCTACAACATGTAGAGTACTGATTACTCTAAATCGTTAAACACTTTTTCTATACACAACTTGGAGCGCGTACTTTAAGCACAAAGCACGTGCAAAATCAGCATACACTCGACTAGGGCGGACAAACAATTGCCACAGCTGGACACTTAAAACACACTGCTCAAACAGGAAGACGCACGAAATGAACGCACAAGTACGCACGGGACGAGAGTGAACAACTGTCACAATTTTTACTTCTTCCTGTGCGAGGAGCGCACTCCTTTCCTAAACGCAGCCGTGGCAGCAAGTGAAGGAACCTTCGTGCTCTCTTCGACTATACTGTAACTTTAAAGCAAACCTGTCGTTTAGGCACATGAGGTGAAAAATTCGTCCCGTGTCCACATGTTAATCTGCAAATGTCGTCGAAAAACGATAGTCTTGCGTGTGGAAAGAGTGAACAAAACGTTCATTGGATGTCCTGCGGATCAAAATCTGTGAGTGGTATTCTGGAGGCGTTGCGTTAGAGCGCCTCGAGCGTGCAGCGGAGGTGAACGAGCACATCAAGTCACGTTACACGTGAGACATGAGCCCCATCTGGCAGTTTTTTTTCGGAAAATGAAGCGCGTGGCTCTAAGACGGGTGTGCGCGCCCGTCTCATTCCCGTACGCTCATTCCTCACTCTCAACCGCTCTTTGTCTGGGCACCGCTCAAGAACATCCAGAAATGTGTCTGGAAAACGCCAACGACGAGCCGAGAACGCTGTCCTTTCTGTTCACTTCACGGTATTTTTAACCATGCATGCAAGCTACTAGAGCTGGGAACGCATACCGCCGTTCTTTCGACCGAAAAACTCCACGTGTGGCGAAAGGCGCTATCGGATGCACGGTGTATAATATTCTGCTAACGCTGGGTTAATTTTTATGTGCGAAACGCTGTTATGGACGCTATACACTGCAATCGCATTTTCTAACGATTCCCTGCGGCCGTAGTGTTTCTAAGTATACACTAGAGGAGGAGGGGGGGTTTAAGTGGAAGGACAGGGAGGTTAGCCAGTTTTAGATGCGGAAGCATCTTATACTCGCGCCTTGTAGTGCGCCGTCCGCGCCGTCCGCACCGCTTCTTGAACATTCGACAGCTGACGCGCGCGCATGCGCCGTCGCGCCGTCGCCCACTCTTCCACCATCTGTGCATTCCTTCCTCCTCTACACACCGCGCGCGCTTCACTCCTCCACCATCTGTGCACCCTTCCTCCTCTACACACCGCGTTCGACATCTACAGTTCTCCTGATTCTCCAGTGGACGCGCATGTGGCGTCGCGCTTCGAGAACATTCAACAGCTGACAGTGCATGCGCCGTCGCGCTGTGTATATACTCAAGGTCGGCGCTCGCTCGCTCAGTTGCCGCTCGTCGGTTGGTTTGTACGGCGCGTCGACGTCCAAGGTCTCGGTGAAATGAATTCCAACGAATCCACAAACACAATGATCGACGTCCCTTCGACCAGCGCCGCCCTTTCGCATACGTGTGTACGTGTTCACTCATTTAACACCCCCTCCTACAACCACGTTAACCAATTTAGCCATCGACCCAAGTAAGTCGCACTTTAACACCCCGTTAACCAATTATATGCTCCGCATCCTCCTCAGTGCTCCCCCGAGGGAAGCTGCAGGCAATTTTTTTAGACCGGCTGGCTACCCTGTGTTAGGGAAAGGGGTGAGGGCAATAAAAGAAGATAAAAAAATGTTGCGAAGAGAGAGAGAAATTACAAAAAAAATTGCCACAGAGGAAAGGCAACATCAAAGAGTGTAAGACACTAAAACCTGTCTCTGAGGCCAGTTGTCCGCAAAAAGCGCAGCAAAGCTTTCGAAGCCTTCTGGGCTAAGGATGGGCTCGGCCAATGACCTAGAATCTTTTGTTCCGACAAAGGCCAATCATCCAGTCTATCCAGAGCGGCAGTCAGTTCGTGTCTTGGCGCGTTGAAATGGGTGCACTCACATAGAAGGTGCGCGATGGTTTCTTCGCAGCTGCAGTAAGCGCATGTAGAAGAGCTGGCCGTTCCAATAAGATACGAGTATGCGTTCGTGAAGGCCACTCGAAGCCACAGGTGGCACAGAAGCGTCTCCTGAGCTGGAGATATCTCTGAGGGAAGACGAAGCTGCAGATCGGCATCCAAATTATGCAGGCGCGCGTTTGTGAATTCTGTTGAGTTCCACTGTACCAGTGTGAGGTCACACGCAAGTGTTGTTGCTGCGTCGGTTCTTGAGAACGGGATGGCTGTGTATTGGGTACCATCGTGTGCAGATGTAGCACCCTCATCTACGCGGTCATTGCCATATACACTGCAATGACTTGGTATCCATTGGTACACTATGCTGTGCTGTTTCTAGATTACTTGGTGATCAAGAAGACCTATTTCAGCTACTAACTGCTCATTAGGTCCATGGCGAAAGGGTTACGTAAGATATTGGAGAGCTGCATTCGAGTCCGAAAGATAGACCAAGGTTCCGGAGGTTCTTCAACTATAAACTCAATAGCTGCACGTATGGCGGCGAGTTCTGCAGCTGTCGACGACGTCAAATGGGATGTCATGAATGTAATTGTGAGGTTCCTCGCGGGAATAACCACCGCCCCTGCTGAACTCACGGAAGTCACCAAGCCATCCGTGCAAATGTGAAGGCGTTCGTTGTACTTCTCTTGCAGAAAGGGTAATGAGGCCTGTTTCAGGGCTAGATGCAACGACATTTTCTTATTTTGGGTGCGAGGAATGGTAAGAAAAGCTTTGAGTGGTTGTAGGCACCACAATGGTATCGGCGGCCGTGCTGCATGCGTGAAGTGCAATGAAAGCACTGCGCAATGCTGAGCTACAGTTGCGCTGATTGTTGAGTGGGGCCTAGAAGCTCGAAGAGAGGCGAAGTGACGTGATGGAAGCCGAGCGAAATGTCTTAGGTGCATTTTCAAAGCGTCTAGACGGATGTACGCGTTGACTGGATAATCAAGCGCAATGACTGTCGCTGCTCGGTAGACCAAGGCATATTCGCAATGTTTGGGCTGTGACCGACCGGAGGACGCAAAAGTTTGTTCTTGGGGTCCCGCAAAGCACGAGTAAGCTGTATCGCATATAACCGAGGAACAGAACAGTGTAGAGTTGAAGCATTGCTCGTATCGATGCTCCCCACGTTTCTCCAGCAAGCAACCTCAGCACGTGGGTGATCATGGTGAGTTTAATTTCATGTGAGAGATTTGAGGGATACAGAAAAGGTCACGATCGTCTATGACTCCGAGGAATCAGTGGTTCTTCACCTAGTTGATCATGTGTCCGTTGATTTTATTAACATATGGACTCATCACCTTATGCGTGAATGCTATAAGCGAGCACTTCTCTGATGACAGCTCTAGTCCCCGTTCTTCCAAGCACTATGTCGCTAGTGTAGCCGCTCTCTGAAGCCGAGCACGCAAATGAAGACGTGTGTGAAGGCATCTAAAATATATGTCATTTGCATATAATGATAGATGAACTGACTCTGGAAGTGCGTCAACCTGGCCGAGAAGCGCTAGATTGAAAACTGTGGGGCTAAGAACACCACCTAGAGGCGCACCACGACGGATGCAACGATGCGTTGTTGTGCCATTCTCCGTCTGTACAAAGAAAGTTCTGCCTTTATATAGCTGTTGATTCATTCATAAACCCGACCCCTAATCCAGCATTTTCCATGACATCCAGAATGGCTTCAAGTGATACATTATCGTATGCTCTTTTCACGTCCAAAGACAACGTCGAAGATGAGCGTTTCAGTCTTTTTTGATGCTGCACAGACAAGACCAGGTCAAAAACGCTATCAATTGCGGACCACCCACGCCGAAAGCCTGTCATAGGTTCAGGTTATACCTCGGGGTGCTCCAGGTACCACTCTAGATGAGTCAAAATTATCCTTTCCATCACTTTCACGAAACAGCTGGTAAGCGCGAAAGGGCGATAAGAGGTCACGTCCAGAGGAGATTTGCCTGTTTTAGGCACAGGGACGATGAGGCTGGATTTCCACGAATGAGGGACAAATCCGCTGCTCCACGAGTGGTTGTACACGGACAGAAGGGCACGTCGAGCTGCTTCACTGAGGTTGCAAAGAGCCATGCACGTGATGCCCTCCAGATTAGGCGATGAAGATCATTCGCATGCCGTCAAGGCAGCTTGTAGTTCCCCTTGAGAGAAAAAGGTGTCCATTCTTGAATCTCTGGAGACTGGAGCGTTTTCTACGTGACGCATAGTGCACGCAGACACCTGACCGGCAACTTTCATGCATAAATATTCTGCTACTTCACTTTCGGTGCAGCCATTGTGGAGAGACAGACACTTGAAGGGGCGATGCTGATGTGGCGAGGTTCGTAGGCCACGAAGAATCCTCCATGTCTGTGTGAAAGGCTTGTCTTTATCCAACGATTCACATAGAGATTTCCACCGAAAGGACTGAAGTCGATTTATTCGCCGCTGAATTTTTCGCTGTAGGTGCCTTGCCTTCCTCATATCGTGAATGGACTTAGTGCGCCTATATCTTCGTTCTGCACGACGACGGATCGCTCTGAGCCGTTTCAATTCCGTTTCATGTTGGCAGTGTTTTGAAGTATGTGGAATATGATATGTCGCTTTTTGAGCAGCACCTCTAATCATATCCTCGAGGGTGTCGAAAGGAGGTGCTTTATTTTCTTGACAACTCTTTTCCGTCCGTGACCTGAACTTTATTTAGTCGATGCGAGTCGAAGTGTTGTAGTTTTGCGATTTTTTGGGCCCTTGATCTCTAAATCAATTGGTTTGTGGTCGCTGTTCCGAGTTTCATAGTCTGCAAACCACTTAACCTTTCCACTTAGGCTTCTTGACACAAATGTCAAGTCAAGGCAGCTGGTGCATGTCGTTCCCCGTAGAACCGTTGGGCTGCCCTCATTTACACAAATCAGCTGCTGCTCCAGAGCAAAGGAGAATACTTGCCTTCCGCGCTGGTCTGTCTTCTGACTTTCCCATAGTGGTCGCGAGCGTTGAAATCTCCGGTGATGATCCATGATCCACGTGTGGATCTTAACAGTGCACGTAGTCTTTCAGGTTCAAAAAGGCTGGAAGGTGATATATATGCGCCTACTAGCGTGAAATTGAGGTCTCTACGTTTTACTGTCAAGCAGACATACTGGTTGTCATCGTGAGGTGCTACACTGTGCTCGATATAGGTAAGGTCCCATCTGTTATATACAATGACTTTACTTTGTTTGTTGCAGGTAGCGGACTTGAAGGCTTCGTACCTGGATGGTTGTATTACGTTGTGTAGCCGTAGGTCACAGATAACAATAATCTAAAATGGTTTTTAAACACAAATTGTCGGATATCTGAAATACGGGGCTTGAGGCCTCGGACATTCCACTGAAAATTCGAAGCTCCTTAGATTTCTTTACGAAAAGCTTGCAGAGGAGGAACCATGGTGCCTTTGCAGACTTGATAGCACCGGCTTCAGCGCATCCACTAACTGTAGTGAACTCGTAGCAGCTGGACTATCAATGCTAGTGAGGAGCATACAAATGGTATTCATGAGGGCCTTTACCATGGCTACGATTTTCTTATTGCGACTATCAACGCATTCTCGTTCTGAAGTGGTTGTAGACGAGCGATGCGGTGGCTCAAACAGCGGGTCTATTGTTGGCACAGCTGGCCATGTTTTAGGCGAGCCGGTGATGCTCTTGTCTTGCTTGGATGATTTGTCGTCGGCTCGTCTGCAAGCTTGAGGTGGTATGCCGGCCATTCGGTGAGGTGCAGTCCTCGCATCGGCACTGGGCCTCTTCAGGGGCTTCCTGCGATGAGACCGCCAGCGTCGCACTTTGGCAGCGGCCTCCCCGTGAGTTGAGCCGTCCCAAACCATTTGCATCAACACTTGCATTTCCTTTTTCATGCTTGGGCAATCTTTCGACAATGCTTCGTGAGGGTCATGACAGTTTCAACATTTTCGAAGTTCTGCCTGTCAAGCGTCTGTGCTATGTGATTCGGAGCATAGCGAGCACACAGCTAGGTTTGTACAAACAGCACTGCCATGTCCCAATCTATAACATTTCCGCCATTGAAGGGGCTTCGGTACGAAGGGTCGCACAGTGTGTTCAAATAGGCCGACCTTGACTTGCGAAGGAAGCCTGTCTCCTTTGAACACGAGCTTCACGCAGCGTGATTTGCCAAGGCGACAGGCTTGCAGTGTGATAAGTTCTGCAGACACCCGTTTGATGAGAGCAGCAAAGTCACTTTCGCTGATGGAAATGTCGACATCGTAAATGACGCCTGCAGTACAGTCGCGGCCACCAGGTATGTAGGAGCGAACATTCATGTTATCCAACATTTTCACGTTGCTCAACACTTCCAATGTGATTCGTTTAGTGACGTCTACGGCGAGGATATTCTTACGGCCATTGATCCGCACGTCCGCCACCTGTCCCTGGGCGAGTTCCTCAAGAGACTTAGACGTGGCTTGACGATTGAGCCGCTTGAGACTATGAGCTGCCTCGACCGGCACAAACAGAATTGTGTATATCGTAGGCTTTCGCGTCTTCGTAGTGGAACGGGGTTTATTGGCACAAGTAGTGCTTGCACAGCAGGTCTATTGATGCGGGAACCGGGCGGCAGGAACCGACGCAGGATACACAACGCTCGGGCCAACAGCTCGCGCTCCTCTTCCTAAAGGCGTGACCCACTGCGGCACATATTCTTCTTCCTCTCTACAATACCCCGGCGACGAAGACGAGCCATCCTGGCAAGTCAAGGTGATGATATTTGGAGTGGGTCGTGATATGGCTTGAGACGACTCACGTGGACAGTCTCACGACCAAGGCGTCGCCTGTCTGTAGATGGCGTGACCGGCTCGATCACGTATGTGACAGGAGATCGACGTTCGACGACGCGATAAGGACCGTGAAACTTCGGGGCAAACTTAGCGGACAGACCTGGGGAGTGGAAGGGCAGTCGAAGCCAGACAAGTGAGCCCACGGCAAAAGTCTCGACTTGCTGGTCGCGGTCGTGGCGGTCTTTTTCGAATGCTTACTTGTCCGAGGTGAATGATCGGGCCAACTGACGACACTCTTCAGCGTGGTGCAAAATTTCAGAAAGAGGGCTGAACTCTGAGACGTCAGGACGATATGGCAAAATGGTGTCAAGGGTGGAGCATGGCTCACGCCCATATAGAAGAAAGAAAGGCGAGAAGCCTGTGGTTGACTGCGTCGCGGTGTTGTACGCACAGGTCACAAATGGGAGAATGACATCCCAGTTTGATTGGTCGGAATTGACATACATGGCGAGCATGTCTCCTAGCGTTCGGTTGAAGCGCTCAGTTAGACCATTGGTCTGCGGGTGGTAGGCTGTGGAGGTGCGGTGCACCGTGCGGCATGCCTGAAGGAGTTGTTGTACAACTTCGGATAAAAAGACACGCCCTCGATTACTTAGCAGTTCACGTGGTGCCCCGTGACGCAGTACGAAGCGTCGCAAAATGAAATTGGCTACGTCACGTGCACCAGCCGTAGGTAGTGGAGCTGTTTCAGCATACCTCGTCAGATGGTCGACGGCGACAATGATCCATCGATTTCCAGTGGCAGTGTAAGGAAGGGGACCATATAGATTGATACCAATGCGGTCGAAAGGGTGCGCGGGACACGGTAGAGGCTGTAATAATCCGGGTGAATGGGCAGCTGTCTTTCGTCGTTGGCATAATGAACAAGACCGAATGTATTTTCGTACAAAAGTGTACATACCACGCCAGTAGTAACGCTGGCAGATCCGCTGATATGTTTTTAACACACCAGCGTGAGCATGTTGTGGGTCGGCATGAAAATACGCACAGGCATCAGATCGCATGTGGCGTGGTATAACCAAGAGCCATTTACGACCATCTGCGTGGTAGTTTCTGCGGTATAGTTGCGCGTCCCGTATCGCGAAATGTGTGGCTTGGCGGCGAAGAGCGCGTGGGTACGCAGACGTTGATGAGTCGGAAAGAATGTTAAGGAGAGATGTTATCCATGGGTCTTTCCGCTGTTCAGACGACATGCTTTTGACGGAAATGGGAGCGATGGAGAAGTTGGTGTCCGAATGCATGTCTGCGGTGTATCTCACTGGTGATCGTGAGAGGGCATCCGCATCAGAGTGTTTTCGTCCTGAGCGGTAGACGACACGAATGTCGAATTCTTGTAGTCGAAGAGCCCAACGTCCAAGGCGACCTAAAGGATCTTTTAGCGACGCCAACCAACAAAGTGCATGGTGATCGGTCACAACGTCGAAACTCTGTCCGTACAAGTAAGGACGAAACTTGCTTAACGCCCAAACGATTGCGAGGCATTCTTTTTCAGTTACGGAGTAGTTCATCTCCGCTTTCATGAGTGCGCGGTTTGCGTATGCGACGACGTACTCTGGAATACCTGGCTTTCGTTGCGCGAGTACTGCTCCCAGACCAACGCCACTGGCATCTGTGTGCACTTCAGTGGGGGCACTTGGGTCGTAATGGCGTAAAATTGTAGGGGACGTAAGTAGGCGGCGAAGTGTAAGGAAAGCTTCGTCACATGCCGGGGTCCAGTTAGAAAGATTAGGTGGACCGTTCAGTAGTTGTGTAAGTGGGGCTATTATTGTTGCAAAGTTGTGGACGAAACGACGAAAATACGAGCACAAGCCGATGAAGCTCCTAAGTTCTTTGAGTGAAGTCGGCTTCGGTAAGTCTGCTACGGCTCGAAGTTTGTCTGGGTCAGGGGAAATTCCATCCTTTGTCACAACGTGACCAAGTATCGTAAGTTGGCGAGCCCCAAAGCGGCACTTCTTTAGGTTAAGCTGGAGGTTTGCCTTGGTAAGACACTGAAGAATGGTGCGCAGACGGTCGACGTGGGTAGGGAAATCAGGAGAAAATACAATAACATCATCGAGGTAACATAAGCATATCTGCCATTTAAGGCCGCGTAAAATGCTGTCCATCATTCGCTCAAACGTTGCAGGTGCATTGCACAGACCGAATGGCATATCCATGAATTCGTATAGGCCATCCGGCGTAACGAATGCTGTTTTGGGACGGTCACACTCTGCCATCGGAACCTGCCAGTAACCTGAACGTAAGTCCAGCGAAGAAAAGAATTCGACACCTTGTAGGCAATCGATAGCGTCGTCGATGCGGGGAAGAGGGTATACATCTTTCCGGGTAATTTTGTTCAGTCGCCGGTAGTCGACACAAAATCTAATCGAACCGTCTTTTTTCTTCACTAACACCACAGGTGAAGACCAGGGGCTAGAAGATGGCTTGATGACGCCGCACTGAAGCATATCATCCATCTGTTCTGCAATTACATTTCGTTCCTTGGGTGATACGCGGTAGGGGCGTTGCCACAAAGGAGGGTGCGTTGCAGTGTAGATTGTGTGAGCGACGGTGTTAGTTTGACTCAGTGCCTTTTGAGGAAGGTCAATTGAATCTCGGAATTCATGGAGAAGGGTCATTAGCTGGTCCCGTTGATCCGGAGGAAGCTTGCTGTCGATGGAACGATTGAAGATATCCGAGGAGTAGTCATCCGGCGTGAAAAGAGGAGTAACGGCGTTCAGTTGAAGTTGCTGGCCAGGGTCGTGGGACTCAATAGGCACAATAACGTTGTCATCAACAGAATGAACATAGCCCAGTGTTTCGTGAGCTCTTAAGGTGAGAGGGCATGAGCTATGATTGCAAACGACAATTCCGGAAGTATCCTGGTGAGGTGGCAGAACGGCGTATGGCAGAGACGTACCGTGGCGGTGACTGAAAACGTCAGATGGCGAGAACACAACGGTAGAGCCGGATAATGCAGTGCGATTGACGGGGACAACGATGGCACTAAGAGGAGGAACATCAACGTCGGAAGCAACAAGAAGCTTGCCCAGGTGAGTGCACTCATTGTCGGTAGATGGCGCATCTGAAAACACAGATAATTCCACCTGCGCGCGAGCGCAATCAATTACGGCGTGTTGGCGTGACAAAAAATCTCATCCAAGTATCATGGCCTGGGCACAAGTGGCCAACACGAGAAACTCAATGTGGTACAGGACGTCTTGAATGTTTACTCTCACCGTACATGCTCCGACTGGTCGAAGTGGTTGCGCACTCGCGGTATTCAGCAAAACATCAGAAGGCGGCGTCGTTACTTTTCGTATCGAACGGCAGAGTTTCTGACTCATCACAGATACGGCGGCACC
This sequence comes from Rhipicephalus annulatus, assembly GCA_013436015.1. Lineage (NCBI taxonomy): Eukaryota > Metazoa > Arthropoda > Arachnida > Ixodida > Ixodidae > Rhipicephalus > Rhipicephalus annulatus. The sequence continues at coordinate 234,568 of WOVY01009273.1, forward strand.
CGTATCAACAAGCGCAAGAGTTCGTATACCTTCAACAAACACTTCCAGAACGTTTGTGGGGGACGGGCGAGGACTTGTACAATGCGCCGATTTCGCAGTTCGTGCCTCCGGAGCTGCGGCAGACAGCTTTCCGTCTCTACAGGGTTCGGTCGGCGACGGAGAGGGGACGGAGAACGGTAGCGGCGTGGTGAGGATGAGCGACGGCGACCGAATGATCGGTAGTCGGCAGCAGGGCGGTGGTCTAGTTCGGTTGGTGACGGGTCGCGTTCCACTGATTGTCGATCGCATTGACGTGGCAGTTCTCATTGCGCGTTGTACGGGGCCGGTAAAGAGTAGTCAGGGTACCTCGGAGGTGCAGCCGGACCAGTTGTGAAGCGCCGGCGACAGAAGCGCGCCACGTGACCTGGATATCCGCATGCGTAACAGATCGGGCGATTGTCAACTGTGCGCCAAGGGTTTCCGTTATAGCGCTGTTGTGTTGCTGGAAATGGCGTCGTTGATACTCGTACAGGCTGGGGAGTCGGCCCAAGCGGAGGTCGTGGTGGAGTAGCAGCAACAGCAGCATAAGTCAATGGCGTGGTGACGGGTGCTGTCTGAGAGACGGACGGCAATGCCTCAGAGACCTGCGCCTGTATTACCCGCCTGATGGCGGGCGCGAGACGCTCAGAAGAGGGTTCCGTTGCCGGTAGATACGACAGGCATGAAAGTTGTCGGGCCACCTCCTCGCGCACATATCGTTTGATTTCGGACATTATTGCGCTGTGGTCTCTACCCAGGCTCAATGCCGCGAGAGTTTCATCGGTAGCCGCTGGCCGCCGGGCCATGACTCGTTTGCGCAACTCCTCGAAGCTCTGGCAAAGAGTGGCGAGTTCGGACACGGTACGTGGGCCCTTGGCCAGCAGCATCTGGAAGGCGTCGTCGTCTATCCCCTTCAAAATATGTTTGATCTTGTCTGCCTCAATCATTGAAGGGTCAAGGCGCTTGCACAAGTCGAGCACATCTTCGATGTAGCTTGTGAAGCCTTCTCCTTGAAGCTGTGTGCGTCCCCGTAGGCGCTGCTCGGCACGGAGCTTGCGTACCTCGGGGCGACCGAACACATCGGCAATGCGTAGCGTAAAGGCACCAGAAGTGGCAAATTCCGACTGGTGGTTGTTAAACCAGAGACTAGCCACCTCTTTCTGGTAGAAGGGTACTTATTGCAGCTTCAAAGGGTCGTCCGACTTGTTGCTTGCGCATACCTTTTCAAATGTCGACAGCCAATCTTCGACGTCTTGCTCATCAGTACCGTCGAAAAAAGGTGGATCGCGTTCGCGTAGCGCAGTGGGAACGATGACCATCGGAGGCTGGGTCGTACCTTGCTGGATGGTTTCTTCAGCCATGTCTGGGATGGCAGGTAGTTTCCAGTTGCGGAGTTCCAGGTTGAGTTACCCAGCACCTCCACCACTCTGGAACGGGGTTTATTGGCACAAGTAGTGCTTGCACAGCAGGTCTATTGATGCGGGAACCGGGCGGCAGGAACCGACGCAGGATACACAACGCTCGGGGCAACAGCTCGCGCTCCTCTTCCTAAAGGCGTGACCCACTGCGGCACATATTCTTCTTCCTCTCTACAGTAGCATTAAAACTTATTGATGGAGACAGCAACACTAGTCTTCTTTTTGGCTACCGCTTTGTCACAGGCACAAAGTCGCCTCCGTTAGAGCTTTCGTCGCTGGCCGTAGAGTAAATCAGTGTGTCCTCGCTCTCAGCATAAATCGGGTAGCCCGTACACTTTCTCGTGGTAGCTGCAGACGACGTCGATGGTTGCGGTGGAAACCCAGGCGAATCCACGTCCATCGCCACAGTCACTGGAACGCTGTCTTTCACAAAGCCACAGAAAAACTTGAAAAAATTGGCCCCGTATCTGCATTTAATCTGCAAATGTCGTCGAAAGACGATAGTCTTGCGTGTGAAGAGAGTGAACCATTATTTTGATGTTCTGTGCAAGAAAGTTGGTGAATGTTGTTTTGAAGGCGCTGCGTTAGAGTGCTTCGAGCGTGCAGTGGAAGCGAACGAGCGCATCAAGTCACGTCACACGTGAGACCTGGCAGTCTTCCTGCAAAACGAAGCACGTGGCTCTGAGACGGGTGTGCGCACCCGTCTCAGAAGTGAGAAGGTGTAGAACGCAAGGTGACGGTTAGGTGCCACCACCGTGTCGTCTTAGCAAAGCGTCGGAAACTCTCGCCTTTTCGTGCAAGTGTTGCATTGTAAGCGCGACGTGATAAGCACTATGGTCCTTGAAATTACTTATGCATGCTTTTTCTCGTAAAAGACGCCCATTCAGAATATTTACGTGTTGTTATGGTGCCCTAGACTTGCGCAATAATGCTTTTTAATGGACAATTGCACAAGTATGAACGCTAAACCTTGAGCAACGTTGCTGGGCGCTGCGGATGGCGTCGGCCGTTTCAAGTACCTAAAGCCGGTAATTGTGGAAAAACAGACAAATGTACAGACAGACATAAAGACAGACAGACAGACAGACAGACAGACCAAACTTTTTGCGTCAATGTTCCCTAGAAAGACAATCGTCTTTAAAAATTAGATACTGACAGAAGTGTTCAAACGCCAGAATCACTTGGTCGTCGTCGTTCCTACACAAGAGAAATCTGGGGCGCTAGTGCCTATGGGAGCTGCAGCGCACGGCGCCTCAGCGAGCATGGGAATTATGGGTAGTACACGGGTTTGTCTAATCTTCATACTTATGGCTCCGTGTGTGTTCGTGTGGCTTGGAGCTGTTTTCTCACGGAACAAAAAATTAGCAAATGTTCAGTGGTTGCGCTTTACCATCTTAAGCTTTCAGGCTAACCATAATAAATCGGGTAATGTAGTCCAAAAGTGTTCGTTCTTTCGTTATAAACAAAACCGAAGCACAGTAATTAACAAAGCCACAAGTGCAATTCACCACCGCAAAGTACTAAGACTAGGCAAATCCGTATACTACCAATCATTTCCCTGGTCGCTGAACCATAGTCCCCTATATTTAATTTTAGGAAACTGTATGCCTTCGAGGAGGTGGGTGCATTTGTAAAAGCCTCGTGGAGCCTGTCCCAAACAGAGACCACATCCCAGCAGACGAGAAAAACATGCTTGCTTGTGTTCGACAAATTGCATTTGTCAACCCCAAAGAACGATAAGCCTTTATAGTGCATCCATGTTTTCATAGGCAAAGTTACAGTGTGCAATTTGAAGAAAAAAGATTTCACTCAATATGGTACCTGCATTTTTTACACAGCTTAAGACATTTTGACCTGGGCCTACACCATACAATATTCTAAAAAAAGAACAGGAAGACTTGTAACTAATATACCATTGCATAATAATTTTTCGCAAAACTGTACTGAGATATTCCACCAAAAACCTGTTTTAGGAGGAGACACGAGTGACTATTACTTTCCGGTACCCTTTAATGCTTGCTTTTATACAACCACATGCCACCAGAAATGCTGGTAACAGTTTCCCAACCATTAGCTGTACAGGAGCATGTCCGATTGGTTCTCGATTATTTTGAAAATACATGAACCAATTAACTAGCTGATGAGTGAGTGAAACAATTTTATTGTTGATACAAAAATACAAGTGATGAAAACCAAACCCACCCGGCCGAACCCGTCTGAAAAGGTTACTTCAACCAGCCGATGCATCCCAGTGGTTCCGTGCGTTTTCTCCCTCGTTCATAACCTATCGCTGGTGCAATGACTTTCGCTTTGGAGAAAAAGAATAGGAATGAAAATGTGAATAAATAATTGTCTTAGATATAACTGATGCTATAGCTTGTTCCATGACAGTCACCGTAGCAAAATGATTTTGTTTTAAAAAGCAAACAAGAAAGCCCTGTCCTAATCTGTCGAGAAAACTGTACACGGTTCGCGACAACTTGAACACCGCCCATCGGTTTTGACGTAGTTTTTCGCCGATTTCAATGTATAAGCAGGTGGAATGATAAACGATTGCTAGAACTATATATAGCTCATTGTTTTACATACGGTGCAAGTAAATGAAAAATTTCGGCTATCTATATGTAGCTGTAGCATTCTGTTATCGTGACATCTACGCAGCTCCGAGTCACGGCACTGCACCGCACAGACAACACTAGCCACACAGGACACCACTAACCACACAAGAACGGGTAAGCTGAAATGTAGCGCTTGTATTTTTTAGTGTTGTAGCCAATGTCAGTGAATGACACCTCACTGACGTTAGCCCGACGATGCCTCAATTATTGGACTACATAGGTAATGCTTATAAATATTATATGAGCAACACTGCAACCACAATTTCCCTTTCACTCACAATAGGCCTGCGTAGGGTCTTTTTCGAAAGCAGTTACATGGCATGGATCATGGTGGAATACCTGATTGCCACGCGAAAAGGTCGGGCTCGATTCCTGCTCCCACAGTTGTTCTTTGCTTTCCTTTTGTCAGCTTTACAAATATCTGCTTTTACTAACGCTCTTGCATTTAAATTTCCAATATTTGTTTTCGCTATTTTGTTCCTCGGGAAATAATAACTGCCACAGACTTGTGGTGCATACCCCCGTTTTGCGACCAGTGATATACAAATACGTGTCACGTGTGTCTGGAATAAAACATTTATCATTACACGCGACAGGTTTCGCTATAATTGTGTGATCACCACAGAGTAACATTCATGAAGCACTTTTTTTTTCTCATTAGTTTTGTTCCTCCCCAAGTTAAGCAAACGACTGCGAGAGGTCCTAGACACAGGCGAATATATAGATAGATAGATAGATAGATAGATGGATAGATAGATAGATAGATGATAGATAGATAGATAGATAGATAGATAGATAGATAGATAGATAGATAGATAGATAGATAGATAGATAGATAGATAGATAGACGCTTATGTTTTCTGCTGTACGCAAAAAATATTCGCGTTTAACATCTCTTGCTCTTGCTCCAAAAGAAGGACATGGTGTCGCAGTTTAAAACTTGATCTCTGAAAAGCAGAAAGAAGTGACAAAGTCGACCTCTTTATATTGGGAAATGTTTGGCCCAACAGCATTGCATTTATGAATAAGTACCGATTCTCCCCGAAAAACTCGTTGCAGAATAAATTGTAATAGCAAAGATTCAAGGCACAAATGAAATAACTGAAAGTTGTGACGTTGGTCGTTCTCTTTACGACTGTTGACATAGTACTGGTTCAATATATGAGCTTCAGTTTGATTGAAACAAATACACGCACCGTTGGACGACTACTTTTTAAGGACTGTTTTTGGGTTCAACTTACAATAAGGCATTGCCCAATTTTCGTTTTAATTGTTTTAACAAGGGCAGATACCTCGGCTCTTTAGGCTCCAGTTATATTTAGTGCGGCTCCAATTAGGTGATGAAGCCCTTTCCGTAAGAGGTGCAGCTTTGCTATACATAACAGCACAAAATTCTTCATAGTATAGAAGACTTTACAGTATTATAGTCAAAAGAATAATTATCTGAAGATTCCCATGCTTTCGGGGTTAATAGGTTGTGAAATTAAGTTTGCATAAAAGTACACCAAGAAATGAACTTGAAGAAACGTCAACAAGGAATGGAGAGGCATTTATATCCTAGGTAGAGGACATTGGAGGACTTAGCTACATTTATTCAGAATACCGGGAGCTAAACAGGGCGCCCAAAAGTATAACGTTCGTTTTTAAATGCACATCAATAGTCCTCTGCTACTATCAGCACTACTGATACTTTTTGTAATATTGACGTGTAATTTTTCATAAAAAGCACCAGGAATCATTTATGATTCCATGCATATATAATGTGCAAGTCACATCTTCCGCTATCAGTGGTGGCAATGCGGGAGATGAAAAAGTTATCATCAACCTATCACGTCATCATATGAGGTTATCGTAAAGTCGTATAGGGCTGACGAAGTTATTCCACGACCTCGTTCCTTCGCCAATGATTGGGCTATCTCGTACAGCAGGAAATCACGGGAGGTGCAAAAACAAGTCACAGCTTTGTCGCAAAGGCGAAGTATTGAACGTGATAGCAACCAGCTGGAAGGTCACGCGCAGAATGGTAAGCAGATCGAAGCGTGCACGCATTTCCAACGCACAAATGACGCACAAAATGCACTCACAGTACAGATAAACGCCAATAAGCATCTCAGTTGTTAAGTCGCTGCGTCTGAAAAGCACACCCTTTTCGCAAACGGAGACTGTGGAACGATTGCAGTGACCTTTGTGCACCACGTTACTACAACAGAATCGTTTCAGTGAAAACGCAACGCTAGCTAAGGCGTATGATCCTCCCCACCTGTAGATAAGGGCGCACGAGAGATTGTCCACTCCCTTCCTCTCCGTGGGCCAAAGTACGCGCGAAAGATGAGAGCCGCCGCGCGCTCATTTCGCTATCTTGCTGATAATGCTGAAAACACGATAGTTCCCCTCAAGATGCCTACCAAGAGCTTTAAGTGATAGATAAAAATAGCTTGCCGTTCGAACGGTAAATGAGCGGCTACTCGGTGGTTCAGTGGTTAACGCCTCGCATTCACAACTCATCAGAGGCCCCACGTTCGCTGCCGCACGCTGAAGTCTTCTTCTAATTTTTGGATATATATATATATATATATATATATATATATATATATATATATATATATATATATATATATTGTAAAGAAGAAAGAGCATCGTTGAATAGCAACATAACCACCGCTTGGGTACTGGGTGCTGGGCTTCGCTCGCTCGGCTCGTGCTGATCATCGCCGGCATCTGCTTGACCGTTGCTCTTGCACGATCGTGTTTCATCGTAGGACCACCGTCGCAACAGTCGCCAATAAACCCTTTTAGGGGCGAAGCTCCTTAGGGCGTGGGCTGTGCGTCCCCTGTAGCCTGTATGTAGCCACCTCTGGTTTAGTTCTTGCAGTGTTCACTAGATGGCGGTACCGTCCCCTGTATGTAGCCACCTCTCGTTTAGTTCTTGTAGTGTTTACTAGATGGTGGTACTTGTAGCTGATGATGAAAAGATGCAAGATGTTATAAACTAGAAAGCGGTACTTGTAGTTGATGAAAGACGCGAGATCTTATAAAATAGGAATGATGTCACATATGGCGCGTGTCATTGGTTGAAGGCAATCGTTCGATTTAGTGCGGCGACGTACGCTAGGGGGAGCGATGTAATCGAGTGGGCAAAATGTACAGAGGATTCATGGTTTACCAGGTTTAACTCCGGAGCTTCGCCCACTCATCATCATTCACTTCGTGGATATGGCGGAATTTTTTCAATTGGTGAAGGCTCCTGACATTCCCCGACGCCTGAACCTGGGTGCTGCCATTCGCCGTCGCCTGAACCTGGAGCTGCGCAACCGAACGCTACCTCCCATTATGGCTACCAACAACGCGTAACCTGGCTCTTCCACTCCATCCCCCAGCAACCCCGGCGTTCTTCGTTTGCGAGAGCCCAAGGTCTTTAGCGGAGCTGATGAGACCGACGTGGAAGACTGCTTCGCTAACTACGAACTGGTGAGCGCAAACAACAAGTGGGATGACGCAGACAAATTGACTAACGTCATCTTTTACCTCACTGACGTGGCCGAATTGTGGTATAACAACCACAAAAACGACATTACGACGTGGTCTATCTTTAAAACGTTGTTTGCTGACGTTTTTGGCCGACCCGCAGTCCGCAAGTCCAGAGCCGAACCACGCTTGCGGACTCGCGCACAAAAGCCAACGGAATCTTTCACCAGCTACATCGAAGACATTATTGGTCTTTGCAACCGTGTGAACACCACCATGCCCGAGTCTGAGAAGATTCAACACATCAGCAAAAGGATAAATGACGGTGCATATCAGTTGCTCCTGGCCCGTAATCCTGCCACCGTTGCAGAACTTGTCACTTTGTGTCAAAGTTTCGACGAGTTCAGCAAGCAGCGCGCCCTGGCTCGGCCATTTTCCTCACACGCCGGCTCGCTCTCCAGTCTCACTTCTTTTCCCGACCACTCACCAACCCTGCAAGAGATTAAAGACTTCGTGCGTGAAGAAGTAGCTCGGCAACTGTCGTTGATTCCCCTCACGCAGCAGCCGCCGTCCTCTCGTCTGCCCTCACCACTCCGCAACGTTACTGCCGAAGAGGTAGCTCAGGCTGTTCCCGTCGCTGCCCACCAGCAGCCTGTGGCCATGCCTGTTGCCCATGCGCCGGCTATGCAGCCCGTGGCCGCGCCTCTTACGTATGCCCAGGTGGTACGTAGTGAACCCCGCCAGCAGCATTTGCCACCCATGTCTTCAGTCGCTCCCCACTCCGCCCCTTTTTCGACACCTTGGGCCGCACCACTAGTCAGCAACTCCTGGCGCACTCCTGACAATCGACCGATCTGCTACGCCTGCAGTACTCCAGGACACGTGGCACAATATTGTCGCCGTCGCTTCCAACCACTCCACGACGCTACTCGGCCGTTACCGTATGACCCACAGCCCATGCACATACCTGCTCCCTATCCCTCACCGCAGTATGGATACACTAACCTTTCTGAGTCTCGGTCACCCCAGCCCTCACTTCAGACTCACTCTCCCCGCTCCCCATCTCCTCGCAGGCGATCACTGTTCCCAATGCGTCCTAGACCCGCTTCCTCCAACCGGGAAAACTGAATGCCGCAGTTCCAGAGGCAAGAACTGCGCCGTCGTCGAAATGCTCAAGTCCTCGCACTTCACCAGCTAACGTCGTCACTATATCTGCCGATGGTGTTTCCACTTTCGCCCTCGTCGACACAGGTGCTGCCGTTTCTGTTATAGCCGCCCAGCTCTGCCGCTCCCTACGCAAAGTGACCACGCCGCTCTCTGGACTATCGCTTCGTACAGCTAGCGCACAACAAGTTCGACCTCTCGGCACCTGTATGGCCCGCATATTATTCCAAGGCTCTATGTACGTTGTCGAGTTCATCGTCCTTTCGGTGTGCTCGCATGACGTCATCCTCGGGTGGGACTTTCTGTCAAATCATCATGCCATCATCGACTGCGCACGCGCTGAAGTTCAATTTTCGCACCTGTGTGACGAACCTTTGCACGAAACCCTTGAGCGGTCGCCAAAACTTGTCGTGCGTGAGGACACTGAAATTCCGCCAGCCTCTTTTGCCGTTGTCCCGGTTTGCTGCGATGACTATAACGATGCTACAGTAATGTTTACACCTTCCGACATTTTCATGAGCCGCAGAGTCGTTTTCTTGCCTTTCGCTACACTCGACGTCACTGCGGGCCGAAGCAATATTTCCGTCCACAACCCCCTTTCTGCACCGCTTGCGCTACTTGCCTGCGAATGTCTCGGTCGAGTGGAGTACCTCGATTCCTCTTTATTCCTTAACATGCCAGACGAATCGTGCAGTAGCGCCTCGACCTAACTTCATGCCCTTTCCCCACTGGAATGCTCATCGAGTGACACCTTCTCGAGTTCCATCGCCGACACTTTAAGTGCCCATGAACGCGCCGAGTTTCTTAATCTCCTCCAGCACTTCGCGAATTCATTCGACGTTTCTCAGCCGCAATTGGGTCGGACTTCCGCAGTGCACCACTACAATGACACCGGTTCGCACCAGCCATTGCGTCAAAGACCGTACCGTGTCTTTGCTGCAGAACGTCACGTCATCAACGACCAGGTCGAAGAGACGCTACGCCGTCGCGTTATTCAACCATCGCACAGTCCTTGGGCATCTCCTGTCGTTCTAGTTCGAAAGAAGGATGGATCGATTCGCTTTTGCGTCGACTACCGGCGATTAAACAAGGTGACGCGGAAAGACGTCTATCCATTACCGCGCATCGACGACGCCCTTGACAACCTCCAAGGAGCCGAATTCTTCTCCTCCTTAGACTTACGATCTGGATACTGGCAGGTTCCTATAGCAGAAGCTGATCGCCAGAAAACTGCGTTCATTACACCAGATGGCCTGTACGAATTTAACGTAATGCCATTTGGTCTTTGTAATGCCCTGCCACGTTTGAACGACTCATGGACAACACACTGCGTGGACTGAAGTGGTCTGCGTGTCTATGCTACCTCGACGACATTGACGTTTTCTCTCCCGATTTTCCTCTCGCATCTGCTTCGGCTCCAACTGGTTCTGACGTGTTTAACCAACGCTGGGCTCTAACTGAACCTTAAAAAGTGCCGCTTCGCCGCACGAGAGCTGTACATCTTAGGGCACATCGTCTCCAAGCATGGTGTTCGACCCGACCCTGCAAAACTGCGAGCAGTCGCTGAGTTCCCGAAACCTACTACACTGAAAGAATTACGCAGTTTTGTCGGACTATGCTCGTACTTCCGGCACTTCGTGCGAAATTTTGCATCGATCATGTCACCACTGACCAACCTCCTACGCGGTGATGCAGACCTTTCATCCTGGTCTTCTGACTGCGACGTCGCGTTTGCCACGCTCCGTTGTCTGTTAACATCTCCTCTAATTCTTCGGCATTTCGACCCAACAGCTGCAACGGATGTTCACACAGACGCTAGTGGGGTTGGTCTAGGCGCCGTCCTCGCCCAACGCAAGCCGGGCTACTCCGAATACGTCGTCGCTTATGCGAGTCGCACACTTACTAAAGCTGAGGCCAATTACAGCGTCACTGAAAAAGAGTGCTTGGCGCTAGGGTGGGCGCTTCGCAAGTTCCGCCCTTATTTGTACTGTCGCCCATTCGACCTGGTAACGGACCACCATGCACTTTGTTGGCTCGCCACATTGAAAGACCCTTCTGGCCGCCTAGCTCAGTGGGCACTGCAAATCCAGGAGTACGACATTCGTGTCATCTATCGCAGCGGACGCAAGCATTCTGACGCCGACGCCCTGTCGCGTTCGCCTTTACCTCCCGACTCGGTGTGCGGAACCACTGGTACCAACTCCATCGCATCTCTCGACCTCGACTCCTTTACCAGTGAACAACACAAGGACCCGTGGATCGCTTCCCTTTTTAACTGTCTCTCTGGATCGTCAACCACTGCGGTACCACGATCTCTCAGACGTCAAGCTACTCATTTCGCCATTCGTGATCGGCTGCTACACCGACGCAACTACGCCCCCGAAGGTCGTAAGTGGCTCTTGGTTGTCCCGCGCAGCTTGTGATCACAAATCTGCGCCTCTTATCACGACGATCCCCAATGTGGTCATGGCGGAGTTTTCAAAACTTACGAACGCATTTGCCATCGCTTCTACTGGCGCGGAATGTATAATTTCGTTCAAAAATTCGTTATGGGCTGTCCTGACTGTCAACGCCGCAAATCACCGCCTTTTCACTCGTCCGGTGCGCTTCAACCGCTTCCGTGCCCTGCCAAACCTTTCGATGGAATCGGAATTGATCTCTATGGCCCTCTACCAACAACATCAGATGAAAATCGATGGATCATAGTCGCTGTGGATTATTTAACACGCTACGCTGAGACCGCCGCCCTTCCAAGTGCCACTGCGCGGGACGTAGCGTCCTTCGTCCTCCATCAATTCATACTACGACATGGTGCTCCTCGAGAACTACTAAGTGGCCGAGGACGAGCCTTTCTATCAGAAGTCGTCACGTCTCTGCTTTCTGAATGCCATGTTGTTCATCGCAAGACCACGGCATACCACCCGCAGACTAACGGGCTCACGGAAAGATTTAACCGCACCCTTGGCGATATGCTCGCCATGTATGTGACAGCCGATCATACTAACTGGGATCGCATTCTTCCATTCATCACGTTCGCATATAACACCGCGGCACAGTCTACCACTGGATTTTCAACTTTCTTTCTTCATTATGGACGCGAACCATCCCACACCATCGATACTCTCCTTCCATACCGTCCTGACGCATCCGAATGCCCATCTGTGTCCGAAGCTGCCCGAAATGCGGAAGAGTGCCGTGAACTCGCACGCACCTTTACGTCACAAGAACAACAGCGCCAGAAAGAAAACAACGCCGATTTTTCACAAAGCCCCAGCTATTCCCCGGGATCACTTGTATGGCTGGCTGTTCCTTACCAAACCCCCGGCATTTCCTCAAAACTCGTTCCAAAGTACGAGGGCCCATACCGCGTATCGGAGCAAACCTCGCCGGTGAATTTTCTCATCGAGCCACTTTCCCCATCTGAAGACATGCGCCGGCGTGGACGTGACATCGTCCACGTCGCCCGCCTTAAGCCATATCATAGCCCTCTGCCTCCAGACTCTTAATTCGCCAGGATGGCTCTTTTTCGGTGGGGGCAAATTGTGAAGAAGAAAGAGCATCGTTGGCAAGCAACATCGCCACCGCTTGGGTACTGGGTGCTGGGCTTCGCTCACTCGCCTCGTGCTGATCATCGCCGGCATCTGCTTGACCGTTGCTCTTGCACGATCGTGTTTCATCGTAGGATCACCGTCGCAACAGTCGCCAATAAACCCTTTTATATATATATATATATATATATATATATATATATATAACGCGTAATTCGAAGGTCGTAGGTTCGATTCCTGCTCACAGTTGGTAATTTTTTCATCCACTTTTCTTTCTTCTTATTTACATTCTATTGGTTTTAATAACTTCCCCTGTACATTCCTTGGTATTACTGTCTGTTAGATCTCATTAATATTGTGTTAAAACACGGAAAAACGAGCCCTTAGGTATACACTTCTTTCCCTTATATATATATATATATATATATATATATATATATATATATATACGGCGAGAGCCGGGGCGCGACGCTGACGCCGGCGGCAAAATCCAGCCGAGGCCAAGAGTCTTTTTATAATTCCTATTGCAATAAAACCACTTGGAGGCAGTATAAAATCAAGCTAGGTGCAGAACAATAATGCTTACTATCAGGCAAGGCCAAATAAAGTGTTGGAGATGTGATTTCCAGTAGTTATGATGTAAGGGTTTCGGAAGCGGAAGGAAAGATAACTTGCTCTACGCAGGAACCGAACCTGCACATTCAAATAACCCATACGATGCTCTACTATCAAAGATACTGCAGCAGCCATTCGCCCGTTCACTTTATGGAACATGTAATTTTTTACAGCGAAAGCTGTTGGCTGTGAGATCACAGCTCGGGTCATGAGCAGCGGTCCGCCGCCGCTTCCACTGGCGTCCGTAACCACAGCGTGTGAATTGAGTAAAAAAAGAAACCTAGCATTATTGACACAGGTTGGCACGAACTCAGGTCCCCGGGTGCCATCCCAGTATCGCAGCACTCAGCTGCACCGATGCTTGTGACTTGTTTTCTAACTTGCCTTAGGCCGGCTTCATTTCAGTAAAGTAATCGCGTTAATACGACTTATAAAGCGTTTTAAAACAGCGAAAGAACAACAAGTTGTCGCACAACGCGAATAGAGTAACGAGTGGGTCGTCCAATGCTCCAACCCATTAGAAAATTTTCTTTTTCACCCAATAACTGTGGCACATAACTACTTCAGGCATAATTCCTCATCGCCGTCAGCCAGTGCATGAACAATTTTCACGAAATTTCTTGCAAGTGTAACGGCTCTGAAAGGCTGCTCTTCTAGATTTGACTGCGACTGTGCAGGGCCTTCCACACAGGGCTGGCGTTTTTTGTTTATTTTACTTTATATACCACAGCCCTGTAAGATGGCTATTGAAACCTCATAGATTTTGTGAGCGCCGCTAATAGTCAAAATGGCCTGTATGGAACACTCTCTATCTGCGAGCCGGCACCATGCAGCACGTGATTTTTTCACTACTTGACTGCTGACCAATAATGCAACGCATTTGGCCCGGATACAGTTAGTCCGCCAAAACAAGGCCCTCGTTATGAATGAATAAAAGGGGAATATTAAGGACTTGTCTTTTTGTTCATCACAATACTAATGGGAAATACCAAACAAGAAAGTGGAGGAAAGTGTAAGGGATGTTATTTGTAGTAGTTACGACATGCCTGTTTACATAGTAATTTGGAGGAAAATATAGCTTGCTGTTGGTAGAAACTGAAACTGCAACCTTCAAAAATTGCACCTGTTGTTCACCACCTGAGCTATAGCATTGGTCTTCCCCACGACCACTTTGTAGGGTATATATGAACTTAGAATGAAAGTCCTGCTGAAGTCCAACTGCTGCTTAGATTCGTCCCCCTCGCGTTTATAGTCTACGGTAATAATGTTGATGACAGTACGTGTTTTTTTTCACAAGGCAATTATAAAGTGTTTCATGCATTTTTTCCTGGATGTCAACCGAACGTATTACGCGTAGTAAATACTTGATGAACAATCAATGAAGCCAATAAAAAATGCTTTGAAAGAAATCGTCGGTCACCGCGGAATCTCACAGATGACAAAAAAAACAATTTGTGTAGATTTTCAAGCTTTCTGGAGCACTTTTAGGGGCGAAGCTCCTTATGGCGTGGCTTGGGCGTCCCTCGTATGTAACCACCAGTGGCACATACCCGAAATAGGTATAACACTTGACCTCCAAGGTGGTGCCAGTGAGAGATTTCTTCTGTGCGTGGTTTAACAATAAAAAATAGTGCTCAATGTACATGCCAATGGCTGCTAATGGGGAATGACAGACATGAGCATTCGGCTTTTAGTCAACGCGCACGCTGCGATCCCTATTAGCAGCCATTGGCCTGTACATTGAGCACTATCGGACAAGAAAGGGATGCTACATTATACTCGCTGGGTGTAACCTCCTTAGCTTTAGAAAGGTTTAGCGAGCGTTGAGCCGCAGTGCCATGAATACAATGAACTTGTATATACCAAGAATGAACTCAAGGTGGTTAAAAATGAGAAGTAGATACGAAGCGCAAGCCGTAAGAAAGTAAAAGCCGAATTCTCCTGTCTCTCATTTCTCATTAGCAGCCATTGGCATGTAAATTGAGCCCTATCTGACAGGGAAAGGTTGCTACGTTATACTCGCTGGGCGTAACCTCCTTGGTTTTCGAAAGGTTTAGCGAGCGTTTGGTCGCAGTGCCATGAATACAGTGAACTAGAATATACCATGAACTCGAGGTGGTTAAAGGTGGGAAGTGGACCCAAAGCGCAGGCCGTGAGAAAGTGTGCGTGTGCCACCTCTCGTTTAGTTCTTGGAATGTCCACTGGATGGCGGTGCTTCTATATGGGGAATATATGATAAAAAGATGCGAGATGGTGGGACTTGGAGTGTTGAATAGATGAACGAACGGACACACAAACAGATGCTTGGATGGACGCATGAACGGACGCAGGGGCGGATCCATGAAAGAACGCAGGGACGGGCGCACAAACAGACGCATGGACGGTCACACAGACGGACGCATGGACGGACAAATGCTTCGCCCCACTCTCCATCATTCACTCCGTGGATATGCTGCCATTTGTTTCAGTTTTTTATGAATCATTGAAAAGAAAAAAATCAGGCTGTAAAATTTTTGAATAATGACAAATTATCTTATATAAATTATTATGGATATATACTTGTAGGTGTATGCTCCTCCTTTAGCGATTTCATCTTCGTATTGTTTAAAACAACGTGACTATGTGCCGCAGTACAGATGCAGAATACTAGCAAGAGACTCGTTATTAAACTATTGAAAATGGAAGCCCTACAATTTACTCAAAGGAAAGGTTAGATATTATGCCTTAGAAAGGAGCAGTGAGCTGCGAAGAAGCGTGCACACCGTGTTCAAGACATGCGGTGTCTTAAGAAAAGAAAGAATGTCCTCTGATTAGCCGCGATGTTGCGCTTTGTCCAGTAGAAGTTATTCATATTTCCGCTCTGAAAGCAGTTTCATGGCGATGACAATAACGCATGCACGCGATACACGAGACGCCACTTCGCCTTTTGTTCGGTGACTGGAGAGCACCATAAAAAAACCTCGCTAATTAATAAGAATCTCTTCAGGCAAGAAGCACTCGAGAATAACAAGAAAGGGTGACAAGCTCGTACTTCTTCAGGCTATTCTAAATGAAACGACTCAAGGAGTGCGAATCTCCGTTCATCTTTGGCTGTTCTTTTCTGCAGGTCTGCTCGTCTGAATATTACTTCTATGTTGTATGTTTTTTCTCATCCTCTGCCTCTAACGCGAGCATTTTTAATGACGGGTAAACAGTGTGTACTTGAACCGTCATTTCCGCCATCCAAAAGGATAATCAATATACCAAAGGTTGCTAATCTGAGGCTTCGTGTCAGAAGGCCTTTCTTTAGCAATACTCCTTCCGTGCACGCAGGCTGGGCAATTCATAAATGCGCGGCTCGTTAATGCGGAATTCGCACTGAAGCCTGAGGCCTCTTGGAGATTATGGCAAAGAGAATATTGTCTCACAGAAAGGCCGTGCCCGGTCAAGCCGAGTTTATAGATAGAGTGGAGGCAGTGATTAGCCTTAGTGCGAAAGAATAGGCATAAAATAATGGTCTCGAGTGGTTTCCGTGGGCGTCAAAACGGAGAGCCGATGTCAGTTCGGAAAGACCCCGCTGAGCCCACCGGGTTAAGCGAGAAAGCCTACTATTCCGACTATCGGTCTGGTTCTTACTATTCACGAGACTTATTTATATTATGCTCTACAGTTCCGCTTCCTTCCTTATCTGCATTGTAATCGTCAGCACTCTAGTTGTTATTGTTCGTCATCATCTTCACAGGTGTTTGCTTCCTGTACCTTCATGCAGCAAACGCCGATCGACAAGTTTTTATGCCAATGTATCAAGTCTAAGTATTTTATATTCAACGTATTTCCACACAAGACTAAGCAGACTCGATATCATTTGAAAAAGGTAGCTCATTCTGCACACATGACTGCATTCTACTAATTTATAACGCGCTTCAAATTACGACAAATAACACGTGTGGTGCTCACATCTTGAGTGAACCATATGTTCTCGGTGTGTAACCATGTATTCGTTTAAATATTGTTAAGTGGCTTGAGGATAGTTGAAAGGTACTCAGTAAACGAGGAACAGAACAAACCTAAATTTCCTAAACAAAAAAAGATTGCCCGCAGCTTCCCTCGGGGGAACACTGAGGAGGATGCGGAGCATATAATTGGATAACGGGGTGTTAAAGTGCGACTTACTTGGGTCAATGGCTAAATTGGTTAACGTGGTTGTGAAATTGGGTGTTAAATTGCGACTTACTTGGGTCGATGGCTAAATTGGTTAACGTGGTTGTAGGAGGGGGTGTTAAACGTCGATCATTGTGTTTGTGGATTCGTTGGAATTCATTTCACCGTGACCTTGGACGTCGACGTGCCGTACAAACCAACCGACGAGCGGCAACTGAGCGAGCGAGCGAGCGCCGACCTTGAGTATATATACAGCGCGACGGCGCATGCACTGTCAGCTGTTGAATGTTCTCGAAGCGCGAAGGCGCATGCGCGTCCACTGGAGAATCAGGAGAATTGTAGAATGTTCTCGAAAGGGAGAAGCGCGCACGGCACAGATGGTGGGTGACGGTGCATGCGCGCGTCAGCTGTCGAATGTTCGAGAAGGGGGAGAAGCGCAACGGCGCATGCGCGCGCGTCAGCTGCCGATGTTCTCGAAGCGCAACGGCGCATGCGCACGCGTCAGCTGCCGATGTTCTCGAAGCGTGACGGCGCATGCGCGCTACATTATACAGCTAGCGAATGTTCGTGAAGAGGAGAAGCGCACGCGGTGTGTAGAGGAGGAACGGTGCACAGATGGTGGAGGAGTGAAGCGCGCGCGGTGTGTAGAAGAGGAAGGGATGCACAGATGGTGGAAGAAGGAGGAGGAAGCTTGCGGACGGCGCCGCACTACAAGCCTCGAGTATTAGATGCTCCGCATCTAAAAGATAAAACGATTGTTTCAAATACAAAAACGGCCTCATACGGCCGTATCAAGGAACGGAATGAGGCTATGAGCAATATTTTCGGCATTCTACGAAGATGCAATATGCTGCAAAAGGCCGTTGCAGTGCGGAATAGACAAAAGCAGTGATGAGTGAAATGTGTGCGTTTTACCAGGTATGCGCTTAAAACTGGGCGAGTTGGACTGCGACGCTCGAGGCGGTACGCTTGCACTTTCTCAGAAAACGAGAGAAACCAGAAAAGAAAAAAAAATAACAGCATATCCACGGAGTGAATGACGATGAGTGGGGCGAAGCGTCACACAGTCTGTCCGAACTTCCGTCCATCTATCTGTGCATTGATGCGTCCCTCCGATCATCCTTACGCGTGTCCATTCATCCGTCCGTCTGCTCGTCTCTCTGACCATCCGTGCGTCCGTCTGCCCGTCAATCTATTGAACACTCGAAGTACCGCCATCTCGCATCCTGATGATGATAATGATGATCCTTGATAGTCTGGCGCAAACCCACAAAAGGGGATCGGCCCAAAACCGGGCGACAGGATCTTAACTAAAAAGCTTATGGTTTTTCAAACACAACGTAATTTTGGGCTGAAAAAATATATAGAAAGAAAAGCCAAAAATCGATAAAGGAGTATATCATAGCAGGGAGCGATGCAGGCTATCAGTCAGATGCGATTTGAGACAGAGGTAATGGTGGGTCTAAAATAATTTATATATATATATATATATATATATATATATATATATATATATATACATTGGCAGTTTAACACGGCAATCGCTTTGTTTTAATTATGTATTGAAATACCGCAGAGCAGACGTCTTTTCATCGCGATCGTAGTAGCACGATCGTCTCTCTCCTTCCCCTGTGGCACATACCCGCTCTCTCGGGTATGTGCCACCAGTGGTTACGCAGCACGACAACGGGGGACGCACGAGCCTAAAGAGCTTCGCTCCTATGATTTATCGAGTAGTTCGGAAAAACTTTATGTACCTATTCTAGTTGAACAGTTGAGGAACAGTTAGTACAGAAGACGCCAGGCCTAACCGGTTCACAATTCTCTTTAGCAGTATACTAGAGATGCCAGACGCTTTCTGTCAGCAAGTTGCTTCTGAACCAAAAATAAAACAATGTGTCCCAGGAGGTTCGCTAACTCTGATTGATCCGGGAGGTTGCCTTCAGCGAATGCCGCAAGTGTACAAAGTCATTGAGGTGAGTGAACAGCAGTCCTGAGTGCTCACTGTTTACGAGCCCTCTGGGTCCACTCCGTCATTTGTGAGATGGCTTCCGCGTGACTCTTCTGGTGGCTTCTCTGCAAATGAATTGCTGAACTTCATCCATCACCCCCAGACATTCAATGATCCTTGCCCATGGTTTCCTTTACCATCATACTCAGCTAATAACTTTTTCGGTATTGTGTTTCATAGTAGATCGGCGATAATATCCGGTTCACAAATTTATTGTTTGCCGCAAGCAAGAAACTCCCAACCTTCGCTTCACTGATGGATAACAGACTCCTATACGTTCTAAAGCTTCATCTGTCAATCTTTCTTTGCATTGTGGTAGATTATTGCGTGACATGAGACAATGATACCACTGAAGACAGTGCTAACAATTGTACGTTTTTAAATCGCAACGGCATATATTCAAGAAGGGGCATAGTTAATAGCTCGTCGGCAATATACGTATGCCGACATTTGTCTTGTGTTATTTACATGTCGGTAATTGTCGGCAGTATTCAAGAAGTAACAGCGTCAGCCCTTTAATGAAGAAGCTGACCTACATTCTATATATGTGCTCGCTGAATAATCTGGAGGTTGAAATTTATTTATCATCTCTATAATAGGCACTTTAGAATAAAATAATTGGGCATACTTACACTGTCACGTGAGGTATTGCCTTCGAACAAGCAACAGTAAAATACTCAGACAATTTGAAAACCACGCGAACTCACAGAAACGCTCATTATTTCCACCTGCCATCGACTATAGGCATAAATTACTTGGAAATGCTTTTCCCACTGCTCAACAGACAGACAGGCAAAGAACTTTATTGGGTTCTGAGAAACGCTGCTCCTTTAGAGCAATGTCGCGGGCCGCTCCCACGTAGGAACGGGGAAGCCTAGCCTCACCGCCGCATCGTGGGCTCTCTGGACAGTCCGTAGTTGTGGTAGCAACTCTGAAATTCGTAAGGCAGAGTCCCAATCTTCTAGTGTGAGCCGACTTGGGCCCAGTAAGCAGGGGCACTGCCAGAGCATATGTGCTAAGTCACTAACCTCACCACAATCAGGACAAGTAGAGTCAAAAGCCTCTGAGGAGAATATGCTGAGAAAAAATAGGCTTGGGTAGGACTTGTCTGGAGCATTCTAAACGTGATGGTCTGAGATCTAGACAACTTTTTGTGCACAGGAGCAAATTACCGCCTACTCAACTGGTAGTGTTTAGCTACTTCACTGAATGTAATTAACGCGTCCACTGCCAACCTGCGGGACTACGTCCTCCCCAGCGCGGGGGGTTAGTGCGCGCGCCCGGGAGTGAGCAGTGTCATTCAGGTTTCCTTGAGAGTGCAGTAGGAGTTCGAGATGTGCAGAAAGCAAGGTAATGGTATGTGGAGAAAGTGTCCTATTTTCAAGCAGTTTAAATACTTTAGTACAAACGGAACCAAAGGTGAAAGCCTTGACCGCTGACCTTGAGTCGGTGAAGATTTGCAGTCCACTGTCATCCAAAAGAGCAAGGGCTATAGTCAACTGTTCGGCTCTTGAGGAAGTTTTGTCCTTAGCTGACGCAGCATTGATAATAGAACTCATATGATTGACGGAAATAACAGGAAACCTAGCTGAGCGACCACACTTAGCGGCATTGACAAAACACACTTAATGAGAGTTGTTCCTGTCTGGTGTTCTTCAGAAGTGTGATGGCCCTAGCCCGGCGCCTTCCTACGTTGTGCTGAGGATGAACGTTTCGCGGAAACGGAGAAACTTGGACGGCAGTACGTTGTTCATCCGGTAGTTGAAGACGGTGATCCTCAAGGAGCACCGGACTCAGGCCTAGGACGGACAGAATCTTCCTACCAGCCGACGTAGACGACAGGCGCATTACCTGTGCAGTCTTTTGGGCTTCAATGATCTCATATAGGGTGTTATGAACTCGTAGCTGCATAAGCTGTTCAGTGCTTGTTCGCACGGGGATGCCCAACACCCTCTTTACGCTTTGAAATACGAAGCATTTCTTGGCGAACTTCGGCTACTTTGAGCGTATCTATCTATCTATCTATCTATCTATCTATCTATCTATCTATCTATCTATCTATCTATCTATCTATCTATCTATCTATCTATCTATCCGCCTACGACTTTTAGCTCCCCTCACCGTTTTAATAAAGGTATAGATACCAAATGTGGTATGGCATAACATGACTGAATGATGAGCATATTTGACTAGTCATAACATGAAAATCGTGATATGCATGTCATGAATGTCATGATTTATATTTCATGATCTTGCTAGTCTTGCGGTAGTTTCCTTCACATAACATGTTGCAAAAATGGTACGATATGACATGATTGCATGGCGAACACAAGCGAAAGATGCTAACATGAAAATTATGACATGTGTGTCATGTAACGGCATGACTACACGCCACGCTCATTGTGCGGTCGAGGCGATTTCACTAGCGTCACATATACCATATTTGGTATTACGTTACGTGAATGAATGACGAAGGTATGTGACTGGTGCAAACATGATAATCCTGAGATGTGTGTCATTTACCAACATGACTACATGCAACGCTCATGATTCGCTGGCGGCCGTTTCGCTAACTTCACTTATACCAAATTCGGTATTACGGTACGTGAATGGATCACAAAGGTATGTGACTGGTGCAAGATGATAAACATGAGATGCGTGTCATCCGACAGCATGACTACATGCCACAGTCAAGGTGCCAATACACTTCAACGTGACAGGTCACGCGTGGGCACCGGCGTTCATTTCGTTGCGTCAGGCCGGCGCGGCCACGCCTGGCGCCAGTCCTGCCATGTACTCGCAGGCGCGCTGCGTTGCTTTGACGCATGCGCATTTCAGCGCGTCCGGCGTCCCTCCGTCACGAAAAGAGGCAGATGTGGTGGTGTCTGGGTAACGTATCGGTGCGAAATGCAGCATGTCGCTATTCGTTTTGGTTACCATAGGGCCGCGCAAAAGGATGCTGGTCACGCCGGTCACGCCTGGCGTAAGAATATAGAGTTCTCGTGTTTTGCTAACGTATAGCCTCGTTGTGCCCAGCGTGCGCGCGCGTCAACGTCACATTGGAGTATATTGGGCCCTTCATGATGCATTCGCGGCTGTTTCGCTAGCTCCATATATACCAAATTTGGTGGTACGTGACGTCAATGAATGACGAAGGTATATATCAGTGGTACAATTATGATAGTCATGGAACACGTGTCATGCAAGAACATGACAACAAACCACGTTTATAACGTGCTCTCCGGCCGTTTCGCTAGCTTAACATATACTAAATTTAGCATTACGTGATGTGAATAGATGGCAAAGGTAAACGACACATTCAAACATGATAATCATGACATGAAAGTCACGTACGACATAATTTACCTTTACCTCGTAACGTTTTGCTGAATTTAATGTGACATATCAATATTCCTTATTCGTTCTTCGCATATCATCAATTCCCACTGTACGTTGGATCTGCTCATTTTTTCTTGAGTTTTCGTCACGCATTCGTAATACTATTTTTATTCAAAATTATGTTGTGTATCTGCCATTATTTTCGGGAATCATGCCCAGTTTTAACTATCAAGCTTTCGTAGTAAGTTTTCTTCGCTTTTTTGATCAGAAGTGTTAGCATAGTGCACAGCTTTTTGTGGCGAACCTTAGGTGATAGGTTAAACGGCTGATGTTTACCGTTGCGATATAGGTTTTCTTTTTTATACATGGAAATTTGGGGCGAAGTGAAATGTTTGCGGCACTAGACCACTCTTGTAAAGGAGAATATAGAGTCTTTGATTAGTTCAACAAGTGTTTTTGTAAGAAGTCTCAGTATCTCAGAAGTCTCAGTATGTAAGAAGTCTCGGCGACTAGTCTGATCTGGTGGCTAGATTTTTGTAATGATATTTATCAAATATTTATATAGTGCACGTAATATTGAAAGCATGACTAAAGCGTTAAAATCTCAACAAGATTGGAAAAAGATCTGTTAATTTCTTCTGACAATAAAAGCTTCAGGGGGATGAAGTAGGTTTGCTGGCGCATGATCAACGAGTGTGCTTGAATTAGTAGCATTCCTAGTGGGTAGATGAAGTAACGATTCGACACCGTAGCCATGGTAAATGCTAACTGTGACTCTGCTGTAAAAACTACATTCATCCATAATATTTACAGTAATGTCTTCAACTAGGACGATATTCTTGTTTTCATTGGAAGAAATATGCAGTATATTGTTAAGAGCATGGCGAAATGTGGTCACGCTGGAACCTGGGGACCAATAAATGCAGCCAAAAATAATGCTTTTTTCAGCGGTATTAGACAATGACTTAATTATTTCAATCCACACTATTTCGCAGTCTGGCAGGTCAAGGTTTAAGTCTAATCTGCGTACAAACTCAATATCTCAAGAAATGAAGATAGCAGCGCCGCAATGGCTTGATTATACGCGATGACAGTATTCCGGAGTGTATGATGGAAGTGTAAGCGAGTTTTTATCTTTATCGCTTAGGCAAGTTTTCGTAACACGCACACCACAGAAAATGGGTTGGGAAACGATTATAAGAACAGGTTAAATTCTTCGTAGTGTTTTTTTTTAAACTGCTCGCATCAAAATGGATAACTGAACAGCATGAATTTGACAATAAAGGTGGTAGTTCTTTTGAATCAATGTAACTCTTAGTAAAAAAAACAAGAACGACATGCTTTTATACTTGTTTAAAAATATTTTCAGATCAGCCTTGTCTGTGATGTGAAAACCTCAGCTGTCTGCGTCCTTCCTTGCCTTAATCAGACAGCCGTCTGTCCATAAGAACTGCCAACGTTTTCTTTTTTCAGTGACAGAGTCTTCCCAAACAGTTTCTTGTTTTTGTGCGTCAAATGGTCGTTGACGTATAAACGCGTAGATTATACTCAACGGAAACTAATGTCGCGAGTACGAAGGCGCGTCTTTCGAGCCTTTCGAATAAACTCTGCTTTCTTAGCCCTCGAAGTGAATTTCGCCCTCAGGGTTTTCACATAAGAAGCAGAGGGAACTCTATGAGCAATGTCTATGTCATCCTTCAACACAGGGCAATGAATTTTGCTGCCAACGGCTTGAAGAATTGCGACACGATCTGCTTCGAGAGCATTGCTCAAGCTCATGTACTCTCTTTTCTAGAGCAGCATTTTGATTTGCTAGAGACGAGTTCGTACTTCTAGTTTCTCGTTTTCGAATTTCAGACTCTCATCAGTTTTGTTTATGTACGCCAAGCTCACCTGAAATTCGTTCATCTCATTTTTAAAGGCTTCAGTGATCATTTGGGGTACTGTAGACACCTTCAGTTTAACGTTCTCAAAAACTTGTTCTACAGGGCTAGACAGTTTCCCCTGCAAGACCTTTTTAAGCGCGTCAAGAAGATTCGCGAGCTCAACATTCGAGGGTATGATAAATAAAAGATCAACTGTTTCTCAGTGGCGGCCGTTTCAATATACAAAAACTAGAAAAGACAAAATGAGAGTAGTGGAGGCCGTTGCAACCGCCTCCACTACTCTCAATGCTCTAGACGAGATGCTTTCTTTATAGGATCGGAAGAAGACCGCACTGCCGTTTCGCCGCACAGCAGACCGTGATCAGGCTTCAGTCGATAGGGGCGTGCGCTATAGACTACTTTGAGGTGAAGAGTCACTGAATTAGCGCTTGTGATATCTGTGCAGGAAACAGAGAAGCTTAGAAACGTGCATGTTCGCAGTTGCAACCGCCGCCACTACTTGGCAGTGGCCTTTGCTTCTGCACAAGCTCATGTTTCGTGAAGATGGAGTCCATTTTTTACGCAGCGCCTCCTCTATTTTACCAATGCCAGCCATATGCGGCCAGTTCCACATAGAGGAGGTGCTGTTTGAGTCAAGGCAAAATATAAAAGGCTGCATGACCAAACGAAGACTATCGTCTTTACATGATATTCGCGGCTAAGCAGGCAGATCCGGTGCCATTATTTTATTGAGGCTATCAATGCCCGTGTTGAAACGTTGCTGCTATGGTGTCACCAGGGCTTCACCTGGTAATTTGTGCGGTATTATGTAAGGATGAATAAATGCTGTTATGCTATGCCTGTGTTGTTGCGGAAATGAGTCGGCACTAAATGTAGTCGCTGTCCATGTCGCACTTGTTGAATGATGGCTGCTCAGTGATGCTTGATGCGCTCGTCGTCGGTGGGATTGGTATGGAGAGTGATAGTGGAGGAGCGTGCAGGGGTTTCAAGGGCCTTGTGCAGATGCAATTAACACAGTGCGTGCTAATTGGTCTCCGGAAGAGTGGTAGTAGGAGCAAGAATCACGTGCTCAGCAAGGCGGTGGCACCCTCTCTTGCACGACTCCGGTCGAGTCACATGTTTTCGATTTGTTGGAAGAGCCTTGAAAAGAATATTGCAATTTATTCCCAGTTCTCTTTATTAACAATGTCATTTGACACCATCTTTCTTACATTTTACCCGGGTCTTACAATTAATATTTCTATTTCAGGTCTTTATTTGACCACTTTATTTTGAGCGTGACTACGTCAAATGAGACTTGATTCAACGACAAGTCGGGTTTCTGCAGCACTACGCGCTGAGAATGCTGAAACTCTTGAATTCTTTCCTGTGCTGACAATTCGCATATGACACTACATTAATAGTTGGCGACTTTTTCATAGATACTGATGTACCAGGCTTCATTTTAATTCTACCAGACTTCTATTCATTTTGTTGCGCACATTTACTTTTGAATATATAAAAAGTCAAAAAATTTTGTGTTTGTACACTGGCTTGTCAGTTAATACATTCATTATTGTTTGTATCATAATATTGCTACATGCATGTGTATTGACATTCTAGGGGGCGACGCGCGTGTGTGCCTAACGAGGAAGACGAAGAGTGGTTCCCGCTCGATCTGCTGAGCGCAACTATTCTATTACGGAGCGTGAATGTCTTGCTCTTGTTTGGGCAGTCTCAAAGTTCCGCCCATATTTATATGGCACTAATTTCTCTGTGATAACTGACCATCATGTGCTATGTTGGCTTACGTCACTGAAGGATCCTGCTGGCCAGCTCGGGCGCTGGGCTCTGCGACTCCAAGAGTATACCTTTACGGTGAAGTACAAGTCCGGACGCCTACATCAGGACGCAGACTGCCTGTCGCGCTACCCGGTCGCTGAGTCGAGAACTATGCATGACACCGACACCGAGCCTTGCGTCTTTTTCCTTTCGCAAATGACATGCATCGGTGACGAGCAGCACTATGATGCGTCCTTGCGTGCTACCATTGAGCGCCTCGAATCACCATCTTCCAGTCAGTCCGATCGCTCATTCGTGCTCCACGGTGGTGTATTATACCGCCAAAGTATTGAGCCGGATGGACCGGCTCTGCTGCTTGTCATTCCGAAACACCTTCACTCGGAAGTTCTACATGAACTTCATAACCTTCCGACTGCTGGTCACCTTGGTGTGTCACGCACTTACGACCGAATACGCCGACGCTTCTTCTGGCCAGGGCTTGCACGCTCAGTCAGAAGATACGTTGCGGCTTGTGAGAAATGTCAGCGCCGCAAAACGCCATCGACACTTCCCGCCGGACGCCTTCAACCACTTGATATTCCGTCAGAACCGTTCTTCCGCGTTGGCTCGGACCTACTTGGCCCTTTTCCCTTGTCTTCCTCGGGTAACAAGTGGATAGCCGTGGCCACCGACTACGCCACGCGTTATGCCATCACACGAGCTCTCCCAACAAGCTGCGCCACAGATGTCACAGACTTCCTCCTCAAGGACGTGATTTTGCAACACGGGGCCCCACGGCAGCTGCTTACAGACCGTGGCCGCACCTTTTTGTCGAAGGTCATAGCCGACATCTTGCAGTCCTGTAAAACGAGACACAAGCTGACTACGTCGTACCACCCGCAAACCAATGGACTCACGGAGCGCCTAAATCGAACCCTTACAGACATGCTCGCTAAGTATGTTTCGACCAACCACACCGACTGGGATCTGGCGTTGCCGTACGTCACATTTGCCTACAATTCTTCGCGCCATGACACTGCCGGTTATTCTCCAATTTTTCTGCTGTTTGGCCGAGAACCAACATTGCCTCTCGACACCGTCATATCGTCCCCTTGAGTACCGACCAGTGAATATGCCATGGACGCTATCACTCGGGCCGCTCACGCACGCGAAATCACCCGTACTCGCCTTCTGACCTCTCAAGCGAAGCAACGGCGCTTGTATGACCAACGACACCGCGACGTACACTTTCCGCCCGGTTCTTTGGTACTACTCTGGTCTCCGACCCGTCAAGTTGGCTTGTCAGAAAAACTGCTTACTCGCTACACAGGCCCATACCGTGTCCTCCGTGTGGTTACGCCTGTAACAAATGAAATTGGTCCTGCCACCCCGTTGCCTTCATGTGCCCAACAGGCTACCGATATTGTACATGTTGCGCGCTTGAAGCCCTACAACTCTCCTAGTGACGTTGACATCTAGATGTGCCGAGGCGGCGCTTGCGCCGCCGGGGGTTATGCTACATGCATGTATATTGATATTCTAGGGGGCGACGCGCGTGTGTGCCTAACGAGGAAGACGAAGAGTGGTTCCCGCTCGATCGCTGGTGAACCGGGCACGCCATTACCGCTGGTTTTGAATATATCTAATCCCCAGCCTCGTCGTTACGGCGTCTCTTCTTTTCCGTAACAATATGAAGAAAATTGTTCTCAATATGGTTTCATATTTTTTTCGCGTCAGCCAACCGAACAATGATACTATTTTTATTTTATTTTCAATCTTATTGATGCAATAATCAAGAAATGGCACCTGGAACTCCTTTGGAGTTACGAGGACGTAGATGTCTGTACACTCTTTTTCAAAACACTCCTTTCTTTTACAATCGGACAACATATTAGAACATTAGGTGCATTATTTCACATGTTTAGTGTACTATATAAAGCTATAAATATTCTATCAAATTCATATGATGTCCATCATAACTACAGTTATGAAGTATCACCGACTGGTTTCGGGACGTTAAACCCCACATATCAATCGAAGTATCAACGCCACAGAAAAGAATCATGTGTCGTGGAGTACCTAAGTACTAATAAACTTGCGAACGCTTATACTGCCAGAACAATTATAGGAAGCAAATACAACAATAAAAGTTAGCGCAGTTCGTCTGAGATTATTCAAGCCAACCAAACTTTTTTTTTTACTTTTGAAACGTGTCAAATGGGGTTTGGTAGCGTTTAGTGTGGTATATATCTTTAGCTTTTCTGTGACGCTCCATTTAAAAAACAAAGATCACCACGACATTATTGAGATACTGCACAGTATTACGCGATATAGTGTTACTATTATACTTAGCTTATGGACATGCATCAGAAATAGAGTTAAGCAACAGCATGTGACAAGCTTAGTAATAAAATTACCGAAGGATTTAAATTAAGGTACAGCTGAATACGCAAGCTTCTGAATAGGAAAACCTCAAGTCGGAGTCTGAACAAAAATTTCATCTTGATGGCAGGTGGATGATCTAAAGAGATATTTTGCCACCGTGATGTTGACTTCGGAGGGAACCTTTCGACTTACAGGTAATGCCTTCGGTTTAAGCGAATGCGCCCAGATGGGTCTCATTTTCTGTTTTTTTTTGTGCAAAATTTAGCGGCAAAGATTTTTTTTTGGCTGATTAAGCTGTGCAATGTTATTTTTGAGGGGATGTATGCTTTATCCCTGCTGTAGTTTTAAGATAAACTAACAAATAATAAAAAATAAGTACCCTACAAACGAACATACAAAAAAAGGCAAGAGAAACGGGCAAAGGTTGCGTTGGGCAATATTTTTTAGTGAATAAAATTTTGTTTTTTAGGATGTTGCATATGAAAGAACAAGTGCATATGTGTCCCCTCTGAGGTGGTTAGTGGCTAAGGTAATCGGATGCTGACTCACAGGTCCCGGGATTAGATCCCGGCTGTGGTAGCTGCATTTTCGATGAGGGCGAAAGTTCTGTAGGCCCGTGTGCTCAGATTTGGGTGCACATTAAAGAACCCCAAGTGAACGAAAATTCCGGAGCCCTCCTAGCTGGTGCTGCGGTGCTCGCTCCACTCCAATGCGTGCTCTCGTGTGATATGAGACCACGTTTGCTCTTGGCGCACTTTATATTTTGCCGGCCGTCTGTGTGCATCAAGTATGAGCGACGAAGACAAAGTGGTGGAGGGAAAGGCTCTTAAATCGGCTTCAGCACGTGCTGATTATCTTTACTAGATGACCAAGTGAACAAGATTTTCGCAGGATGCTCGGTTTACCTATGTACCTCCGGAGCTTCGCCCACTTTTCATTCAATCCATGTTAATTTTTCATGTTTCTCCAATTTGCTTATTGAACCGCTGAGAAATAGTTCTATTTGCAAAAGGAAGAAACACTGACTGGAGTGTTTGTTGTGGATGCTTTGAGCCATACGTGTTCAATCACGTATTTGCGATATTCTTTCGAGCTTTTGTGCAGCATCGAACAACTTGTTGGGCTCATCTTGTCAGCAACGCCTAAACAACTCAAATGAAAGGCAATGATAATGCACAATTTACAAAACTACGTGGTCTTTCAAATTTGAATTAAGTTCATTTCCGATACACGTTCTCAATAACTTCAGATGCGCATCCTCGCATCCTTGCTTGCTTATTTTAGAATTTCAGCTACTCGGAAGATTGTGATAGAAGCTAAATAAAAATTTGTGTCAAAAAGCTGTATTGAACAATCATAACCTAGGTGTTTGCGTTATACTACCTGAGTGCTGTGCTCACACTAGTTAGGAGAGCTGGGTTTCCATGGCACTTTGCAAGTAGTCCCCTCATGCGGTATGCTTTAAGCAGTATATTAACGCTTATGCTTTCACAGCTGTTTCTTGCATCGTTTGTGTTTAAAAGAATGTAGAATGTCAAAGTGAATTACAAAAGCAAAGGGAGGTTTCAACTATGCATGAGAGTTAGAAAAAAGTATGGAATATATTTTAGTCGTGCGTGTCAGGAATATATATCGTAATTATAGGATATGTCTTTATCGTTTGATGTGCCAAGGTTAACTAAATATGAAGAGTGTAAAATAGAAATACTACGAAAAATAGCAAATAAGAAAACACAAAGTCCCGGAAGCACACAGCAGACGTTAGACCGCTATTAAGGACATTAGAAAAGCAAAAAAAAGTAGAAGCGAGGTAGCGTTTTAGAGCTCACTGATTGCGTGGTCACCGAGAAGAATAGAAAGGGGAAGAGATGAGTACGTCGTAGCAGGGTTAGACGTTCCCTGAAAGGCTGGTGTGCCATCGTGAAAAGTCGATAAAAGCGATCCCTTAGACATTTGTTCTTTTGTGCCGGAACAATGGTCTTTTTCAGTTTTCTGGTAAGGCTGGTGTAGGAGCACGGTTGACCTTTTAGCTTCAAGAACTCGAAGCTTATACCTGCCAAATCGTGCTGTCTTGGAGATTGCTCGGGAAGAATCCATTTTTAGCCTCTTAACGGGCTTTTCGCCTAGTCTGCAGATGGCTTCCTATTCATTAGTGAGATCCCTTCTGAAGAAACAAACCCTTTCACAAGAAAATGTACGCGCAAGGCAATAAATATATCAAGAAGACAGCAAAGCGAAAAAAAGAACGGTACACCACTCACTAAAATGGTTGAAAAGAAAACACAGCCTTCCAGGATAAACAAAACGAAGGTAAACTTGGGGGTAAAGTGCGTCGTTTCACACATGTGTTGTAGCTGCCGCTACGAGTGCGTGCGAGAAAAGGACACAGCAAAACACACGGAGTGCACACTATGAACATTTTTCTCAGCAGAACGATGTAGCCTTATGTACCAATATAGAACTACATAGCGCTTGACAAAAAGTACATATCAATACGAAACACTTAAACACGTGTTGTGCTACTGAGATACGTTATTTTCTTGCTCGATAGAAAAATACACGCCTAGCTTACACATTGCTATTTGAGACCGGGGTATTATGTGCCTCAAACAATTATGCGCAACATTTTTAGGTGCTATTTGAGATTGTGATGCACTTTGGAAACTCATCTGAGCAGCCACCACTGTTGCAATGAAGTGAAAGCCGTCCTCCCCCGTCTTGTTGATTGATTGATATGTGGGGTTTAACGTCCCAAAACCACCATTTGATTATGAGAGACGCCGTAGTGGAGGGCTCCGGAAATTTCGACCACCTGGGGTTCTTTAACGTGCACCCAAATCTGATCCCCCGTCTTGTTTGTCACATTGTTAGCACATTCGCGAAGCCTGTCGAGCAACCACCAGTTTGTCCTACACGTAGTAACGGTCACATGTTAAAGCAGTTATGTTGAAAAGACCTTCACCGCAGTTCACATTTTTCGTTTCTTGTTTGTTTGTACACTGAATTTTTAAGAAAGGGAAAATGGGACCGCGTGGACTGCGTGCTCCGGTGGGCTCTGGCAGCGCGTTCAAGTGGGAGCGAAAGCAACTACAACTTCTCTTTGTGTCATCTCGACGCGAGCAATACAAGCAGTCAATGAAGATATGAAACCAGAGGCAAGATACCAATGCCCTCCCCCTACAAGGCGATTACTGGCCTCTTGACTATTATTCTTCAAAAGGGAGGCGGTTACAGTCTTGCCGCTGGTTTCATATCTGTATCACCAGTGACTGCTTGTTTCGCTCGCCTCGAGATGACGCGAAAAGAGGCTGTGGTTGCTTTTGCTCCCGCTTGAACACGCCGTCGGAACGCGCAGGCGGTGCTATGTTTTCTTTTATAAATTTGGGACTATACTTGCGAATAAGAGACACCAATTGCTTTGTAGCAGTTTCAGAATAACGAAACCAGCAACAATAAAAAAGAAAATTCTGTACAATGTTATTGTTATTCAAGTCTGTAACAGAGGTAGAAAATATTTGTAGTAATTAGAACATTAGCAATTAGAAATTAGAAAATAGAAGATAATTTAAACATTTGTGCGACGGACTCTCAATATTCAAAAACTATGCATTTTAGCCACCTCTTTGTCGTACCAGTCATTCCCGTCCCTTCTTCTTCCCAGTGCCTCTAATGAAAGCACATGTATTGTTTGGTACCTGTTATCTTCTACTCTACTGCTTTAGACCGCGTAATAATAGTTTGCAACTGCACAATCAAACAGAAGGCAGCACAGTCTCAGAAAGTTATTTAGTACATTTTCTTCTATATAAAGGCTTGGAATAGAGGAATTCCAATAGGTTACATTATTTACAAATTATAGTTTCACGCAGTTATTGAGGTTTCATACATACGCTATCCTGATGCTGGGATCGCATACATCAGCTCATAAGACGAAGAGGCTGTCGCAGATATTGAGTCCCAGAAAAATGGTTCATGAAGAGCGCAAAGCTTCTGCGAGTTCTAAGCTCTAAGTCATTTCGTTCTGGAATGATTGCGACAGCACTTCATTGCACGCCTCGTGGTTCAAGTTTTTCATCGCAGAGAGGAGCGTATTTCACAGTACGCCTGCCTCAAAGCGCATATACATATAGAGCCACATGACGGGGGCAGAAATAGCGGATTCCTCGGCCTCCACCAACCACCATGCGTCTATTATTCTGATAAGCAGAGACCTGACACACAAACGAAGTGCACACGAGTCATCTGAAACCAGAGGCGCGAAAGGCCATTAATTTCCCGCTACTTCTTTTTACAACTTTTGAGAAGTAACAGTCGAGGATGTATCCCTCTTTTTTATTTTGCAGCGATATATTGCGCTGATCAACATGGCATATACTGGCTTCCAAGCCAAGTTTCGCAGCGACTAAACTACAGCTGGCGTGCAGAAGTTCCGAGGCCGAATAATAGGTCTGAAAGATTGATGTGAACGCAAAAAAATATTAAAGAAAATACCGCAGTAGCACTGCGACATCCGGAAACGAGGATAGATGGTGGAGTTGTACTCAGAACAAAACTCATTTCGCACGCCATGGTCGAACGATAAGTGAGAAGTTATGCTCCGTTATCCCACGCTAGAAAAACAAAAACGAATTGTGAAGAAAACGAAAATAAAGGTGCTCGTGCGGTGTAGATGGTGACCGAGAAAGACAGAGAGTGAGAAAGTAAAACGGCTTTACCAGCCTGCTGCTGACAGACTTTGGAACAATCGCTATTCTCATCCGTTAGTTTAACTCTTTCAAACTTGCTTTTGCTGGTTGGTGTCCAGCCTGCTGCTGACAGACTTTGGAACAATCGCTATTCTCATCCGTTAGTTTAACTCTTTCAAACTTGCTTTTGCTGGTTGGTGTCCTACTTTCAATCTTGGTTTAATGGGTTACAGCCATGCACCTCTATTCCTCTGTTATGGTTAGTAAGAAACGACAGTGTAGAAAACAAAAAAAAAGCCATTCATGTTTATGCTGCGCACTTCTAAAGACAATTTTCCCACCATCATATTGCAATACCGCTACTATGCAGACATTTCATTGAAATGCAGCTACAATTTCGTCGATATTTTATTCGCACAAACGGGCAACGTAATGAAGCGTGAGTTGGCGCAGAATGACGGCTGAACGAAGAAAAACGAGTTGTCAAATACCCGATACTAGCTGCGAGAATCGAGAGTATTTCCCAAGAGACGACGAGGAGGGGTGCTTTCTAGAGGTAAACAAGCGGCGAATTCGAGAACAGCGTCTGTTTCCTGTTTGCCAGTCACGTATACAGGGAGAGCTTCAGCTGCCAGTTTCTGGCTGCCAGCTCACAAACAGCACGCGTGAGCTTTGTCTGTGTTTGCTGTAGTATAAGCCTCTACAGCATCCATGGCGTAAAGTAAGAACTCTACAGCTGGCAAGATACTATTTGTTTCTGCCTTTTTTTTCTGACTGCAGCCCACCTTTTTCATCTATCTTAAGTGGCATGTTTTTCAATTCACGCATTTTGAGTAAGCTTATTGGAGCAATGGAAGTGTTCGTTCTTCATATTGGGTCTCTGTTTGTGGGTAAACCATTGTCTGGTAGAACTAACTGTTTAGGGCTAGTGGTTTTTGTCACCTGCGCAACAAGAAATGCGAAGCAACACACGTGCACCAGTTCTTAGGACTGCACTTGATTGCGTATTCCTGTGTATTTTTCTTTCTGCAAACATTTCAGACACGGTTGAACTACACTGGAAACTTCGTCAGGTACGTCGACACAACTCAATCAGCCACTGGCTGAAAGACTGCCAGCCCATGCAGTTGCATCCTAATTATACACTAATGCGCCTGTACAAAGAACAAAGCGCTTAACCGAAATACGTTTAAAGTATTCGGTTACCATCAATAGCATTAGAATAACCTGAGTCATAAACCAATGCACACTACGTCACGAAGCACACATTTTTTTTGTGAGACTATTGTGTTTCTACATAACTAATGCCTTGTTGGACAAACACTTGTATTATTATTATTTGCGACGTATAAAGTCACTTATCACAGCATAGTATGAATAATTTAGTTTGACAGTAGCTTAGGCTAGTTTAGTTGTAGCTCTTAAAGCCCCTATTTCTTACTAACACTTTACCTATGTTGCTTCTTAGGCCGGCTCATGCTGCGCTCCAGTACTCTTTGTGCTCGGTGCGTTCAACTTTTTCTCTTCCGAACACCTCCCGCAGGCAAGCCCTTTGTATACTAACTGTCTGCATTGGAAGTCACGATCATACTCCAACTATGGCCATTCCAATACTTTCATTCATGCCAAATGTTCTTATTATTCCTATTACTGCGTGCACTAGTCATTATTCATGCGCGTGTTTTTTACAGCGAAAGCTGTTATGAGATCACAACCGGGTCACGCGCAGTCGCCCGCCGCCACCACCACAGGTGTTCGTAACCAGATCGCAAAAAATCACAACAAATCCTAGCATCAATGACACAGTGGGGCTCAACTCTGGGTACACTGGGTGCCAGGTCAGCATTCCACCACTGAGTCCCACCGGTGCTTGGGACTTGTTGGCAAACTTGCCTTAGGCAGGCTTGATGTCGGTAAAGCAACCGCTTTCATACGACTTAAAAAGCGTTTTAAAACAGTGAAAAAACAAACAGTCGTAGCACAATGCGAATAACATAATGAGTAGGTCGTCCATTGCTCCAACACATTACAAAAGCTTGTTTTGTTCAGCTAATTACTGTGGTGCTTCCCACTTCAGGCATAGTTTATCATCGTCGTCAGCCACTGTATGAACGATTGGCACAAAATTCATTGAAGGTGTTTAGCGGATACCATGGTTCTCAGAAAAATAACGAAAAATAGCATAACAAATGCCAGCCTACTACATACCTTAAAGTTTGTATTATTAATGCCGTAGTGGGTATCAAGAAAGTGTGCTTGCAGCGGTTACGCAATGGTTGGTTGGTTGTTCCTAAGAGTCCTGGCGCAACCCACCACGGGGGATCCGCCACGAAACGGACGGTACCTCATTTGGGACATAGAATTGCTTTTCCAGCCGGGATATTTAGATAGAGTTGTTTTAACAAAGAACAGACAGGTAAATGATCTATATGAAATAAAATAAATAAAGGTAATAAAACATAAAAACGAGTAAGCTAATATGGTTTGAAATAAAGTGAATTTATGCCTCAGCTTATCATCCTATACGTTTTGTTGCCTTTAGAAAATCGCATACGGCCTCGCAAACGTTCCTGTGGCTAAATACCTTTTCAGTTGCTCCAAAGGAGAGAACCACCGGAAGAGATAAACTTAGAGCCATCCTACGGAGAGGTTCTCCTGACAGTCTGAACTATTGATTTGTATATAACCTGCATGCTAAGAGGAAATGATGAAGGGATTCACTCTCATTGAAGTGGAGGCATATGGGAGACAGTACCAGACCGAAGCTGTGAAGATAAAAATTCAGGGGGGGGGGATGGGGGGAGACTCGACATCATATTCTCGTAATCGATATGTCCGCCATTCTAGAAGAGCACCATCAATTTTTCCAGGGGTACTTGAGGTGAGAAAAATCAGATGTTGCAAAGCGAGAATTTTTCAAGTGATCTGATATGACAAATTTAGCAAAGTGCTTCATGGCGATAAATGTTAGCGTAAGCAATATAAAAATTATGGAATAAATATGTGAGGCTGTGGCAAGTACGTCTGCATATTCATTGAGGGATGTCCCGGCATCCACACAAAGCGAATGAGTCGTAAATACCTTGGGGCGAGGGCGTTAAAAAATTGGCAGATCCTACGTATGGTGGGAACCGTTGATATGCGCAGCACAAATGAGCGATGTTCATATGTCACTTTAAAATCAGCACAACGTTACGAGGTGAACGTAAATGATGCCGTACATGACTTCCGAGTCATGATTATCATGTTTGGATGTGTCGTTTACCTTCGTCATCCATTCACGTCACGTGATACCAAATTTATTATATGTGGAGCTAGCGAAACGGCCGCGAGCAGGCTATGAGCGTGGTATGTTGTCACGTTCTTACATGACACGCGTGTCAGAATTATGTTTGCACTAGTCTTATAGTACGTCATCCAACGACGTCACGTAATACCAAATTTGGTATATGTGGAGCTAGCAAAACGGCCGCGAGCGCATAATGAAAGGCCCAATATACTCCAATGTAGCGTTGACGCGCGCGCACGCTTGGCACAGCGTCGCTACGTTAGCAAAACGCGAGCACTCTATAGCCTGACGCCAGGCGCAGCCAGCGTCCGTCGGCGCAGCCCGACGGCAACCGGCGCGAAATCCGACATGCTGCATTTCGCGCCTATGCGTTAACCAGACAACACTGCATCTCCGTCTTTTGATAACGGAGGGATGCCGGACGCGCAGAAGCGCACATGCGTCAAAGCAACGCAGCACGGCACGCACCTGCGAGTATATGGCAACACCAGTGCCTGGCGTGGCAACACCGGCGTGAAGCGACGAAATGAACGCCGGCGTGCACACGCACAGCGTCACGTCGAAATCTATTGGCGCCTTGACTGTGGCATGTAGTCATCTTCTCACATGACACGCATCTCGTGATTATCATGTGTGCACCAATCACATACCTGTGTGATTCATTGGCGTCACGTAATACCAAATTTGGCATGTGTGAAGCTAGCGAAATGGCCGCGAGCGCATCATTAGTGTGGCATGTACTCATGTTGTTACATGACACGTATGTGTGATTCTCATGTTTGGATGTGTCATTTACCTATGTCGTCTGCTCGCGTCGCGTAATACCGAGTTTGGTACATGCAAAACTAGCGAAACAGCCGCGACCCGCATCATGAGCGTAGCATGTAGTCATGTTGGTACATGAAACGCATTCCATGTTTATCATGTTTGCACTGTCAAGGGTTGGAAGAAGAAGGTCGCAGAAAGAAGTTCCAGATGATGGCATTCCACCGCTGCCATCACTTGTTGCTGCTCGAAAGGAAGGTCGCTGATGGCATCCCACCGCTGCCATCAGTTGTTACGGGTCGGAAGGAGGAACGCAAGAGGATACGCAAAACAGGAACATGTTTAATGGGATTATTTATACATATATACACAAAAGAAGGGATAGTGGTTTCACAAACCACGAGCGTGGTGGTTGAACGTTACATAGTTCAGAGCCAGGTTCAGAGCGACGTTCAGCACTCTGCCGCGTCGTTTTATGCCCTGTCGGGCTCCTCCTCTCCGAGTCGAACACCAATCACGCACACACAGGTGAGGGGGGCGAGCATGCACGGTCCACGTGAACACTGCACTGTGGTGGCGCAAGCAGGGCTCTTCCTCGTCGTGGGTGTGCCGCCACTCGAGAGTTCCCACGATCCTGGCAGCATACTTCAAAGGGTCCGCCGATTTTGTTCGCTCAATTAGCGGGGTGATTTGCGGTGGCCGTCGGTCTCCTCCAGGAAGATGCTGTCTTTGTTGGCCTCTCTCGAATGGTTAACGGCGTCTTGGCGACACGACGTCTCGTCCTCCGGCTAGCACGTACAATGCCTGACGAGCATAGGCAGTCGGCCGGTCGGCTTGGTGATTGGGGATCAAAAGGGAGCGCCGCTCCTCTGTCAGCTCCGGCGCCGGCCACGCCAGCCCTCCTGTCGCCCGACGAGTCGACGAGGCCATCAGTCACGCTGCTGACAGCGTCCGTCAGACTGGCCGCCGAAGGGATTGAGAGACGAATCTCCAGGCCAAACAACAGCACCAGTATCATACCTTCGTCATCCATTCACGTGCCGTGAAACCAAATTTGGTAAATGTGACGCTAGCGAAACGGCCGCAAGCGCATCATGAGCATGGCATGTAGTCATGTTGTCATTTTTATGTTAGGGTCTGTCTTTTGTGTGCGGCGAGTTGGGCGGGTTGGTAAAGATGCATGACTACGAAATCTTAGCGCCAAAAAAACACAGAGACAAAAGAAAGAAACGTAGACAACACGAGCGCTAACTTCAAACCAAGTTTATTAGGAAACACACATGAATATATACGAACTCAAATCTCAGAAATCTCACGCCTTCTTTTTTAAACAATGTCATACAAAAACAAGAAATGTATTATCAGGAAATAAACAGGTAAACGCGCATGAGTAACTGGAACCAAGAAAACTTAGAAAAACTTAACAGCCCCCCGAAAAACCCTACAAACGAAAAAACATCAACTGCGCAGGCTTAACTCGGTGAAACTATGAAAACGTGCTCATCAGGAATGAAAATTCTTTATCGTGAAGGAGCACAGACGGTTGACTCACGCATTTATCGCCATGTTTTCGGATGATGCAGGCCTCAACTAATTCACGGGTTAGCTGCTCTCTGTGACGAAATAGCACAGCTGTTTTTTCGAACATTGGTGTGCAGCCACACTGACGGCAATGTAATGCCAAGTGGGATGACGGTGTGCCTTTCAAAGAGCTATGGTGCTCGCGTAGACGGATATTAAGACACCGCCCAGATTGGCCCACGTAAACGTGTCCGCACGAAAAGGGCGTCTCGTATACCACCCCTTTTACACAAGACACGAAACGAATGCCATGTCTCATTGTGCACTTGCCTTTTTTACCACTATTTTTATTTTCACGGTGCTGCAGTCTCGGGCAAATTTCCTTCAGTTTACTTTTGGCTGAAAACACCACGTTGACGCCAAAGCGTGCCGCCACTCTCTTAAATCGGTGGGACACTCCGTGAATATAAGGGATTACCGAGAAAGGCCTGCTCCCTTTGCATCGATCCGTCGGCGCCAGTTTACCACCTGCTCTTAAGGTTTTAAGCAACCTTTCACTAACAGCGGCTATAACAGCATCAGGGTACCCTGCCTGCCGCAACTTAACTGCTTGTTCCCACATGCTTTGTCGCATCAAGTGCGGGCATGACTTTGAGATGGCAGACCGGATACAGGAGCTGGCTATTCCGTTCTTTACAAGTCTGGAGTGACCAGACTGGTAGTCGAGCAAGCCCTTTTGAGACCTTGGTTTATATCGCCAGCATAAACTATCAGGGCTAAATGCTAACTGGAGGTCTAAATACTGCAAAGCATCGTTCCGGGGCAACTCACACGTGAACGTCAAACCGTGCCCTTGCTCCCTGAACACCTTCGTTACATTAATCATTTTTCTGATAAAATCACACCTGTCCACGAAAACCAAGTAATCGTCAACATAACGAAACACTTTGATTGCCAGATCAAAAAGACTACCCTGTATAGCCCTGTCCACCTTTGCCAAAAATATTGTGCTCAGAATAGGCGCGACACAAGAACCGATACATACGCCAGATTTCTGAGCAAATACTTTCCCTTTCCATGTGACGAGTGTCGCTTCCAGGTAACACCTCAGTACCTCGAGGAACCCCTCAACTGACACACCTGAACGAGAGGTGAACTCATGTTCGTCCTCTTGAATCCCAATACACTCCTTTACACTCTGCAGAAGAGGGGCTTGCGGTAAGGAGTAGTAAAGATCCTCGATGTCGAGGCTAAATGCCCTTAAGCCTACCGAGTCGTTGTTCCTAAGAAAATCTACGAGCCAATCCGAACTGGCCACTTGAAAAGGGTCATCCACAACAAGAGATTCAAGGTTCTTTTGAAGATATCGGGACACTATTTGAAGCCAAGTGTTCCTTTCAGAAACTATGGTACGGAAGGGAATGTCTGGCTTATGAGTCTTAGCGGTAAAGAAAACATCTAGAGTATCACCCATTTCTTTCTTTACCTTAATGACCAGTTTATCTAAACTTAGGCTTTTGAGCAGTTCCACTGCTTGTTTTTTTACCTTGGAAGGGTTGTGCGACACTTCGCGAAAATTCTTGGCAATAGCCACGCTTCCTTTCTCGGAAAACAAACCACGAGTCAGAACCACAAAGAACCCTTCCTTGTCGGACACTACACAAGTGAGGCCAGAGGAATGCAAGAAATCAACAACCGAAGACATGACAATATCATGCACTCGCCTTGGTCTATGCTTAAGCAGAACATCGGTGCACTCCGCCACACAAGTAGTCCTGCTGTCCTCGGGCACTCTTCGAGCCACGGACCTTGAAACCGATACCAGTTCTGCCGGGCGAAGGGCCGGTTCCACACAAAACTTGGGACCTTTACTCAACACATCCAAGTGCTTGACTGGCACATCACATTCACTCAAGTTGAGCACCTTGGTCTCCGAAGTTGCCTTAGTTCTTGTTCCCGAGGACAGCAGGACTACTTGTGTGGCGGAGTGCACCGATGTTCTGCTTAAGCATAGACCAAGGCGAGTGCATGATATTGTCATGTCTTCGGTTGTTGATTTCTTGCATTCCTCTGGCCTCACTTGTGTAGTGTCCGACAAGGAAGGGTTCTTTGTGGTTCTGACTCGTGGTTTGTTTTCCGAGAAAGGAAGCGTGGCTATTGCCAAGAATTTTCGCGAAGTGTCGCACAACCCTTCCAAGGTAAAAAAACAAGCAGTGGAACTGCTCAAAAGCCTAAGTTTAGATAAACTGGTCATTAAGGTAAAGAAAGAAATGGGTGATACTCTAGATGTTTTCTTTACCGCTAAGACTCATAAGCCAGACATTCCCTTCCGTACCATAGTTTCTGAAAGGAACACTTGGCTTCAAATAGTGTCCCGATATCTTCAAAAGAACCTTGAATCTCTTGTTGTGGATGACCCTTTTCAAGTGGCCAGTTCGGATTGGCTCGTAGATTTTCTTAGGAACAACGACTCGGTAGGCTTAAGGGCATTTAGCCTCGACATCGAGGATCTTTACTACTCCTTACCGCAAGCCCCTCTTCTGCAGAGTGTAAAGGAGTGTATTGGGATTCAAGAGGACGAACATGAGTTCACCTCTCGTTCAGGTGTGTCAGTTGAGGGGTTCCTCGAGGTACTGAGGTGTTACCTGGAAGCGACACTCGTCACATGGAAAGGGAAAGTATTTGCTCAGAAATCTGGCGTATGTATCGGTTCTTGTGTCGCGCCTATTCTGAGCACAATATTTTTGGCAAAGGTGGACAGGGCTATACAGGGTAGTCTTTTTGATCTGGCAATCAAAGTGTTTCGTTATGTTGACGATTACTTGGTTTTCGTGGACAGGTGTGATTTTATCAGAAAAATGATTAATGTAACGAAGGTGTTCAGGGAGCAAGGGCACGGTTTGACGTTCACGTGTGAGTTGCCCCGGAACGATGCTTTGCAGTATTTAGACCTCCAGTTAGCATTTAGCCCTGATAGTTTATGCTGGCGATATAAACCAAGGTCTCAAAAGGGCTTGCTCGACTACCAGTCTGGTCACTCCAGACTTGTAAAGAACGGAATAGCCAGCTCCTGTATCCGGTCTGCCATCTCAAAGTCATGCCCGCACTTGATGCGACAAAGCATGTGGGAACAAGCAGTTAAGTTGCGGCAGGCAGGGTACCCTGATGCTGTTATAGCCGCTGTTAGTGAAAGGTTGCTTAAAACCTTAAGAGCAGGTGGTAAACTGGCGCCGACGGATCGATGCAAAGGGAGCAGGCCTTTCTCGGTAATCCCTTATATTCACGGAGTGTCCCACCGATTTAAGAGAGTGGCGGCACGCTTTGGCGTCAACGTGGTGTTTTCAGCCAAAAGTAAACTGAAGGAAATTTGCCCGAGACTGCAGCACCGTGAAAATAAAAATAGTGGTAAAAAAGGCAAGTGCACAATGAGACATGGCATTCGTTTCGTGTCTTGTGTAAAAGGGGTGGTATACGAGACGCCCTTTTCGTGCGGACACGTTTACGTGGGCCAATCTGGGCGGTGTCTTAATATCCGTCTACGCGAGCACCATAGCTCTTTGAAAGGCACACCGTCATCCCACTTGGCATTACATTGCCGTCAGTGTGGCTGCACACCAATGTTCGAAAAAACAGCTGTGCTATTTCGTCACAGAGAGCAGCTAACCCGTGAATTAGTTGAGGCCTGCATCATCCGAAAACATGGCGATAAATGCGTGAGTCAACCGTCTGTGCTCCTTCACGATAAAGAATTTTCATTCCTGATGAGCACGTTTTCATAGTTTCACCGAGTTAAGCCTGCGCAGTTGATGTTTTTTCGTTTGTAGGGTTTTTCGGGGGGCTGTTAAGTTTTTCTAAGTTTTCTTGGTTCCAGTTACTCATGCGCGTTTACCTGTTTATTTCCTGATAATACATTTCTTGTTTTTGTATGACATTGTTTAAAAAAGAAGGCGTGAGATTTCTGAGATTTGAGTTCGTATATATTCATGTGTGTTTCCTAATAAACTTGGTTTGAAGTTAGCGCTCGTGTTGTCTACGTTTCTTTCTTTTGTCTCTGTGTTTTTTTGGCGCTAAGATTTCGTAGTCTGTCTTTTGTGCTCGCCAGCATATCATGCCATACCATACGAGTTTTGCAACATGCCATGTAAACGAAAGCACCGCAAGAGTTGCACGACAATGAAATGTAAATCATGTCATTCATGACATACATATCACGATTTTCATGTTATGACTTGTCAAATATGTTCTCCATGCTGTCATGTTATGTCATACCAAGTTTTGTATCGCTACCATTATTGAAACGGCCAGAAGAGCTAAAAGTAAAAGTCGTAGGCGGTTAGTTAGTTAGATAGATAGATAGATAGATAGATAGATAGATAGATAGATAGATAGATAGATAGATAGATAGATAGATAGATAGATAGATAGATAGATAGATAGATAGATAGATAGATAGATAGATAGATAGATAGATAGATAGATACGCCCAAAGTCACCGAAGTTCGCTGAGAAATGCTTCGCATTTAAAATAAAACGCCTCCTGACAGGATTTGAACTCGCCACCTTCTGATTAAGAACTGAGTTCACTACCCACTACGCCCCACCAGAACGCACATGGTGGGTTGAAAAATGACTATTTATCTGAACAATGCACCGTTCAACTTCACGTTTACAAATCGCACAGTCAAGACTGACACATTATTCCTTTCGAAATAACAATTGCGTCTTAATTAGA
The DNA here is from genome assembly GCA_013436015.1 of Rhipicephalus annulatus. Lineage (NCBI taxonomy): Eukaryota > Metazoa > Arthropoda > Arachnida > Ixodida > Ixodidae > Rhipicephalus > Rhipicephalus annulatus. The sequence goes on from WOVY01009273.1 coordinate 277,928, forward strand.
CAGTGACGAACGGCTTCCGGGCACCTAATGACGTGCGGTTATTAGCAAGAGCGCAAAGTTTTTGAAGCATCCACATCTTAACTCAGGAAAATCTCAAATAGACTGGAGGAGCAGCCACAGATTGTCAGCTGTTGCTGCCGATATTTTTTTTGCTTTGATAGTCGGTTCTCGCACTTGCTACTGGTCAACATTTACAGATAATGTAAAATGTCTTGTTCTGTAGATATTCGTGCACACGAGTGAATATTGACTTTTTTTTTTCGCGCAAGGGACGATGTAGCAGTACACATTCGTTGTGCCAGATTACATATTTGCAGTTATATCGATACCTGCAACTAAGAACCCGCCGAAGAAATTACTAATGCAGTCCACTGAAAAAGTATGCCAGTGTGTTAGTTCACTAAGACGTACCAAATAACCAACTCAAAATTGCGTGTTCTGGCATACGAGTCTGAGAAGTACCGGCTCCTGCGCTCAGAAGGTAGCTTTCGGTGACAGCCTAGGTTGCTGAAAGCACGACACATCGATCGTCGCCGCTCCTTGTGCGGGCACCACACACGCGAATAAATGATCTATTTAGCCTCAGGGGTGTCTCCACTGTACTTTACAGTCATTCTTACACTTTATAATTGTGCCTACCTAAAGTTAAAAGCGCCGGCAGCACGTACACCGACGCGGCCGGCACGATGGGCCTCGCTGGGACGGCGCACTGGGTAAGGCTGCTCTTGAAGCAGCAGAGTTACGATGCTTGAAGGTTTTGCATAACTGTTACCTAAACTCTACCTGAAGTAAGTGGAAGGTCAATCAATTCCAGAAATGCATTTACGAAGTAGCGATGCCGAGCGACAGCCGTTTTTTCTGGCCTCCGCTGGCAGTATACAGCGGCCGTGCCAGTGTTCAGATATATGCAGTTATATCAATACCAACAATTAAAAAAATGCACCCATAAAAATACCAATGAAATCCGCTGAAAACGCATGGCAGGGAGTCAGTTCACGAAGGCGTACCAAATTACCAACTGAAAATTGCGTGCTGTTACATATCAGCCAGAGAAGTGCCGGCTAAGTGCGGTCGGCAGCTTTCGGTGACAGCCTGCGTAGCTGAAAGCGCGATGTTCGATCGTCAGCGCTCCTTGTGCGAACACCGACACAAGACCAATATAGTTGATTTAGGTTCATGGATGTCTAAACTATACTTTACAGTTATTTTCACACTTTAAAGTTGTGTGTACACGAAGCAAGAAGCGCCGGTAGCCTACATACCAACACGGCCGGCACGACAGGTTTAGCGCTCGCTGGGCCGGGCACTTGGTAAGACCACTCTCGACGCGGTGAGTTGGGATGGTTGAAGATTCAGCATTCGAGCTTCGGAACATTTCCAACTCTTACCTGGAGTAAATAGAAGGATAAGCATGGTCAGACATACATTTATGTGGTGTGGACGAATCGAACGAATGATTTTTTTTCTCGCATCCGCTGGGAAACCTTGCAAAGCGATCGAGAGAGCTCATTTACGTTTCATCAACTTTGCGGCCAAAAAAATTTCCTGTTTCTGTTAGGAGTGGCGTGCCGCTCCAGGCTTACAAACACTGCAACTTGGAATCGTCACAGCAATACACGGATGATGCGAATATGGACGGTATACGCGGGGACTTATGCGAAAAAGGTGCATTATGATTGCTGCGATACGTACGTGTGCCGCAAACATTACGTATGCACGCTATCTGTTAGTTTAAAATTTCTCCATGCCGCCAAATCAAGCGTTTTATATTCAACGACACTGAAACATACCACGGCACACGCTAAAATAACGTGCGCGCTGCGCTGGTAGAAATAGTGCGTGCTCCAGTATTCACCTGCGCTTGCCAGTAAAATTCCAGCGCTTGCAGTGCTTCGCAGTGCACACCAGCATCATAGCGGTTGAGCCAGCGCCCTTACCAGTGCGACACAGCTTTTTCCTAGAGCGCCCAGCGAAGTGCCAGTGTTTACAAGTCTGTACCAGTGTCTCCAGCGTGTACCAGTGCCAAAAAACGTACTGGCCTCAAGCTGTTTTTGCAATAGGGATATTAGGCACAGTAGTGAGTTACACATGGACAGACAGTCTGAAAGAATGATAGCATCTGTTATTGATTAAGGCAATTTTCATAATGCTAAGAAAAATAAAAGTATTTCGCTTGATAAACAGGTGTAAAAATGGATAAACCTATTGAAATAGACCAATCCAACACTGAAGATGCCATTCTGACTCCTGCCTTATCTTCTCACACTGAAGCATCAGTTGCTATAACAATCTTTATTTTTAATTTTGCCAGGTGGTCTTTCAAAATCGCATTTAGGTATCTATTGGGGACGTTTTTGCAATTATTAGAAAATGTATTGTGCCATTTTATTTTCAATATTTCAATAGGTGTTCTTATTACTAGTACCTCACGAATGTTAACTTGTAATCCTTCCAAGAGCTTCTGTAGAACGATGATTTGTTGGTGCCTTAATCTAAACAACTGTTGGTTGAAAAAGAACGCCGGCTTCTTATTGAAAGTATATTGCGACCTCCTCTGTGGGGACGCATATATTTTTAGGAAGGTACGAACTACTAGAATTTCGAACCAGGCATGAATAGAAGGCAGGCGCGCTTCTTCATATAAAATAATTATTGTGACAAATTCAGGAAGCCCAGGAAATAATCGTAACGCTTAGTGTTCTAGAAGTACCAGTGGTCTAATTTTGTTGACAGGCGCTCCAGAATACAAGACACAGCCAAACTCCATTATCGGGTGACTATACATACAATATATCATGACCAGCACATCACGACGTAAACCAGAACCTTTATTGTTGAGTCTACAAAGCATCCCAAGCACCCGTGCTCCTTTAGCTGCCATATTTACTATATGTGGACTCCAATTTAGGTTTTCAGTATAGTTCACTCCTAAGTTTTCAATCGAAATTCCTTGCGGGATAGAGTCCTGTCTGTGTAGTACGGAAATATTCACTGAAACACTTATCGGAAAAAAAACTACGACTGCACTTTTTCTGACGTTTAATGATGGAATAATGTCGTCTAAACATGTGTCCAGCAACGTTCATATAAAACAGTAGCATCTGATATAGTGTATGTATATTTGCAGCTGTAGCAAAAAAATGCAATTTCGTCAGCGTATACATGCACCTGTAAATCATGTTGTACTGAAATTGTGAACAATAGAACAGTAAATAATTATGGTGGCAGAACCGAACCTTGGGGGAGACCTCTAGTTTGCTTATACCCTAAACAAGACACGTCAAATGGAAAGCAGTACAACTCTCTATTTTTTAGAAAGGAGTAAACCCATGCGACGAAGTAATTTGGTAAAGCGAAGTGCGTTAACAAATTGATTATTTTAACGTCTTCCACACTGTCGTATGCTTCTACAATATCTGAAGTGTTTAAGGGGGCATCCTGTTTCTCAGAACGAGCTAGTTGTATCCTGCTTTCCAAATCAACATGGTCAAAACAAATAGAGCCGCCACGGCTGGAACGTAATTTGACATGGGCTTGAAATTGTGTTTTCGTTTAACCATTTATCTATCTTAATGTGTAGAATTGTTTTGATTAGCTTTGCCAGATTAGATGTGAGTGGAATAGGCCTAATGTAATCCAAAGTAAACCCAGCTCCATGTTTTTTTAATAAAGGAAATATTTTTGGAATTCTCCGCTACGGGGGAATCCACGAATGTCTAATGAATTCCACCAGAACTTGGAGCATATTTGGGCAATATTTTGACAGACTCTGCTATTTCGGACGCTGTAACTCCTTGAAAGTCATTGCTTTTAACAGAACATGGCGAGAGGAAAAAGGAAGCAGACGTGCAGCGGCTTTCCAGCCCTTGAGAAACATTTCCCAGAAAAGTTGGCAACTCAAGTGGCGTGGGGGCTATCGATTCGAGGTTTCTTGGTGGTAAGATTAGTTTTTGGCTTTAAGGAAGTTGAAAAATGATTTCCTGTGGCAAGGAAGTGAAAGGAACTCGGAAAATTGGCTATCATAGTTATCCTTCACAGCAGCCACTGTTCGCTTAAAAACTGCAGCCGCGTATTTATAATTTGCTTCAGTTTTTAGGGCACTGATTATAGAGCAGTTTTCGCCACGCTGCTTTTCTTAGCCTGTAATGACGTGAACAATCCGAGTTCCGCCAATGATTCAAAGAACGTTGTTTAGACACCTGAACTGTGAATTTAGCTTTATTTTAACTGTGTTTAATACCATCATTGAAGTTGATAACATTACGTTCTCCATTTTCTTCGTTTCGTTTTGAGAAAGCCACACGTAGTGTCCGACGAAATGTATTGAAAATGATGTGAGAAGTGCGCTGCCTGATTACTGAAGTCACGGGACATACAAGTTCTAACATTTTAGGAAAATGGTCAATTTTTATGCCCGAGTTCAAAGTAGACCATATAGAGATACATAGGCTAAGACTACAAAAAGTAAGGTCAATCGCGAAATGAGACTGATTGCACACAATCGTGGGCAATCAATGCATGGTTAATTCATGTTAACTTATTTATAGGAACAAATCCAACAAACGCCTTGTACTCATATTTGTTCGGAATCCCACGAATTGCAATGAGAACTGAAGTCTGCTACCATTATTATGTCTTTTCTGCAAGACGAAATGACGGTATCTAAAACATTACAATTTTAAACACCAAAAAAATAACCTTTATTATTCAATAGGGAAGGTATACCGGAAAAGAGATATCTAACGTTAAAGTTTCACTTTTTAAATTTATCATCCGACCTGTAACGTTTAGCCGATGCGCAATTTTTGAAGAGATAAACACTGCTAAACCACCACCTTGAGAGAGGTGGTCAAGCGAAATGTTTGGTAGTTTTTAGGATGAAAGCTTTTCTCTTTAGAGGGCCAAGTTTCTCGCAACACTATAACATCTGTGAAAGGTGATTACAAAGACAAAAATAAATCAGTAGTTGGGGAAAAAAAATTGACCGTCGATTCCACTATGAAATTGTTAATCCACCTATATTGAGAATATATAGGCAGCATTCACTGCCTTCTGCAATAAGCTATCTTCAAAACATCCTGTTTTGATTCTATTTCTTTCTTATAGTTTTATTTACTTTTTTCTTTAGAACTCGCCGGAGATCTATGTTTTCGTGGCGACGCCCGCCAATTAATTTTTTTAGTAAAATTTCATTTGTGAGTCCTGCGAACCTGAATCAGACCTCCAATCCTAATCTTTAAAGGGGATTATTTTACGGCCACTATTTGACGGACCAGCTCTTGATGATTACAACTCTTCAAAAGGTGTTATTGTGTGGCTGGGTTTAGAAGGCCCTTTTTCTAGAGACCCTGTATTCACATCTTTAGCTGTAAAAAGCATAGAGGCTGCATCTGGAAGACTAACAAGTGATTTGTGCATTTACTATTTGGGTAAATTACTCCGTCAGCGTCACAAGATATTGTCCAATAGCTTTGTCATTGTTTTCTCAATGGTCGAGGGCATCAGTTCTGAGAGTGACGAGTCCATGATATGTTTATTACGGATCGCAGCAACAACGTACCCACGAGAGCATTCTGTGATTGCAATTCGAGTTTCGCATTCTAACGCTTTTGGTCAAATATTACCATAGTCTGGATCTCCTGTGCTCACGCAGGGCCTCTGCCATCATGAGATGGGTGAGGGCCGCCGCAGAGACAGCAAGAGCTTTCCTGAGCTGTGCATTCTTTAGAGTTGTGTTGTAGTTCACACATTGACACCGCTCTACTGATCAGCAACTCTATATACTCTGCCCAAATCACCAGCATTTGTGGCACTGCAGTGGACGAGGAGATAGTGCTTGGACCCTATATATCAGTGGCCACGATTTTATTTCTGTTTATCTAGTAGTACCAGCAAACGTAACTATCATTGACTCTGTCGGCATCTTTTGGTGTTAACGTTACGTGAACATCGAAATACTGGTAGGCCGCACCTGCTGCAGAAAACATCTCTAGAATTTCGGGTGGAGATAGGCTCGAGTCTACCCCACGAACTTAATGTTTTACACAGGCCAAGTTAGGATGAATAAAACCACTCACCGGGCAAACGATGCGCATTTTGGCAGATATGCTACGCAGGCTTGATCAGTGGAACATCGCATAATACCTCCACGACCAAGCTCTCGCACCTCGGTGATGAGTTGTAAGTGCTCGGTCACCTTCTGAAGCTCCTCGTGGATGCTTTTTGGTTGTTTGGTGTGAATAGAAGCCCCCATTTTTTCAGACCAGAGCCATGGAAAAGCTGCAAAGACCACTGCGCAAGAAAAGATCAATGGGTAAATTATCATTAGTGAGAGATGCCGCCAAGGCGCAGTTCGCCTGGCCGGGAGACACAACAGGCGTCTCCTGAAAATAAAAATTATTGAAGGTAGCGCACTGTGTTTTCCTTCCTCTGATGCCCCTGCATTTTAGCGCTCAATACGCCGTCAAGTTATCTGCCCCTTCAGCGCAGGCCTGGCGTTTTTTTTTCCTAGTGCTTGGTATACAAAAAATTGCACGTGTTTTAATGTTTATGGTGCCTTCGAAATTCCGCCAAAAATACAAATAAATTTTCTAATGCCTCCCCAAAATCTTAATTCCCTAGTTTTTTATCAGAAATTCTGCCGGAGCAAACAGCTTCCAGCTGTTCGACAACGGAACGCCAAGCGGAAATGCGGCAGCGAATTCTTGAACCAACACTCAGTTTTTCTATTTGTTATAAGCGGTACCACTTCTAAATAAATTTTACCTCGTGTAACACATGGTGCCACTTTGAAAAGCAAGTTTTCAAGTTTTTAATACGCAATCTTCGAGCTTCATAACAGTTTTGTTATTTTTTGCTGGTGGTACCAGAGACGCCAATACTGTGAAAATAATTAGCACCCTCATTCCCGTCAACAGGGTGTACCGTAACTGTGAATAACTTTTTCTTGTTGTTTGCTTCGAGCACTCCCTGACAGCAGTCACTGTCTGGCTTTGTCAGAAAAACACCAAGCTTGTGTTTAATTACGTCACAGTTCATACCTCTGCAGATTTAACCTCATTTCGTGTCTGTATACCAACAGCTTTATTTCAATATAATCTTGAAGTTTCCAGAAAGGCTTGCTTGCTTTTTATGGCAATACAATAAAAGTTTGAAGTTTGGAAGTTTCAAGTTTATTTGGTCTTTCATTTGGCACATGTATTTACACTTTTAGGGACCAATCACATTTGGTAAGGGATTCCTAAAGGCAAGAAAGCCAAATGGCTTTCAATATCGCACTCAATAAAAACTAGGAAAACGTGGCTGAGAATACCTAACTCATGTGGTTCACACTGGGCACATATTGTTTCTTGTGAAATCAGCGCATGCATAGGCCAAACCGATGTCCTTAACTGGTCTGGCATTAACGTCGCTATTTTACGTATTGTTCGTGCTACACCTGTTCAGCCGGATGCATCAAGTTTGAGGCACAAGGGACGGCTTTCAGCTCTGCCGTAGTAGACTATCGAGTATTCGAAGTCGTTAACCACTTTTTGTAGAAAAGCTACGTGTGAGTGAAAAAAAAAACTGTTTTTAGTTGGTACAATATGCCGATGCGGATTGTAATTTATGTTCATCAGAGCAAATCCCTAATGTACCAAAAAGATCGAAGCCGCTTTGAAAAAAATTAACCTAAACCACCTGAAATGTCGAAAAAATTAGATCACAATCGAGAACTTTTGTTTACCGTGTTTCATGTCTGGTAAGGCCCGCACAGATTTTTCAGTGATGAAAAAGGTATCGTGAGACTTCATATATGAAACTGCTCTATATATGAAACTGCTGGAATCAGATGGTGCACTGAGCATCTACGAGCGTGTTGAATTCTCTTCATTAAAAAGAAAAGCAGATACTTAGCAAAATTTTGCCAGCTTTTAATAATTCTTGAATCACTACTGCCTGTTGAGAGGGCCCAGGCTATCACCGAGGGTCGCCGCCTTCTCTTTTTGTCGTAACTGGCACCACCGACGATGGAGAGCCCAATGGATCTCTTTATCTTTTCACTGTAGAGTATTAAATACAGTTTTCTGAATCTCACTGCACAATATGTGGCATGTACTATATCGGGCCAATGTTACTGGCGTGTTTACGCCTTTAGGATGTATGCCTTATAACTGACACATTCGAATCAAGAATGACAAATACTGCACCAGTCATTAGTTTCCATTGTACTCTCGTCCTCTTGTTCAGTACCTGAAATATTGTGTCCTTCTACTCAAGCCAAAAGCAATATACTTGTCCGTGCAACTCAAACAGTACATCTCCTGCTTCCTTAATTTTGCAGCGAGTCACTTGAAAAACCACCCAGAACCAACCCATCATTGATAGCAGCAGATTGAACGAACAGTGTCCACAGAAAACAAACCTACATTACATGTTCTGTTTTGATGAAAAGTGGTGCGATGAACACAACGCAAAGAGTCTTCCGATATTGACTTGAGATGCCAGCCAATCTGAGGATGTTGTTGCGGCTTATTCAAAGAGAGAACCGCTCCAAACGACCAATTTCCCGACAATAATGAAATGTTGTTCTCGGACGGCGCTGTTGCTTTAATATTAATGTCATGGTAGAGTTTTCTGCTTCTATTTTCCTATTTCGAACAGTCTCTGTTTTCTGCAAAGTAAAACACTGAGAGTTATATAACCCCATTTTGCATGCACAAGTATAAGCGAAAACAGCGTAGTTTCTCTGATTTTCAACATCTGTATGTTTGATTTACCTTTCTGTGTCTTTTGGCCATTTCTTATAGTTTTCATGGTGCTGGTGGTTTGGATGCCAAATTAAAGAAGCTTTTGTAAGAAATATCTATGCATAGTTATCTAAACAGTGGCGTGGTATTTGTTGTTCTCAATACAGAGAATATTACGCAGTGTGATGATTGCTTTATTAGAATGCTGGAGATACTAGTAGCGTTACCAGTTACATAGGAAGGAAACACGCGAGTCAATCCGCTTTCAAGGGTAAGTGCTGCAAGCCACATTCGACAATTTGTCCGCGATTTCACGTTGGGGGTGCGGAACGCCCCATTATTAAGACAAAGCAGACTACATCAACTCAACCTTCCTATGCAATTCCAGCATCCAGCCAGCCTTCACCCACGCAAAATTCGCTTCTTTATCGCGCTTAGTCTGGAGTTGATTTCCCGAAAGCATATATAGTGTTAATTGGAGTGGCAGACACGAAGACATGCGATATTTGCGGAATTAAATAAAACATCCACCTTTTCGTGTGCCATCGTCCTCCATTTGCGTCGTAGCGAGAAGTACATTCCAAGAAAGCGTGGCGACGAGGTGATTGGCATTTTTGCGTGCAGAATACACTGCAAAACCATCTTCTTCCTTTGATGGCCTGCAAGGCAGCAAAGAGACTTTTGTGTTTTTCAAACGGTGGATATCTGTGAAAGCGCCTGACTTGTGGTGCATTCATGAACCATGCCGTGAATACACTCCCTCATTATGTATTTGTGCCGTCTCTTCCCTTCTGTTTTTTTTTTCTTTCGTGTACTCTCTCTGCCTCATCTCCTGGTGTAGTGCAACCAACGCAAATTTCTTCTGATTAACTTCGATATCTTGTCCGTTTATGTTATACACCTTCCTTTAGGAGGTGCTGTCATAGCTCTATAGCTGGCATGATACCATGGCTCCTCCATGAAGAGTACAATTTACGTAGTTGCAAGAATGCTTCCACACCTTACTCCTTTTACAAACATGAATGATTTATATGTGTGGTTTAACGTCCCAAATCCACCATATGATTATGAGAGACGCCGTAGTGGAGGGCTCCGGAAATTTTGACCAGCTGGGGTTCTTTAACGTGCACCCAAATCTGAGCACATGGGCCTACAACATTTCCGCCTCCATCAGAAATGCAGCCGCCACAGCCGGGATTCGATCGCGCAACCTGCGGGTCAGCAGCCGAGTACCTTAGCCAATAGACCACCGCGGCGGGGCCCTTTTTAGAAACAGATAACAACCGCGCGGTATCGTACAAGGAGCGATCGGGCAACTTCACGCATGTGCTAGAAGTAGATCTTTCCACCTGTCGCGCACTGATTGCTCAGGGACGAGTTCTTTTCGGTTGGACTGCATGTAGCGTGAGTGAGGACTTTTATGTGCCATTGTGCACATACTGTGCGACATACAGACATACAAGAAAGTCTTGTCCTGTCACCAATGAACCTGACAAAATAATCTGGACGAAGTGCACGGGGACACATCTTGGCGAAGCATGCACTCTGAGAATGAGCGACCCAGGAATTGTTTGCAACGAATGCCAGAAGATCGCAAGACCTAGTTCTCATCCAACTGGACACGAAATGTGTGCTATATTGTGAGAGCGTGCCGCCCGCATGAGGGCCAGAACGGACTACAAATAGTCTAAGAGGTGTGTACATCAAAGATGGACGCAGCGGCCTGTATAACGTGCAGTGTTATTCACGGTTTTCTACTTTAGGGTACGCATTCTTTTCGACTTATTTCTATGAACCACATGGAGGTCGCTGCTTTTGCCGCTTTTCTTCTGATCATGGCATATTCATAGACAAAATTACACTAGATGGCACACAGTTACAAGTAACTACACATCTCCCAACTTTACACAATAATTCTTTCCTCAAGATATTTGCTGCTTGCGCGGGTCACACTGCAATACACGAAGAAAGTCTCCTTACAAGTTTTCGCATTTTAGTTTCAGGGAAGGCGTGTTACTTCTCATTTGAAATTGATCAAAACTATCATGATTCACAGCAATAACCTAAAATTCTTGCAGGCTAATCTGGACCATACACATGATGCCACAAAATTATTGACAGAATACATGACGCAACAACATTGCAATTTCACCTTCGTGTGTGACCCGCACATCCGCGCAGGCACTGTTCAAGGCATACCACACACCATAACAAAGTTACACGCTCCAAACAATCCTCGCGTCATGCTTCTAGTAAACAACACTAATTTTGACTTATTCCCATTACACGTAACATATTTGGTTGTTGCAGTAAAGTGTGAAAGCCGTGACCAAACATTATTACTGATAGCTGTGTATGCCCCACCGCAAAGACCAAATGCTTCAATTCTGGGTGAGTTGCAATGCGTAGTTTTATTAATCACAGGTTGTACTGTCATCATAGCTGTAGATTTCATTCTAAGCATAGAATGTGGGGGCCGGCTATAGGGGATGTTCGCGGCTCTCAAGCAGTCCAATTCGTGAAAGCGAATGACTTAGTCATGTTGATCAACCCCATCTCTCCTCCAACTTTCACAACTTTGTATGCAGATTCATGGATGGATTTAACTATGGTTTCGCATGACCTTATTCGTGATGCTTACCATTAGAAGGTTCTCCAAACTCCTACCCTATCGGAGCACAACTACATTGAATTCTCGTTCTCGCAAACTCGTGATGCTTACCATTAGAAGGTTCTCCAAACTCCTACCCTATCGGAGCACAACTACATTGAATTCTCGTTCTAGCAAGCTTATACAAGCAGTGATAAACGATTAATCTAGGAAGAGCGAAAATTCTTAACAAATTAAAGGACGACTCTTGGTTCACAAAGATACTCGGCTGCAACATTAGGTCACCTGAAGACTTGAACATAATTATAGACAAGTTTTATATACTCCACTTTAGGCCAACGTTACTCACGGCGCATAACATCGCATAGTAAATTAGGTAATGGTTGGTGGACACCAGAATTGACAATCGAACGTAAGCGTGTTCAGACTATGTGACGACGATATCGGCGAACAGCCGACTCTCACCTTCGAGACATGTATCGAAAATTATACGTCGACGTATTCTCCACCTACAAGGATAAAATCAGGAAAGCAAAATCATCGTTTGATAAAGACATTTGTCACTTTCTTACTAAGAAATGTTTATATGGGGATGTTTTCAAAACTGCCTTTCAAAAACACCACCAAGTAACTCTCTCTTCCTCCTCTAGATTTACCTAACGGCACTCGCACAACTTCTGTAATGGAGTCCGCCCGGCTTTTACTGGAAACGGTGGTAGCAGTAGACAGCTGTTCTGAAGAAAACATGCGCCACACTATCATGCGTGACATTGTGGCTAGTCCTTACCCGTGCCACACTTCTCACCCTCCTTTTCCAGTATCCGAGATAGAGTGTGCGATGAAACTGGCCAATTCACACTCTGCTCCTGGACACGACGGATTATTCTACCTGTTCATTAAAGGATTATTTGAATACCATCCCCAAATTTTCTATTTTATATTCAATACCGCCTTAAGAATTGGACACTTCCCTCAGGCTTGGAGAAGAGGGAAAGTAATATTCATACCGAAGCCAGATCGTCCACTGAGTTAGCCTAAGGCATATAGACCCATAGTAATAAACTCTGGCTTCAGTAAAGTTTTAGAAAGACTCCTGAATGATTGTCTGTATTATTTCCTGCACAATGATCATCTTCTTCACAACAATCATAACGATTTTCCGCATAATAAAAGTGTTACTTTATCACTGTACAGAATCCGAAGCAAATTAGCTGCGTACAAGGCATACAAACTTCCTACCATACTCCAATCTCTTGATTTTGTAACAGCATTCGATAGCGTTTGGCATCCTCCAGTCTTAAACTTTTTACGCAAGCACAGGTGTCCACAAAACTTGTACTGCCTACTCAAATTCTTTTTATCGAACCACACTGTAACTTTTTCAACCAACGTCGCACAATAGACAGTTCGTACAGCCATTGGCAGCCCGCACGGATCTCTTATCAGTCCCCTACTGTAAAACATAGTAATACACAGCTTACTCAATCTTCCCATGCCACCCGGCGTACGCACCCAGGCGTACGCGGACGATAGCATCATTGTCATCACAGATACTCCAAGACTGAGAAAGTCCTGGCTTTAGTATCCGGGTGGGCGCGAGAACGAAAAATTCGACAGATCCCACGTATCTGGGAATCAACTTCATGCGAAGGACGCGGAGGCAAGGTGGCTGCGTTGTCATTTTTTATTGAGCGACACAATATGAAATGACGCTAAATATATGTACAAATGTTGCACGCAGAGACATATGTTGAAGAGTTGCAGTTGTTTATATAACCAGTTTTCCACTTGCACAATGATGCCAGCTGGAAATCTGTTTTAGCAACACCTGAAGCTGATATGAAGCGCTGATGCTCGCGAAGATGTTGGCCCTTGACACTGCTACATTAATCGATTTCAGCGCATGGCACCTCACCACAAGTGACGTTAACCCGACGTGACGGCTTTACGAAAGAAGTACATATGTAATGCTTAAAAAATTGGGTAGCTAGCACTGAAGCCACTATTGACGTTTCACGAAGATTAGCGTCTATTTGATAAGCTGTTTCAAGACCTGGAGTAGCTCTGAGTTAGAATGCTTGACTGCCACGCAGAATGCTTGGGTTCGATACCTGCTGGGATCCTGAAATTTTTTATTTGCAGTTGTCGGGTGGCAAACGCTGCTAATGTCAGTTTTTTCTTAACGCTGACATTTATTCTATATGCCTTCGTTGGGTCGACGCTACCGATATCGGGTATTGCTTAACGCGGATGCGTTAAAATTGCCCATGTGTGTTCTCGTCGTTCCTGGGTAGATACTAAGTGTGAATCACCTGTAGCACATACCAGCTTACCAGCGGCACATACCCGCCCGTGAGTATGTGCCACTCTCTGGCGGGAAGTGTTTGACGACGTACGGGACCGTATGATGACATTATTCATGTCTTGACCAGCGCGTCATATTCATCAAACTACCTTACCTTCAATCCTTCGATCGAAACACATGGAGGAAAAGAGGGCAAATGTGGGAGCAGAGGTGGAGATGATAGTGCCATGCAGCACTGAGCGTGTAACAGGAAAATTATATTTGGTGAATAAAAAGTCCTCTGAGGGAACTATACTGAATGCTGATTGGTGCTTTTCATTTTTGCAGGTGTTAATAGGCGACGCTTATGTACGTGGTGTAGAATTCTTTGAGCTTACATATCTAATACATGTCACATAATGTGATTGTTCTCGCCCAGGGCTACACTCGGACTAGCCCTCGGATCAAAGCCTACGGTCCCGTTTGGAATTCATTTCTTTACTTGTACATATATCTATAGATAAACATTCTTATTTTTGCGTAGCAGAATGCAGACGAAGATGACAGAGCGTCGGCGAATATTGGCAGAACTCATCTCTCTCACCTGACTGCTTCGCAGAACATCTAGGCTCCCTTCAGCCTCAAACCTATAATTTTTATTCTTTGCATATATTAAGATTTTAAGCTCGTGTATAACACCGATGTTGCGCTCACAACTAACGCTGTAGACAACAAAATTTCTGCGACAGGGGCTCTTTAGTAGCAGGCTAGAGCGAACTAGCTCAGGCCGACCTCTCTGCTTTCTAACAAATTCTTGCTCTCTCTGATAAAATATATGATTAAAATCGAAGCAGCAAAAGCATAGTTTGGTCCCAAAAAATTCCGCATAGTTAAAATGAAACGCTCGTGCATCGGACAAAAATGGGCAATTTAAAATCGCACTGCGCCATCACTGACATTGCATCCGAATTCTCCTCCAGTTTCTATAAATAGGCGAAGCCTCACTGCCAGAGTTCCATTTAAATGTTCGTTTTATTTTCTGTGTCTCCTTGGCGCCTTTCTTTGGCAACTTTCCCTACAGCACAACGTTGGTGGAAGAATGTTTTCCCAACACACGTGGAAGAGATTGCGCCCATGGGCGGCCGTTCTATCGCATGTTTTCCAATCGCAGTGAAACTGAATGCGCGGGTTGTGCAATTTTATAAGTAAAAATGGGGAATGAAGCCTTGCCAGGAACGCCTTTCCCGCATCCTGCCAATTGGAAAGCCGCCAGACGCCTCGTGGAATGTTACTGGGGAAGTTTCTGTCTCTGACGAAGACCGTTCACTTTTGCATCTGGGCGTAGGTGCGTGTGAGTGAGTCTGTGTGCCTGTGTACGTTAGAGATAGAGGTTTTTTGACAGAAAGGCAGAAAGGTCGGCCGGAGCAATGGTATGCTCAAGCCTGGTACTCTACACTGGGGGTGGGGTGTGCGTATGTGCCCTTCCCTGTGTGCGTGTGTATGCGTGTCTGCGTGTGTGTATGTGTACGTGTGTGCACGCCCAGTAGGGCCGCCTTGCGAATGAGCCTGTATGTGTGTGCGCGCTTTTGCGTGTGTGTATATTTCCGCCTGTGTATATGTGCGCATGTGTAATGCGATGTGCACGTACATATGCAGGTGTGTATATGTGGGTGTGTGTTTTTTGCGAGTGCATGTGTGTGTTTGAGCACATGTGCCAGTGCGCGTCTGTCTGTGCGTGTTTGTATTTACGAGTGTTTGTGCGTGCGGCTGCGTGTGTGCAATGCGTGTGACGTTTGCCACCCTAGAAACGTTCGGTGCAATAGAAAGCGGGAAAATTGTTTCTCTTGCCCGAGCAACTCATAGCACAGAGCATTCTACACAATAAAGTAGAAAAAAAAGAAACAGGCCATAATCTAAAGAGCTACCCAGCTTTTCTTCAACGTGAATGTTTTTTAGGGGTGAAACGCCTCAAGACCTGGGCTTGCCCGTTGTCTGTCCGTCTGTCCATCATGGCACAGTACACGCAAGGTGCCTAATATGCGCCCACTTTAACTTTCTGTAACTGGGGAAGCACACACTATGACACTAGTCATTCGTCATTCTGCTGATAAGCGAGGTACCCGCTACACATTTGTGAGGTATCATATGTACATTGTTTGTGGTAACACTGACGACAATGACAAATAAGCGTGCTCTATACCGCATGAGAATTGCATGAAATTCGCTTGGTCGGCCACTCTGAATGCAGACGCGATATTTTAGTCCTAGTTTGGAAGCGGAGCTCCTGGCTATTATTTTGGTGCTTCGAGAAGTGCCTTCGATCGAATAAGTGCAATCATCATAAAAAATAACTTTCGGTGTGTAGACCTCCTACAGCTTCAGAACGTTCACTTGCCCTGAAGACTTTCCACACATTAGCACCATGAACTTATGTGGAGTGTCCGGGGCTGCCATCCTCGCGAGCACTGGCGCTTCATATCATCTTACATTTTCTAGTATAGCTGATACTGATGGTCCCTCCGGCATTTTTGCGCAAGTGCAAACAACTGCGCATATGAACACCTGCAATTGTTCAACATAAGTCTGTGCTGGCAACATTTACAAAACAATTAGTACTATTTCATGACGTTTCGTTCAATAAAACTGACAAAATGGTCAACTTTGCTCTGCATGCTTCGCATAACGTCAATTGTGAGGTGCATCGAATCTGCCGAATTTTTTTCTTGCTAATTTTACACTTTGCTTTCCCCTTCAGTTTTAAACGTGTACTTTATTTAGGTATATTCAAATAAATGTTTCTCTGCTTGTATTTTTATGAGTTTATTAATTGACAGATTTGTGCATGCACCCATTTCATCTGTCGAAGTGGGTCATGCGTATTGTATCTTAAAGGCTGTCAAAACTGAGAGCTGCAAGAAAGTACCATGAAGAAGAAAATCGAATATATTTAGCCTGTCACATTACCTCGCAATCTCAATAGTAAATGTCTCTTTATTATAACATCTGATTGAAAGTACGCTGTAATTATCTTTTGACTATCCACTCGCAGACTTGTGTATACCCGCCCATGGAACATGTGTAGGGATATGGCGCTAATACATGCAGTGCATAGAAAGTATAGAGAACAGTGGTCAAGGTACGTGGGTGAACAGAGCTCCTAAGGGCAACTTTTTTTTATAAGCACAACTATATCAGCACGTTTTTCATGCTTAGGCACCTCTCTATGAATTTACGCACCCTAAATTTGCAGCATTCAAAGACGTTTATTTGCAATGCTCAAGTTACCTGTCCTTCTCCCTAATTTTAGGTTTACGTTTTAGAAAAAAACACAACAGGAACATCGATATTTCTACTGCAAAGTAAACTTCCATAATAAGCGAGAAATTCTAGATAATCTAGAACACAACTACCCAACAGGAATAAAATAAACACATTTGGTTATAGTCAGTTATGTAATCTAAATCCAATTGTACTTTACAGAGAACCCTAAGGCGCATTTAAACACCTTTGATCTGTTATAAAGCTAAGTATAGTGTCTTGAATTTTCGTAAATGAAGCGCCCATTTCTACTAATATAGGAAGCATTAGGACTCTATAGTGTGTATAGTTCACTGAGAAAATAATAAAAATTCAGAGCATAATCGCCTTTAGTGTTTACATGCATTGGTTGAGCAAACATCGATCTGAATGGAATCCCGTTTTCTTTGAAAGAATGAAAGCATGAGGGAGTTGGTATGCGTTCCCCTTCATTAACAGCATAGACGAGACGACGACGAAGAAAAAGAAAAAGTGCCTGTTTGTGTTTCTTTTTGTTCGTCATCGTCTCGTTTACGCTGTACAATCAAGATACTGGCTCCTGTCGAGGAATGTTGATTATGAGTAAGGCACTGTTCGTTCTCAAGTGCGTGTTTTTTGTTTATAATTTGGGCTGTCAAATGATTTCTTGAAAATGAATCTTATACGTATGCATAAAATCTCCATGCATGCACGGCCTGCGAAAAATGTTCCGAGACCTCTTGGAACTTCCTACAGAAAAGAGAAAAGAGCAAGTTACCTAGTTAGAGTGTATGTAATAGCTGCTCTGGAGCTCCTGTTAGAAGGCCACAAAAAAGCACCTTTATAGTCGATGAGTTGAAAGTAAGGGGGCACGCAGCATAGGTACGCTGACGAAGTTAGGGGTTGCTGTAGCTTATTACTAATATTACGGGCATGCGAGAAGTGTCGGAACGCAGGCCATCGTTCACAGTACGTGGGCCACCAATAATGCTGGATGCATCGTAAAGGGCGCGCGAGACACCGCAGCTGATGCTCAAAAATGAGCGGAAAAAATGAGGTTGCGCGAAGGGAGAAAGCCACGTAGATCTTATGGAAAGGGCTGTGTCGATAAAAGCCCATTCGTTGTGGGCTCACTGCGCCATCCACTCACTGCCATTACGGTGAACATGATGCGTGCTCACAACGCCGAGAGGTTTTTGTTATGATTTAACTGTAAGGTTTCCCGCTTTTGTTGGGCTTGCAATTAACGATACACCACTAGGTGCTGTGCTTGATGACATTGGGTAAGGGAAACGAGAAAAGAAGGTAATAGAGACTAGGAATAATGCACAGCTTTTGCAATGATTGGGCCAAGCAATGCTCAAATAAATAGTACGGGCATAAATAGCTGCACGCAAGTGGACGAACTTGATTCTGCTGCAGGCAGCCTCCTTTATGCACGTATACGCGCTGTGAGCGTGTCCAATGGTCTCAGGTGGCCAGAAAAAAAGATCACGAAGCTCAGATTGTCACTAATGATAGTGATAATCAATAACAAAATTTACAACATTTGAAATATAAAATCAAAACCTAAAGTTTGTTCTCTTCGAAAGTAGCTCCCATTTTCTTTTTTCATTTGGAAAAAATCAAAAATCGCCAGGCCTGCGTGGAAGGCGCAGTACAGTTCCAGCGAAAGCTTAAAAAGTGGACTTTCAGAGCCTTTTCTAAACAGCAATCGGGTACCTACTGCAAGCACACTTGCTTGATACTCACTACATTGTTTTTAATAAATTTATTTTGGTAGTAGGCCGGCACTTGCTACGTTATTTTTCGTCATTCTTCTGAGAATCGTGATATCCACTAAACACTTGCAAGGAATTTTGTGCCAATTTTTCATGCAGTGACTGACAACCGATGATGAATTATGGCTGAAGTAGGTATGCGCCGCAGTTAATAGGGGAAGAAGAACAAGCTTTTGTAACTGGCCGGATCATTGGACGGCCCACTCATTATGCTATTCGCATTGTGAGACGGCTCATTCTTCTTTTTTGTTTCAAAATGCTTTATAAGTCGTAATAATGCGATTGCTTTCCCGACATCAAGCCAGCCTAAGGCAAGTTTGACAACAAGTCACAAGCACAGGGGTAGCTCAGTGATATAATACTGGGCTGGCACCAAGCGGACCCGGGCTTGAGCCCCATTGTGTCATTGGTGCTAGGTCAAGCCTGTCTAAGACAAGCATCGGATGCGGTGCCTCCAAGACGGACCCACTAGTAAGACGTCCTCGAGGTAACGCGGGTCATTGCCAGAGCATGTGTTCTAGTGAACATTACCCTTCTTAGCAGCCTGAACATTGTGAATCTATGTCCGAGTTGTAACGGCTGAGTCAGCCCGATGATGGGTACGATCACGTTTGTAACATGCGAAAGACCACCCCTTGCGTGCGTTCGAGCTTTGCATGTAGTAAAAGGTATTGGCTTCGGTCGTTTTGGTTGTAGGAGGTAATTTTGTCGAAAGTGAGTAAAACGTCATTGTATCGACTGGTACAGGAGGCCAAACATGCTGCGCTGGGCACTGGTGGAAAACAACCGAGCTTTATTGCACACGTGTACATATATATAGGATTTAGAAGGGGCGTGTCTTCAAGCCGCAAACAGATAAGCGCTTCGAGTAAAGCTTAAACAGATACGATGAGCTTTCGTGGCACACGTGGAGCGCTCGGCTCCCAAGATACGATACAGTCATTAAACATTACGTCTGGGCCCAGTTTTTCAGTGGTTGATTGATCGTCGCGGCAGGTGAGTTCTCGTGATCGATCACTAGCAATTTCGTTGAGGTTGGGTCACTGTGGGTGGATGTCTTTGCCCATGTGCCCAGCGAACCAGGAGAGGTAGTGCAAGCCCATGCATTTGCTTGTTGTGGCCCGTATGGTGGTTCGAGAGTCTGTGAAGACATGAGTGTGTGAAGTGTCTGTCATCGCTAATACTATAGCAACCTGCTCAGCGATGGCACTCGTTGCTAGCCTAACATAGGCGGCGGAGCGTAGGGCTCCATCGCCAACTAATAACGCGAGTGCGAAGGTGGAGAAGTCATTGTATTGTGCCGCATCGACGAAGACGGTATAGTTGTGAAAGGCGCATCCTAAAACTACATTTCTACGTTTACAGGAAAGGCGCGTCCTAAAACTACATTTCTACGTTTACAGTGTTTCCTGCCTGGCGAGGTTTTGGGCAGCCGTCTCGACACGTGCGAAGGAGTAGCCGGTGACCGGCTGCGCAGGACGTTGCGTGGAACTCTCAGTCCGTGTCAACTGTATTAGGAATCTCGGATCGCGAACGTACACGTGTCTGTAAGGCTGTCATCAGCAAGCCGAGCGCAGAGGACACCACACGTGACGAAGACGCCCCCCTGCCTTCTAGCAGCTTTAAAAGGAAGTTCCACTGACGCCGTCTTCACTTGGGCAGCAGCAGCGGCACAGGAAAGGCGCGTCCTAAAACTACATTTCTACGTTTACAGTGTTTCCTGCCTGGCGAGGTTTTGGGCAGCCGTCTCGACACGTGCGAAGGAGTAGCCGGTGACCGGCTGCGCAGGACGTTGCGTGGAACTAACTCTCAGTCCGCGTCAACTGTATTAGGAATCTCGGATCGCGAACGTACACGTGTCTGTAAGGCTGTCATCAGCAAGCCGAGCGCAGAGGACACCACACGTGACGAAGACGCCCCCCTGCCTTCTAGCAGCTTTAAAAGGAAGTTCCACTGACGCCGTCTTCACTTGGGCAGCAGCAGCGGCACAGGAAAGGCGCGTCCTAAAACTACATTTCTACGTTTACAGGTTTGTGAATCGCATCACGTTCTTATTATTTCTTAAGACACTACACACTTAACTGTGCCCTATACTGTTGCCCAAGAATTTGTCACCATGAGCACTGTTGCTAATGTACCTTGCTTTGATTGTGGCTTGTGTGTTGGTTCTGATAATGATTGCATGGTGTGCAGCGAATGCCTCAGTTCTTATCACATAGGAACTTGCTCAGGCATAAGTGAAAGGACATTTAGAGCGAAATCCGATGCAACAAAAAAACAGTGGCGTTGTCCCACATGCAGAGGAGCACGGGCAAAGAAGGTTGTCGATCATCCCAGTGTCTTAGCCACTGCAGAGTTAACAGAGACAGTGAAAAACCTGAAGGATACTATTGCCCATATCGAGGCCAGTGTCCAAATGCTGTCTGACAAATATGATGGAGTACTTGCAGCCATTAAGGAACAGGATAACAAGTTGTCAGATATGAAACGGAAAGTTGATTCCGCAGAATCAAGCTCGAACACTAAACAAATTCTAGACATAAAAGGTGAACTGAACGAACTAGAGCGGCATAACAGAAGGCTGAATCTCGAGTTTCATGGAATTCGTAAGACTGAGCACGAGAACTTATTGGATAAGGTCAACGCAATTGCTGCATCAATTGCGATGCCCGCTCTGACAGGAACTGATGTTACCGCGATTCACCGCCTTCCCTCTAAGGCGGAAAGGACCCCGGGCATCATTGTACGTTTCTCACAACAGTCAGTTCGTGACAGCTGGCTACATAGTCGTAAGAAGCTCAGGGATACCAAATCCGAAGTGATGATTCAAGAAAACTTAACCAAACAAACGCGAACTCTACTTCGGGAGGCAAAACAATGGGCGCGAGAGAATGACGTCCGTTTTGTGTGGTGTGCGAACGGTAAAGTTCTAATGAGACGCAGAGATGGTTTTCCTGCCGTTCTGGTGAAGAGAAAGGAAGATTTCTCTAAATTGGCTTGAAAAATCAGAATCGTTCATAACTTTACTTTTTAGGAATCATGTTCATTTTACCATCAGATCTACATAAATACATTGGAGACAACTATATGCCTGACATAAAAATTTTTCAGCTAAACTGTCAGTCCGCGAGAAACAAATATGCATCGCTAAATTCCTTGTTTTCAGAGCTTCATTTCCGCTTTGACATCATCATGCTGACTGAAACTTGGTACACAAATGATGATAACCCATTTTCTATGCCTGGTTATAATGTTTTCTGTGTTAATCGCACGCACAGTAGAGGGGGTGGTGTCTGCTTACTTGTAAAAGAAACCTTTGATTGTCAACTCTTAACAGAATTTTGTTATTCAGAGCCTGATTGTGAAATGCTGACAGCGGTCCTAAGCAATTACGTCATCTCAGTTATGTACCGTCCTCCATCTGGAAGTATTACAACTTTCACGGCTCGTTTGGAGAGCCTATTTCACCACGCTATGCTCAATAACCATGTAACTGTTTGCGGCGGCGATATTAATATTGACATGCTGTCTAATGGAACTTCACAGCATGAGATGACGTGTTTGTTTGATAGCTTTGGATTGGCTAACATGATTAATATGCCAACAAGAGTTACTGCCTGTTCATCTACATTAATTGATGTCTTTCTCACGAACATTAGTTCTGAGGATACTAAAGCTGGGACCATTTCATGTGACATTAGCGATCACCTTCCCATATTTTTAGCTATTAGGCAACGAATAAAAAAGAAACGACTTTCCATACCAGTGCGTTCTATAACATCCAAAAATCTTGAAAATTTTCGTCAGGAACTAATTAATACATCCTGGAACGATGTTCTCGCAAATGACAACCCGAACATTGCTGTCAATACATTCATAGAAAAATTCAAGGAGGTATATGACCATAACTTCCCTCGAATTACCCACCGCCCATCTAAAAAAATTAGGAAGCCATGGATCACACGGGACCTGTTGCATCAAATCAATGAAAAGAATGTAATGTATAATGCATTTCTCGTCTCTCGTGACCCACAGCTACTTAGTACCTTCAAAAAATTTCGTAATCGTCTAAATAAGGACATCCAAAAGGCTAGACAAAACTACTTTCATAACATTTTTATGCAATCAGCTGGAAATTCTGCTTCCACTTGGAAAAACATCAATAAAGTGTTAGGAACACCCACCTCAAATAGCGTAATTACGGAAATTACAATTAATGGTTGTGTTATTAATGGTAGTAACTTATCCAATACATTTAACGATTATCTAGTAAACTTAGCTTTTCCAGAAACATCTCTTGATGCGACATCATACGTTTCCAATAAATGCTCAAGTACTATGTTTGTGAGACCTACATGTGAAAGCAAGGTATATAAAACAATCATGCGGCTTAGAAATAGTAACTGCTGTGATTGTTTTGATTTTCAAATCAAACCAATTAAACACACCGCCGAAATAATTGCCCAACCATTTTCTGAAATCATTAACCTTTGTTTGGGAAAAGGAATTTTTCCTGCAATACTTCAAACTGCAAAGTGTGCATCTTGTACAAAAAGGGAGATAAGAATAATTTAGCAAACTATAGACCCATCTCAATTTTGCCAGTATTCTCTAAAATAATAGAAAAAATTCTTCACTCCCAGCTGGCAGAATTCATTAACAAACATAATATGTTATGTGACGCACAATACGGTTTCAGGAAACATAGATCGACTGAGCTTGCCCTCCTTGATCAGAAAGAGTTCATTCTAAATAGCATAGAATGTAAACAACTAGTACTCGGTGTCTTTATCGATTTCAGTAAGGCCTTCGACTCTCTGAACAGACTATTACTTTTACGTAAGCTGGATTTATACGGTGTACGAGGTGTTGCTTTAGACTTGCTCGACTCATATCTAAGCGAAAGGAAACAATACGTGTGCATAAACAATTTTTCTTCGGTGACTAAACCAAATTCCCTTGGAGTGCCTCAGGGCAGTATTTTAGGTCCATTCCTGTTTAATTTGTATATAAATGATATTGTAAACATAGACCCTTCAGCAAAATTCGTTATTTATGCGGACGATACAAGCGTATTTTTTGCACATAACGATACTGACCAGTTGATTCAAAAAGGAAATAATATATTAGAGAAGATATATAAATGGGCATGTTCCAATGGACTATTAATAAATGCGGAAAAAACCAAAGCGGTTATATTTCGAGCAAAAGGCAAGCAGGTACAAGTAAGTTCTCCGCTCTATCTTAATAACAGTCTGATTGAAATAGTTGACAATGTCAAAACATTAGGTATCGTATTTTCAAACAACATGCTATGGGATGCACAAGTAGAGCAGGTGGCAACAAAAACGGCACGTGTACTTGGTATAATTTATCGCAACAATTATCTACTTCCATTAAAAACAATACTTATTATTTATCATTCCTTATTTATGTCTCATGTAAACTATTGCTTTATAGTATGGGGTGACACAACACAAACAAATATTGAGAAGCTTACTAGACTTCAAACTAGATTTCTGAAAATTATTGCTAAGAAAGAACCATATCAATCAGTTATGTACATGCAACAAAAATATAAACTAATCAGTTTTCAAAATCTTTACAGTTACAACGTTTGTAGGACTATAAAAAAAGAGCTGAAGCAAAAAACTGTACTATCTGACTTAGCCAACCTGCAACCTTCGGAAAATAAATATGATACCCGTAAGCATAACCTCTGGTTAATACCACGATCACGCACAAAGTACGGTGACCAAATGGTACGCAGTGTTATTCCCAGAATGTTGAATTATTTAAGCAGCAATGACGTAAATATAGAAACCATGACCACAAAAAATATTGCATCTCTGTTCTTATAAATTGTATTATGATGAAATCTACCCTTTTGTATCCGTTTGACCTCTTATGTATTTTTCAACACATATATACACAGCCTTTTCAAGCTACTGATGTTTTGTTCTTCTATTCGTAGGAACTGTTGTATCCTGTTTACGTTCAGATTATGTAATTATTTTATTCCCAATAGCATGGGAATTTCTGTACATTATGCTTTTGTTCTCATTTGTATGCCACTGCTTGTGACCCATTTATTTTTAGGTAGCGGGAGCTAGTCAAGCTGTTTTAGTGCAGCTTTTACTCCCGCCATCCTTCATGTTGTACTAGACATGAAAATAAAGATTCAATTCAATTCAATTCAATTCAATTCGCAGTGGTACGGTCGAGGATTGCACGAGTGCGGGTCAGGCGTCTGCCTTTGTTGTGTTAGGGGTGAACATTCCGCGGAAATGGAGTTACCATGTAGGTAGCGCGGACAGCTCTGGGGAGGGTCACTGCGCGTTGAAGGTAGGGATGTGGGGGCATGCCAGCCTCGCTTAGAAGTCGGCGGCCTGCCTTGGAGGAGGAGAGGCAAATCACATGGGCCGTGGTCCGGGCCTCGATCACTTCATCGATGTTGTTGTGCATGCCTAATTGGTCGAGACAGGAAGTACTCGTGCTTTGAGGTATACCAAGGATTTGTTTAATGCTTTTGCGCGTAAGAGTGTTTAGTTTCATCTTTTGCACCTTCGTTCAGTTGTGGGCAGAGGCGACGTAATTGATGTGGCTCATCAAGAACGCGTGGTATATACGCAGAAGATTGGCCTCTCCAAGGCCTCGTCTGCGACCCGAGACTCACACACTGAGTCGGAGCTTTTTTCTGTTTTAGCTGTTATGTGTGTTATTGTTCAAGCATAGCAGCCAGTGGCCTCGACTAGGAGGCCGAGATTGCGTATAAAATCCACGCGGGGTATTCGTTGCCCGTCTTTGGCGTATAGCGCTATGGGTAGCTCATATAAGGGCGTTAAATTACGAACCCCTTGAAAAGATGGCCGGTATAGTAGCAATAATGATTTCGTGGGTGACAGTCGCAGCCCAGTGTTTTAAGGTTGACTTCTGTGGTATTGAGAGTGGTTTCAAGGGCCTGCTGTAATTCTGCTAAGGAGCCTCCCGTGCATCAGATGCTTATGTCATCTGCGTATATAGCATGGTTTATGTTGTAAATGCCGCGGAGCTTGTCCAACAGTGTCTTCATTACTATTTTAAAAAGGAGTGTAGAATTGACAGCCTCTTGTGGTGTCCCGTTTAAACCCAAATATGTTAGTGTCGGATATAACTTGCGATATTCTAAGCTGGGCTTTTCGGTCTTGTAGGAAAGAACAAAGGTAGGCCTGGAATTTTTTTTACGAGACCGAGGATGGCAATGGATTCCAGTATAAAGCGGCGGGCGACGCTGTCGAATGTTTCAGTGAGGTATAGGGTGCGGGTACCACGGACATCTCTTGTTTTTTAGTCGAATATATGTTTCTTTGGTAATAGCATGACGTCTCGCGTTGATAAGTGCGGACGGACCCCGACAATGTTGAAAGGAAACAGTTCGTGACTCTCCATGTAGCTCGTAGGCCCGTGTACTCAGATTTGGGTGCACATTAAAGAACCCCAGGTGGTCAAAATTTTCGGAGCCCTCCACTACGGCGTCTCTCATAATCATATGGTGGTTTTGGGACGTTAAACCCCACAAATCAATCAATCAATCAAATCTCCATGTAGCGCAACCCATCTTTTAAGATGTCATGTTCTGCTGCTTTTCCTATACATGGTGTTAGGGAGATATATAGGGCGTGTATTGCCAAAGTTTAGGGGTTTACCTGGCTTTGAGGGAAAGATTACCGTGGCCGTGCCCCATCGTTGAAGTACCTGGCCGATTTTCCACATGTGGTTAATGTCTTTTGAGAGTAGTGCAATGGCTTGGTCGTCTAAATTTCACAACAGGCGGTCGGTTACCTTGTCAGAACCGGGGGCCGAATGACTGTTGAAGTTGTGTAACGCTTCCCGAATTTGAGATTTCGTGAAGGGGTCGTCGAGTTCGGGTATTGTTTCGCATTCTATTTGTGGGTAGCCGGTGGGTTGTGCAGTTTTTAGGGGAAGGTGTCATTCGGTGATTTCTTCAAGAAAGGATGGTTTTGTTCCTCCCGTCTTTTTGTGCGAGTGTACGATGCGGTCTATGGCATGGCTTTGGTTGTCTCTTGTTTGGCGGTCGTCAAACATGTATTTTAGGAGGTTTCATTTACCACCAGTTCACATGCGGTTGTCGACCACCGAGCAGAGTTCATGCCATTGGAGTCGTGTGAGCTCCGTGCAATATTTGGCGATGTCTTGGTTTAGTACTGATACAAGCTTTCGTAAGCGCCCGTTTAGTCGTTGTATTTTCCAAAGTGCGAGTATTGACACTTTTGCGTCGAGCAAATGTGTGGTGTGTGGGTCCATTTTCGGGACCTCTAGTTCTGTTTTATGGTTTTCGCTGATTTGGCTATGTCTTCCTGAAGTGAGGTAAGTAGTTCAGTGATTGTGTTGTATTCCTTTGTGTTGTTTCTGCGGTAGGTGCGGAAGACTTCCTAGTCTGTTAGCGTAAATGTATGGAGTGGGGCTGGTGCGTTGGGTAAATCGGTAGTATGATGAAGTGATCGCTGCCCAGGTTCTCTTGCGTATTGGTCTAGTTGTGGTCTGTGATGTTACGTATAAATACCAAGTCTGGCGTAGTGTCGCGTTGTACCGATGTGCCAAGTCTCGTAGGGAATCGGTGATCTGTTATGAGTGTGATGAAAAGGTTGTCTATTGCGCAAACGCGTGAGGTTAGTGCATTTTGCCGTTGCCCGGGGGTAACCCCAGGACGGGTGGGGGGCATTGAAGTCACCTGCTATACCAAGCGGAGAGTTTTGCACGAGGGCTCTGGCTTTAGCTAAGAACGCATGCAAAGGCTGCCTGTTATCTGATAGAGAGCTGTAAACGTTAATGATAAAAACACTTTGATTAGGAAACGGTGGTACAAGTTCAAAGATATCGCTTCTAAGTGGCTGCGGGTGGGTAACACCTAATTAGCTATGTGAGCGAATTTCTTACCGATGAGTGTGGCTATAACTCTCTTGGTCTCCCCTCTTTGTGAAATGGGGTGGTAACCCGATAGGGTGTGTGTCTCGCAAGCGGTCTTCTGTGGTAATATTACATGAGGCTTCCTGGGCTGTGCTTTAACGTACTGCAACATTGGGTATTGCGGTTCACGAAGATAGCGCAATTCCACTGCCAAATTTCTAACGTGTTTTGGGTTGTGAAAGCCATGATGATTACATTGAAGTTGTTGACCCAGGCATGTCGTGGAGGTGCTCGAGGTGGCTTCAATCGGTCTTCGGGAGCGGCTACGACCGTGTTGACGCCGTCGGCATCGTCGTTGGCGTACGATGTACGGAACTTGAAATTTACGTTTGCAGCCTTTGTCGGCAGTGGGGTGCGATCCACCGCAGAGGGTGAAGTGGGGAGTATTTTGTTGGTTGTCGGGTGGGGTTCTGAGTCCGTACTTCCGGCACCAGGTTGTGTTAGGATTAGGGCGAACGTCTGTGCGTTGGCTGAAGCTGCCGCAGTTGTAACAATCTTGCGCGTGTCTGCGGAAAATCGTGTACCGGACTATGCTAGCAACGCAGTGTCCATAATTGGGAACTTGCATTTCTTAGAACAAGATCGTCACGGCTGAGGGGTTTTGATGCGTTTCACCTCCAGGACACTGGCGTTGGGCTTTGTGACGATCAGTTCTCGGAGCTGGGTATCGTTGAAGTCGACGTCGATGCCTCGGATGACGCCTTTGCAGTAGTCGTAGAGTGGAACCGGTTATACAGCAACTCGGTACAGGGTGTCTCGCTGATGGATTTGCTGTGCCGTGGTTAGGCTCGTTCGTTTCGCTCGCTTGGCGTACACACGAAGAAAAATGTTCTGGGTTACATTTTGGCATATAGAGTCTTCCGTGAGGTCTTGAGGAGCGAGAGCCGCTGCCATGCCATGGCTTGCTTAAACTGCACAAGTGTAAATTCAGCCACGTTGAGGCCATCTCGGGGCCGTACGTTTATGCTGTATGTGTCCCTCGGTAGTTGAGGGAGTGATTGGTACAAGCGTTTTTTTTTAATTTCGCGCGATTTGGTTACGGGCACCGGCGGCGGCGGTGGTGGCGAACAACTACGCGTGACTCGAGTTGAGATCACATAACAGCTTTCGCTGTAAAACTTCACAAAGTTTCTTGGCTACAAGGTATGCAGTCTGCCTGTTCACTTTTCTATTTATATATCGCGAGAACACCGCTTTTTATTTATTATTTAGATGTGAAGCAGCCCTTTGATTTGCCTGTGTAATGCTGTCCTTC
This sequence comes from Rhipicephalus annulatus, assembly GCA_013436015.1. NCBI lineage: Eukaryota > Metazoa > Arthropoda > Arachnida > Ixodida > Ixodidae > Rhipicephalus > Rhipicephalus annulatus. The sequence continues at coordinate 306,831 of WOVY01009273.1, forward strand.
CGTACAAACACTTCACACGCTGCAGGTGTTGGCATGATGCCAAGTAGTTCACGCCGCTGCTGCGTATTGAAGTCAAGCTACCCTTACAGTGCACACCAACGTCACTTTCTCCTTCGCTTGCCACGCGCTCGCCGTGGCGTGCGCAGCTGCCACGTCATTCGTTCGCTCGCAACACCTGCCACGACCGCTCGTTGCTACACCGCCGACTCGTCGGTTCACGCACAATAAACCTGAGGTGCACCTAAAGTGGCCATTGAAGCGTGCACGTGTCTGTAGGCGTCACACACAAAACGTACGCAAGTCATCGCTACCGACGAGTTTCTCAGCGCCCACCACAGCACCCGCGTTAGCGGCGTTCAACTCGGGACGACATGCGTGCGCAACGCTGCTGCTTCGCATCCTGTCTGAGTTCTTTTCCAGTAAATGTTCTAAGACATTTTTAGGGGCAAAGGTCCTAAAGGCTAGGCTCTGCTCATTCCTCGTATGTATATACGCGACTGCCTACAGTTCAACCTTTGCAAGCTGCCCACTACTTCACCCTTGCAAACATCCCACTACACCCCATCACCGATCCACCACTTCACCGTCCTTAAAGCAAGTAATGTTGAGAAATAGCCAATATTAAATGCATGGTGATCGTGTACTTGTATCCAGGTGTGCACAAAAGAACCATAGATTATCCCACTATGCCCTTCTCTTGTTTGTTTTTGACCGCCTATAGTTTCACCTTTGCAAACTGCCCTCTACTTCGTTCTCACAAACATCCCGCTGCGCCTCATCACCGATCCATCGCTTCACAGACCGTGAAGCCGGTCAGTGAAGATGGGGGAACGGAAGCGACGTACAGATACCACTTACCAATAATAAAGTTTCTGGTAAAAATATTTACAGTGTTGCTCACTTCTTTGACTACGTAGTGCGTGATATTCATGGATGGTTGACTGCATATCGGTTAAACACTTTAGCGCTTTCCCTGACTCATCATCAGTGACTCCGTGGATATGCTGTATTTTTTTATTCAGATGAACAAAGACGGAGTAAACGTGCAGCTCGGACTCGTGGAGCCTCGACGCATTCGTGAGGTCATGTGGCTTTACGCCGAGTTGCATGAATGCTACTTTCTTTAACTTTTTTTCAGTCACGCAAATGGCAGAGCCTTGCGCTTGGTATAGTTGGGCTGTCTGGTTTAACCTGTATCAGAATTCTCGCCTATAGTTGAAAGGCTTGTTTAAGTAACGGAAGCGTGCCGCAAACATATTGAACTAACCGAGCGTGCTTCCTTGTAACGTCGCTGCTGTTTTTCCTATTTTTCGTTACTTTTGTACAAGCTGTCGTTCATGAATAATCTAAATAACAGCACTCTATGGAGGCAAAAGCCACAGTGCAGCTGCCAAACTTGCCCCCGATGAGGCATGCAGGGCAAAGCACTATCTGACGTCGAATTAAGCTGCTTCTCCCCCTGGGCTATGACGGCATCACAGGAGGCATTAATGCTGCGCCTGCAACTATTTTCCTCTTCCGACACCACTTATGCACGAGCAAATTAAAGCAACCTCTCTTCCCCTCTATAACATAGGTTCCCCCCCACACTTTTTCCTAATATTCCGAACACTGCGATGTTATATTTTCTCTTGCATGGGTGAAGTGGTAACGCTTTATTCACACCGACTACCTCGGGAGTTCGTCAACTGATGAGCGAACGCTGAGAAACTAACGTTAAAGGCACTCATGCTGCATTTTTGGTGCTCCTAAAGTGAGGATGTGCCAGGCACTAATAATAACCACAATGCACAATCAGCTCCTGAAGCACATTTTTATTTTTTTACGTGGCGCGCCTTTGAGGAGTTCGAATAATAAAACTTTTCAGTTTCACGCATTAGGTTGCAGGCCAGGGCGTAGCCAGGGAGAGGCGCACCAGGCCCAGGCAAGACTGCAATATAAACAGACTTTCTCGGAACTTACTTATTCCTAATTTATAGGTAAACGCCCGTTAAAAAATTAGTTTGAGATTGTAATAAAATTTTGAGAACTTTTGAATGCGTTAGTCAATGTTAGAGTTCTTAAATATGCGTGCAAATGCACAATAAAGCAAAAATATTTTTGTAATACAAATTATACAACACCGACGCCTTCATTTCGCATTCTTCGCACAAAATAGATTCACAAGTTACGTGACATCTGCCAAATTTTCTTTTTTGATTGTCAGGTCTTTTTTAAATACAATTACACTTTTTTACACTTTTTTGACGTTTGAATACTTTACAAAGGATGATCATAGGCACAAGTCTGGATTTGCTGCCTAAATATTAAACGGCCGGGAAAGACGAAATTTTTCTTGTGTAGAAGTTTTGATAACATTGGCAAAAGTCGAAGCTTATTCGCACACCAATGATTACTTTTCGCTTAAATTTGAACAAAACTAGCCGGTCTAAAGTTTAACCGAGTAAAGGTAACTCATCTTGTAATATCCAAAGCATCTATAGCTTCCTAAACACCAATAACATAAGTGGTCACACTGCCTGTCCTTCCTGAAGTGTCACCGAGACCACCTATAAGCAGCTATTTGCTGCATCCACAGTATGAATTACCAGTATTTCAGAAGTTTTAGTATTGGCACCTAAGACATTATTCAATGTATGCTCGAGGGATGCTTTCTTTGAGGCAAGGTTCCATAAGTGCCTGAATGTGAAGAATCTTACAGCATTTCTCGTCTTTTCCTGTCAGTTCACTTGCCACCTAACACTGAATACACTATAAAGGGGAGTATGGCTCAAATATGAAAAAAGCACTTCATCTGAGAGGTACGTCCAAGGAGAACAATAAATTAAAGTGAGCACTCCTGATCTTCATATCATTCCTGATGTTGCCGATTTGTTTCACTTAAAGCACAAAGGAGAAAAAGGGGTTTTAGAAAAAAATGAGTAAAGTGAAATAAAAGTGCTCGTAGATTGTTTCAAGTTGTCCACGAAAATCGGTTCGTGATACAACTAGAGAAATGCCTGTATAAACTGTGGAATTTTCCACCTTGCATATTATGTTGCACTCGCATCACCTTTTGTTCTCTCGTGCGCGAACACACTCCTTATTTAAAGATACGTGTGTGGATGACATAAGGAAAAAAACCTGGAGGCTTACAAAAAGGGTTCATCTCAAGTTAAGTTCGACGCCATAAGCGATTGAAAAGAGTATGATAGATGTAACCTTAGGAGACAAGAAGAGAGCTGAGTGGGTCAAGAAACAAACTGGGGTTAAGGCTACTATAGTTGAGATGAAGAAAAGGAAATGAACATGGGCCGGGCACGTAGCACGTAGGCAGAATCAGCGCTTGTCTTTGAGGGTTACTGACTGGATTCCCAGAGAAGAGGAATGCACAAAGGGGAGACAGAAAGTTAGGCGGGCCGATGGGATTAAAAAGTATATCAGTATATATCGGTATATCGTAGGTATATCGTGGCAGCATAAAGCACAGACCAGGTTGATTGCCGGGTCATGGGTGAGGCTTTTGCTCTGCCGCGGGTGTAATCAGGCTGATGGTGATGATGGTACTTGATGATGATGTGGATGGCAAATTGGGAGAAAGAAAAACTGGCACCGTATCTGCATGTTTTACTGAATATATCTTCGAAAGACAATAGTAGTGCGTGTGTAGAAAGTGAACAAAACGTTTGTTTGATGTTTTGCTCAAAAAAAACGGGTGAATTCTATTCTGGAAGCGTTGCGTTAGTGAGTCTGTGAGTCTCGATCCGAGCAGTGAAGGCGAGCGAGCGCATCGAGGCACGTTAAACACGAGCGCCATCTGGCAGTTATCTTCGAAAACGAAGGAAGGCGTGTGCGCCCGCGGAGGAAGATGCGCGCCTGTCTCGGGGGCGATAAGGTGTGGAACGCTAAGCAATGGGCAGGTACCACCACCGTGTCATCTTAGCAAAGCGTTGGAAACACTTGATTTGATGAGCATCTCGTTGCACTGTCAGCGCTGAGTGATAAACGCAACGGTCCTTAGAATTACTTGTGTGTGCCTTTTCTAGTAAAAAGGCACACATAAAAACATCGAAGATTGTTATGGTGCCTGAGATATGCGCAATAATTGCTTTTTTAATTGACAATTGCCCAAGTAGGAACGCTGAAACTTGAGAAATATTGGTCGGTGCTGCGGATGGGGTTGGCCGTTTGAGATATCGTGTGGTGCCGTTAGGGAGATCATTACCACTGACAAACAGACAAATACACAGGCAGGCAGGCAAGCAGGCAGGCAGGCAGACAGGCAGGCAGGCTGGCAGGCAGACAGACAGACAGAAGAAAATTTTGGCATTGAAGGTTCCCAAGAAAGACATCGTCTTTGAAAAACTTTTCTACTTTACTCAGTACGCAATACAGTATCGGATATAGTTCAAAAAATAGCTCACGGAAAAGCCTAAACTGTTCAAGGGGTGCTTCATTAACACTTTCTGTTGTAGCTTCCTGCCGGCAGAACGCATTGTTCAAACTTATTGGGCACGGACGACTCTGTGAGGCAATTAATTATATCCTAAAGTAGCAGTGAGGCAGACAGCACTTATTCTTCATACCCTTTCATTTTCTGGGGAGGCTGGGTCACTACAACGTGATGAATTGGCCGTTCCGTCGTGAGAATTAATCTATCTGCAAAAATAAGATCAAAATAAAACAAAAAGTGACAGATGCGCACCATTTTTCATCAGTTTGACGCATTCGACCGTTAAGCACGTATAATTGAGCGACGGGTTTAACTGTTATCTCTCTTCTCTCACTTTTTCATCCTTACTTTTACTTCTCAGTTACTTAGGCATTAGACTGATTTACCTTGAACGGCTTTCAAGAGTTTACATCTGTTTTTTTTTTGTGAAATGGCATTTCGCCGGTGTAATTGGCACTCGTCACGTGCGATGAAGAGCAATTCAGAGACAAACCAATGAGATCCAATTTGTTTCCGGACATCTTCAAGAATATGGCGGTAAACTGAGGAATAATTTAGTGCTCTACGAACCAAAGCAAAAATGTTGCCCTCCTTTTACCAGGTGCACCGTATTTTTTCCACTGAAAGAATAGCCCTCGCTTTACGTTTCTGTGCATTTCTTTTGTCTCAATATGTTGCTTATGCACGCTTCCAAATCGTTACATTTGTACCATACTTTACAGCATAGCCGACTAGATTCCACCATATCAAATGAGGGCATTAGGCACTATAGTGTTAATATACAGTTCGAGGTGTTTTGAATATATTAGGTAAAGTTACAAAGGAGATAAGGAGCTCTATAATGCTGTCTGTAAACAGGATGACTATATCGATTACATGCCTCACTTACGTGCCGATTGCAGTAACCCCAATTTGTAATACTCAGAGATAATGCAATATTTATCGCTAAACATGAACAACAGGATGAAGCACCAATGGTGTGGATGCTTGGTAATGTCAGCTTGCGAATGACCACAACAAACAAATTCAATGTGTATCTTTCCTTCAATCTCATTTAACTAGGATAATTAATAACTGCGAAGCATTTGCGTACTGCAGGTACTTTTTCCATCTATATATATATATATATATATATATATATATATATATATATCCATGATGCATCAATCAGTCTATACGGCCGCCTATGCCTGGACGCTCTAGTGATCACCCCTGTAGGTTGGAGTAAACCAAAATTAGTACTGGAGGGCAAGATTATTACCTACATGGCTCACTAGTCATCACATTAATAATGTCACAATCCCGTCACGTACATTGTCAAGCACATTCTGCCAGACGCGTGGCACAAACCGTGGGTGGGTATGAGTCACAAGTATGCACGTATGTGCCACAGGTGATAGACAATTTATATCTACCCAGAAACGGTGCAAACAGATTGCTCATTCCAATCCGAGGCCGTTTGTAGTAAAAGCTGACATCGTCAGTGTTGATCCGATGAATGCAAAGAATAAACATGTGCGCCCCAGCTGGGATTGAACCAAGTTGTTCTGCGTAGCAACCAAACATTCTACCACAGAGCTACACCTTGTCTCGATGATTCTGTGTAAAAATGCACTATTATGGCGTAATATTTTCAAAAGATCAATTTAGTTGGCAATGCTGGTTATTTAGTTTAATAAACATTACATATTCACTCCTATATTATCGTCGTCTTGTCATGTCAGTTTTACGTTGATGGTATAGTTAAGCGCCATTCATTGTAGTTGATTTATGGAGCAGCGTCCAGGCCTACCATGATCGTGAGCAGAAGCGTTACATATCAGCTTCACGTTTCTGGGGTTGGTAATACTCATGTTTCTGGCGGCGTCGTCCCACAACTGGTTATAGAAAAATTAGCAGTGGCTAAGTTTGGGTATGCCCGGATGTACATATCGGGAGCTACGGATCAACGGCTGAACGGACGGACGACCTCGGATGAATGAACGGGTGGGCGAACAAACTACGGAAGGATGGACGGACGAATAAACCACGAAGGGACGGGCGTAACACGGACGGATGAACAAAGCACGGATGAATGAATGAACAAACAATTGACGAGTGGATAAATGAACCACATGCGGGTGAACGGAAAGACGGGCGAACTAGCGAGCACGCCGTCTCCCACGAGTCAAGCCCAGCCCACTTGTGACACGTCCATCCAGAAGCTTCAAGGTCTTGGGCATGCCAGCTGTGAGCCGTGTCACTACACTGCTCCTCGCTCTTGCGTAGAAGTGCTCGCCGTAAGTCTCGCGAAACTGCTAATCACGGCCAGTGTAACATTCGCTACAAAACCTATGCGACGGTTACGTAAACCTTTGCGTACAACATTTGTTCATATCCTTAGCGTCATTTCGTAACTTCTCGCCTAATAAAGAATTAAGAGGCTTTCACCTTTCTTTTGTACACTGCTTCCTTCTCATAACTTGAATTACCATGGTACGTGAAATTTATTGAGTTTGTTAATTAGTTTACGAACAGTAGAGCCTTTTTGTTAGTGTGCCAGCCTGAAATGAATGCAGTGACGAGAGCTGAAATGCCGGTGTGCGAGGGTGGCGAGCTTTGCAGTTAGCACAGGAGACAGCACAATCGAACAGCCCCTGGCGTCACTACACTTGTGTAACGGCGTATGTAGTGTACATTGCTTTTGCTAATCAGTAGAACCTTTTCACTGCAGGCAAACGACAAGTATTGCATTGGTGTATAAAAAATGGATTTTTTTTTTATTTACTGGACCTACCACAATCTACTACAACGCTTTTAAGACAGTACCATGAGAGCGAGAACCGAATGCAAGAAACAAGCATAAGCACTAGAGGAAACACGTATATAAACAAAAAAAGCAAATCGAATAATTTTTAGAGAAGAAATTTTTTAAAACAGTAATATCGCCAGGCAACAAGATTCATCGTTGAATCTAAGAATGTATATAATATGTTAAAACACATCAGTTCGTGACTGATAGGGTGGAGTAGTAAAATCCAGTTATTGAAATATACGTTCATTTTGTGTATGAAGTAAAAAAATCATTCGATAAAGTAATTCAGTGATTAAAAGCATCCCCAATTTTATGTGCATACTTGGTGCACAAAGTATTTTGTGGAAATCTCCAATAACCCAATTGCCCAGAAAAGCCGTTGCATAGCTATAGTAGCGAAACCTGATGAACTTATCCATGACAATTCGCATTCGGAGTAAGCGCTGATATTTTATGAGTCACCAGTACCATTTAAGAAGCATGGACTGGTTTTTCTTCAACCACGGGTGTCAAATAGTTGTGTGCGAGACTAATGAATGCAAAAAGAACGAGACACGTTTAAAAGAGGCTTATTTTTCAACAGCCAGACGAATAATTATTACTAGAACGTAGACGGCGTAAGAAATGTTCACACACAAAGCTTTTTTATTTAGGTGCAATATTTGCATTTTTATTCATATGAACTCTAATCCGAGATCGCAGTTATCCGCAAGTCAGTTCTTCACCCAGAGAAATTAAGCAAACGTCAAGATATGACGTATCTACGCTCATTAGCGCTTATTTCCTGTGGATACCACCCACACTTTCACGCAGGTGCTTTTGCTTTTGACGACGCAACATATTTGTTTATAATGAAACTTGCGATCACTGTACTAGCGCACTTGCCTTGCACGCTTTCAACTGCCTGACGAATTCTTAAGATGGCTCCCAAATTTCTACTAGGGTTTTGGAGTTCTCAGTATTCGAGCTGCTCTTTTCGCATCGCTTTCATTTTTCATCTTTTCATTTGCTTTTTACTCTTTCTGTTGACGGAGCTGGCTTTAAATCAGCAATATCTTGTTTATGTTTTCTGTTCAATGAACTTTGACGAAAAGAGGCATGGCTCTCTTTCGAAACACAAAAAAAAATTCCAAGGAGAATGTGAACTAGTGGTATTATAAACAGAATGTGAAACTATTCGTGAGAGGAAAAATTAGTATGTAGCTTCCGAAATATAGAGTAATTAAATCAAGCGGAGACCGCCCTGAAATTGAATTTTTGAGATGGCTTTCAAAATACATGTAATCAACCTCTGAGGTCAAGTGGTAACTTTTTCGATCAGGATTTAGAACAAAAAGCTGGCGCAGACGCATAAAACGAAGGATTCTAAACAAAAAAATCCCTACTTATCAAATAGAATCATGAGAAAACGCGATTGCATTTGTGGCGCCGAGAGTACACGGCGTAGTATTTTAATGGATTAAATAAATAACGAGACTAAGATTGCTACTGAAGCTATTTATTTACACATTCATCAGCCAGCGAACGGTCGAGAGTGAGGTGCGCGCTTCACTCTACTTATATATACGTACGACTGAGCGGACGGGAGAGGGCAGCAAGGAGGAGAGCGCAAAAGGTGAGAGAAAGAGTGGCGATGCTCCGCCTCTACCACCTCACGCGGGAGCTACGCCGAGCTCCTTAAGGTCCCTAGATGAAACAAGTTTTTAAGGTAGTGACACCTTTCCCTTTCCTCCCGCTTATGTACCTGGAGCACCTCCTGGAAGGCTGAAAACTTTCATCCAAAAGCGAATGTTTGAATTCAGTTGCTACGGTGAATAGTTCTAAATGACACAAAATTGAACGTAATGAGTCGTATAATAAACGGTTGCTTTTATAAATGTAAACGATACAATAGAAGAGCAAGCGGGGTGTGCATTACTCAACTGGCAACGTTGTGCAGTTCTATATTTTGAAACACTAGCCATGGCGTCTCGCGTCGTACATTGTAGTTCGTCCAGTTATAACTATACCAGTTCTCCGAATGAGGTTTTTTTCGTGCTGTGACACAGGGAACGCGCTTCTTGCTGGATCCTATCAGTGATCACACGGCGTGACGTTGTGACAAGTGATTACAGCCGGCTTATGGACACGCAAGGAAAAAGCATGGCCAGACTGGTACGAACGCTTGAATAGAAGCACTGCGATGACTTTTTTTTAATGTCCCATTTTGACAATTGTGATGCCAGGTAATTCCGGTGTGGTGCGCGGATCTTCCTGAAGTTCTATTGGTGAGGTGTCCCGAAGCAGCACATTTGGCTCTTTTATGCCACGTTCTGGTCAACTGGTCAAGTGTGAAATGTTCCTGAAGGTGCGTTGATTACAACTCCAGCTGATCTGTACACGTGAATACGCACAAGAATTTGTATTAACTGACATGTACTAGACGCGGATTAGACCCGCTCCTAGCGTTTTATTAAAAACAGACGAATAAACTCGCTTCACAGATCCGCGTTGACCTACGTCGACGGAGATAAACGAAAGCGTTCGCGTGAAATGTTTCATAGGTATACTTTTTATTTCGGATAGCAAAGGGTAAGTTGAAGAGAGCGAAACCGTGTTCTGCTGTTTTACGGCAACCAAGCATTGTAAAAGACTCGTGTATTGCATTGAACGAGCACTGCAAGATACTCTTGGCCGACTTGGCGCCAACTGAAGTGCTCCTCCTCCTCAGTTTATGTCCTGACTACAAGTTCGTCTTTGGTCACGGCGAGAATTTACCTGCAGCCGTATGGGCATGCGTACTCGTTTTGAACCTTTGCATAATAATAAATAACACCACCAGCCACTTGCAAGACCACGTGCAAGGAATGCACCATTTACAGACGCGGATTTCAGAGAAACGAAGGGGTAAGCGAGAGAGTGAGGAGGACGGCTCAAGAACAATTAGTAACGCTACCTTAGAAACTTGTTTTATCTAGGGATCTTAGAGATTCTGCGATGCAAGCACCCTCACATGCCAGAGCACGCTCCTCCTCTTCACTCCCTTTCCGCTATTCCGCCCACACCACCTGCTCCAGTTGCTAGGAGCGAGGATAAGCGCGCGCGCCCACAGCCTTGCTATGGGTGAGAGAGTGAGAGCAGAAAGATAACACCTGGCGGTGAACGGACACCACCAGACGCCTGACATGCCCCGACTAGGAAGTGTATTTGCAGTAAAATAAAATGGGAATGCAGAAACATCAGAGATCATTATATAGAGGCTGAAAGTATAGTCTCTTTAGCTAGATAAACGAGCTAGATAAATAGCTAGTTAAATGAGCTTCAGTGGAAGGCGCTTCACTACTATTGTCTAACCGACAAGACTGCTGTATGATAGGAGCACGTATATACTGTTTTAAGGTTGGATAGCAAGCACTGCAACTACAATCACGTTTTACGAACATTACGGTCGACTTAAAAAGCAGTTCCGAGCCTTGGCGTAGCACTGTGGTAGAATACTTGATTGCGACGCATAAGGCCAGGATTCCATTCCTGTAAGGACCAGGACGATTTTTGTTTTTGCACTGGGCAAATCATCGTCATTGATCAGCATTTTTTAATGCTCATGGTTTACGACTAACCTGTGTGTATTCGCCGTTCTTGGATAGATATTGTCGTCAGAATGAAACCATATTACGACAGGCAATGAAACATTGACGACACAACGTTGTTCGACGTTACCTGCATCTAGGACGAGGTGTTAAAAATTACCATCATTGAACCAGTTTGTCACAAGCATAGGGCTGATCAACTCCAAGAACGGGGGCAAAGCCACAGTGTGACTTCAAGTTACGCGCACTAGTTGATAATGCGGCAAGTATACCAAAATGCTCTCCGGATGGTTTGTGGCGCACGAGGCTGCGGGACCCAGCGGCGCGTGACCCGTGCTGAACACAAAAAAAAAGAACGTGGAGAAAAAGAAGAAGTGACTTTTTGGGTTGCTAGAAATTTTTGTCCTAGCTGTTTCATTATTCTCGGGCACATGTGCGCCCTACCTACGTTGGTTAATTAAACGTGTTCTATTCACTGTGCTGTATAATATGAAGTGTATAGCGTTGTGAATTGTACTACTGTGGAATCATTTCTTGCGGAGGTGCGCGTCATTCATTTCTGTTCATGATTGTGACTCTTTTTATTAAATGCTTTTTATTCTTTTTCTCTGTGACCGCTCGTGCCAATGCTGATTGAGCCTGCATTACGCTAAAATAGGTCACCTGTGGCACATACCCACGTACAAGTGGCGTATACCTGCCCGCGGATATGTGCCCCTGTCTGCTGGTAAGTGTTTCACAATGTATGGGACGGGATTGTGACATTACTTATGCCATGGCCAGCAAGTCGTCTTTGTCATACCACCTTACCCTCCCATGCTACTTGGTGCACCCCAATTAAGGGCCTGATCACGAAAATACCGAGACGTAGCTAGCTGGATAGATAGATTAGATAGATAGATAGATAGATAGATAGATAGATAGACAGATAGATAGACAGATAGATCACTTGCAGCACGCAAAGTCAGCTTTGGCCTAATCAAAAATAAGACTACACGCGAAATTCGGGAAGCCTTTCACATATCAGACCACGAAGCGTAAGCTTACTTCTACTAGCCCCAACGAAAATAAAATACTTCAGAAGCCAGATAAAGCAATGGAGTCCACATACTCGGAAGAGACTTTTTAGACATGGTGGACGTCGTCCACATAATGTGGGCATGCCAGTCAACCACTCGCCTCAACCCAAAACTGAACCTCACCCGGGAGAACTGCAAGGCAGCCCTGCTCGGCTGCTCAGACCTGGTTAGCCAGAAGGCCCTGGTTAACCAACCCCGAGTCGCGTTGGACACCAGTGAACTTTTGAAATAAGGAACTCACCTATGTTTGAGAGAGGTGAATCGTACCGGGCCACCTCTCGCCTACTCCTTCTATATAGATAGAATATTGTTTTAAAGACGATAGTCTTTCTTGGGGAACTTCGACGCAAAAGTTTTAGTCTGTCTGTATATATGTCTGTCTCTCTGTCTGTCGGTCTTTACATTTGTCTGTTTGTCCACTCTTAACGGCAACGGGTACTTGAAACGGCCGATCCCATCCGCAGCGCCCACCAATGTTGCTCAAGATTGAGCGTTAATGCTTGTGCAATTGTCAATGAAAAAGCAATTATTTTGCAAGCCTGGGGCACCATAACAACACGTATATATTCTCTATGTGCGTCTTTTACTAGAAAAGGCATACATAAGTAATTTTAAGGACCGTAGCGCTTATCACGCTGCGCCGACCATGCAACGCTTGCAAGGAAAGGCGAGTGTCTCCAACGCTTTGCTAAGACGAAACGGTGGTGGCACCTACCCGTTGCCTTGCGTTCTACACCTTATCATCTGAGATAGGCGTGCACACCCGTCTCAAAGCCTCACGCTTTGTTTTATAAGAAAACTGCTAGATGGCGCTCATGTCTCACGTGTCACGTGACTTGATGCACTCGTTCGCCTCCGGTGCATGCTCGAGGCACTCTAACGCAGTGCCTCCAGAATAACATTCACCGATTTTCTTCCGCGAAACATCACATAAATGTCTCGTTCCTTTCTCCACACGCAAGACTATCGTCTTTCGATGACATGCAGATACGGGGCCAATTTTTTTCTCTCTCTCTCCACATCTTGTAATCGTAATCATCCTACGTGTAGCACCTGAAGACAGTTCACCACGATCTTTCCTTTCCTGGAAGTCTTCTTTTCTTCAAGATTTTTTTTTCATTTAATATAGTTTTTTTATTTAATATATATTTTGGATTCCTTGTGTCCACTTCAATCCGTGTCTCCATCCTAACTTCGTATTTTGCAGTGAATTTGAAAAATTAACTAGCCCAATACCCCATTTTGTTCATGACGAGTTTTATTTTCTCTGTGTTACGGTGTTCTCAGATTCATCGCGTTACTCTCATGCACACTGTTATGTTGTCCAATTCTCCCACTTCATAAGGAACAGTTTGAGGTCTGTCTGGGTTAACACTATGGCTCAAAAAAGTCTATTCAAAGGTCGGTTATGGCGACGACCTTTCTGTTTTTAAAGTGAACAGTGTTACGAATCGTCTAGTCACATACAGCTTGGCTGTTGAAAAAGTGACTGCTCGTGTTTTTTATAAAATTTTTGATGGCAGAGCTCACCTGTAGAGTATGAGTAACCAAGATCTACAATTTATATGTGGAGTTTTACGTTTCTAGACCACTGTATGGTTATGAGAGACCTCGTAGAAAAGGGCTCCTGGAATTTTTACAATTCTGGCGCTTTTTTTAACGTCTAATGACATCGCATGGTACACGGGCTTCAACCACTACCCAAAGTTTTTAGCATTGTTTTATCGAGCGTTTCTCCTGTTTAATTATTGTGCGCTGTTGCTTTAAAAAATGTTAAACAAAATTGGTGTGTTACAGGATCTCGAGAGAAGCACTGTACTAACCGCGAGTTGTCCAATCGGAAATTATATGATTGTCCGGGGTTTATTTCGCGCAGCAAATAAGCTCCATGAATGTGGCGCGCGCCATGCTTTATCTACCGCGTAATAATTTAGCAAGAGCGTCTTCACTTCGGTATGTAGTTTAGTACTAGTGAGGGGGCTTGTATGCAGCGATTGTAGAGTCAACGTTCCAAAAAGAACCCCAATTTATCAACATCTAGATTGATCTCTTACTTCACTCGTCATCCCGAAAATATTACGCAGTTACGTGCCCATATTCTACTTAGGCAGGTTATTCGTTGAAAAATACATAAGTTTTAAACAGCACTTCATTACAAAAAAAGAACACGTTTCCTCGTATATGAAGAAAAAGCCGCTAGCTAACGCATGATGCCGAGGCCATTGAGGTTCTTATTGGTGGATGTAAACAAGAATTAATATTCAATTAACTTTATGTTGAAGTAAAATTTTGGTGTACACAGAATTTTTTTTGCTGATACTTGCCTATCACTGTGTATTTCAATGTACCCATTAACTTATATTTGAATAGCTTGCCTAATGCAAGAAAGAAAACGCATCTTGCCTGTGAACGAGAAAGGTGTTCAGGCGTCAGCCTAAATTAACGTGTTAGTGAAAATATTGTCCGGCGTTGACTATTTTGAGATATCATTTACCATCCTTCCCGACTGATGGGTGCTACAATGACTGATGGCTTCAAAAGTTCAAAAGGCAAACAAAAGGGCAAGATTACAGGAATTGTGGCAGCCTTAACTGAAGGCGGCACCCCAATTAAGCACGTACGGGCCATTGAAGTACGCTGCCTGTGTGTGCACGATGTCGCATTACAGACAAGCTAGCCTGGGCTTTCATAGCAGTTTTTTTTTTGGCGGGGGGCGTAAAATAGCCGGGATCCGAGTGGCGCCACTCCCGCAGAAACTAGGATACTTGATTTCCTAGTTCGTAATACATGATGAGGATATCACAGTACAGTTAACCTGGGTGAAAGTAATTCAATAAATTGATGACATTACTTTGTTAGATTGGAACATGACAATAGTTAATTTCGACCTTTGCAAGAAAGGTGAAGTCACGATAGGCTTTTTATTTTTTATCCACAAGTAATACAGCTGTGCCAGACGCGGTGAACACAATTTTAACGCAATATCGTGAAAGATCTCTTACGGAAATTCTGGCGCCAGCGTCGGTGTGAATGGTTGTGAGTGAAAAATAATCATCTTTGCTTGACCGAAAAATTGTGAAAGGTGCAGACAAAGTAATACAAATTTTGGGACTGAGTGGGGATTGAATCCGGGTCATTTTTCGAGGCAAGCGGATGTTCAACCACGCAGCGACGCCTCTTCTTGTGAATACAGGGAAAATAATTTCCTCTACTAAGAAATGCAGTGGAAGTAACACTCATGCTTTACAAACACGCGCGTCCCATGTGCATGCTTCACAATAAAACATAACATATTGCGTTAATATAGCTTCGTATAAGCGTACATTGCGATCAGGTGTCACAACATAAAATTATCATGATGGCTTCATAGTTTAAAGCTTGTCGCACTCTTCAAAATGCACACACGTTAGTGCACCCTTACGGCTGCGTAGAGGGTACATAGCAAGCACGAAACAATTCCTACACAATGCGTTTCAAGTACGCACAGGATATGTATATTGCGTTCAACTTTTAAAAGCAAAGCTCAAAGATCCTGCAATGTTTAATGGTGCCAAAACCCGGCAGCCGTGACTTTATGCACAGTGCCTAAGACCTGGTAACAGTGGCCAAACGGGACTAGTGCACTCGACAAAAACTTTGCTGCACTGTTGCGCCAAATGAAAAAGACTAAGCAAAGAAGTAGGCGATGGAGACAACGCTGCGCTGCACAAAATGAGCAATTATTCATAGACCTGCCATTCTAACCTCAATATCACCACAATACCAGAGCACCTCCTTGCACCCACCAACTAGGTTCTATCGACAGAAAAACAAACAGAAAAACCAGAAAAATTGGTACTAAACTATTTATCGAAAGGTCACTCACACCCTCAAATAAATTATTTCGTCTGGTCTCTTTCAACATTTATAGAAAAAAAACTCAATAGTGCGTTTTCATAATCACTACTTTTCGGCCATCTTTCCAAGTAGCGAGTTAATGTTAAGTCTGGCGTTGACGTTTGCGGAAACATGACGTCACACTTATTATTTGCGAATTGGTGTATTATCTATGCAGTTAACTTGCGCTAAATTTAACTCACTCAACATCAGTAAGTGAGCTGAAAGCACACTGCAAAATTCTCATTTTGAAGAGTGATATTAAAAATGCGAATAGCACTCTAGGAGCGCTCAGCTAATCACACAATCACCTGTGTAGGAGGTGATAAACTTTAGTTAGACAGTACACACATGCTAATAATTACCCAGAAGCTTGTAGCGACAGCCGTATCCCCGATATGACACAGAAAATGTAGAAAGTGTAAAATATTTCGACTAAAGAAGTTGGGAATGACCAGCTTCTTGTCTTGGCAAATTCCAAACCCAGCTTGAACGTTAGCGTCATTGTATTATAAGCTGTGGCCCGAGTGTCACCAGTGATTGGTCGCATACTGCATAATACAGGACGTTCCTTTGTTGTCACTGCACTCATCCTTACAAAGTGCCTTTTGTTCCGGCACCCGCCATCGGCAAAGTAGAGATGACAGCCTCTCTTTGCCCAGGGGAGACACGTATAATTTGAGAGCAGCCGCCACTCACACGAATTTGAGCAAAGCGAGGAATCAAAGGAGCCGCTGCTCGCCATTGTCATACGAGATGCCTCTGTCCACGCAAGCAGTATGTCTTGAGGGAGGCCATCCCTGACTTCAAGTTGGAGAGATTTCGCGACTACAGAGGACAGGAAGTAAGACACTCACTAAAGGCATCCTATCTAGATAGAGGTGCTATCTTACACGTCCCGTTCTAAGAGTTGCTCATCACTGATTGCTGCCTAAATCTACGCTCCCGTCTTCCATGACTGCATCAAATCAGCCAGCTTGCCATGTGACATAACTGACGTTACCGAGGAGAGCAATTAATATGAGTAGTTTCGTATGGCCTACAATAGAATATAGCACCCGCAACATTAGACGGGAACTTGGTGGAACGTGCGTGTCGAGATAGTTTCGTGTGAACTATCGTCACCATATGTTCCCAGCTTTGAAGCTGGCTTCGGTACAGACTGGGTAGTTAGTGGCATACGCATATCAAACAGGTATGCACTAACCCTATAAAAGTGTTGTTGTATATTACTTTGTGTATTTATTTTAATTACCTGCTGCGCCAGAAGATTTATTGCAGGGGGTTACACGAGTAACGTACACTTAAACGTAATAACACAGAAACAAAAAAAGTTAGGTATGAGTGCGACAGTATTTCTCTGAATGATGTTTCAGTGCGACAGTCAACACTCTCCTGTTGAACCAGCTTACACTAGGAGGCTGTGTCTGAAAAAAACTTAGTGTTGGTAGACGTTACTTCAGTGATAACTTTCTCTAACCTTTAGAGTGTGGTCACGTTAGGGAGATAAAATATGGGGGGGGAGTAACAATCTTGACTTCATCCAAGCGAAGAAAAATTTTGAAAATCAATCAACTAACATCATTCAAGTGACAATCATTCAGATGACAAATAGCAGATGAATTACGAAGGACTGGTTAATTGTTAACCCACCTCACAAAAGGCATATCAGAATTACCGTCAACTAGAGAGTAATTGTATTTTTCAGAAAGAAAGTCTGAAACAGATGTGAAAAACTCGAGGAATATTTGACAAGGGGAAACGGCAAAAAGAACCAGCTGTGACTAACTGCCCTTTTCACAAGAAGATATTGTACCAAACTGACTCTGTATAATAAATTTGGGTTTACACCAGAGATGATAGCAAGCACAAATCAACACGCAGATATGTCCCACCATTTGCGCATTGCAATTGAAACGACAGACATGACAATTATACGGAAAATTTACTAAGCCACCAACAGATTCGCCAAGCCATGCCTCCGTGCTCATAATCACGTTATGTTTGACTGATGCGGTCAGAGAGGCAAATAAATTGGCAATTTTAAGCTCCTGCAATTCACGAACAAAATGGTAAGCTCTGAAATTGGATGAAAAGGACGTTGTCTGACAGCATATTGCTTTAGAACAATTAGCTCGGGCACCACCCGTTTTGCTATATTTTAGGTTCGACCATGGTATCCTGCGTACGATCACAAATAATAGTTTTTATCAACAAGTAAGCTTATGGTATCACAATTTGAAAGCTCAATTCAGTGTCACTGCATGTTCAACAAGCTTAGATCGCTCAAGTCTCATGCCAGGACTGAAATTCTGCCGCCTCGCAAAGTTAGTACCCTTGAGCTGAATACCACAAGATAGAATACGTTCTTTATTCTTGAAGTTTACAAACCTCACAATAACAGGTCGTTTTTTGCTTTCGTGAAATCTACGAATTGAATTAACATGTTCTGTACTTTCCGGAGCAATTTGTTTTCCCAGTTCCGATTGTCGGAAAGACAACAAAGTTCCTTCCAAGTCGGACCATGTTTCATTGGCCGAATCATCAGACCAAAAATAATTGACTTGGTGGTCTTTCATCTGTTACTCTCGTTACTAACTGTCACCCTAAGATTGCCCCGCCGTGGTGGTCTAGTGGCTAAGGTACTCGGCTGCTGACCCGCAGGTCGCGGGTTCGATTCCCGGCTGCGGCGGCTGCATTTCCGATGGAGGCGGAAATGTTGTAGGCCCGTGTACTCAGATTTGGGTGCACGTTAAAGAACCCCAGGTGGTCAAAATTTCCGGAGCCCTCCTCTACGGCGTCTCTCATAATCAAATGGTGGTTTTGGGACGTTAAACCCCACAAATCAATCAATCAAACCCTAAGATTCAAAACATCATGACAAAGGGTGTCAAGAGCGGCTGGAGGAAAGGATGCATTGCTTGTATCACTCTTTTTATGCATTACGTTTTCCAGAAGATTCACCCTGCTGACAAGGGATTACACTGGGGCAGTATGAACATTTCGCTGTTGTTTGATAACTTGTATTTGCTTAAGGAACCTCGTCTGATTTGATTCCAAGATTTTAACGACTTCATATTTTTTTTGCAATTCTGGCACTATCAGAGCCTTTGATTGTTGCATTGCTTCTTGAACCAGGTTTACTCTCGACATCTGCAGATAGCATGAAAAAAACACTTGATAAAGCAACAGAAGCAGAAATCAACTCCACAAGGCATTTACTCAAAACACCTTTGAAGTTTGTTGGTCACGACACCGCTACCATAAAACGATAAAACGATAAGATTTCCATTTTGTAGGTAACTCACCTGTGGGTTTAATGGGTGTGTCAACATAGCCAAAGTGATGCAGTGCTCCGGGTGCTCAGTCGTGAACTGCTGCCTAAACAAACGACCCTCGAATTGTGTCACGCTTGTCGGCTTTGGTGGCCAGCTGATATCAGATGTCAAAGTCACACTTGGCTCATTACATAAAAATGCCTGCGAACAATGAAGCTAGACCAGCCCGTATTTGTCGGCAAAGCTTGACGAAGGCAATATCTGAGGCAAGAGGACGCATGGCACCACAAAGCCTTTGAAGGAAGCCTTCAGGTGGGATAGCACCAACACTTGCCCGAAGAATGGGTGTGAAAACATAGCCAAGGCGACACCGCGTCCCGAGTGCTCGGCCTTGAACTGCTGCCTAAATATACGCCCCCCAGATTGTATGACACTGAATGGTTTTGGTTGCCAGTTGAAATTAGATGTCAAAGCCACTCTTGGCTGCTGATACAAAACGCTTTGGGGGCGATGAAACTCGAACTTTACCGGTGAAGCTACAACTTCACCGGTAAAGCTTTGCGAAGGCAATACCCGAGACAAGAGGATGCATGGCACCACGAAGCCATCGAAGAAAGCCTTCTGGAGGGACAGTACTAAGACCTGTGTTCAGAACGTGTGTGCGAACATAGCCGAAGCAATGTCGTTCCTCCAAATTGTCGTGTCCCCCCTCCATTACCCCAGTTCGGGCTTGTTACCAACATTGTCTTGAAGGGGCTCTGAAGCACTCTTCACGCTTTGTAGCACACACAAACACACACACGCACGCACACGCAGGTCCACGCACACACCCGAGGAACAGGCGCCTTCGGCCGAGAACGCTTCGGCTAAGTCTAGCACTGGTACCACAAGATACCAGACGAGAAGAAGCGCCGTGCAATGTTTCCACTTTTTGAAGCGCGCTCTAATATATAGTACTAATGGCTGACAACAAGGAAGATTTGCACAGATTGGTGGACATCTGCCGTAATGAGAGAGATAGGTTAGATTTCAGATTCAGTAACAAAAAATCAGTAGTGATGATTTTTATAGACAATGAAGGTAGTGAGTTTAGAATACAGGAGGTCACGTTAGAGATAACAGATAAATACAAATATCTGGGCGTATGGATATGCAATGGGGCAGAGTACCTAAGGGAACACGAAATATACGTGACGACTAAAGGTAACAGGAATGCAGCGGTAATAAAAAACAAGGTACTGTTGTATTACAATAGATATGATGTTGCCAGAGGAATATGGAAAGGGGTCAGGGTTCCTGGTCTGACGTTCGGCAATTCGGTCTTGTGCATGAGACCAGAAGTTTAAGCAAGATTAGAAATTAAGCAACGTGGAATAGGTAGGCTTGCTTTAGGAGCTCACGGGAATACACCAAATCAAGGAGTACAAGGTTATATGGGATGGACATCATTTGAGGGCAGGGAAGCTAGCAGCAAGATAAAATTTGAGAAGTGATTGAGAGAAATGGGGGGAAAGCATTGGGCTAGAAAGATATTCAGCTACTTGTACATGAAGAATGTCGATACAAAATGAAGGAAGCCAACCACAAAGTTGACTGGTAAATACTTAGAAAACAGCAGGGGGCCAAACCAAAAAGAATTATCGGTTAAGAAGAAGGTGAAGGAAGCTGAGACCGATATGTGGAGAATTCGCATGATTAAGAAGTCCGCACTAGAGGTATATCGAACTTGTCAAGGAAAGAATCTATGATAATACTCGGGGTAGTTCTCTACTGTTTGAGGCCAGGACGGGAGTATTGCGAACCAAGACATATCGGGCCAAATACGAAGGGGTAGACAGGGTATGCAGTGCGTGTGGAGAGGAAGAAGAAACTGCCGAACAATTGATAATGTTCTGTAAAGGGCTTCGCCCTATAGTTCAGGATGATGGCGCAGAGTTTTTCAAAGCAGTTGGGTTTAGGGACAGGGAGGGCAAAATAGACTTTAAGCGGGTAGAATTAACTACATGGAGGTTATATGATTGGTGGGTAATGTCAAGGCACGAGTGAAAATTAAACGCTTCACTGCAAAAAACGAATCCTCAACCTCACTTTTTAAAAGAAAAAAAATAAATCTAGTTTCTGATTCATTAGGTATTACGGCTTGGTGGCGCTAGCCAGCGCCCGATATAAAGGGTACAGCCATATCCATCCATTCATCCATTGCCCGCAACGCCAGAGAAGGGGAAGTGCCAACAGACAGTGGAACAGCGTTCCTGCTTTCTCCTCAGGTGTCTGCAATGCCATTCGCGTATCACGTTATCTCGGTTTTAAGGCTATTCGCAACGCGCTCGCGTGTTAAAGTGCCTATTGCTCACGATAGTGCGATATTCACTCGAAAGCTAAGGAGCAGCCGGCGCCTTTCTTTGTGCGCCAACATCTCATTATATCATATAAAGAGAGGACTTTTCATATAGATCACTTAACTGACTCATTTTGCTCAGAATAAATACTGTCCCGTAGTCGCGACGCTGACAAAGGCAACATTCGGTGCGGACATAATGAAAACCTTTATTTGGCCGAACTAGTGACCAGCAAACAGAAACTCAAAGTACAGCAAGCACTGATATCAGCGCGTTGCATGCAATGCTTGCTGTACACTGATATTGGTGCACACAGCGTCGGTTGTCGAAAAACTGGTCCGCGACAAGGCGCATCATCATTTATGCTTGTTGGGTAAAACATTAGATCATTATTGCTGGTGGCAGACCTCGGAGAATTATTTCATCTGTTCGTGATTTCGGGCTCAAGCCTACCAGATTATCTTAAAATAATCTGTAATGTTTCGAGACAATCTGGCGCGGCTTGTGTGAGTCAATATCTGCATGAGCAATTGACCAGTAACATAAAAGATTGATCAAAAGGAGCTTGTGTGGCAATACTTCTTGTGTTTACTTAGACAGAAGGTTGACCTACTACGCTTAATGCCAAATACGCGTGCCCAAAGCGCCGCTTTTATGAATTAACATTGGCTAACGACAAGAACAATAGCTTTGCCAAAATATATCTCCATAAAAAACGTTCACTTTATTAACATTGACTGGTGTAGCTATTTCCGTAATCACTTCCGGCACTAGTCCGCTCCACGACTGAGCGTAACCAGCCGTTGTGGTATCCCGTAGATCAGCTAACGGCTCTCATTAAAAGGTAGTGGTTCATAGCGAAGAAGTGAGATCAATGCATGTCTATGGTAATTAATCTAGTTTGCGCAGAGAGCGATGTGGTTTATGGTTGTGCTAAGGGGTTCGCAGTTGCACACAGCTGCTTCAACAGCTACACGCCGCAGCAACAAAAGGAGGCTACCAACTGCTTGCACGAAAAAAGTGAAGATTTGGGTACTTCATTTTTACCCGCCGTTTTCTGCCTTTAAAAGATGGCTACACAGTGAATTTAAATACAAATAAAGGCATGCAGAACACCAAGCAACAGAAAAGCGAAGAAGCTGTTAAGAGCTGGAACACATTGTGTCAGAAGTTAGGTGAATGTTACCCGAAAAGGAAATGAACCACGCAGACGTGAATAATGTTTACCTCTGATTTCCTCTCGCAGATAGTGATAGCGATGCACCTATCCTCGCTATCACTTCTTTTCGTGAAGAATGGACATGCTCAAAAGAATATGCTACTGAAGGCTTGTAAGGCCTAAATAAAAGACGCATAGAAAGGAATTGCCATCGGAACACGTACCCCGTTAGTCTCCTGTCGATTTCTTGTTCCGGGTTGCTCAAACTAACCAGGCTATTTCGGGTGCTTATTGTTTAACGAAAGCGAAGGTACGCTTTGTGTTGAAGAAACGTGTGTGTCATTTCTTCTTAAATGTGAAGCATTTTTTGCAATCTTTTGCGACTTTGAGTGCATCTATCATTCTATCTATCTATCTATCTATCTATCTATCTATCTATCTATCTATCT
The DNA here is from genome assembly GCA_013436015.1 of Rhipicephalus annulatus. NCBI lineage: Eukaryota > Metazoa > Arthropoda > Arachnida > Ixodida > Ixodidae > Rhipicephalus > Rhipicephalus annulatus. The sequence continues at coordinate 329,806 of WOVY01009273.1, forward strand.
ATCTATCTATCTATCTATCTATCTATCTATCTATCTATCTATCTATCTATCTATCTATAGATAGAGGAAGTAACGTACCGCCGCTATGCATACAGCGGCGATCGACTTGCTGGTCGCTCGAAGAGGATGGGAAAATGCTGAAGTTCTAGTAAGGCTGACAAATACCTTTTGATTTCAATACATAGTTACGGACAAGCAGGTTACGAAAAAAGAAAACACTTTAGAAATGTACCATTTGTAGGATGACCCTTTACGTTATTCAGCAGAGCTGATGGTGCCCAACTACTTGAGTCCGGCTCAGAACGCTTGGTAGAACACTGGGGTCACTTCTTATTCCCTTGATGCTCCGCCTTTACACAACTTTCGGTGATTCCTCACCTGCTTGTCCTGTGATAGAACAGCGCACTTCTCGAATTAAGAATCGTCCCCGAGAACCCTTCCCTAATAACGCAACAAAAATGGAAAAGAAAAGTAAACTAACGTCGTCGTGGCAAGGGCAACCTTCATGGGGGCATCCTATCTGAGCTTGAAGCTACGAGTACTGGGATTTCTGGGTATAAGAAGGAGATGCCTGGTAATGCGCCAACTTATTGCCGACGGGACCGTAAGGCATCTGTTCCCTGGGCGCTGTAAGTGGAAGAGCTCGATCTCCGCACGTGGCTCCACCTACAAGCTTGATTAAAAGGATTAGTGCAGAAGTAGCCAAAGGCATGCCAAGGCGGCAACATCCATAAAAGAAGCCGACGGGGTGCCCACATCACCAGGCCATAGGCAACTCTTTCACGTGTTGCAAGCCTTCCCGGTTACACCTGAAGTGAGCCAGACAGCGGCGGAAGGTTGCCGGTGATTCCACGGTTTCGGAACGCACACTGCCTAAAACTCAGCGGTATTGAAGTTGAGGTCTTGCCGACTGCCCAGGTCTCCAAGCCGCCACACAGGCTGTCGGAAACCACGCCTTCACGAAATTCTGCTGTTGAGGGAAACTGGACTGAAGAGCCGAGGAAGAATACGAGAGGTTTATTTACATTTTTACAGAAAGAGAATTCGAAACAGGAATCGACTCAGGCAGTCGCCTGCCGCTCTTTGTCCTTTATCAGTCCCTAGACGCCTGGCCTAGGAAAACGGGGAAAGACGTTTTCACCCAATGAGGTCACCACTGTTGAGGGTAACTTAGTCGGGGCACCTACCCCAACACCCCCCCCCCCGCACATACACACAAGCCAAAACAGGTATTGTTCCGGCCACGCTGTCGTATCCGGGGAATCATGCAGCCAACAAACGAGATGTAAACAGTCCGTCGTGTCGCTGCTGGGACTGACTACCCACACTGTCAAACGGTGGTCGCAGGCCAGGACATATAAAGACATGTGCTTGGTCATCTGGCGTTGATTTGAGCGTGGGTGACCTCTTAGCCTGAGACGCAATGTGTGGTGGTCCAAGGTTCGTCTTTAGTGTAAAGTCGGCGTCGTAGCCTTGGTGTACAAAGGCGCCACGTGTCGCGTTTCCGTGCCGGCACAAGCGGCAGCAGTGCTGCGTGGAGTAATTACAACCATGCACCTCCCCATACATGAAAAACAGCCGGTAGTCTTCGCGTTCCTCTTTATCGGTGGCTGCCTTTCTTCCGTCTCGGCGCTTGCGGCAAATACAGGCTCGCCGATCGCAACAGGTCCTCCGGGGCCAGGAAACTCTCGGATGGGCAGGAACGCAATTGCCGACAATAAAGAAGGGGTCTCGGAGTCGATGGTGACTGCAGTTGTGCACCTTGAAGAACCTCGCATTAAGAAATTATTATCATTGCTAATAATAATAATAATATTAATAATAATAATAATAATAATAATATTATTATTATTATTATTATTATTATTATTATTATTAGTAGTAGTAGTAGTAGTAGTAGTAGTAGTAGTAGTAGTAGTAGTATTTGATTTGCATACACAGATACACAAGGACACAGAAGAAAGAGGGAGAGAGCAAGCTGGCAACTACCACCTGAAGGGGCACAACGCCCACCTCTTTTGCGAGGAGGAAGGAAACAGAGAAAACAAAGATTAGAGGAGAGAAAGAGAAAAGAAGTAGAGAAACGAAAAAAAAGACGAAGACTCCGACGAGTATGAGTGAAAAAACCATAAACAAAATTAATAAAAAAGAACAAAAAGACCATTTATAAACGAGTTAAACGTGTAGCTCCCGGGCGCTGTTGTACAAACTAGGAGTGGGCTCTGTGCTGGTGCGAGAATGATTGCACCGTAATGGGCGTGTGGACAGCCCGTTGTGCGCAGCTTGTGGCTCCTGCAAAACACTTGAGCATCTCGTAGTGCACTGTCCCACATTTTCTACGCAGCGGACTTTGGTGATTATGAAATATGAATTCCTAGGACTCAAGTGCGCGACTCTAGACGACTACCTTTTTCCTAGTGGTAGTGCATCCCGACGCGACGAGGCCCACCGAGCTCTTCTTACATTTATGAACCAAATGGACTTGGCCACAAACAAAGGCAAACAGCAGAAAAAAAACCGATTTAAGCGCAACAACCCTACACCACGCACAAACGTTCAGAATCGGTACTTATTCCGCCAGGCCTATTAAAAGAAAGTTCCATAAAACAACGCAAAACTATGAACATCCTTGAACTTTGATACCTGTGAGCCACATCGAGCAAAACAAGTGACCATGTTCTCTCGTTAGTTTTACACCAGCCAGAAATGGTACTGACAGACAATCAGTTTACCCCACTTGGAAACTGTTCAGTTAATAGTTACGAGATATATATCAGGCAAAAGGCTAAGTGTATGCTCCGACTTCACAATTCAGGCTACTACAACGTTCACCGGCAATTATATCCCGTTTTTTTTCTTGGGCTGGGCGAAAAAGTTGTACGTCTATCTGGAAGGCAAAACTCTCTGGGAGCAAGCATTCGCTTTTTTTTTCACAAGGCTTTTACACTTAGACTCCCTTGGAGTTAGGCGATAGCTACTGATCCATAAATAAAACTATATCATTTCGAAGTAACATTTTCCTTACGTAACTACACGTCTCTGAACTGACACTTGACGCTATCCCCTGTCTATGTGATCACGTGAACGTCAAACATCGATACAAAAACAAAGGTGAATAACCTGCCTGCCATCCTACCATCTTGTTAATGCTATAATCCACCGGTCCTAATAAGACACGCCGTATGCTCTTCTGAGCCCCGCAACTCTTAAACTACTCACGTCCACAAATGACGCATGCAATTGAAATACTAAACAAACAAACAAAACTTTTGCATGCACCCTGAAAAACTCCTAAGGAATATCTTTGCTTTTTTACGCTTTCTCAAAACCAACTAGCATTGTCTTTAATAACCTACACGTAGGACGTACTCTGACGCACATTCCGATTGGTTTTGTTTTGCAAAGGGCACAACGTTTATCTTTAAATGAAAAGCCTACATCGCTTAAAATTGAATGAAACCTAAAGCAGAGTACGCAAACCACATCCGATAGTCGAGATACCGAAATAGAACATTCCGCAAATGAATATATTTAGAGTTTAAAACAGAACAAACAAGTCTGGGCGCGACCATATTTCGAAAGCTTTCGGCTATTACTTATTTCACTGCACCAATTGATCTTATTCTGAAACCTTCTACGAAATGCTCTGTCACATCGTATCAAAGCGTTAGTGACAAGACAACTCTTTTGAAATAAACATCTGACGAACATTTATTATTACGTAAAAACGCACAGTGATTGCGCTATGAACTTTCTGAAGAAACCACACTTAATGACACGCGTGACTGCAATGCTCTCATCAGACCTCACTGCCATGCGGCTTCTGTTCTCAAAACCTCGCTCACTCCGCCTCTAAAAAAAACAAACTTGCTGAAGTCAAGCTCAGCCTAATCGTACAAAGCTTCGTTTACGCAAGCTTGCGAAATAATTGATTGATTTGTGGGGTTTAACGTCCCAAAACCACTATATGATTATGAGAGACGCCGTAGTGGAGGGCTCCGGAAATTTTGACCACCTGGGGTTCTTTAACGTGCGCCCAAATCTGAGCACACGGGCCTACAACATTTCCGCCTCCATCGGAAATGCAGCCGCCGCAGCCGGGAATCGAACCTGCGACCTGCGCAAGCTTGCGAAATAGCCTGCCGGAATCGCACTTAATGGGGTCTCGGTTCTGACAACTTTCGAGTTCGCCAGCATCTACTCAAAACGCTCACTTTTGCTCGATCTCTGCTGTTACGTTTTCTTCGGCAGTTAGGCCGCGTTCCTTCTGTTCTGAGAAGGAAAAGCCAGAAACGTGAGGCAAGAATGTGTCTTCTCCCTTTCGTTGTACTAGCTCCCTTAAGCCTCTCTCTACTGTGGCTTTTCGTCACATAAACGAGTCCTTTTTTCGACAATGCGCCTCTTTCGTCGCTTCCACCTGACCATACGCGTCAATGGACGTTCTCTCAAGCTACGCGCTGTCCGAATATGTGCTTTTTGGCTGCAGTGTGGCATCCTGCGCTGGTGCATCCTGTGTCGGGCTGTACCAGCCTCTTTCTTTTACGGTCGCTTCTGCAACCATCGTTCTCACCTATGCATTTGCCGATAGTACCCTCAAAGTTATTCATCATCGGGGACTTATCGTGCTCACACGCCTTCATATTTGGATCTTCTTGGGACACCAAAAGTCCGCGCAATTTTTGAGGCACCTCCACCTCGCTCCTTACTTCTATATGGCTACTGAAAGTACCTGATCCCCGCATTGAGTACTCTCTGGGTTTGCCTCTAAACCTTTTCTACTCATAGTGACGTTACGTATAACAACTTTCGGGACGTTAAACCCAAAATATTGATCTATGTATAGCAACTACTTCCTTGGTTGTGATTCGCGAACGAGCAAGTCTATGATCTTTCTTTGTTTTCGCATCTTTGTGAATCTCTGTACACTTGCAAAAGCCTCTCAAAACGACCTGAACCCATAGCCAGCACTAGTCCTTTCTCAACTCTCACCGCTTCTTTGTACTGTCGCACCCCTTATCTGCGCTATGACTGGTGTCATCTAAAAGTGGGCGCTCCTCGACGGTACAGCTCAACTTTTGAAGCGTCACATTCTCGTTATGCTCAAGGCCAACTTTGCCTTTTCTCTCTTCTTTCCGAAAATAATTTGAGTGCTCATCAGACACAACGAATGTTTCGAGCTCCACGTTAACCCTTTTCGAGCTGCTGAAACAAGCATCGGCCCTGCAAAAAAAAAATTGCAGCATATCCACGGAGTGAATGATGGAGAGTGGGGCGAAGAATTCGTCCATCCATTCCATTGCTTCCATCCGTCCATCCATTCCATTGCTTCCATCCGTCCATCCATTGCTTCCGTCCGTCCATGCGTCCGTCAGTGTGACCGTTCATGCGTCCATCAGCCCGTCCGTACGTGCGTCTGTTCGTGCGTCCGTCCCTGCGTTCGTCCATGCAGCCGCCCCTGCGTCCGTTCATGCGTCCATCCATGCATCTGTCTATGTGTCCGTTCGTCCATCTATTCAACACTCCAAGTACCACCATCTCGCATCTTTTCCTCATATATTCCCCATATAGATGCACCGCCATCCAGCGGACATTCCAAGGACTAAACGAGAGGTGGCACACGCACACTTTCTTACGGCTTGCGCTTCGGGTCCACTTCCCACCTTTAACCTCCTCGAGTTCATGGTATATACTAGTTCACTGTATTCATGGCACTGCGGCCAAACGCTCGCTAAACCTTTCGAAACCCAAGGAGGTTACGCCCAGCGAGTATGACGTAGCAAACTTTTTCAGTCAGATAGTGCTCAATGTACATGCCAATGGCTGCTTATGGGAACTGAGAGGCGGAGAATTCGGCTTTTACTTTGTTACGGCTTGCGCTTCGTATCTACTTCCCATTTTTAACCACCTCGAGTTCATTCATGGTATATACAAGTTCATTGTATTCATGGCACTGCGGCTCAACGCTCGCTAAACCTTTCTAAAGCTAAGGAAGTTACGCCCAGCGAGTATAACATAGCAACCGTTTCTTGTCAGATAGTGCTCAATGTACATGCCAATGGCTGCTAATGGTGATCGTAGCCTGTGCGTTAACTAAAACCGAATGCTCCTGTCTCTCATTCCCCATTATCAGCCATTGACATGTACATTGAGCACTATTTTTTATTGTTCAACAACGCACAGAAGAAGTCTCTCACCGGCACCACCTTGGAGGTCAAAATGTTATACTTGTTACATACTACGGGGGACGAACGTGTGCTGCTATAAGGAGCGTCGCCCCTAAAACACTCTCCGGAAATCTCTGGCTCTAGACTGCCGACAGCCTCATCCCGTACGTGCTCGACAATAACCCGCTCGTATAAACACGCATTTTCTCATCAGTATCTCACAACTCGCAACCTGTCGCTCCTTTGTTTCAAGAGGAGATTTCACGAGTATCTCACTGTCCCCATAAGTGCCATTTACTCCTCCTTGAACTGCGTTGGCCGACAACGCTCTCTGCGATACCTGTCATTGCGAAGAGACGCTACACCACATCCTGTGCGACTGTCCATTGTATGACATCAAGAGACAGTCGTTTGGCGTCCGTTCTTCTGCGCATCGACAACAACTAAATGTCTGTGGACACTATTCTGTCAAGTGCCCGAGAAAAGACATTGCGACTAAAGTGACAAAAGCTCTGTTTAAATTCCTACATGACATGGACTTGAACAAGCGGCTGTAACAGCAATATCACACACCACGAAAGACAAAAATGAACTATGACTGAGGGTGCGCGCGTGTGCTGTCGAATGTGCTGTGTTTATCTCTCTTCCCTCTCTGCTCTCTATCTTTCATCTCCCCCATTCCCCTTTCATGCGCAGGGTAGCAAACAGGCTGCCTATAGGCTGGTTAGCCTCCCTTCCGTTTTTTTCCTCCTATTTTCCTTCATTCCTTGAACTCTAAACGCATTTGCTCAATTTTGAGCTCTAACGTCTTGATTTTCGTTTTTTCTTTCTCCCTCTCTCTCGTGTAATTTCTCACTTTCATTTTTCTTTCAGAGTCTTCTGAGCAAGTTCCCAAGCTATTTCGGTGCTTTTCGCACTACATCCTTTTTCATTTACTTTTTTTCATTAGATCACGCTTTTTCAATTCTTCATCGCACTCCAGCCCAATCCCCTACACAACAGCAACGATTAAGCCCTACGCAACTTTCTTAGGTTTACGGTCACTGCTTTGAACGCTAGCTCTGCCCTCTTACTGATGCTCACACGCAATTTGCATCCCAACAATTAGACTTCGAGGAATTCAAAATATTAACCTAGATATTCAAAACCTGGCAAAACTCTAGAAACTAAAGACTCACCCACATTGCAGTGCCGTGTCACCAAGTCCACCTCATGCACTGAGCCCCAGTTTTTTTAGTGCCAATGTCCGCAGGATACTACCACTGCCATACAGTTATTAAAGTTGAGGTTTTGCTTACTGCTCAATTCTCTTTGTTGCCAGGCACACTGTCGCAGACTTCGCCTCCACGATGGGCTGCTATTGGAGAGAACCTGGCTGAAGAGCTGATGAAGAGTACGAGATGTTTAGTTACATTTTTACAGAAACAGAATTCAAAACAGGAATCGACTCAGGCAGCCACCTGCCACTTTGTGTCCTTTCGCAGTCTCTAGACGCCAGGTCTAGGGAAACGGGGAAAGACGTTTTCACCCAATCAGGTCGCCAGTGTTGAGGGTAATTTTGCCTGCACCGCCCCCAACATACACACACGCACACACATGATCCAAAACAGGTACTTTTCCAGCCACGCTTTCGCATCCGGGGTATCATGCTGCCAGCAAACGGGATGTATGAGTCCGTCGTGTTGCTGCTCGGGCTGACTACCCACACTGTTGAAGCGTGGTCGCTGGCCAGGCAGCTTCAATAAAATGTGCTTGGTCGTCTGGCGTTGATTGAAGGGGAGATGCGGGTCGAAAAACGGAAGTTTTTTTTTCAAAATTACCGGTTTTTTTAATTTTTGCCTGTTTTGTTAAGATCAGTACCTTTACTGTTATGAAAGATAAAATACAGGTCGAGACTTAACCGAAAATGTCTTAAAATTGCATCTAAAGAGCACAAGGTGTCTGTTAAAAGGTCTAAAGTGCGCAGTCTTCGAGCACCTGGCCACCCCTCGCCATTGTTAATCACATGAGCTGAAGATTGGGGCCTCACTCTTCAAATAAAAACAATTTTCCTCGCTGAAGCAGTGCAAGAAATAATAAAAAGAAGCATGCGTTTGCGCTTTTTCGAGCGCTGTGGCTGGCTTATCACGTGGTACTCACCGGGGATCGCCATTGGCGGCTGTGCTTCTGTGTGTGCAGTGAAGCTTATTTGCGGGGTCCTTGTCTTGTCGAGCAGCGGAGCTGAACAATGATTTTCCCGTGTAATTATCTCCGTTATGAATGAAAAAAAAAGCCATTTCTCTCAAGTAAAAGCCTTTGTGCGGCGCGCTCTGTAGGAATAGGCTACGAACAGCTGGTCCACTTTGTGGCAGTTGTTGCCTTGCAAAAGCCAATGCATCAAAAGTTATGCACACCCGTCAGCCGGAAAGTTCGTGTTGCGGGAATGAATGACGTCAGCGCCAATATTGCGAGATCGAAAGAGCTCGCAGTGAACGAATTTAGCAGGGACGACATTGCCATTATGTAAGAGAGCATGTGGCACGAACATGGCCGCAAAATAGTATGACACAGGTCTTAGTTTGGATTTCGCAGTCCTGTCGAACTTCTTCCTAGCTTGCAAATGGCACAAGGCTCTACCGATGGAGTGGCAGTTTGGCAAGCGTTTCATGGCCCTCGCTGTGAGCGAAACGTCTGTGAGGAGTCTGCTCAAAAAAGTCGAGTGGGACAAACTCGTGTTGCTGGCGTGTTTTAGTGGCAGTGGCCACTACAAGAAGGATAGTTTTTTTTTGGAGGGAAAATTTTACTAGATTTAATGATACTTTCATAAATAATAACTCAATTTTCTCTTTAAAACTCTCTTTTCTCAAAATATAAATTTTGCCATTTTTTAATGTGCCCCTCCTTTTTTGGGCAATTGTAGTGCTCGGATCTGCAAGAAATTTTGCCAAACTTTTTGACAAAGTATGACAAAATCAATTATATAGTATAAATTTCAATTATTCATTGTATAATAAAAGTTTGTGTATAAGCCTTCACTAGGGTAGGTGAAGTATGGACTTTTTACGTCTAATAATTTTCATGCCAATTACATGTTTTGTATGTGTTTACTAATTACTTATTTGCATTCTACACTTCATTTCAAACATTATGAACTATGAATGGAAATAAATTACGGAAGTTTGGGGATGACAAGAGGAAGGCAAAAGGGTTTGGGTATCACTTTGTCATGTTGTAGAGCTAAAAGTATGTAACTTGTTAAAAAACTAATTATATATTTGAAATCAGCATAAAAGTTCAATTAACAGCTCAAGTTTTATTGCTCTAAGGTGAATATTCAAAAACGGCAGCATATCCACGGGGTGAATGATGGAGAGTGGGGGGAAGAATCCGTCTAAAGAAGTGTACATTGTCCATATTGTGATTAATGTATATATGTAGTGTATGTAGTTACTAGTACCATGGACTATGGACACCCTACGGACTTGGACACTTTCGTCTAAATGTGTAATGTATGTTGTGCTTTGTCATTTGTTTGTAGTTGTGCTCGTTGTACATACGCTCTTTTTATAGGTTTTTTTTGGCTTCATGATAGAATAAACTTTTTCTAAACACACAAAAAGTGTCTTCAAGTAGCATCTCGCCTTAAGCGTCGGTGACGTCTCAGCCAGAGACGCATAGTGTAGTGGTGCGAGGTCCATCTTCGGCAGAAACTCGGCGTCACAAGGCGTCTCGTGTCGTATTTCCGCGCCGGCACAAGCGACAGCGGTGCTGCGTGCAGCATTTACAACCACGCGCCTCCAAAATTATGAAAAAGAGCCGGGAGTCTTCGTGTTTCGTTTTATCGATGGCTGCCTTTCTACCGCCTCAGTGCCCGCAGCAACGGCAGGCTCATCGATCGCAACAACGGCGAATTTTAGGCGCGCCAACAGCGAACCGTGTCGAACCAATGCGAAGTGTCACACCGCCGCACTGGGTCTCAAAAGAGGCCTATTCATGCTCAGGCTGAGAGTGCCGTGAAGCAGTAAGGGGTCGTGACAATGATGTTTTCATCGCTACTCCTTTTGCGCCCACGTGGGGGTTGGTTACTTTGCCCGGGTTAACGGGAATCAGAAGCGCTGGGTTGTCTCAGGCGCCGCAGCACTTGGCGGGGTGTCGTGCGGCCACCACAGTGTCTATGGTGAGAGCTGATTGGGTCATACACTTCGAGAGATTGCCGTCAAAGCACTGCGGTGTTGATTATATTTCACGTTCTGGGCTGGGACAAGAAAACGAGAAAGAAGAAGAGCGCGAGCGAGAGATGTGGGGACGCTCAAGTGACAGCAGAGCACTTCCGAGCGCAGTTAAATAAACAAGTATTTTTTGCCTTGTACCTTAAAGACGGAGTTGAGTCTGATCGCAGTGTCTGGAACGCCATCATCTTAATAGCGGCATGCTGAAGCAATATAAGCGCGACGGCTGGAATGCCCCCCTCCTCCAAGCTTACCTCACAAAGTAAATAAAAGTAAACTTAAAACAGCCGCGCAACCACTTCTTACCGTGGTCCTATGGTCACCAAGTAATCTGCTTGACTCGGTGACTCCTATATTACCAGTCGTGTTCTCCGATGATGGGGCCACCAGCCCCAGACAATCGGATCTTGAGGTCTGTCTACACTTCATTGTATACCGACTCATTTATCTACCTTTGACCTCCAATTATGGTGCAATATACTTCACACCACACGATTACATCATGGCGGAGAGACTGTAATCCGGTAAATCGTGAATCCACGGATTCGGTAATCTGCTCGTTCTTAAGTATGCCTCACTGCGAAACTGTTTGAGCCTTTTTTGCTTCAAGACACGATTTGAGTGTGACAAAGCTGCCTTGAAAAATTAACGTTTTCTCAGAGGGAACACTGATGGTATGCGAAGCAGCAGCGTTATGCACGGACGCGATCGGCATTTTTGACTCGCGCCTCGTATGTGTCGTTGGTCTGCCGCTGCCCACGCTTGTTTTCGGCTTCCCTGGCTCACGCTCCGTCGGTGTTGCAAACATGACGTCATCATTCGCGAACGAGATTGGCTCTAACTTTCGCAGCGTCGCGAAGGCAGAGTGAGGCCAAATCGCTTCGGCGCATGTTTCGGGGGAAAAAGGAGCTTCGCTTTGCGGCGTCCTATCTATCGCAGATAAAGGAGCCGAAAGAGTATTCACTCGATGTGCACTCGAACATTGCGAGTGCCTGGAAAAGGTAAAGCGAGAAAAGGTGATACACCGCGAGCGCGTGGCAGGCGAAGAAGAAAGTGACGTCACCGCGCTCTGGAAGAGAAGGCATGACCTACTTGGCACCGTCCCAACGCCTGAGGCGAAGGAAGTGTGATGCGGCAGGCTGGCACAGAGACACGGATGAACAGCGTTACACAGGTTAGCCAAATAGCTTCTTCACATCTAATAAATGCTTAAGCTACGTGTTTACGATGTTAATTACACCCTAATAGCTAAAACCCACTTTCTGAAATGTTGGTAATGCAATTAAAAGGTCATATTTCCAACAAGGAGCAGCCATTAGGTGTATCAAGCTCAATAAACTGGATTTGTAAACGTGATAAAATATTGCGTGTGTGATGACGAAGTGAAAGAGCATGTACGACAGCTAAAAACACAATTAATCGTTTCATTTGCTGGCATAGTCACGTCACAGGAAAGTTGGCGGGTGTGCTGAGTATTTCATCGGCAGACTCGTGATGTGTTTACCTCGGTAATCCGCCATGTGACGAATATCAGCTGATGTAGTTTATCTGTTATTTCATGACTGGAGGGCGAAAGAGCAGCTTTTTTGAAAATATTTAACTGACCTCATTCATCTGGGTTGAACAGTGCACACGAGACCATGACAAAGTAAAAGAACACCAACAGGCGCTAGCTCAAAACTAAAATTTGTTTGCAAAAGAACCGCCAAAATGTTCTGTTCAACCAAGATGAACGCATACCAACTCCCTTAAGCTTCCATTCTGACCTCATTCTGTAATGAATGCTAAATGAAAAGCGAACATGCAAAAATGTACCTATCTGGATACACCGCAACCACCTGGATGTCGTATGACTTTTTTTTTCGTTTGTTCAGAGCAGAGGTAAGCCTGTCTTGTGAATATACGGCGCCACATTTTTCACGTCAGAATGAACATTCGTATGACGAGATAGCATAAGTTGCATGGAAAAGACCTTCTGCTCAACTTCCGCGTACCCTGGTCACAATTCCTCAGGCTGGACGCTGTCATGGTTTTAGGTTGGTCATTTGTTATTACTCTTGGTCACTTGTCCTATATTTTGGCAGGTTCAAAGTTTAGCGCGGATTTTTCACTTTTAACATGCAGCTATCACAAACGTCAAACCCTTCATGCCAGATTGGGAATAAAGCAATAGCTTTCTTTAATTTAGTTTACTGTATGTAGGGAGAATTTTCTAGCTCTATTACAATGACAATTAGTTATGTTTTCACGGTCGCGCTTGTAGGCTTAAAATAGTAATCTGCCGCAAATGCGTGGCATCTATTTTCGTGTGTATATGTATATAGAACGTCACCATGAATGCGCAGTAAATATTGTCAGCACTAAATGGCACAGCTTCATGAGTCACGCCCATAAAAGAAGGAATAGTAGAAAATGAAAGACAGTTAAGTTGTACAACTCAGGCCGACCACTCTGCTACCCCACTCAGGAAAACAATATGAGGGAAGAATTAGGTGTGGAGAGCAAAGCGAGGGAAAGACAGAACTTAGCCCAGCACACACACGCACACACACACAGCCAGTCATAGTGTGTCCTTATAGCTTGGCACGCAATAGCCTTGTCACAGCTACTTGTAAAAGTCCGTTTCTTTTAAAAACCAAATAGTGGCTGTGCAGCATTTACCAGCGATGTGTTCGGTCGACGACATGGAGAAATTCTTTTAACGCTCAGTGATCTAATGTCATTGTATGCTAGGTCGTATGCTAGGGGCTGTACCTGAAGATTACATTTCGCGCAGCTTCTCATAACGTGAGGTTGTCGCTCTTCCCAATGACTACCGTCGCAAAAAACACTCTCGGCCATTTTAACGCGATATGAATCAAGTTTCGTCAATGCCACGTGTAGCCATAGGAGAAAGAGAGAGATTTGTCTTAATGGGAAGCTGGAGAGGTTTGCCTGGTTGTTGTCATAGGAGACCAAGCATAGTGGTCTCTACTGTGGAGTTCATTTTCATGCAGAGATACCTTGAAGAGAACAGGGGGCACTCACGTTAGGTCCGCTTCTTCTGTTTGCTTGTTGTGTACCATAGAGACAGTGTAAACTCATTTGCAACAGTATATGTCATATAGTAAAGCTAAATTTGCTTCTAAATTTCCTGGTATGACGGGCATGAAAGGGCATTTAGTTTGCATCGCAATTCTGTGCAAGTTTGTCATTGAGCAAGCAATGTTGTCACAGTCTTTGCTTTGTACAAAAAAAAAAGGGTTGACAAGACACGTCGCGCCTACATTTTTTAAAATCGTGGGCTGTATTCACGGTGTACGAAACAACGTCGAAAGTTTTTTCTATTTATCCTACATTCCATAAACTGTCCGCTAACGCATATGAACTGTCTCCTAACGCATATAATTATTTTTTCAAGGTGCTTTAAACAAACGGAAGCAATAACGCTTTTAGAAACACCAGCCTCCATTAACCTCACCAACTGTAAAAATAAAAAAAAGCCTTGAATGAGATATCAGCAGTATTTCTATAAGAAACATAAAAAAATATGTTTTCAAAAACATCAAAAACATGAACATCAAAAAACATGTTTTCGTGATTTAAGATGGTAGGCCCAACTGTGTGGTTACATAACACTGTACGTTGAATATCTGAACATGAAACGTCATCAGCGGAAATCGAATGGCTTTCCCATCAAGCTTTCCAAAATTACAAACTACTACGCTGTCATTCAAGACAGAATCGCATTTGATTACTTGGAAATAGTGTCACATTATCTGAAAAGTCAATGCCTCCGAGCTATAGCTTGACCTTTAAAACAGTTGACGGCTATTTCCGAAGCAGTGATTTCAAGAACACGGCCTCTTGTGAGAATTCTAAAATCAAAAGAGTACGGTTTGCGGCACTGATGTGATTATGGCGCCTAAAAAGTGCACTAAAATCAGGGCAAAGGTGTCCAATCATAAGTGGTGAAAGATTCTTCTAAACCTCTCTTTGGTGGAGAATACCAGTTGCAGTAATAATTTAAATAGTGTACGTGTTTAACAACTGATTCCCTTTCTGTTTCTCGGGGTGTAGTCAGATATGCTTCGTATAAGCTGTAACATACAGGCGCCACAATATAAAGCCATGAGCCTCATTAATTGATTGATTTGTGGGGTTTGATTGATTGATATGTGGGTTTAACGTCCCAAAACCAATATATCATTATGAGAGACGCCGTAGTGGAGGGCTCCGGAAATTTAGACCACCTGGGTTTCTTTAACGTGCACCCAAATCTGAGCACACGGGCCTACGACATTTCCGCCTCCATCGGAAACGCAGCCGCCGCAGCCGGGATTTGAACTTGCGACCTGCGGGTCAGCAGCCGAGTACCTTAGCCACTAGACCACTGCGGCGGGGCATGAGCCTCATTAAAGGACAGACTGCATGTTACATGCACAATTACCGCCGTAAAATATCACTCATTGCCTTAAGTTTCTCTTGCAGCACCTCAAAAAGAAACGAACTATCCCTTCGGTTCGACAGTCATACATTGCTAATAAGAAAGGACTTACCGAACCACTCGAAATAAATGTTGCCCAACACTCTACGGGGTGTATTGTTCCTGGGGTAAGAAAACGGCCAAAAGCTTTACGAAGACTTATTCTGCTTGCGAGCAATTTAGCGACCCTTTTTGTGGCCGCGCTTCGCAGTGGCAATAGTGCGTCACTAAAGTGACCTCTTTCAAGTTAACCAAATGTTGCTTTTTACTGCCCTTAAGCTACTACTACATTTCGGATCACCCAACTCGCTGTGCTAACCTGCTGAAGTGGCACTCCACAAACTTGTTTATCGTCTCGCACAGTGCGATCTTGAGATGTCAAAGGCTCAGAAAAATTAAGGTGCCCCATGTTGAGAGAAATTGCTTTTCGAAGGAGCAACGTCGCCCGTCTTGGAAACATTGCTGTGCTGTATCTACTAATGACAAGTTCCTTAATTGCTCGTAGGACCACCAAAACATTCGCCATGGCTGTCACTCTCCGCCAGCCGGGAATAGCAACACGGTCTCGTTCCCAAGGAGTGTTGAAGCTATGTCAAACTGAAGTTGCGCTCTTCGTCATTGTATTACGAACGAAAGAGTGATGTTCGTTTCCGGCACTCGCTATCGGTCTTCCCTTATGTACAGTGGCAATGTTTGTGAAAGGGAACACTGGAGCGCGTAACCTGCGTGCTCCGTCGGCTGCTGACAGCGCGTTCCAGCGTGAGCGAGAGCAACCACTGTCCTTTTTCGCGTCATCTTGTGGCGAGGAAAACAACCATCCGTTCCTGATATGGAACCAGTGGCAAGATTGCGACCCCCTCTCCCTTCAAGGCGATTACGCGATAGCCAGTAATAGGTTTTAAGGGGGTGGGGTTGTAATCTTGCCGTTCTATATCAGCAACGAACGGTTGTTTTGCACGCCGCGAGATGACGTGAAAAAGGACTTTGGTTGCTCTCACTCCCGCTTGAACGCACTGCCATCAGCCGCCGGACCACGCACGCCACGCGCTCTTGTGTTGCCTTTCATAAAAAATGTCACTGTGTACACCCATGCTTCCATAAAATCCTGCCTGCTTTATACACGAGGTGCGTTGTCTGAGGCTCCCCTGTAACACAGTTTGTATTCATCTTACCATCTTATCTCACACAACCATGCTATCGTACCGCATAGCGACGACACAGCCTTTTTGTGTAACATTGTGGTCTTACTGGAGGCGCTGAATAAATGATAACTGCCAGTGGGAGGTCGACCATGAATAAGCGGTCGCGTTCCAAGGTTTTCTGCGATTTTTCTGGGCTCCTTACAATGTATAAAGAACGCTCTTTCTCCTCGCCTCTGTCGGCCCATGAGTGCGAAGTTTCTTTTGTCTTACATTTTATGACGAAAAATTTATTGAAACGTCCGCAACTTTTGTTCGTGGCTAAGCTATTTTCCTTCCCTTTTTTTACGACATATAAACGTATTCCCGACATTGTGGTTCTGAAATATCTCAACCACAGACACTGGCTAAATTGAAGCAATAGTCAGTCTCGCTAGCCTCGTTGTAGCCTTTCGGGTCCTATTGGTTGTAAACGTCGACCAAGCAAGTCGGGTTGTGCTGTCCTTTTACGTGAAAGTAGACCACACCAAGCTATCTACTGAGTGAGGTAGTGAGTGATACTGTCTCAGGCTTAGTACGGCCATTCGCAATCAACAAATATTCAAGATTGATACGAAAAAATACTGCCACATCTGCACACAGCACTGCCACAGCGGAAGCTGAAGAGCGGCCTTTAAGAGTTTTTTTTCTTTACAAACTCATTAGGTACCTGCTGCAAGCACACTTGCAGGGTGCTCAGTACACAATAAATTATTGTGTAGTAGAAGGGCATTCAATATGCCAACTTTCATCATTCTTCGCAGAAGCGTACTACTAGCTGCACATTGGCAAGGAACTTTGCCATTGTTTTGTGTTGTCGCTGACGAAGATGAAGAATTATGCCAGAAGCTTCTGTATTTTCTACAATACGTCAACGTAGGTATGCGCCACGGTAGGTATGTGCTACCCACTCGTTGCACGATGCGCTCCGTGTGACACCTGGTTTTTCTTTTGCTGCTATAAAACGCTTTGATACTCATAGTCACGCGATTATTTTCCCCGTATCAAGCCTGCTTTAAGGCCAATTTGCAAAGAAGCTTTGAGCACTGACGGGGACCACTGGTAGAACACTGAGCGGGTACGCTGGGGACCAGGCTTCGAATCTCTTGCGCCCTTGGTGTATATATTTGCTAAGTTCTTTTTCCCAATTTTGTGCGCTAGTGGTTAAAGACACCGGTGGCAGCAGCGGTGGTGGCGGACAACTATGGCGCCGCATGCGACCCTTGTTGTGGTCTAATGACAGCTATCGCTGTAAAGAAAGGAAAAGACACACTCCAGGCTTGTGCCGAAACCATAGCAGAGTCACTGCGAAAGCTGAAAGAGTAGCATTTTTTCAACCTTTCTGAACTTTTCTGGGGCAATACACAATTACGCTTACAAGGCTACTGTATTGTTATGGGGCAGGGCTGCCCCGGAAAGAAGCAGACAGCACGCTAGTGCACACAAATACATTCACATATATATTGTACACTCACTTTACGTATAAACTAACATGCAGTGACTGTTATTATACGACAGGCAAGGTAAGACAGATCTGTGCGCCTTTGAGTGGAAATAGTGTGTCACATGCACGCTCGTCTTAATTCTGTATTTGAGAGAAACGTTTCTCTCTTCCTGTGTGACGTGGATGACCCCGCCCATCGTTCGAGGATCGTGCACCGCTTCGTTCGTTTACGCCTTAACCGTGGGCCAGCCATCGCCTTGATACAGCCCCTGTTGCAACAGCAGCAGTATGCAATGCTTGAGGCTAGTAGCTCTGCAGCGGCTTTCAGACACTGCGTTTCGTCCCGGCAGCCCACCGGGATTTTACCAGCCCCATGTGATGGCAGCAGTAACAGTGGCTCACGGGCAGAACTTGGTCAACCTCTGTGGATGGCAGCGCAAACAGCGGCACATAGCCCGATCCCTGGGTCAGTGCACTCAGATGGAATGCATGCCTCGTTGTTCGGTCGCCCGGCTGTCCAGAATGACAGGCGGAACAATCAAGCATCATGTAATCCCTAGGCCAATCATCTAGCCGGAGTTTCAAAACATTCCATCGTTTAGAAGGCCCGGACGTTCAGTCGAAAACAGTCTGCCCTTGAACCCTCCTGAGCCTCGAAAACTGTCCGTAGCGCACGGTTAAAGCAATGGCTCTCGTATCCTCGAAGCCGTGCTCGGAGATATTGTTGAATATGGAGCTTTAACTCATGCACTGAATAATTCTTACCCGAATCGTTGATCACTCTTAAAGCCAAGAAGCAGTCAGTTACAAACACTATAATCACGATACTGTTTTTTTTTGAGTGCGCCTATTTAGAAAAATATGACGCGTCCTTGAGTGACGCTACACTGCTTCAAACACTCAGAACGAGTTCTGTTGTTGTTGTTGCAAAGAAGGCTACAAAACCTAGTTTTATCAGCCAGCAACGTCCCTATGTCAGTTAGTTCACCGACACAGTTTCCTCCGCCCCGAAGGAACCAGAGGATTAAATCAAGCGTGCTCTTTGCTTCACGCAATATATGTGGAGTCTTCCTGTAGTCATTTCCTCTTGGTAAGACTTGTGAAAAGTAAGAAAAAAAGAGCTGTCATTACTAACATTGATTTAAAGAGAAAGAAGGGAAAAAAGAAGGAAGAAAAGTTGGTTACGCATTGCCACCTTAATGGTACTGGGGGTGCAGAGGCCATTAGTGGTACAGGGTAGGAACCAACAAATCAAAATAGGAAGGGCATGCACAAAACAAACCTCATTTGTCACGACGCACAGACGTAAGCTAGCGGGAACCAGGGAGAGCCATTAGGAGCCACTATAAACGATGACGCACATAAAGTAGGGGCAAGGCGTTAGGAAAACGCAGCGTGGAGTTTCCTTCCTGTTGCAAGAATCGCGAATAAATGAGCAATAAATAAGTACGCTCCCGTTTTCAGGAGAGTACGCAAGATTGCTTGCACAGCACTCAAGGCAGGAAAACGAGAACATATGGAGTTGTGCTTCTAACGGAAACGCAGGCTGAGCTACCCGTGAGTTGTGTGGCGCAATACGATTCCTGAACGGGTATTTTTCACAGAACTTGCGTATACCCCATTACTCGTCTTCATATCATGAGGTGGTAATGTGCCACTGCATGGCTTATTGGAAACATTTCATTAGCGGAAACGGTATGCGCCACAGAACTTGCGTAAATCCCACAACTGGCAACTGGTTTATGGAAAAAGCAGAATGCAGCACTTAGCGCCTTCGAGGGTATATGTGGGTATATGTCAGAGAAATTTCTACAGCCTGT
This sequence comes from Rhipicephalus annulatus, assembly GCA_013436015.1. Taxonomy (NCBI): domain Eukaryota; kingdom Metazoa; phylum Arthropoda; class Arachnida; order Ixodida; family Ixodidae; genus Rhipicephalus; species Rhipicephalus annulatus. Next base: position 349,085 of record WOVY01009273.1, read on the forward strand.
CATAAAACTATCATGATGATAAACAGGTATCTGCTTTATAAAAGGGGTCAATATCATTTATCGCCGCTAAAACCGAAAGAAACAGCTAGCCCTACCCTAGAGAACGGGAAAGGTAACGGTGGCTGTGAGAAGACCCAAAAGCAATGAAAGACATACGCCAATGAATACGCACCCGTATATTTAAGAAAGGTTTGAAGGCTTGGTTTCAGCACTGGGTTCTGTCTGTGGATTTTGAACATGACTGTTGGGTATGTAAATCTGTTGTCTAACCTGAACCTCCATACGCCAAGGATCAACGTAAAACGACCTATCATTACCCAGTTAAGGCCTAGCAAGCACTAGAAGCAGCCAGATTAGTCTTCACAAACACCAGCTTCGCTGCTTTAAGCCTTGTGTAGCTTAGTTGAAGCATGGCCAACTTAATATTGAGAAACTCATTGCCTGCTTTAGCTGTTCTTAAGTTAAATTGTGTTTTCAAACAAGCACTTCAGAAATACGAAAAGTTAGCGTGTCCTGAATGTGTTTAGCAGACAAGAACGAATATGTCTGATTGTTTTCGTGACAGTTTTTTCAGCAAGTATTGTATGAGCGCATGCGCGTAATTCTCAGTCCAAACAGGGGCAGCAAGGTAGAGAGGTCAAGGAGTTGCCAAAGAGGCGTGTTGCAAAACGTCCGCGCAAGCAAGACGGAACACAAGAAGATTGATTGATATGTGGGGTTTGACGTGCCAAAACCTCCATATGATTATGAAAGACGCCATAGTGGAGGGCTCCGGAAATCTTGACCACCTGGAGTTCTTTAACGTGCACCGAAATCTGATCACACGGGCCTACAACTTTTCTGCCTCCACAGAAAATGCAGCCGCCGCAGACGGGATTTGATCCCGTGACCTAGCGGGTCAGCAGCCCAGTACCTTAGCCACTACACCACCGCGGCGGGGCGAAGCACAGCAAGAGTAGGAGGCTGTACGAGCGCTGCCCCACAAGTGAACGTCATTGAAACAAAAGTTGGATGGTACAAAAACAGCATGTCCATGCACTGAAAATTTAGCTGACGTCCAAGAAATAGTTGGGCTTGCGTCCTTCGCAATGGTAAACACATAGATAATTAAGATATACATTATTCCCGTTCTTTTAGATAAAGATCTCTTCAGCGGGTTCATGTTTTCTTTTGTCTTTGAGTATCAGCCTAATGACAGTGTTACTGAAAAAAAGCAATGGCTTAGCTCGGCTATTCCAGGGTATCCATAGTTTGAGCTAAGGCTCAGCTGAAAATTGTTAGCTTTCCTGGTTGTTGCAGAATAGGTGATCATGCTTACTGCTGGATAGACGGACGGACGGACGGACGGACGGACGCACGGACAGACAGACAGACAGACAGACAGACAGACAGGCAGGCAGGCAGGCAGACAGACAGACAGACAGACAGACAGACAGACAGACAGACAGACAGACAGACAGACAGACAGACAGAAAGACAGAAGGATGAACATATGTATAAGCAAACGGACGCAAGAAAGAACGGACTAGCGAGCGAGCTCACACGACTCAAGAACCAGCCCACTAGTGAACAGACATGCAAATTTTCCGGAAGTTTCGAGCAATAAAAAACTGCTTTTCGCGTCTTTTTTTCGCAAGGTTGGAAAAAAAAATGAAAATGCACAAAATTGCTTCAGCATATGGCGATATTTTACTGCCGTATGGTAAGACATTTTGGCTAGGCAAGTTTCAAGAGTAATAACTTTAAATATGTATATAACCAAAATGAAATGATTTTTCCTCTTTTCCTTAACAAAAATGGCATTCAACAGGTTGAAGGATCACCAGAACAATCCCAGCAAACTCGTTTACTTCTCTGTGAGTGGGTGAGGCTTCCTAGAATTGTTACAGCAGTTAGAATAAGGAACCAAGATATGTATAATGGACCGTCGTTTCAACTATCAAAACAGAGATCAGGATGGTAAATACAGGAAGTTCAAACTCTTATTCAGAGTCAGTGTCACTGGCTTTATCTTTAGCTGTCTTCATCACGTGTAAATGTTGCATTGGGAATGGCGTAGCTGCTGTTGCAGTGCCTATAGACAGTGAGTTCCCGATACCCGCCAGTGGTCTCCCCGACCGTGAAGTGCATTCACACGTGTGGAATAGGCCCAACGATTACAAATCTGGATGCGCATGACTTTATTAGCGAACTTTCGCCACAGGTCGCAGAACTGTATGAGAGGAAGTCAAAACTCAACGATAACAAGCTTGAAAACATTGGAAACCATTCCTCGACGTGACCACATTATTGAATACAGCACGTGCTTTGTTTGCACTAGCCATACCTGCTTTACCTAAAGATTCGTGCGTTCGATGCCGTCATCAATACAGGGGCGGTTTCAGTGAATCTTGTACAGATGGATGACAGGGGCCTTTCAAAATGTCTCTGGCTGCACTTTCACTGTGAATAAACAAGAAAAATTGCTCGCATCACGTTTAGGACTATATGGAAGTTGTTGGTATTGGCCTGTGAATTCGGTTCCTATCGAAATGCACACCACCATCATTACTTTAGACGGACAAATTAAACTCGCTGCTGCAGATCAGTTGTGGTGACGCTTGCACTTTTAAAGCAACGCACGGCTTCGTCGTCTCAGCCGCGTGCATCTCACCCGAAACCTTGCGGACTAACGACATAAACTTCTTGCTGCACAGCTTCTGTGGAGTGTGCCTATGGGATGTGCCAGTGATAGTCACTGGAGACTTCAATTTCAATGTACTTCGACGTGAAAACAAGTGGCCTGTTACGTTTCAAAATGCTGAACTTGAACTTCCCTTTCTGTTAGACGTCACGCAGTCAGCTATTCGCAACACCTGTTTCGATACTGTCGTTAATGCATTACTGCAAATTCAAGCACAATTATTCATGTTCACCAAATTTTGTATGGTTCCTAAATTACGTAGCCTTATTCATATAACAGCCCTATATGTTGCTATTGCATTCATTGTTGCGGCCTTGCGACGAAACTGTAACAACTTTTTAAAGGCGAAGATCCTTATGGCGTGGCTTGTGCGTAATTTGTGGCACATACCCGCATATCAGTGGCAGAAACCCGCCCTTGGCCACATATCCGCATGTGCACTTCTTACGAAAAAATCACAGCATATCCAAAGAGTGAATGATGATGAGTGGGGCGAAGCGTCGGAGGGTTTCATCGCTAAACTGTGAACCGTCCGCGAATATCACCCACTACATCATAAAAGACGTGATAAACACTGTATATATTTATACAAATAATTTTATTATTTGTAGCTATACGTCGCTTCCATTCCCTCTTCACTGTAACGGCTTTATGGTCGGTGAAGTGATGGATCGGGGATGAGGCGTAGCGGGATGTTTGCGAGGACGAAGTAATGGGCAGTTTGCAAAGGTGAAATTATAGGCGGTCACGTATAAACAAGGTATGGACACATCGGGAAAATCTATGGTTCTTCAACGCGCACCTGGATACAAGTACACGATAATCTTGAATTTCATGATGCCTACTTCTCAACAGTATTGGCTTTATGATCCTTGAAGTGGTGGATCGGCGATAAGGTGTAGTGGGATGTTTGCAAGGTGGCTACATGCCTCAACGGAGGAAAGACAGACCCACTCGCTAAGGAGCTTCGCCCCTAATATGTAGCATGGCGTCGTTATCACTCTCTCGGCATTGACGAAGCGCTGACATCAGAAATGTGGTAAATAATCTCATTTAGTATTCAGATTGTCAGCCGGACGGCAGCATTTGTGTGTGATAAATATGGATAAAAAGAAACGAGATGGCGGTACTTCAAGTGTTCACTAGATGGACAGATGGACGCATGGATGGACAGACATACAGGCAGATGGACAGACGGACGGACAGACAGACACACGACGCAAGGACAGACGAACGGCCGCACAGACGCACGGACAAACGACCGCACAGCCAGATACACGGATAGATTGAAGAACGCTTCGCCCCACTCATCATCATTCATTCCTTGGATATGCTGTGTTTTTTTTTGTGCTATACCGATTTATATGAGAGGCATGAACCATGTTTTTTTCCTATCCTTTAGAATATTTGTTTCCTTCTCTCTGTCTATTTTCTCTTCATTTTTCTTGCTAAGTCTTTCTTTCTTCTTCTGCAGTAAATCTCTCGCCTTACAGTTTTTTTTTCATTTCCAGAGGAACAATATGAACGGTTTGGGTGTCTCCTGCCAGAGTTTTTGCCTTTTCCATCATTTCCCGCGTATATATACGCATGTGAGTGTGGGCACACCAGGTTTTGAAAAAGTTGAGGGTTAACTGTTCAAAAATAAAGGGAATATGACATTTATTCGACGCCTGAGAAATACTTTACTTGTAAATATTGACATAGCTAAAGTCCCTGCTTGGGGCTTCAATTAGAAAAAATCAATTTATTTAACGTTGCAGTTAGTGAAGTCGTGAGGCTATGTTAAACAGGAAAATCGAAGTCCCCCGAATTTCTCAAACTGTACAATAAACTTGTTATATTGAACAAACCATGTGTCTTAATGACAAATTACGTGATCAGCGTGTAATCTTCACAATGGCAGCAATGCTTTTAAAAACCGAACATGTCCGCAATTGAAGATGCGAAGCTCAGTATGGCAGCACATAGACAGGCATAAAGTTGAGCGCACAAGAATAATAATTGTGGCTACAACAGAAGCATCAGGCCACTTGACTTGTATCTGTAAACTACCAATTCGCTGGTCCAATATAAAGTTTGCGTGTTTTTTTTTGCAAGGTGACACAAGCAGCAGGCGATAAGCGGTTCCTGTAATTTAAAGCGGGCTTTGTCAAAGTGCTGCAGTTGAAAATATATCCGGTGCTTTTTCACGTTTTGTGGCGTAAGCTACGCAGGCTGAGGTTGAGCAGTTTCCCAACACTTGTGGTGAGCAGTTCCGCGGAAGCACGAGGAGCAGTGACGTAACACGGCACAAATCTGGCATGTCAGAGAAAACCAGTGACCTGTCAAAGAAGGGCGGGCGCTTGATTCGCGGCAGATTTGTTGCTCGCTGCGCCATGCGTTCATCCATCAGTGGTTCTCCCATCCATTCGTTGCGTCCATAGTTTGTCCGTCTCTCCACTTATACGTACTTCATCTATCCGTCCGCGGAAGTGGCCCTTTATATGCACCAATGACATTAAGGTCCGTTCTCTTTTCCTGATGAAGAATTTTTTTGGCAAGCAATGTTACCTTGGCTGCTCAGTCTTTCAGGTGCCCGAATTTTGCCACGTATGCGCATTTCAGAGCCGTTCTTCCTTTTCGCTTTTTATCCTAATACATGTTTTGCCCCGCCACGGTGGTCTAGTGGCTAAGGTACTCGGCTGCTGACCCGCAGGTCGCGGGATCAAATCCCGGCTGTGGCGGCTGCATTTCCGATAGAGGCGGAAATGTTGTAGGCCGCTGTACTCAGATTTGGGTGCACGTTAAAGGACCCCATGCAGGTGGTCAAAATTTCCGGAGCCCTCCACTACGGCGTCTCTCATAATCGTATGGTGGTGACGTTAAACCCCACAAATCAATCAATCAATCCTAATACATGTTTAAAACTCATCTATAAGCAGTAGTCAAGAAACAAAAGGACTACGCCTAGACATGGCGAGTGAAAACAAAATTATGAACCCAAGGGCGGCCCTTCCTCCCCTTTTTTTTCGCTACCAAGTGGTACGCATATCTTCTTAAGCTTCTGGGGGGTGGATGCAGGCAGCACCAAACATATAGCGGCCGTTGTTCAGGGCACGGACTACACTTTTGTTATGGGCATCTCAAACAGTCGGGCTTATCTTTTTTCCCGCGCGTATTCTGATATGTTTTCTGTATTGTCCATCCCTTCGACTATTCACTGATTTTTTCATGTTTTTTTATCATGAGCCCTTGGCAGTACTTCCACTGCTGCCCTCTGCGATTGAAATAGAGACTGATTGATTTGATATGTGGGGTTTAACTTCCCAAACCACCATACGATTATGAAAGACGCCGCAGTGGAGGGCTCCGGAAATTTCCACCATCCGGGGTTCTTTAACATGCACACAAATAGGAGCACACGGGCCTACATTTCCGCCTCCATCAGAGATGCAGCCGCCGCAGCCGGGATTCGAGCCCGCGACCTGCGGGTCAGCAGCCGAGTACCTTAGCCACTAAATCACCGCGGCGGGGCTGAAATAGAGACTGCCATTCGAATTTGTCTAATACATGATACCGCCTCTTTATCTTCACTTAAACTTCTTTAGAATTTGTAAGTTTCTATACAGTTTTTTTTAGTTTATTCTTTGTCCTTCAAACGCGATGGGTGAACTGGAATAGAAATTGAGTAGAAATGGAACCATGAACTTCCTCGGCTACACCTCACATCCCCAATTCTGCTTCTCTCTCTCTCTGTACCTTTCCTCACTCCACCGCTTGCTGCTCGCGTGCCTCCGGATTCATCGGTCGGCTAGCTTTTTTTTTCATTTATAACTTACTGCTTTTTACTCGCTACTCTTTACCCTTCTTTTGATGTATTTCTTTTGACGAGTTCTCCTTCCACCACTAGTGCCACGAAGACGCTTCCTTGCATTTATTTTGTTTTTGTACAAGAGAGTTGTCGGCTAGGCGTACTGGTATTATACAATTTTTTTTTCTCCGTGCCATATGGGATGGCAGCCTAGACTGGCAGCCTTCTAGAAAACGTGCCTCCTCGCTGTATACTGAAAAAAGTGTTTTCATATTCGGCTTACATCGAACGGTCGGTTCACCGTTCGCCGCGCCCGCCGCGCGGATATCCGGCGAAGTGTCCTGCAGCGTCCCTTTCCTCGTTCCCAATCAGTAGAGCCGAGGCATGGTGCCATGTGATGCTGCGCGCTATGGCCCGTGTGATGCTGTGTGCTCCCGACGACTCGCGTCACTGCCTTCCTCCCAGGCTTTCACTGACCGGGGTGAAGAGGTATAGAGCCAAAACCCTAAAAAAACCATAATCTTTTACCTGCGAATATAACTAAGGTGAAAGTGGAAGAAAACCGCAGGCCTGGTTGTTTTATGAAGTCACCTATTGCCCGTCTGAATTTTTCTAAGGCAGTCTTTAACGTAAGGTCATTGAAGTCGCGCAGCGTAGTTAGCGATTGCAATGATGCTGTAGATCCAAGTAAAATCTGGGTCTGATGCGTAAAACAATATTTGATTTCTTTCCCACTCTTCACAGCTTCGATCTCGCCATGTCTCGTCATACTGCATGTGCGCAGCTGCTATCCGAATTTTGTTCACAAAACACAAAACGAATAGCTTAGGAACAATGCAATAGTCTGATATTTGCATCGCATAATGAAGGAGCTTACCTTTCTGAGCTTTGAGGGGCTTCTGATTCGAAGCTATGCATCCCTTGCAATTCAGGAATTTTTTTTTCTTATAACAAAGCGTCTCCTGGTTGACCTAGGCTATTATGCCTTACAGTTAGAAAATGGTAATAACGAAGGCTGCCTAGCCATATGATTGACCCAGAAGTCAGCAGCAGTATACGGCATTAGGAATGCTAAGTGGTTTTTTAACTAGGAGCTCCAAACGAAGATTACGGGTGGAGGGGCATTCACGTGCAGGGGCATTTACGTTGTTTCTGCTGGTAACAGCTGCACTAAATACGCATGTTCAGTCCTTATAGATTCCACAATATCTGGGAATCGATTTGAACAACTGGTGCAAAGGGTTTGTCAATGTACGTGACGGAACAATCAACTGAGTAATGCCCAGAAAAGTGGGATAATCAGATTGAAGAGTGGAAGTCCCTCTGACTGGCTGGCCGACGTTTCGATAGGAGGACCTATCTTTTTCAAAGGCCTTCGAAAAAGATCAGCCCTCCAATTGAAACGTCGGTCAGCCATTCTGAAGCACTTACACTGTTCACCACTGATTATCCTACAGCGTTGTGTTCATCTGTTGGTTCTTATATAAATTTTGGATTTCCATGCCCCGAGAATGAATCATGTTCAAACGCTCTCACATCTTCCTGTTTATACCAAGCCATGAATATTACCGTGAGCTTGCCTGTGCGTAAGCGGCGAGGTAGATATATAGCTACCCAAAAAGTTTTTTTTTGTTTCGAAAGTAAACACTTCGCATTAAAAAGATTGGTACAAGTGACCAATGCGCTGTATATCACACGCGTAAATTAAAAGTGAAATGTTCCATCCAGCGGAGAATCATATTTTCGTTCACTTTACGGTCTTGAGATTTATATTAAAACTACTACAAATAACTTCTGATAAATGTCCTTGGCTATCTTGTAAACCTCTAAGTAACGTTGCGATCAAGACTGCACTGTATACTGATTTGCTGTCTGTGGCTGCCTTAAGGGTATCTTTCGAGTATAGCCTTTCAAATACCAAGCCCCGCTGTGGTGGTCTAGTGGATAAGGTACTCGGCTGCTGACCTGCAGGTCGTGGGATCAAATCCCAGCTGCGGCGGCTGCATTTCCAATGGAGGCGGAAATGTAGGCCCGTGTGCTCAGATTTGGGTGCACGTTAAAGAACCCCAGGTGGTCGAAATCTCCAGAGCCCTCCACTACGGCGTCTCTCATAATCATATAATCGTTTTGGGGCGTTAAACCACACATATCAATCAAATCACAAGGCATTCATGCACATTCACTTTGTAGAGTATGTGCTGGATTGACTCTTCGCTCACTCTTGTTCCTGACACATCTTTTAGACTTGTACTTCACGTTGCTCGTACTGCTGCCATGCAGACTAAGCTTTCTTTTTCTGAAAACCAACTATTCAAACAAATAGCAGACAGAGAAAAGGCTCTTTAAATGAAAGTGTGCCTTCCTCTACCCTTTAGGAAGACTTGCCAAATCAGAAATTATCCTGGCCAAAATCTTGCTAGAAGCAGCTTAAACTATGAGATTATTTTAAAAATCATCATAGTTGTGCCACAAACACGTAGGAATAGAAGCAATGGCAACAGAAATATTGTAAATCAAGTACAGCTTCTCAATAACACCTACACCATCCCATCAGGCGTCCCTTAACGCTAACTTAGGCCAGTGAATTAGTTTTGTGTGTACCACCACTGTGTAGGACGCCATTAAGGGATAGGAATTTCACGACACCAGGGGGACTAATATGTAAGTGTTCTATCATAAGGGGGAGGGATAGAACAAGGGACTAGAGGGAGAAAACAGTCAATACGTGAACTGAATACAGAAGTGCTTTCAACGCATATTGAAATTTACAATTAATACACCTGAACATCGATATTCACGCGCATTGTTTTCAAAGATGGAGATTGGAGAGCGGGATGCTTTCAACAATTTAATGGTTTTAATGTTTTGAGTGGACGATAGGTGGTATCAAAATTTTATGAGGTATTCAATGTCAATTTTAGGTGTGGGATTAGGGTAAGCCTGGTGCAAAACATGCTAACTTAATTCCCCTGGATCAAAATGCTTACATTGCAATCCACTCCATGCCGTACGCCCACCGTTTTTTATCCATTATACCATTATAACGGGGCGTCCGCCCACTGTATGCGCCTGCCATGGCTATTCTTTCGTCTTCACCGTTAGAAAAGCGTCAGAAATCTCGCGTGGCTTCCTGTCGTTATTCTGTTCGATTCCTCCTACTTTTTATTTATTGTGATAGCAATAATATGGACACTCTTGGCTGGATTTCGCCACCGGCTTCGGCGTCGGCGTGGACGTCAGCGTCGATGTCATGCACCTTATATGTATACGTATCAATATATACGAAAACGCAAGAAAGAAAAAAATGCAGAAAAAAAAAGACTCCGGTGCATGAAATTGAACGTGGGAAATCCGCGTCGAGAATGTGAGGCGTTAGTCACTGAGCCACCGAGAGGTACCTAATACAACAACGCTCAAACGGCAAGCCATTTGTATCTACCACCTGCCGCTGTTGGCAGGCGTCTTAGGGTGAGGGGGGGGGGGACTTTCGTGTTTTCAGCATTATCAGCAAAATGACGCAGTGAGCGCACGGCGGCTCTCATCTCTCACGCTACTTTGGCACGCGTAGAGAATAAGGGGATGTACGCTCAATCGCGCGCCCTTATCTGGCAATGGGGAGCATCGTACATCTTGACTAGTCTGGGGGGCTTCACCGGAACGATTCTGTTGTAGTTAACGGGCGCGTAAAGGTCACTGCAATTGCTGCACAGCCTCCTTTTGTGAAAAGAGCGTGCTTTTCAGACACAGCGCAGTAACAACTGAGACACTCATTCGCGTTCATCTGTACCTGTTAGTACGTTTCGTGCGTCACTTGTGTGTGAGAAACGCAAGGCATGTCTAGATCTGCTTGCCATTCTGCGTGTCACCTTCCAATTTGTTGCTATCACGTTTATTGCTTTGCCTTTTCGGTAAAGTTGTGACTTTTTATAATTGAACGCTAAATATTCAGCCATAGTATCACAATAGTGTCTCACAGATATGCCTGATTATCTGCACTTTTTTTATTTAGATATGCTTTAATTTTTATTTGTATTTAGGTAGGCTAATACTATTGTTAGAGGTAGTAAAGGATCAATACTTGACTTGAGCGATACTCTGCAGGTGAATGATAGCAATAAGCATATTTTTTTGCCAGAAGCTAGATGACTCGTTTCTGATGAGAAACGTAAACTTAGTTAAGTAATGTATTTGCTGAACAGTGCTAAGCTAAGCCTATGCTAAACCAAGCAATGACATTCCACTGGTAACCGATAGGCGGCAAAGATGATACATTGGAAAGTTCAACCTTTGTGACATAGCTCTCTATGACTGGTTGTTTAATTTGTGGGGTTTAACGTTTCAAAACCAGCGCTCTATTCCATGACAATGAATTCGAGGAGGCAGTTCTGTCAAGCTGCAATTGAAATTAGCAGTCTCACAAGACTTGAAAAGCTCTAAATACATAATAATTTCTGTAAGAGAAATATACTTTAGCATATTGTTACAAATTGTTCGCAACAGTTAAAATTTAGGGTCAACTCGCAAAAATGGCGTTGTTTCTGAAGGTAGTGATGATCCTAGGCAGCCTTCTTTGTTTCTCGTTATTTCTCGTCTTGTATTCGTCTGTTTTACTGCGATTCATATACATAGACACCCTTGAGAGCTTTTCGTCATTATTACCGCCATAATCCTCAGTATAATATCCAACTATAACACGCCGGTATCGCATTTTCTCACCATGGCCAAAAGCACGAGTAGAGGCGATGAACCCTGCTGAAACTGGGATCGAATGATCCGGCCCATTTCTATCGTTGTAAGGGCACATGCAATAACCCCTCCCCCCCCACCTCTTTGTTTCAACATCCCATGTGTTAGTATCCTCTCACCTTCACTAATACCATTGTAAGTGACTCGACATTTTGTCGCTCGCTCAACCCAATAAATATCAAGCTATATTGACAAATGAAACAAAAATCCAAGACTAATTCGAATTTTACGCACATGCGGCTACTAGGAACAATTAATGAAACTACTATGCAAACCATCATCATGCTAACGGGGTGATGGTGCAGTAATCACGTCTATTATTTTTACAGAGCACTCATTTCAGAAGAAAATTTTAAATCAACAGTCAACTTCTACTTTCACAACAAACAAGAAAAGCAAGAGACTCCAATAAAACAGCCCCTTTGAGCTACGCATCGCAAGAATTCATGACTGAAGATTAAACTTGGCCAAACATGTATGCAGCAAGAAGAACATTCTAGAACAAAACAAGAGATTCTTTTTTAAGCTTGACCAGGTTTTTCCAGTTTCCAGTCTGCTTCTGCTGCACATCCTTTACACTAAAAGGTTCTGTTGGCTCTGCCCTGTTCATTTTTTTTCTTCTAATTGGCATTGCCTGATAATTTTTATCGTGCGATCTGAAGATACGTTTTTCTTACCTCACAATAAAGAATGCACTAATTAGATGCAAAGCAGCTCATGGCGGAGCTCAAACAGGTGTGAGTGTAGTACGACCAGCCTCAATGCGCATGCGCCAAAATGTCTTCCCTGTCGCGTGGGCGCGAGGAGGTGCAATGAGCGCTCCCTCGACTCCACACACCATACAGCGGCTTCCGTAGCAAACTGCTACGAATGAAACCATGAAGTTGTAACGCGCACTCGACACAGCCCAAACGCAATGGCAGCGTCGGCAAGCAAACACCGCCATACGCAAGTCCGAAGTCGAAGCCAAGCGTCAGCGTCGAGCCGTGAGCAGCATCACGGTAGTCCAACGCCCATGAGAAACGCTTCGCCAGACAACTTCAACGCCCGGACTTCGGCGGTACAAACTACGCAACATGACGGCAACCATACTCAACTTTAATGAAAACAATAACTCAAACACCTCTCATGCCACTTCAAATAAACTTATGGTTCTCTTTCGCAGAAGATGGCGTATTTATTTTTTTTTCGCTAGACCTTTATAATTATTGCATCCCACACCAGAAACATGCATGTACGTGTTCTGGGAGCAACGCAGAAGACGAAGAAAATGTATGCCTGTTTACTATGATGCTGATTATCTCTCGAATCGTGACCGTATCTGAAAAGCTTTAGAAGCTGAGCTCTGGAAACAAATAAGTATTGCGGAAACAACTGAATCTATAGGAGAATGTGAGCATGAAATGTGCTACCGCAGAGGAAGCCTGAGAGCTAAGTTTGTTTATAGAAGCTAACACATAGGGAGGCACGCGTACGTTAATGAGAGCGTATGTCGGAAGTCATGGCAAAAAAGTATTTCCTTCTATATCTTCTACCTTATAATTAGCTAATGGTACAAAGACATAAACCACAAACTACGACCACACTAACACGTTCGGGGTACTATATGTTGTGTTCTGTCGAGCGAAACTCCATTTATATTGAGGCACATAGTACTTACCACGAAAACAAAGATCATTATGCTTATGCAAACGCTGTTGCATGACACCTCTTCGCCATACTAATTAGTAGAAATTTCTCTGCCCGCCTAACAGGCAGTAACATCCGCATAAGTAGTCTTGTGGACATACCAATATGAAACGAAGCTAATGGCATACACTAAGATGCCCACATTAGCTGCCAAGTGATTAGTATTCTCAGGAGTACCATTGAAGAACGCATATATAGTTTTTTTGTCTTTATAATGCGGCTTTTGTCGACGACATTACAGCGAGCTAGTAGAAAATAACGTTTACTTTTATTTAGAATGAGAGAAAAAAAAAACATTCTGGATTTCTTGGTGCCCTGAAATCGAAGTTAGACTTTGTATTGTGGTGAGTGTAAACGCAGTGAGTATGATATTGTAAGTCCAGCTGTTTTTTTATTCCGTGATGTTAATATTTCAGCGAACTGTCTGTGAAACGGTACAGTGAAGAACAATTTCTTGAAAAGGTTGAACTTAAGATATTTGGTCACATAATTAAAAACTTTAAGAGGCGAACTTCATATGCCTAGCCGTAGTTGTTGAATGAATATTCACAATCTTTATTGCCACTTGCCTCGATTTATAGATCTCCTTAGAAATGTCATCTGAACGCATTTTAATTTTTTGGGTATCACGCCAATGGACGTCCACGACGAAAATATTGGCCCCAATCTGGACCTACCACGCATAAACAGCTGCAGGTGATGACGAATTGACATCCTGAGAACTATTTGAAACCTGTCAATAAGAAAACAAAAAAATGGTTTCAGCATGTCTTCAATTGAGAAAGTACCTAATACCCCTGTTGCCCCACTACTACAGAAAACTTTATTGTATCACCTTACAAAGCCCTATACTTTTCACGCAGTGCATAAAAAAGCTGCCGCAGTCTGACAAAACTGAAGATCAATCAGCCCTGTGTTGATGTACTGGGAATACTGAGGCGATCATATTTACTTTTAGACGCCCCTGAAAAAGGATTTTTTGTGCTCGCAGGAGAAACAGAAAACATGGAGATGCCTGCATTTAACACAACAAGGAGCCGAAAAGCTCTTTTCTCTGTCTTTCACCTGAAGAAGTAGAAATTCAAGTAAGCCCTCAGATGCGACACGGTAGATATGAGTGTCACTTCCGCTTCCCTCTTCTCAACAGCACACGTGCCAATTCAGATCCGGGTCATCCATACGCGTAAAAATATTTAGGAAACGGCTGCTGCGAATCGCGCCAGGAACTCAGGTTCTCATGATTTGAATATTGTGGAGGCCCCTTCCTTTACATGCCTAATGTTATCTCCTCAGCGCACATCAGCATTATCTCCTCAGTACGCTACATCATACCAGAAGGAGCCAAAAAGAAAACTTGAATTGAAAAGGTTTACATTGGCGTTGAATTTATTTGCTTTTTTTCTATATTTCGTTGTCCGATATCTTGTTACGGTCTGACTTTTCGTCTTAACTGAATTCTACACCTGCATTATAGAGCACGCTATCACGCTCTCTGATGCGCCCGGCACGTCGGTGTGTTCACGGCATCTTTTTTTCATGGGCGGCTTTTGTATCGCTAGAGCAACCACTTACCATGGCTGTATCTTACACCATCTGCGAGTGTCATTTTGGCCTCCGCTACTCTTGTTCATTCCTCTTGGACTGGCATCGGGCATTTCTGTGTTTTGTCAGAACCCTAGCCTAAGATTAGCGTCTGTGTATATTTTGGTTAACTGAATGTAAGACGGTGTCTCCTAACAATGACTATTTTGAAAAAAGTTTAATTGAAACAATGAAAGCCATCTCACAAAAGCAGTTATGGTTATATGCGAAGCCAAAACTTGAAGAAATATTTGGAATATATATGGGTATGTATCCCGATACGCATTGCGGTAAAGTTAGAATAAGTATTTATGTGACTTTTAGAGTAAGTTCCGTGTTACTGGATAAACTTCACACACAATCTTCAAAGGAAGCCAGTATCTTCGTAGGTAAATTACCACCACTAAGCCTCATTTTTCGCGGCCTTTCAGTAGAAACATCCTGCCTTTCACACAAAATTATTAAATTATGACAAATGTTCTTCAGTGGCACTATCCACGACTGTACATATGCGACCTGATTAGAAATTCACTTATTATTAGAATAATCACTCATTTTATGTATAGGCACTCGTGCATTCATTGAACTTTTCATTTACTTTACGCAGGTTGAATTACGACGCAGTGTAACTTTTTCTCATAATTGTTTTTACTAGCTGCTCTTGTAATTTCTTGTTTGTATCCTTAACCGTTGCGCCTTGCAAGCCCTTCTTTTTGTGGGTAACTTGAACAAAAAACAGTATTCATATAAATAATCCCATAGGTTGAAGCTGCAATCAATCTTCACAGGATAGGCTTAACTAAATTGGACTCGTTTTATAACGACCGCATTTCGATAATATCATATGCGAGGCTTAGAAGGCCTAAAGTATTGATAAATAAATAAATAAAGAATATTGGTGCGTCAAAGAATCAGTAATTGTGAGCTTTTGTAAACAACGAGATCTATCTATTGAGTTTGTGTTCTATAGAATTTCCTTGTAATACATTTGAGAAACAACACATTTGGATATTCGAGACATTCTTTTTTGCAAGCACTGCCATATTTATTGCGTGTTTTGGTATCGGTTTATTGAAAAAAAAACATATTTTTTGTCATTCCACCCCACAAAAAAAGTTTCCTGAAAGAAATAGCAACTGTCGCAACTGTGGCAAATTTAGCGTAGTCTTTTCCCTTCTTCTCAGTATGAAGTACCCTACAAGGAAGACGCAATCACCCAGTCCATGATCGAAGATGAGTGCGCTGCCGGCGATCGATACTCTCTAGCAAAGCCAATCAGGCGAAGACATTGCGCCGGCTTCTGGTTGCCTACCGGCACTACAAACTTTTGTCTCCAAGGGCGAGAGAAGAGAAGATGCAAACAACGCTAAGAAATAAGAGAAATTGATTTGAAACCCCTAGGCGCGTTTCTTCGAGGGACGCGGACGAAATGCTAGCAAACCCTCTTGCGGAGAGCGTTTGCATCAGCGTATGTCGAAGGAGACCTTTCAAATTGTTTGGTAACAAAAAGCGACGATGCAGGAAACCTAAAAATAACAATTGAAGATAAAATCAAATGTGTTTAGAAAAGTCTGAACGATATAAATCTTATTGAGAAGGTGAAGTTCATTGTACACTTATAACTTGTATATACACAAACGAAGCATCAAAAACAAATAAAGACACTGTATACATCTACAAATGAGCACCAAAATTTAATTGGTCACATGGTATCCAAATGTTAAAAGTCAAAAGAAAATAAATTAAATCCAGTTAATTACATTTTGCAGAATACCACGTACGCATGCGTGCAAGAGTGGTCACATGGCAAGTACGGAACTTAAGCTGTCCCTCTCTAACTCAGAAGAAACGTGTGTGCCATCACCGAAGGACAGCCTCTTTGATGTTCGTTTCCAGCTGCTTATCTAGGTGATTCTACACAATGGGCCATATTTACTGTAGTGTGTTTAGAAAAATGTTTATTCTATCATGGGACGCAACAAACCTAAGGAACAAGCGTCTGTATAACAAGCACATTAACAAACAAATGACAAAGCACAACATACATTACACATTTAAACAAAAGTGTCCAAGTACGTAGGGTGTCCATAGTCCATGGTACTAATACCTACATACACTACATATATATAATAATCACAATATTGACAATGTACATGATGAAATATGTACAAAATTTACAATACTTGGTGGAGATGTTAGAAAATATGTACAACAGGTATCAATATTCATAAAAGTTACATAACTTACAACGTTAGAATGAAGTGCATATATACAAGAGCTCACAATCATATGGGACATACACAAACACATAGAAATAGTAAACACATACTGATTACATGCACTAATCAGACATTGACAGGTGACCTGGCTAGCGGAACCACGCCAGGTGGAAGACTAATCGAACGCGTATGTCAACTACAGACAGAAAGCGGCATGACTGGTGTCGCAGAAATTCTTCCTCCCCTAGAAAGAACGATTCCTCCAACAGAAACGATAAGATTTCAGAGTAGAATCGTTCTATAATCGGAAAGAGAGCATGACGACGATGACCTGCCGCAACAGCTTCGCACCTATTACGCCACAAACAAAAAGCTCCCGCAGCTATTAGAAGGCGTGCAAAGCGACTGCGCGAGCAACGACCAGATGTTAAGAAGCGATTTACACCTAGTCCACGAAAACTAGAGTTAACTGACTTCCAAAACACTTTTGCAATGACACATTGCTGCAGCATATGCTAGTTAGGCTCCTGTAAATGGCTGTTAAGACGAGTGTAAGATGGGACCTTGTCCCACTTCTTCAGTCTGTCTCGTGTTGGGAGTACTCTCCATCCAAGACGCCACATAAATTCACGGAGTTGTCCAGGTAAAAACGATGCCGTTATCGCGCTCCACGAGACGTGTCTCGATCGTGCTAGACGGGCTAGAGGAATTAGAGGAAGCAGAAGAGCTGCCATTGTATCTACAATGCGGCTTTCGAGAATGTCCACTTCGGGACAAACCTGCTGCGCGTGTGGATAAAATGCTACTGCCGCTGAGTAAAATGCCGGCACGTTAAGTGTTTGCGGTGCAGAATTAAGCCGTGCATCTGGTAGTAAATAGTGCAGCTTGGTGCCATGAAATAGCAGGCAAGATCACGTGCGGGGCACTGATCAATATGCAACAACCGAAGTAAGAATCGTAGGGCAAGCAGCCAGCATCGAACAGAGACGGATGGGAATGCAAATTCACCTCAGTTTCTCGGTTGTCCAAGGTCAGGTGGAACAGAGCTGCTCGGCGAACCAGCTCTGTTCCACCTGAAAAGAAAAATGAGCCAATGAGGGACTGAAACGACCTAGTGATTCGTCATGGGGGCTGTAGGACATGATATATGTACCGTGCACGGCCGCAAAACATCGTCGGTGCTAACTACCTTCTTTCGAGCATCGGTAAATCATACCCTTGTGCTTCCCGGGCGTTTCGTTTTACATCTTCGACTACTGAATTCCACAATGAGGCTGATATGCCGTAGCAAGTATAATCAAGCTCCAGAATGCGAATGGAGTCACTTTTTCGAAGACCAAAAAAAGGGACTTAGGCAGGCGTCTGGGGAACTAATGAATAAATATCGACATTTTGAAAAAAATAGAGGCAGCACCTGAAATCATGCCATACTCCGCAAAACGTCGTAGGCTACGGGATAAATTGTCCTCATTCTTCAAATACGACGTGATATCATCAGGAAAAGCTGTCACCGTCACGGTACCACTACCTGGAAGAGGAAGGTCTCTAACGTAAGGATCAGCGATTAGCGATTGAAGGAATGGTTCGAGGCTGAGTACAAAAGTGCAAGGGATAAAGGAAACATCTGGTGAGCACCACGGGTAACAGGAAATGACGCACTCTCTAATTCATTAAAAAACAACGTGCTGCGTATATTTCGGTATGTGTTTCTGAGAAGCTCAACAAATTTTTGCGAGAAGCCAAATGCTGCCATTACGCTAAATATAAAGCTATGTTCGAGGCGATCGAATGCCTTTTCCTGGTCAAGTGAAACCAACAGTCCCCGAGCTGATCTTAATAACGTGTACGCAACTATATCACGCGTAACAAAGGAGAGACTGTGGATTTCTCTTCCAGGAATAGAGCACGCCTGATGTTGACCTAATAAGGAGGGCATCAGGCTTCTCAAACGTCGAGTGATAATTACCGCGAAAGTTTTGTAATCAACGTTGAGGAGCGTTATTGGTCTCCACTCCTCTGGGTGAACCGGCGATGGGTCATGTTTAGGTATTAAAACAATTCGACCATGGCGAAAGCTATCAGAGAAATCAAAGTTCTCAAAACAGCGGCAAATAACAGAGGTGAAAAGAGGACCAATGTCGTCCCAAAACGTTAAATAAAACTCAAAAGGCAAGCCGTCCGGCCCGGGGGCAGAGCCACGCTTCATGAAAGACAGTGCCTCTTTTACTTCGTCAGCTGACGGACTTGTGCAAAGTTGTTCAGCTACTTCAGATAAAATTTGAGGGACCCTACTTAACATCGTGGCTGTCTCGGTGGTACCGCGTTGTGACGACATTGTCTTACGAACCATGTTGGCAAAGTGATCTAGGAAAGCGGATTGATCGCGTGTCGGCGGCAACGCAGTATGTAAGGATCAGGCTGCCGGAGCTCCTAGTCGACTCGACGGGTTGAGAAGCGAGCTTTTCGCAAAGCGTAGAACCTCAGGGTGAGCACATGGATTACGTCTGCAACGCCAAGCAGCTGCCGTCAACGACGAAGCTGCAGTAAGGCGTTCAAAACGACCCCTTATCTCTCGCTGCCATGCGCGCATCAAGGGAGTTAGCCGATCAACCTGAAGAGCAATACGCAGCTTTGTGGAAGTGTCCGCTAGTTATTCGGACGTACAGCGTCTAAGGGCCTGCCCTGCTAGCAGTGTAAACGCCACTGTGTCTTGAGAGCGTCCCACACCTCCGGACCGCATCCCAAATGAGAGGCGCGCTAGATTCTAGATAAAGTGGAGCGTGAACGTGCGTCGTGCAGCATGCGGATGTCAAGACGCCAGAGTCTCACTGATGATGAACAGGGAAAGTGAGCCTCGAGAGTCACTGGTCGATGGTCTCATATATAAACAGGGGATGATTGTAATGTTACTACATCAGAGTGTGATACGTAAGAAGCTAGCGCGCTCGGCACATAGAAACGATCTAACCGACTAGACGACGCACTACGCCACCAAGACCAGGCATACTGTGGTCCATGCACTAGTCTGTACGTATCTATCAAAGAGAAATGTTGCACCAGGCGACGCAGCTCTTGCGCGTTCCTATCAGAGCGACCTTATCCTGGACCTTGCACGTCAGCTCGCGTGTCTAATACACAATTAAAATTTCCTGTGAGTATGACACGACGAACGTCTAGAAAGTACGCGTCCAGGTCACGGAAAAAATTGTTAGACATCGCTGCTTGAGCTGGTCCATAAATACACAAAACAGGCAGCTTGAAGGATGATGAGACGCAGTCAAAAGCCAATACCCGTCCAATCCCGTCATAGATAACATGATGATTGCGTAGAAGAGCAGGGTTAAAAATAATAATTCCAACTCCACAGAAGCGAGATGTCGCGAAAGAAAAATTGCAGTCTAAATTAAATGCGCGTTTGAATGCACGAACGTGGCCAATGGTGAAAAAAATTGTTTCTTGTAAACATAGAATATCACAATGTTCTGCGTGGGCTATGCCTATAACCTCAGTTTGCTTTACTGGGTTACGGAACCCTTAAACATTTAAAGAAATGATTTTTAGGGTGTCAGCTATATTGAAATGAGGTGTGAGTGACTGATCTGGTCGTCTTTTTCGATTCAGTACCCCGGGGATCTGTACGGGGGAACTGGAGTACGTACACTACACAGCACGATTCGGCCTTCTAGAAGAGGTTCGAGGTGTCTTCGTTTTCTAGGACTCGGAGTGGCTATCTTGGGTGCCGTCCGAGCTGGTGCCAAAAATACCTGACTTTTTTAAGCGACGCTCACAAACTTCTCACTTGTGGCAGCGGTGCGCGTGCAGAAACACGGCCTCCAAAAGGGCCCTGGTTGAACACGTATTTGTATGCACCGTTTTTCATTGATCATCGTTTTCTTGGTAGTAAGCTTTTTGCTGATAAACCATGTCTGGTAAGGCAAATTGATTTTTAAGACGATGAATTGCCAATTTATATTTGCATGAACATGATTGCATGAATATTGTTTTTATTCGTAGCAGTCAAATTCTTCTGCAAAAAATTGCCCGCAGCTTCCCTCGGGGGAACACTGAGGAGGATGCGGAGCATATATTTGGTTAACGGGGTGTTAAAGTGCGACTTACTTGGGTCGATGGCTAAATTGGTTAACGTGGTTGTGAAATGGGGTGTTAAATTGCGACTTACTTGGGTCGATGGCTAAATTGGTTAACGTGGTTGTAGGAGGGGGTGTTAAATGAGTGAACACGTACACACGTATGAGAAAGGGCGGCGCTGGTCAAAGGGACGTCGATCATTGTGTTTGTAGATTCGTTGGAATTCATTTCACCGTGACCTTGGACGTCAACGCGCCGTACAAACCAACCGACGAGCGGCAACTGAGTGAGCGAGCGCTGACCTTGAGTATATATACAGCGCGACGGCGCATGCACTGTCAGCTGTCGAATGTTCGAGAAGGGGGAGAAGCGCAACGGCGCATGTGCGCGCGTCAGCTGCCGATGTTCTCGAAGCGCGACGGCGCATGCGCGCGCGTCAGCTGCCGATGTTCTCGAAGCGTGACGGCGCATGCGCGCTACATTATACAGCTAGCGAATGTTCGTGAAGAGGAGAAGCGCACGCGGTGTGTAGAGGAGGAAGGGTGCACAGATGGTGGAGGAGTGAAGCGCGCGCTGTGTGTAGAGGAGGAAGGGATGCACAGATGGTGGAAGAAGGAGGAGGAAGCTTGCGGACGGCGCCGCACTACAAGCCTCGAGTATTAGATGCTCCGCATCTAAAAAAATAAACATCTTCTCAAAGAGAACCCATATGGGATGCGAAGCGGCAGTGTTGCACACGGGTGGCGTCACTGGTTGAACAACGTAAACGCACGTGCTGCGGTAAGCATTTAAAGATTTGTTTGAAGCGATGGCTGGCGTAGGTCTCGCCCTTTCTTTAGAGCGGACCTGGCCTCTGAACCATAGCTGGCACGCGTTTCGCCTTGACTACCACGGCCTTTTTATTGGTGAAGTGTATGCTGAGACGTTCCTGCACACCATCGACGCCGAAGTTGGCAAAGACCAGATCAATGAATGTTCCCCGGTTGGTAGTTTCCGTTTCGCCGACACGCACTTCAGCAAGTGCACGTCACGTATGCAACGAACGAGTCATTCTCCTCCTCCTATGCTGACGTCAACGTTAAAGTAGTAGTAGTAGACAACTTTATTATAAACGTTCAAGTCTCCCGCGACTCTAACATGCGTGCGTCGACACGCCTCGCTGCAATCAGTCAGCGTCTCCTCCAGACAGTGCTGAACCTGTTCCTTCAGCAGATTGGGTGCGAGGTACAGCGCGGGTATCGCGCCGCCGCCGATGCGCATGGCAGCGCATTCAGAACAGAAGCGTCTTCCAGAGGCCTCGGATAGTTCTTCCAGGCCACCTCCGGATCGGCTGGCGAAGCCCGGCGCTAGCGGGCGGTAATTTCGGCGGAGGGCGTCCAGCGCCTTCCAGACATTGCCGACGACGGTGACATCAAAGATCTGCTTTGTGCTCTCGCTCGGCTTCTTTGGCTCACGTCTTGTCGGTTGTACCCATGCGCTGTCTTCATTCTCGAACCACTGACCTCGGTCGAAAAGAGATCGATGTTTCGAAAGTGAAGAGCGTGCTTGACTCACACCTTGTCGGCGTCACTGGTCTTCCACTGCCGACGCTTGGGTTCGGCTTCCCTAGCTCATACCGCGGCGGTGTTGCAGGCGCGACGTCGCCATTTCCAAACGGAATCGGCTCTGCTAAAGGCACATTTACACATGAGAAGTGAAGTGAAAACGAGAACACCAGAGCGGCCGCAAAATCACGGCCATGCGCGAAAATGTTTATTCTTATTCTGCCCCAATCACCGCCGCGGCGGTCACTACCTAGAGTATGAATTCTATTTCGCCCACTTTTTGAGCACTACATTTCGTACCTAATTCTAGTTATTCACGGAAAGTAGTGAAAAGGAACAGCTGGAATCTTTTCGAACTTTTTTTTGGAAGATAAGCCAGCAGAAACGATATTAGGAAGCAGACCGGCAGTGGCAGTGGCAGATTTAGCTGGCTGTACACATACGCGAGACACTTTTGGGCATGCCAACTCGCTGCTGCTGTAACGTCTATTCGCATAGTTCTCGGCGATTGTAATTCAAATCCGGCGCTCATGAAACCGTGCTCGTTGAGCCTGTTAATCTTCGTCGTGTTGCACGGGTAGTTTGCAATTTGAGCGGATGCTAGCAACCACCGACGCCCCTGCCGCTATGTTGAATGTGTGACCTGCTGGTTAGATCCCGTGCTTTGATATAGCGCAACCAAAGCCGTGAATAGGAAACCGGATTCGATTTCGCGATGCGAAAAAATTGGTCTTGGACTAATTTTTGTCGGCAGGCCACGTGGGGTGGTTTCTGGGCTGCTTGGGTGGCGAATCAAGCCAGTTTCCGGAGTTTCCCCACTTTTGCTCTCTTCGAGGCCAAGTGTGAACGCGCCCTAACCCTCACCACCCAAGCGAGGGTGGCCGTCACCAGCGTTGCTCGCCAAGTCGCTACAACGCCGTGTTTCAGCGGGGAAGAAGCCTTGCTCGCCGGCGTCCCCTCCATCGTAGATGAACCAGTCGGAAGAGTGTTCCCTCGATGGGCGCTCAAACTTTGGGAGCAGTGGAGAGGGAGAAGAGAGAGAGATTGCACGCGGTGATTGCGCAGAAGGAGAGAGAGAGCGACGTCACCGCGCACGCTGTGGGAACGTGTGACCTAATAATTGGCAATACCCCAACACCAGCGGCGAAAAAAGCGCGGTCTGGCGCGTTGGCATGGAGACACGGACAGACGGCGTTATACAGGCTAGTCAAAGGACTACTTTGCGTCTAATAAAAACAGCTACGCAGCTCTGAGAACCGCGGAAGAGTAAGTGGGAGGGTCTGTACTTAGCCGGTTTCATGCAACTTATGGAATAAACTCAACACGTGCATTTCCAACATTTTTAAAACGTGTTAAAGCGTAATTCATCCCTGCTTCGATGTCGGCCTATGAGACGCGTTTGGTATCTGGATTTTGTACAACAAAGGACTTCTCTAGCGCATAGCTGTGAGTGTGATTTATGTTTTCAGTTTACAGCAAACCTAAGGGTAAATCTGCTTGAGCCAACCGAAAAACAAGTTTTGTATAGAAATGAGTGTTCATTCGTTCAATGAATCAGGACAAGCAGTCCAATGCGTTGTTCATCATCAAGTGAAAAATCAAGTGAAGGAAACAACTGTCCCAAATTTTGCTCATAAAATCAATCGATTAGTAGTGCCAAAGCTCCGCGCCTTGTTTTGTGATGTTGTGACTTTGGAGGGGTGCAAAATTGTATCACCATAAATTATTACCTTCAGGTTTTGAGTCTCAATAAAAATGGCAGCATATCACGAGATGAATGATGGATACTGGGGCGAAGCATTCGTCCGTTCTTTTGTTCTTGCTTCCGTCCATCCATGCGTGCGTCTGTGTGGCCGCCCGTGCGTCCATCCGCACGTCCGTGCGTGCGTATGTTTGTGCGTCCGCACGTTCATCTGTGCTTCCGTCCCTACATTCGTCCATGCATCTGCTCCTGCGCCCGTCCATGCGTCCATCCGTTCGTGCAGCCATTCATGCGTCCGTCCATGAATCTGTCTGTCCGTTCGTCCACCTATTCAACATTCCAAGTACCACCATCTCGCATCTTTTCATCATGTATTCTTCATATAGAAGCACCGCCATCCAGCGGACATTCCAAGGACTGAACGGGAGGAGGCACACGCACACTTTCTTACGGCTTGCGCTTCGTGTCTACTTCCCACCTTTAACCACCTCGAGTTCATGGTATATACTAGTTCACTGTATTCATGGCACTACGGCCCAACGCTCGCTAAATCTTTCTAAAACCTAGATCGTTACGCCAAGCGAGTATAACGTAGCAACCCTTTCTTGTCTTCTGTGCGTTGTTGAACAATAAAAAATTCGCAGCGTACGCGTTCAATAAAAGCCCAATTCTCCTGACTCTCATTCCCCCTTAGCAGTCATTGGCATGTACATTGAGCACTATCTTTTTATTGTTGAACAATGCACAGAAGAAATCTCTCACCGGCAACACCTTGGAGGTCAAAATGTCATACTTGTTACACACTACTACTACGGCCACGAGGGACGACCGGGTGCCGATATAAAAAGCTTCGCCCTTCCACCTCTTTACCCTTCGAACCTCTTTCCACAAAGGCCGTATAACCCTAGTTCCCAAGAAAGACCCAATGTCCACGCGACCAGAAGATTGGCGCCCTAATACCCTACTCAATGTAGATTACAAGCTCTTGGCCAACATCTTGGTGCGCAGAATCAGTCCATCTCTTGCAACATTAATCACTCCCCACCAGGGCTTTTCTGCTCCGGGCCGAGAAATACACACCCATACGTGGTTAACGTGTGACATCATTCAATACACTACTAGTCGATGTGCGCAAGGTCTGTTGGTTTCCTTAGATCAGGAGCAAGCTTTTGATTTCATAGAACATGGCTACTTACTAAATGTTTTACATGCATTCGGATTCCAGGATAAGTTCACTGACCTCATTCACGTGATGTATACTAATTCAGAAAGTGCCCTTAACTTAGATTCCCGTGAGAGTCACACATTTGGAGTCACGCAGGGGGTCCGTCAAGGGTGTCCCCTCTCCCCAGTGTTATTTATTCCTGCATTAGAACCCTTCTTATGCGCCGTTGAACATGACCCGCCGATTCGTGGCTTACCTCTACCCGGTAACACTCAAGCAGAGGTCAATGCATATGCAGGTGACATTACTCTATATGTCCATAATGAACAGTCGCTGCAGCATGCTATTGATACTTTTCATGATTTTGGCATTATCTCCGGTGCAAGGTTAAACATTTCTAAAAGCCAGTATTTTTTCCTTGGCAACCCCAGTGGTCGTATCAACATCACGTCGCCGTTACAGTGGTCTCCTGAGATAGCAATACTCGGAGTTACTTTCACTGCATTTGGCGTACAGGATAGCATCTGGTCATCCGTTGTACAAACTCTTCAAAGTTATATAAAAACAGCCAGGTACTTCGAAACTCCCTCTTCGAACACCGATACTCAACTCAAACGGTGTACCTAGGAAAATTTCGGTACATTTGCCATTCTGTTAAACCACTGCTACACGTCTGCAAGAAAGTGCAAAGCTGCTTCAGTTCATTTTTTTTGGTCTGGTGGCACAGAATTGTTGTGTCGTCCAGCGTTAGCTCAACCACAAGCTCTAGGTGGTTTTGCATTCCCAGACGTTTCCGTCACAGCTTCTACGTTGTGCCTCCGCACTCTATTGCGAATACTAAGCAATGATGGCATGCCCGCTCAGACACTGGCTCGCTACCATCTGGGGCCATCACTACGTGTCTTCTTGCCGGATAGCCCAATTAACCAAGGTCCACAATCAACTGAATTACCATTTTTGTATCGAGCCCTTCTGGCATTTCACAGACGTTTGGAAGCTACGTGCCCAGAGATACAGGTGGCCGATTCTAAAGTGGTGTACACAATGGCCGCTCTTCTACGGCCCTTGGTGCCTCAGCATCGTCAGTCTGTAATGAACCGCGCTTGGAAACCAATAACTGCCGCAGTGTTGCCAGGGCATCTCAGAGACTTCGTCTGAAGGTTGGGCTGGAGCTTGCTCCCCACGCGAGATCGGTCGCAGCGATGGCAGGTGGTTCGCACTTCCACTTGCCCCAACTGCGTCATAGTAAAGACCAATCGACATGTGACGTTTGAATGTGTAGTTTCCCGTCTTTTTTGGCGTGCGGTTATTGCTGGTTTTCGGGGACAGAGTGTGTGAACTTTGTTGTCCAATGACCAGTTTCCGCGTGGTCGCTTCTCCGCTCTGTTAATAGTTGCGGGGCTGTTCAGCCTTTGGAGAAACAGATGTGAGGCCGTAGCTGCCAATTGCCGCCGGCGTGCTTTGTGGCCGATACTGGGGAGAATGAGACGAGATATCTTCGCGTTCCTCTCTGAGGAGCTTTTCTTCCTCGGGGAGCACGAGTTTCTGCGGCATTGGTCATGCCCTTTCGTAAAGGTGGAACACATAAGTATACAAGTCATTTTTCGACCGACTTGGCGCTAAGCAGCGCCCGTTGAGTTGTTATATATGATTTAATTTGTTACAAATTGTGTTTTATTACATCTATTGTATCGTTATAGCATTGTATAATGATATCGCATTGAGTTCTTGTGTACATGTATGCCAACATTGTCATGTATATTAGAGCAAATGTCTTCACTGTAACGTAGTGATGTTGGTCGGGATACATAGATGTGCCGAAATGTATGTGCCCTGTTACTGGAATGGTATCAAGCCTTTGTGTTCTGTACATACTGTAAATTTTTTTTTCCAAACACTTAAAAGCTTGGTATCTCTATTAAAGCACACCCGTCAGCTTCATGAGTACCTTTCAGTTCCTGTGAACGTTAAAATAGGAAGAAATTTCAAGACCTGCCTTGAAGCAACTCTCGTTGCAACTCAAACGGAACCTACTTTGACCACAAACTCGCTGACACTGTGGCCGGACCTAATTGTATCAGCTCTGTCAGAGTTCTATTTATTCCTTCTTATGTCACATTTTTGAGATTTTAGTTGCGTAAATAACGACGTCGACAGCACCAGAACTTGCAACACTTAAAGGTGTGAAGAAGTTTGTTTTAGCGACCACCTAATCAATGCTACATCTTCCGTCACGAAATATTTTGTTCAGTAATATTTTGTTGCATCTGGTATTACGCACACGTATCATTTTTTGAAAGGATTGGCCAACAGTGCTGCATATACATTTGCGACAATAAAAACACATATGTGAACTATTCCTAAGGTTCTTCTTAGTTACAAGCTCAAAAACTTCCATTAACAGCTGGCCCAGGCAGAACAGCTCCATTGCTTACACGTTACAAAAGGTCTACTGACATTCTTACGGGCCATAGGCCTGAACTAAACGTTGTAAATAGTGAGTGCGTGTGTTTGACTGTATGTGTTATGTGACTTTTATGATTGTATGTGACTGTGTCATGTGTTTATCACTTTATAGATTATAGTCATCGCCAGGAACCTAAAGTTGCATATCAGGTGAAAAACCAGGCAAACTTCTGCAACTCTCCATTAAAATAATTTTTTCTCTCTAACTGCATCAAAAAACACTGCGCCAAAAATATAAAGTCTAGCAGCAAACAGCAACAACAGGCGAGCGCCTGCCCGTTTCTCCGTAGGAGGTTCAAAACAATTTTTCATATCTCATACCGACGAGACGCGACTATGCTGTGCAGATTATGGTTGGGTGTCGCATTTACCAATGCGTACGCGTTCCGCAGAGGAATGGCTGACACTGCTGCATGCGGCCATTGTGGTAGTGACGAAACAACTTGGCACATTCTGTGTGAATACCCACAATACTGCTCGCAGAGACAGTCACTCTGCAATGTACTACATGAACTGGACAACCAGCCTCTTTCGAAAAAAGAATGCTGCGCTACCGACAGCACTTGATGTCGCAGAAGAAGGCTGTAAAGGCACTCCTGTGCTTCTTGCGCTCGACCGGCTTGTCCAAACGACTGTGATTAGAACTCCCTGAATGTGTACGCATGTGATTTTTTTCTAATTTATTTTATATCTCTCTATCTCTATCCTCTTTCCGACCTTTTTCCCCACCCCCGCACAGGGTAGCAAACCAGTTCTTCTAGGTTAACCTCCCTGTCTCTTCTTTTTATTTCTCTCTCTCTCTCTCTTCAGACCTGTTTGGTTCTTCTTCATTTCGGAGCGCTCTTTTTTCATACAATATGTTACACTAACGTACTCACATTGACCTCTTTATAAACGCTATACCAGCTATCTTTATGGTATAACAATCAAGAAAAGCAACATCCCAGGAATTTGGCCTAAGCTTGCCTATGTACACAAGGATAGAAAGCCATTTTGTAATTTTAAAGGACTATTCGACTACAGAAACATATTTAATTAGAATGCGTGTTTTTTGTTTGTATTCCTACTATCTCTCAACCTAATATTTTTACAACATTGTTTCTCTCCTCTGCCTTACTTTTTGTTCCCAATCAATCTTGCCTAATTGTAGGGTAGTCAAGAGAGCACGTACTTCGTTAACCATCCTGCATTTACTTCTTGTTTTGTACTCTTTTACTGCGCTTCTGTCTCAAGTGTTAAAATTTATTATTTGTTTTCGAAAGCAGCTAGCCTTTCAATATCTCGACCACCTTAGCAAGAGTATTTGCCGCTACGAAAAATACTATTTATTTAAAATGAGTGAGCAGCCACTTTTAATTGCACTCATATTTCCTCAAACATGATGCCATGACAAGTTTTACGGTATGAAGAAAAAGACAAAAAGAGAGCGCCAGATGACACACATATGTACTTAAGAACATCATATCACGTGTCCCGCAATGCATAAACGATTTCTTGCAGTATTCATGAAAGCGCAATGAAGGTCACCCTACGCGCTTAAGCTGTTGTTCCAAACACAGTGTTTCCTAATAAGCAAGACAAACGGCAAACGGTGGCAAAGTGGCACTGCAATCATCGTTCTGAACTCCACCCCTGCTAAGCCCGCACTATGTTTCTTAATGTCATCGTAAGAAATCTTATTTACGCTTTTTTTTACGCTGCATACTTTTGGCGTTCTTAAAAACTACGATGAATAAATGAGCAAGAAATTTCCGGATTCCCGTAAACTTCGGTTAAACAAGAATTTGAAGACAAAATGTCTCTAATGATCACAGCAAGCTATGGTATTTAGGTTCTCGATCCAACACGAGAACTTTTCCTTTCGGTCGTCTTTTCCTAATCATGAAAATGTTTTATTCCCCATTTCCCAACTTTTTACTTGCTGAGCATCCTTTTCTAGGTCTTGCCACCCTATTTTGGACAAAAAACAACTAAGCTTCCATTGCGCTTTTTACTTCCGCTTCCTGTCGGCCTTAGGCGCGCAACGCTTATCATCTGCCGGCCGTGTCGTATTGTTCTTGCCAACATTATCACGTGTACCTTCCCGATCGATAGTTCTATATTATTTTGCCGACTTGTCTCTTGGCTCTTGTTGGCCCCTTTTCGGCTTCTCTCACCTTTGTTTCCCATCGGCCACCCGTGTGGCTGCACCATATTGGTTTTTTTTATGCACAGTGTTCGTGATAAGGTAAAAGTAGCGTCAGACGTAATTGCTCCTTCGTTCATCGATCGCTGAATCCTATCGATTGTTGCGCCGAGAAGAACAAAACGAAAGCAGACCAGAAACAAGCTTCGCTCGAGAATTCCGTCATGCACACACAAGTTCTTGTGATACCTTCATGCTTGGTTTACCTGCTGCTTGCACCTGTATTCGCAATAACTGACATGCCCAAGCTACAGAGAATTTTTTTCGATCGTTATCGAAGACACTCCAATAGCGAAACTGAGAAACTTGCGTTCAAGCGCCAACTGCTAGTTTTCGATCTTATTAAGCGTACAAATCAGGCTTTTACTGTTGACTGCATAATCAAGTGGAATAAAATTTCCAGGTTTCAGAGTTCATAAAAGACAAAATAAACTGCAGCAAATCGCTCTTACAAAGAATATTTTTCATATTTAAAAGCAATGAATAATTCATGCGTGTGAATGATCTGGAATACATTGCTCGCTAATTCAGCTCAAACATTTATAGCGAAGTTTCCCAAGTGCGTTAAAACAAATTATTCTTCGATTTTATTCGTAGTATGTTATGGTGCTTTTGAAGAGTGTATGAAAGCATTCAACGTTGGGTAGCTTATAGCGTGATTCGACAGGCGATTCGGACTGAGTATAACGTCAATGAAAGCTTTGCGAGACACCTACTGAGAAGCTTGACCAGCGTTTCAGAGCAGTGCATCACAAATTGCCTTAGTTGCGTTTGTCGATGAAGGAATCGTGCATAAAAATTGGTACTGCTGAATCAGAAAGCTCTGAATTTCAGGTACACGGTTTATCGCGAGATGTGCGTGGAAGAAAATAAGAGTAACAGTGCATATAAAAACCCTTCTTCGTGAACGCATTTAGACTTGGGCTTTTTTGTAACCAAGCTAGCGTCTTAAATACGCACAGTGGCTGCCGAAAAACAATTTATTTCGTCTCGTAAGGTTGTAATGTAGCTTATTGCAGGTGTTGAAGTTGATCGTTTACGCATGTGCATCGGCGGCTTCGAAGTGAACACATCAGCTCTGTCCTAATTTTGATTCTGCTAATTATTTGAGGCTTCACGACCATTACACTGAGCTGTCTTTCTTCAATGATAAGGCTTCAATTAAAAGGCAATGACTCAGGCGCAATTATCAAGACTAATAACAATATAAATCTCATAAACGCAATGCTGATTAGCAGAATATTAACTGCCATCATATTAGTAAGGACAATCAGCATGCTTTTACTTAGCAAATTGATGATTAACGTCGCCTGAATATCATAGTTTACTTTGCTCGCTAACTTGCATGCTTTATATGGCTTTATGAACTCTCATAGTGGAATAAAAAGTACTCTAAATTGTTAACAACTTTTTTAAACAGAGCTTGGTTCGAGGTCTACATGGCTTTATTAGCACGATCCTGTTAGGATGTAGCATAATTGCCTGGGCTTTACCATCACTTGGTGTAATTAACTTGGTCATAGCATGTCCTAGCCTAACTATCCGAGTATACCATCCAGCTAAAAAAATCACAGCATATCCACGGAGTGAATGATAATGAGTAGGGCGAAGCTTCGGAGGTTTTGATCGATAAACCGTGAATCGTTCGTTCATTCGTTCAACCATCCGTCCGTGCGTCTTACTGTCTGTCCACCCATCCATCCATTTATTCATTTGTCCTTCCACCCATCCATCCATCCGTCTGTCCGTCTGTCTGTCTGTTCGTTCATTCATCTGTCTGTCTGTTCGTTCATACATCCATCTGTCTGTCTGTTCGTTCATCCATCCATCTGTCTGTCTGTCTGTCTGTCTGTCTGTCTGTCTGTCTGTCTGTCTGTCTGTCTGTCTGTTTGTTTGTTCTTCCGTCCGTCCGTCCGTCCGTCTGCTTGTCTGTCTGTCTGTCTGTCTGTCTGTCTGTCTGTCTGTCTGTCTGTCTGTCCATCCATCCGTCCGCCCATCCGCCCGTCCGTTCGTTCGTGCGTCTGTTCGTATGTCCATACATCCACCTACACCTGCTGAGTGAGTCATCAAACTGAACAAGGCGGTCACGTACTGCGAGATGAGAGGGACATACCCACGCCTTTAGGAGCTTGAGGAAATCTTTTAACTAGCCACCCGCATGTGCTCGGGTGCTAGTGCACGCTGACAGCAAAGAAGACGCGCACTGGCTGAGCTGCGCACTAGAATGTACAGGCACGGCCAGACCAGAGAAGCGGCAGGACTAGAAGCATGCCTCTATTCCGACCGTGATACAGGCTGACCATGATGATTAACAAGTGGCCTCGTATTTAGCTGTGGTCTCGATGTTGTAAGACACTCGGCTGGTACTGATATCAGATGCCACCTTGCTGATTATTCCAAAACAGACTCATTGCGGTCGTTAAAAGGTTCAAAATAAATTGAAACACCCCGTTCTTCTAAAAATTTATCGAAAAAGTTTTCAACACTTTTATTGCACGGCTGCACTTCTGAACTCATTGAAACGACAAAAAAATGAAAGAAGATGCGTCTAGTTTCAAAACACCACCCACTTTAGTCGACTGTCCTTGATGCGCTGACTGATTTCAACGTAACTAATGAAACGTAGCGCGCTGGGCGGTAGATTAGACTTTTCAAACTGTTGACTATAATTCATAAGTGGTGGTGTGGCCAGAGGTCGTGAACATACCCAGTTTCGAAAAAAATCGGGCAAAGGTGAGCCGATCGTGCATAACGTCCCTGTATCTTGGAAAGTGTTCCAGCTTCAGCGAGTAGCAAAAATAAAGATGAACGACGTTCATTCTGAGAAAAAATGTTTGCATATTGAACTATGCCATACTAAAGAAAGGATTTTCCAGCTCCAATGAAGTGAACCCTAGGGTGGGGCGAGGCACGCAGTGTGTGCCGGTGTTTTCAACAACGCAATGTTTACTCGTCACTGCTTGCTCGCCACCAGTCCACTAACGCACCATACCTTTGAAGATATTTTTCAAGGAGTGGTGTTTCAAATGGACGACTTAGTCGCAGGCATGTGCGTTTGTGTCTGTGATTATCGAACTTGAACGCCTTCATGAATTTTATTGGCGTTGTAAAGCCATGACTAAGCTAATCTTTTTAGGCAGCTATGGTGAACCATTACCTCATAACATGCATATATAGCACGGGCAACCGGCAAGTAGTGAAATTAATTCAATTTTTCTTTGTAATACCCGTTTATACTCATGCTCCGTGATGACGAATCACATGACGACAGGCCGAGACTCTGAAATGCTTCGCGCCTGAAAGCTATCTGAACAAAAATGTGAAGATACAGAATATGCGTGTCAGAAATAAAGGAAAAAATATAGAATGGCTAAAGCCAAGGTAATGCAACATTTTCAGACGTATGAAGCTGTCGGCTATCGATCGTGTCAGGGCCTCGTCGCGAAGCTTGCACGGCATTTGAAGTGTTCATTCCAGAGAGGCCTGAAGAAAAGAGAGCTAGAAAGTGTCGCGTAAATATGCAATTACAACGATGTGTCAACCTAAACTATGTTATTCTTTTCCTTTCTTTGCATTATTTACACTTTGGATGTGATGCCTTACGTCTTTTACTGAACAGTCTTTTTTACGTGTTATCGTGATTTGCTGTCAAGAAGACCGAAGAAGCTGCTCTCTGTGCTAAAGATCTGTTTTCATGGCCAGGTAATTAGACAGCCGTCAGAAGGACCTTTTCCTAGGCAATGACACTAATTTGAAACGATCAGATTGCGAACATGACATATTGTAACGGAGAGTATTTAATAAGTGAACGCCGGGTGGGCTAACACTGCACACAGTATGCAAAGGTGCAAGACAAGAGGGCAGTTCAGACACAGCCCCACAACAACATCGTCGCCTTCATTCCGTCTGCGTCATTTCTGCACACGTGCCTGAGGTACTTTCTATACCCGTGACAATATTTACAAAAAAAGGCGTCATCGAAAGAGAAGCCCCAAAAAAAAGAGATGACCCTCATTTTCGGTCTGGTGGTCCCATGCCGCCAATTTAACACGGGGAAGGTGCCTTCCCAAGCGACTACAACTTCCTTTTGCCGAGCACCAGGCCGGAAGTGCGCTTGTACCTATTTAAACAGTAGGTACCTGGCGGCAGCAATTCTCTGCCTCCCACGGCAGATGCAGAAATAATTCGCTAAGGCTGTGGTGGATTATGGTACGCCCAGGGGCTTTCGCATAACCTTATGGGGCTACCTTTCGAGATGAGCACCCAGAAACAACCGAGTGCCAGGTCGGTGTACTCGTCTATTTATTGGCAAAATGCGGTGGGTTCCCGGTCGGCACTGGGAATAGAACTCCCCACCTACCGCATGGAGGCGGACGCTCTAACCATGTAGCCAGCGCTGCCGCACAAAGTGGTGCGAGTTGATTGATGTTTATTGAAGCGGAAAAAAACATGATTGATCCCTCCATTATAGAAATCAGTCAAACACAAAAGTAAAATGTGCCCTTAGAGGTAGTTTAATGATCAAACTGTTACAGAGCTTGTAGAATGTCTATTGGCGTTTGACGATTGACAGCTTAACGTGAATCCATATATGTTGACGCTCATTCATACATCTCCATCTCGACGTCTAATGACCATTAATGATTAACCACATCCTTATGTATACCCTTGTGGTCATGCATGTTGTGGTATAGCTGTACTAGTTAACGGTGAGAGCGGAACCAGATGCAGCGTTGTGGCCGTCCGAAGAGCGTGATTTATTGTACGCCAAACTTGGGCTACGGTCGCGTACTCGTGGCATGTCGGAGTTACGAAGAAGTTTTCGTATAGCATTCCGCAGAGATTCCCAGTGCAGTCCTTGCCACTGTGCATGAGTCGTAACTAGAACCGCTGTTTGCATTTGCGGCCTGCCCACAAGAAATCCCAAACAGCGTGTGGCCCGTCCAGGCCTACAAAGCCCCTCGACAAACGCTGTTCGAAAACTCATTTGGCACCCATACGCAAACGCTACGCCCACAATGCCGGCTAACTTGTACAGCACTATTCGAAAACTTCCTAATGAACACCAGAGGAAAACTCAGCGAGGGTTGTGTATTCCTTTAATCGGCTGCGATTATTCGCGGGGCCAACGTAAGCGGAGAACGCGGAGTTACACCCATGTGATATATGTGCATTTCTCAAGGTGGCGCAGAACTATTTTACAAGCCAAGAATCTCCTGCTCGGGTCTATGTCCCGTGGCATTGGCGTCGGCGTCCGCATTCACACTATGTATGAGCAACTCTCCTCCTCCAATAGCTACGAGTTACTGTCCGCGCTTCTCTCCCTCTCTCCAACAACCTGCTTCTCTTCGCTCCCACTCCCTCTCCACTAGAGGTCCCTCCCAGCAGCGTTACCACTCCTGTTGCGCATGCATGTCCCCTCCCCTATCTTTCTTCACCTACGTCTCTCTCTCTCTGGTATCGAAACGTCGATAAAGGCAGCGTCTGCTAGCGATATTCGTGATTAAAAAATGCCAGCATATCCACACAGTGAATGATGATGAGTAAGGCAATAATCCGCTCATCTGTCCGTCCGTGCTCTATCTCTCTGTCCGTCTGCCTTGACAGATCATTCTCCTATCACACTACCACCCCACCCCCCCGCGCAGCGCGTACCTCCACGCCATGCAGTGATCAATTAACGTACCGAACCAGCGCAGAACCTTTATGGTGCCATCTGGTCAAGACTGTGAGAAGCAGCCGGGGGTGGCTGCGACAGACAACGATGGAGGGACCAAGCCAGAGCATAAGGAGCTTCGTCCCTGAAACCGACTGCTCGCGCTACACAACCACTCACTGGCACTGGATCATGACCTTCAAGGTATGGCCAATGGGAGATTTATAATGCGCATTCTTCAACAATAAAAAACTGCAGCGCGCATGTTAAAGAAAATTGGACTGCGACTCTCTTTGACCAAACAGAATTTTCTGTCTCTCACTTCTTATAAGCAGTGATCAGTAAGTTTCTGTAGAAAACACCATTCAGTCAACGCGTACATAACGCCTCCCCAGGTTTCTCTCCTGCGCGACGCCGCGATGAGCGCCAGCGTCCACGTCGCCGCCAGTCTAAGCGTTAACGCCTCCTTCTTCACATCTACACATTCGTACCTTTAGTAATGATGGTGCATCAACTCTGGTATCAGTAGATGTCATGAGGGACGCCAACGCTTCGGTAATGTCGCTACCTTTAGGTGTGTTATCACGTTGACGATATTGGATCACAGACGGGAGCTCCAGCCTGCTTCGCCAACAGCGAACACAGAGCGAGAGGTCATGCATGTGTTAAAGATATAAGGCGCATTCATTCAAAGCCCAGCGACTTCGTCAATAGCTCAGTCGACGGAGCATCCGATGCCTTCCTTTTTGTCCGAAGCTTGAAAGGTGCGACGCCCGGTGGAAGATCTTCCTCTTGAATGTCTTTTTTTTCTGATTTGATAGCGATGATTTTATGTCATATCAGTGACGGAAGTATGTCACTGATGCCTTGGTGGACCCCAGCATAAAACACTTTTGTGTTGAAAAATTGTAAACAACATTCTTTTACGGCCTCTTACAGGCCATGTTTAGAAGGCAGGTAAGCCCATAAAGTTTGTGATAGCATTGAATGCTGTGAAACGAACTGCGGCATGTTTGACATGTTGCACTGAAATAAAAAAAACGAAAGGAAATTCACCATTGTAGGCGCGATGGCTCTCATAGCTTTCTGTGGTTATCGCTGTAGATGTGGCCAATACAGGCTCAGCATGACCACCATTGTTACAGAAGGCGCGATTACGGCATCTTCCTCTATGTAATCAACGTCAAGAAATGGGTTCAGTTCAGCTACCAATTTTTTCAGGATCACTGCTCCAATTCTAGAGAAATAGAACATAGCACTGTGCGAATCAGCTGGACTTCAATTACGTAAATGCACGCAAGTTAATAGGTTTGAAGTGCCTTTAATCGACCTCGTACCAGCAGAACCTAAACAGAGATTATCATTCATATTATATTCATTTAACGAGATAATTACCCCAGCGCCTAAGGAAGGAAGGTCATTTCATTCTCGATAGTAATTGCTACCGAGATCTACGCACGTAGGTACTTGTAGTTTTCCTCGCGAGAATTACCTACTTGGCACTTTCTAATGATTATCATTGGTCGCGGGATTCAGAAGACGTGTTTGTCAAACAGTGCATCACGGGAATTCAGCGAGTTAATGCGATAGTTTGCGTAGGCAGAAGTAATGCAGAAGGCGGATGCCACGATCTCCTAGTTTTACCCAACATGGTGAGAACGTGCCGTTCAGTATTCTGCTTAAGCACCCATTGAATGATTCTTTGCTGCACCACGTTATTAAAGGCGTGAGATCTAAGTTTGAGGAATAAACCCCAACTAAGCCGAGAGAGAGAGAGTACTTCCGAGATTCCTACAGACTGCGTAAGTTAGAAAGGTCTGATTGGCCTACTTCTCTGATATGCATGGCGCTCATTAGGCGGCGTGTGTGTTTCATTACTGATGGTTTTACGTTCTTCGCGTGCTCGAATGTGTACGCTGAGCATGGCACGTGGTCGGAAATTTATCACTTTAGCATTGCTAACACATTTGAAAGGCAACACCTGAGCCGAAGCTTGAGTACAGCTTGTACATCTTCGTGGGTATATTAGAGTATATTAGAGGTAGAAAGTGTATTAGAGGTAAAAACTGCTATATGCTGTGCTAGACATCATTTCTTTGGTAAATATCATGTTGATTGAGCCTAAAACAACGTTTCTCAAAATAACATGAAAAGTTCATCTAAGAAAATAACCTTTTCCTTTGGAGATATTGCTCTACAATATCAATTGCCTTTCCGAATTTCGGCGTATTAGTTCAATACAGTAGATATACGCTTTGAGAGGCATTCGGCAAGATTCGTTGTCAAAAAACATTGTTTTAAACTTAAGTCTTAAGACATTGTATACAATCTAACAGGACCTTTGCACTGATTTCCCAGATCGAAATCATGTTGTCTCTTGAGCCTCAAAAGAAAATTAAACAGAGGCACAAATTATACTAAGCAAACACTTACAGAAAATTTCTTTGGAAATCATAATAGGTATTCTTCCTTACAAGAGTTAATGCTTCGCAAAACTATGGAGTCAGGCGCATGTGGCCTCTGCGTTGGCGATGCTATCCCTCAAAACCTCTGTATCAAATTCAATAGCACTTTCCACAACTTGGCAAGAATATCAGACGTCCTCGCAGTCATGACTCCGAAACCGTTACTTCCTAACATTAGCATTACTGTCAGAACTATACGGCATCATGAATGACTGCTTGCTGTAACGTTATAGCATGTTTAAAACAAGACTATAGAAAGCAGAGCGAGAATAATCTTTTATTTTAACAAGCGCACTGTGCGCCCAAGGTGGGCGCGGCCTTCCTATTTCAGGTAGCGGCGGGTGTTCGTCATTTCTTATTCCAGGTAGTGGTGGTTCTTAGCTCGTTGAACCAAGCTTCGCTGATTCATCAGGCCCAGGTCAGATAACTTGACCTCACCGGTTAGTTTAGTGGTTCTAAGGCTTTGTCTGCATTCCCTTGCCATAAGGCATAAGATTTTTGGAACATCAAAGTACTTCGAGGTGTACGAGCCCTCAATTGATTAGATGTGGTGAAGCAGCGTACCGGGAACATAGGCGTTAATTTGAAGCTTCCTAACAGTTACTCCCTCTTGCCGAGTCAGGCTGGATTGAGCTGGCGGGAAAATTTTGTTGTTTAGCCGGAAGTGCTGCAGTATATTGTTGTACTTTTTAGGTACATCTTTTCTCCTTAGTGCGTCCTGTGGTAGGGCCCGGTGAACAGGAGCTCAGGCGAAAGCATCGGCTGCCTCATTTACCATGAAGGACTCGTGAATTGACCACAAGAAATGCACACTTCAGCTACACTCTCCCTCGTGGCAGGGGCGACAAATTTTAAGACTTGTTTGCAGATTCTCCTTTGATAAAAATTTCGACAAGCTCATTGGTAGTTGGTGAGTATAATTGTTGTGTAAGCAGAAGCTTAGACTGCTATCGCTATCGCTGTTTCTTCTGTTGTATCGATTACTGCAGGTAAAAAAGAAATTCTCTTTTGCCTTCGCTATGGACAACGCTCACATCATAAGCTGGGGTTCCTGTATACTTCACCGCATCAGTTTATCTTGTGTGCGGATTTCGACCATAGTATTGCCGAAGCTTTTTGGATTTTCTTCTTTCGAGATGGTAGGTAGGATGCATCTTGTCTGGGTTGCGGGCTACTGAGACGTATTGTCTAATCATGCTTCCCGTAATCCTTTTCTTATCACATGGTTGCATGGCTTCAAATTAGTCCTAACGTTGAAGTGTCGCCCACCCAGTTTGAGTTGGTGGAAGCCGTTCGAGTTGATTTACTTTAGGTGCTTCAATACCCTCCTCCCAAGTGTTGTGAAGGCCTGGCGTAACAGTCGTTGTCTAGAAGCACGTTCAGAGACACACTATGGCAGTTTTGATGGCCTTTCATGTAAGGGTAAT
Organism: Rhipicephalus annulatus; assembly: GCA_013436015.1. Classification (NCBI taxonomy): domain Eukaryota; kingdom Metazoa; phylum Arthropoda; class Arachnida; order Ixodida; family Ixodidae; genus Rhipicephalus; species Rhipicephalus annulatus. The sequence goes on from WOVY01009273.1 coordinate 388,492, forward strand.
GGCTTATATTTAATTTCAGAAATCTTGACGTCCAAGTGAGAGGTTCCATTAGTATTTCTGCTGATGATGAGTGCTAGCATTCTTTCGATGGTGTCGTGTTCTTTTACGCCATGTCTTTTGGTTGATACTCGTCGTACCAAGTGTGCAACTTCTCTTATTGTTGCTTTAAGCTTTTGTGATGTGCCTACGCCCGATCTGTCATTGCAGATGCGTAGACCCAGGACTCTGAATGATTTCATTTTAGGGATTTACTCTCTATTCAACGAAATCTTTGGTTCTGAGATTTCACCTGCCAGCCTTTCAGTTGTTTTGCCTTTTAACAGAAGATTCTCCAACTTTTCTGGCGCACATATGAGCCCACGAGCATTGAGGTACGTTTTCTGTGCTGTCCCTTTCCTCTTGAAGTGCATCCTGCTGAGCTTCTGGACAGCCGCTAGTTGTCCGGATAGTTATTTCCTCAGCATATAGGGCATCGCTTATCCCGTGTATATCTTCCAATTTATTCGGCTGTTTGTTCATGGCAATATTAAAAAGGAGTGGTGCGATGATGGAGCTTTGAGGAGTTCCTTTGTTGGCCATTTGGAATTGACTCAGTTTCAAAGTGACAAGGCGCATTGCTGCTGTTCTCATGGTAAGAAAGTTTCTTTAGGTAGCTGCCCGGTCATTCGCCACACTGCGTGCCCTGAACGTTTCTCAGTACCACACTATCAAATACATTACAAAATGCTCCTTTCATGTCTAATGCCAAGACTGCGCTTTTACTGCGCTTGTCTAGGTGATCGATGACGTCCTTTTTCAGCTGGACCAAGATGTCTTGCGTAGAATAGTTCTGACGCAATTTCTGCATTGAATCAGGAGAGTATCGGTTTTCTTCCAACTGTGGGGTTAGCATGTGTAGGACCACAGTTTCATGCAGCTTACCGGCGCAGCATGTTAGGTATATGGGACGCATATTTCGTATTCCCAGTGGCTGGTTTGGTTTAGAAATCACGACAAAATCAGCGTGTTTTCAGATTGCTAGAATGGTCCCTCTTTCTCAGTCGTCATCTACAAGTTATGAGAGGTAATTTTTCTGATTTTTGCTTTGGTTGAGGAGGATGTTGTGGTTTATGCGGCTTTTATCTGGGGTTGTGTTTCGAGTTAATTCAATAATGCCGTTTGCATTTTTTTCAGTATGAATGCGTGATTGAGTTCTTGATTTTGCTTGCCTGTATATTTAAGGTCCGAAGCAGGAATTACTGCATTCCTAGAATCTCCCATCATCTTCTTCCGTAATGGTAACAGAATTTCATTTTCTGAACCCTCACAGTTGTGAATAAATTTTTCAGCTTATTTTTTAGTTAATTTTTGATTCCGGTGAGATGAACAGCGACTTTATAATGTTCCACGTTTCGCGGGAGTCTAAAGTACTTTGGGAATTGTAACACATCTTGTTACAGTTCAACCCTGCCTGGTCAATTCCACAATCCCCTTTTAAGACCCTGTTCCGCTTCTGTTTTTTCCATCGACGGATAGCGCTTGTACGGGCTGAATTTGAAACTATCAGTTGAATTTTCTTTGTGTAATCTAGGCTTTTTCGGTCGCAAGTTTAATCCACTTATCAAGGCGTTCAATACTTTGTGTGAGCTCTCCTTCACAGAAACGGTCCGACCCGTGATCTTCGCCTTGTAAATTTTGATGGGTGCGCTTTTGTAGGTTCTCTCGGTTTGCATGACGATTGGTGGTCGCTTCCTAGAGTTTCTTCAAGTCTTGTCCATTGCAGTTGAGATACGCCCACTGTGGAGGTTATATCCGGGTTGGTGACTCTTGATATACTATTCTCTCTTCTTGTCGGGGTATGTGAATCTGCCCACAAAGTTAACTGATGGTGTTGCGCTGTGTCATGGACAGTATATCCTTTCTTTTCTGTTGTATGATAACCTCAAGCAGTTTGGTAAGCTGTGAGGTCCCCCACCAACAAGAGCTTGTGTCAATTCGCATACTTCTTCACTTCACTCAGAAGTGCATCGGAGCTTGAAAGATTATCTCGGTGGACTATAAATGTTTAGGATGAAAAGGCTCTGGTTCATTTCTTGACGGGGAAAATTTCTATAAACATGTGTTTGATCGTATTCATAATGTGATGCGGCTGTGCGACAAATGCTTTCTGTATTAGGACCGCCGTGCTGGTCCTTCCTTCCGCTTTATGTTTCCCATCCTCTGATCTTGATTTATATAGTGTGATTCAATTTATTGCCGGGCACTGACGTCGCGATTCTTTTGAATACTTAGACGTGATAAACTCATTCTTTTGAATTTCATATATTTACGATTTATATGCCATATCTTAGGTGCTGCTTGCTTGTCGCTTGTGGTATTCCTGGATGTGCAATCCATCTTGGCCCTCCATGTTGTCGCTTATGCGTGCTTCTCTGACTGGGTACTTTAGCGTCTTTATGTTTTGCTCAAGGGCTTTCCACAGTGTACCTGTTCGTGCTCCACTTTTGGCAAAGGGTTTATCTACATCGGAAATCAGCTTATCGAATGGTACTTTAGGTTGGGTCATCGTAGTCGTGAGAGCCTGAATCACTGGCTGTCTGTTGCTGCAAGATAGGTGTGAGGGCTGTTTGCCGCTTGGCTTCTTGTTTTTCCTCAAATTGCTTTTTTAATGTTCAAGTTGCTTTGTAAAGGTGAGCTGATCACTGCGTCTTCTCCACAACCCATGGTTCACTGGCTTCAAGTTCTCAATTTGCTTACGGAGCCTTTTAATATCTTGTTCCGGCTCCTTCGCATGAGGAGTTGGAACTGTCTTTAACAGTTCCTGCATAATACAAAGCTTTGCTTGTCCTTGACTTAGATCAGGAGTGTGACCTCCTTTTCGATGGCGACCTTCCTCTATGTTTGCTAGACACTATACCACTCGTAGTGCCTGAAATAATGTGTGGGAAGCCTGTGTCCCACTCGAAGAACCAAGAGAGTCTTGGATTCTTTTGCTGCTGTTGTTGCAAACTATGATTTCGCACATGAAAAGCTGGTGTAACTGGTTCGAGCTCTCACTTGCAGTGTTTTTCAGCAGTTTCGCGTGGAAGATCGCATATCTTGCATATCTTATTGCATTAATGTTAAGGTGATTATTTAGACTGCCAGCACTTGAAGCAGAATTTTCGTTTTGGTTGCGTAGATTAGAACATGCGATCTATTTTCCCGTACCACGTACGTGTTCCGTTCTACGTAAAGTTTAGGAAGCTTGTGAAAAGTACAACACGCCTTGCAGCATCCAGTTCAGAGTCACTGGTCTAGCACAATTTTTTTTCTAAATACGTATGAAGTAATCGTGTAAAGTACATTTCTAAAATACGTTGCTACCTGGTCTTTTGATGGTTATCATCCTGATTCCTTTATTAAAATATCATGAGTTATCACAAGCTCAAACACATAACTTCTCACATAATCAAGCATGTGAAAGCCCATAATGTGATTTCAACGCTATTAATAGAGCCTTATGTTACCAATAGTAGATTATTGAATACTACATGTCACTATAGCTGCAGTCTTCAAACTTTCTGCGTGAATATTTACCTTAGTCAAATATGGGTCACACATGAACCTTTAGTGCGGCAAGTTTCAACATGACCCGAGTATTACTGTGGTACCAAAAATATACAAAATCCCAACCCATACCTGTTCAAATTTTCCGCTTTTTTCCAGCATTAGATCGAAAGCGTAATGCGTAACTCGAGTGCGTGTTTCAGATATTGCCACATTGAATATGCGGCACGAAGAGAACAACAAAGAACACGCGCAGCGAGAGAAGAAGACGAGGTGCTCTTCCGATCAGTTTGCCAGTGTTCTGGTACAATTAAAGTGAGTTCCCTGGACAATATGACCACCAGAAAAACGTTACTCACCTGTCTCGCACTACGGTTGCTTGCGTAGCTACCAACAAAACAAGAAGTACCCCCTCTATCATTGCGTATGGATGCCTGGGACATGTGGATAGCAACATGTATCTTTGAAGCCCGACGGCCTGCTCGACATACATTGCTACTCAGCGACATCTCGACTCCCGAAAAGAGACGCTTTCTACTCGATCATGGTGTGTCAATAAAAGGAGAGGGTTCGTCGTTTTCTGTCGATCATTCCTCGCTTATTTACCGCTCTTTAGGAACAAGGCGTTTTGCTATAGAATAAAAAGTATTAACTCATTTATTTTGGTTTCGCGTTCCACAAAAAACGATTATATGTCTTAAACTCATACCGGTATTGCTGCAGCGCACAAACATCTGAAACGAATCGAGTACGCGTTTCGTCCTCAAAAATAACTAAAACTACAAAAGTAGAGTGAATTCTTATACTTTTGAGGTATTCTTCTGTATATTTTTCTACACAGTGTTACCGCCCATAGGATTAGAGACTCTCAGATCCTAATAGCACTGACAAATATTTAGAATTGGAAGAATAATTTAAAGTGTGCTCGCAAAAAAAAGATATAGACGCTTAGAAACATAGATCGAAACATGGATGCCCCTGTCAAGGACTTTGAATAGCAACGCAAAAATATTGTTAGCGATGCGAAGCGTACTGCCAGAATGCCTGAGAATCCTGTATCAAGTAGGTGTGAGAGTGAAGGTACTACGAATGACTTGATGATTATATAGTTGGTGCAACGTGGAGAATAATTGCATTTGGTGAAGGAAATATACGAAAAGAAACGTGAGCCGAGGGCACTCAACCTGCCAAAGCGAATGCAGAGGGCAACGGGGCATTAAGAAAGTGGCTGGGCGAAAAGGGAAAGAAGGAGCACCCATAGGGACGTTTGCGTATCGGCAAGCGAGAAGGAGTTGAAAGGAGCTGGGAAACGAGTGCTTTTCGGAGAACTGCATGGTGTTTTCCCCACACAGGCGCCCTCGGAAGATGTTCGCTTGTTTCTCGCTGTCTGCTGTCGACGAGGCTTCGCTTCGGTCGATTCGCCGGAGCTGACAGGCGACAGCGGGCGTTGCAGCCAGTGGTGCGCATCTTTCCCGGTGAAGCACAGAGGAGTGTTTGTCTTTGCTTAGTGAGCGATAAAAAAAAGAACTTTTACATGCACTGCCGAACTCCCTTGCGTCGTATTTTTATTCCTAGTTGTTCAGATGTGATGCAGCGCGTGTGCACTTCGTTGCTTTGAAGCTTCGCAAGGTTTCTTCGGCAATTCTCTTGCAATCTTTCTTCTATAGTATTAGTATTCTTTCTTTCTGTGTAACGTATGCTGACATAAATGCACAAAAAAGTTCTAAAGCTACAATTTTGCCGAAAAAAAGCTTCGCAATTTTGTATAAACTGCTCTTTGCACCCTTGGCACACTCAAATAGACTACAAAGAAAAAAAAGTGAACTAGAAAGCACTTTGAAGCGTGGATGCTTTCGTTGCATGGAACTGGAGACATATCACCCTTGCATTCAGGAAAGAAGCATTGGACATTGAGGTATGTGCGCTGTTAGGATGGTGCCGAGACACATTCTCGAGTGTGACGGAAAATATGCAGATTTGAGAACAAGAATCAATCGCATCAATAGGCTGTAGTTTTAGACAGCTTTCTTTATACTTCAGGACCACCAAAAACACTTTTACGTACTCCGTTTTTCTTGATGCGTGTAAGGTGTTTCTCGACATTTTATTTTTAATTTTACTGTATTTCTCATCCACTGAGCATATTTTTAAGCGTGTTTAAGCACTTACGTAATCTTATTTAATAAGTAATCTTTTAGCATTTACAGAAAACGTATTTCTTGGAGCGCATCTCGCGTTTTCCACGCTATGACCAGCATTCCTTTTTCATTCTGGAAAGCAGGCATACACTACTGCTGCATTGTGAGCTGCTACTAATGTTTAAACATGATGAAGACCTGAGAACTGCCGTCAAGTTCTGTCGTTTCTAATGCAGGCAGTGTGAGGAGTAAAGGCGTTAAGAGTGGATTATGGCAATTCACCGATACTCGAAGATGTCGTTATTTTGAAAATTCTTTGTCGTGCACAGTATTACACATTATTAGTTAACTGAACTAAATGCGATAGCCGGACCCATATTAAGAGAAAGCGTGTTTTTAAACTGAAACTACAGCAAATAGACAACCACTGTACATTTCCCTATTGGGCTCTGGCTTTCCGTGTTGAACATTCGTAGTGCGAGAGCAATGGCACTTGCTGGCTTAATACACTTAAAATATTTTACTCTGAGCCCTGCAAGTGTTTTATTCAGCTGATGGCTATAGACGTCTCATCACCGCTAAGTGTAAACAAATTTCCGGGGTGGGTTCGCACTGAGCTTTTATACGCACAGGCCTTGCAAGCAACACCCACCGAGGAGTTAGCCTGATGGAGTGTGGTGATGCTAGGGTCGAAGTCATGAGTTCGATTCACGCATACGCCAGCTGCATTCCCACTGGAGTGAAACGCAGTAACAGTGCGCTCATATTTTGGTGCAAGAACGAAAGACAGGGCGTATTGGTGTTGCATAATTCAAGCTTACGGTGGTACGACGCTCACTGTCAACACAAGTGGCGCTCGGTGTGTGTGCACCCTCTGTCCGTCATCATCGCGCCGTATACACTTCAAATAAGTTTATGTACACACCAAAAAAGAACACTCAGGTGGCCGAAATCCATCTGGAGTCTTAAACCACGGTGTGCCTCTTAATTATATGATGGTTTTGACACGTAAACCATTATGTCCTTGCATGCGCCCAAACCACGGGCGATGTAGAACTGCTGCTATGAAAACGTGTTGAAGAAACAACCAAGGCAGATATACAATTTTTCGATGGTTTCGCAGAATTAGACGTGGTTGTCAGAGGCTAATTTCGGCGTAACTAAAAACATGCTCGATCCCAGTGGGTATTGTGCGATATGACGACAACCAAGTGAGCTGTCAAAACAACCTAATTGACATTCGAGTCAGTGAACACGCTGCGGAATTAGGCGTGAATATCATCCAAAATAATCATGCGCTGCGAAAAATATTCATGCTTGAAGTGGACATAAGATACTTTTTTGTGTGTGTGCGCATCATTATAATTTCAGAAGAAAGCTGCAAAAAATGAAAGGTCTCATTGAACCTTTGATACGACCTTGTTAACATTCCATGAAAACATTGGCAAAAAAAGGTATTTCTATAAAAAATGGACACACTGCTTTAAAAGGGACTAAACAGAGCGGACGTAAGCCTAGCCTCTTTACACTGAGCTTCTAATAAATTGAACGCCACGTGACAAACTAGGCATTCAAGCAGTAGAATTCCAAACGCTATATACAAATGCACGCGAAAGCCCGGTGGTAGTTTGCCGACAGCTCCGAGAAGACACAAATGCCACAGCAAATGCGTATATTACCGGTAACATAAAAACAGAATTCACGCCGTCACCTCACTCTTATTGTCATAAATAAGCAGCTCTTCACCACCAATCTTCACATAACACTCCCTCAAAGACATCGCATTTCACTTGCTTGGTCCCGCCAAGGTTGTCAATGAATCGCTCTCGGTTCTGATAAGACTGACACCGTGGAAACGTTTTCATAATCTTTTTGAACGTTCAGAGCAAGTCACAGGTGATGCTGCACGTGGAGGGCGACAAGATAACAGCGCGTGGAGAGCGCGTGAACGGGCTAAGATAGCGCAGGCAGAGAGCGGGAGCGGGGTACTGAGCGACCGGTTTTTGCTAGAAAAGCGACAAAACGCGCAGGGCGCAGCGCCCCCGGACCGATGTTGGGAGGCCCATAGAGTGCACCGCGTTCCTGCAGGGATCAATTTGATCTTTTGTTACTGTTAGCTCATTGAAAAAAGCGTGTCACCAACGCTCAGAAAGATTTTTAGTTTCGTAAAGTGCAGGTCATCCTGCATAGCTTACCTGGGTTCAGGATCCTTAACGCATGTAATACTTTGTCACAGAATCATGGAATTGCCCAGGTGGTGAAAACACTTTAACTGCGCAATGAGTTGGTGGCTTAACTGGGCCATAAGGGATGCGGATGACACCCTATGGTCGCGTATTTGGAAGTTCCCCAATTTTCATGAGTAAGAATCCTAATGTGATGGAGCCTTCTTAACTGCACTTGTGGTAGGTACTTAACAACAATTTAAAACGGTGAAGTTTACGTCAACAACGTTCGTTGCTTTGGGGCATGATTGAAAGCAACGGTTTGAAAGCACCTACGGTTGAAAGCACCAACGGTTTGAAGCAACGGATTGAAAGCACCTCGTTAACAATGCACTGGATAAGAAAAGTAGGCTAGCTGAAGTATGGGTATGAAACACGCAGCCTTCATTCACATTCAGAGGAACAGCGGTTTCTTTCTCGACAAATATTCAACTGACGCAGCAGACCCAGTTTATGTCTGCACGCTGCTTACGAAATGCAACTCGCGACTCAGGGAATTGTCGGAGGGAAAGCGCAGCCAAAATGCCTTTTCGAGTCAGCTGGTCCACTGGTTTCTGCTGCGCTATTCACGGCCTTTGCGGGAGCCATAAAGCTGCCTAGAGTTTCAACGAGAGCTCATTTCCACCTGCCGCCACTTGTTTCAAGAAAGCCTGATGCGCAAGGAGAGAGTCAAACAGTGCATGGGAAAAGATTATCTTCTTTCATCCTCGGGCGGTCACCGCCTCCAGAGTTAGACAGACATAAAAGGTCGGTTCCCGTGCAATGCTCCGGGTGTACATCTACAAAAGATGGCGGTCACCTGGTCAATTTTGCAGCAAAGTTTCGAGAAGAAACTCTTGGGTGCGATTGAAATAGCGTGCTGTCACAGTGGTATATAGCAGGTCACGTTTGGTATAGCTCAAAAGGTGTGTGTTGCATTCTAAAGTAAGTCCTGTACAAAGTGTCACTACGACGATGGTACTGACACATCAATTATAGAGTTTCAGGTCGAAAACATTGCAAACTGCCTGGTGTCGTCAGGTTGCCACACTGAATTTTGGCCGCGGTGGCCACACTTTTTTGAAGCCAAAAATGATTCATGTTCACGAAATTACATTTAGTAGCATGTTAAAGAACCCTTGGTGCTTCAAATTTTCGAAGCCCTTCACTTCGCCATCTTTCAGTCATATCGGGGTTGTGCGTCATTAAACCCCAGCAATTGGCATTTTGGTGTTCTTGTTTTTTTTCTGTAATTCGGAGTGCAAGGCTTCTTGATGCTATTTGGTAGCAGACGTAGTTTGTGCTTACGTTCAGTATAAGTAAGAAAGTGCTTACGTTTATGGCGGAGACATGTTTATGGCGGAGACATCATGTTTCGTTGAGGACCAGTGACGCCGACGCCAGAATTTATGCGAAATGAGTTTTGGATGATTTCGCGTTAAAATGAATTTTCTTCTCAAGTCATTCTAAAGAATGTACAAAAAATTTATGCTCGCGTGTGTGTGTGTGTGTTTGTGTGTAGCTCGAATAACTGTACTGTATTGCAAGTTGAAGTATTGTAAATAGTAATCTGGTTCCAATTTTTCGCATTCGGATGTGTGCAGTGATGAAAAGAAACAGACAGGAACGTGACAATGACGTCAATCTAAACCGCAAATCATTCTGAAACCGCTTCTGGCCGACGTAATCTTATATACCACGCTATTAATATTTTGTGCACGTATAGAATTGCCCAAATCTGCTAAAATTCACATTTCCTTCAACCTGTCTCGCATTTACGACAGTGTACAATCCGCCAACAGCGTACTCTTTTTTATTCTACACTTATAAATAAAGCAAAAAGAAAGATATGACACCCTCATCATCAGCGAACCTTGCGTATTAAAATGCATTCTCTTCTTTGAACATCCACCATCTTTGAAGAAAATCCCTGCATTCCTCGTAAATAAAGCCAAAGAAATTGCTCGTCACGTTAAAATGGGGTTTATAACAAATCTGACAAACATGCGCTAAATGTGCTTCCTAAGGTGATTCTGAGAAATTTCTGCAAAAAGCAAGGTTTTGAATAGGAGCTACTTCTGCTAACTCCGGCGTATTTCAGTTGTTAATTAAGTCTGTTGATCAGTTTCCGCTGCTACCTTGGAGGGGATGGAAGTAGACCACCCCAGGCGCCTGCCGGCACCAGCGGCGTCAGCGGCGACCGCCTCCAGGAAGCGGATGGGACAAGCGAGCGACAGCGACAGTGAAGATACTCATGCTTACTATCTCAGCAGTGAGGACTTCTCAGATGACGGTTTTCAACCTGTGCTGAGCCGCAAGGCGAAGAGAAGGAACATGAGGACATCCTCATCCTCAACTATTCAAACTGTAAGTGAAGCGCCAAAATCGAACACCTATACCATCCTGTTTCTGCCTGCACTTCCTACCGTCAGCATGAAACGCCTTAACAGACAGTCTGTGTCGAGGTCTCTGGAAACGCTCGTGCCAAATGAGATCACGGACATAAGAGTGAACGCCAGAAAGAACATACTGGCTGTTGACGTTTTGCACGCAAGTGAGTTGGGCGTTCTGCGCACTGTAACTGACTTGGACGGCAACCAGGTGCGCTCTCATGTTCCCTTGGGATGTGATGTAGTAACTGGCGTGATCTACGACATTGATGTCGCTATTTCCAATAAGGACTTACAAGTTCTTGTCAAGTCAACAACTGATACTCCAATTGTTGATGTCACCCGGCTAGGCAAGTCTCGCTGTGTGAAGATTGCGTTTAAGAGCACATCACTCCCCTCTCATGTGAAGGTGGGGTACTTCAGACATGCTGTGCGGCCTTTCATTCCAAAGCCTCTCCAGTGCCGTAAATGCATGAAACTTAGACATGTGAGCAGCGTCTGCGAGAATTCGGTGGTATGCCACCGCTGCGCCGAGCACCATGAAGCGGATAAGTGCGTCGCAACTGTCAAGAAATGCTCTATTTGCAATGGATCCCATGAAGCCACATCAAAGGACTGCCCACGGATTCAGAAGGAAATTGCCATCTTGAAGGAGATGGTGCGCGATCACTCATCTCATCGAGAAGCCGCAGCTAAAGTCAGAAGGCGTCGTTCACGTCGACGTCGGTCTTCGAGGACGCCCGCTACCTCCTCGACACGTTTGCGTGATCCCTCATCAGTACCACATCCTTTGCCTCCCAGACCACATGCCGTGGGAAAGGCTGTAAAGGACAAAGCCAGTGAGCATACCCTAACTGCGACAGAGTGGCCTGCACTTCAAAGGGAAGCAGCATCAAGCGAACCGAAGGAGCTTCATGACGGCCAGTCCGCGCTCCCGGTTCGAGATCTTTCCAACCAAGACAGGCAAGTGGCTGCAATCGTGCAATCATTAATTGCCACGATTCGCACGCTACTGAGCAGCATACAGTCTCCGCCTGCTAAGAGTGCACTGCAAATACTGGATGCACTGAATCCAGTTCTTGCTAACTTCGTATAAGCACAATGGCTCAACAAAATCTCATCTTCCGCACTAAAGTTAAAAGTGCGTCGATTTTTCAGTGGAATGCCAGAGGCATGAAGTCCCGTATCTCGGACTTTCGCCAATTTGTTCGGGCCAATCAATTCCCTATACTTGTCATATGTGAACCAAACGTATCAACGCCTTATAGATTGTCCGGTTATGAAGCTTTTTGTTCAGCCGCTTGCGAAGAACGAAGCAAAGTAGTTGTTTACATTCGCACAGACTTGACTTATCTTCCGCACCCAATAAGTTCAAATGACGACAATCAGTACGTGTGTCTTCGTGTGAAGAAGAATGCAGTTTCGTTCACGCTTATTGGTGGATATATATCTCCGTCATCGCGATTTGACTGCGACAGATTAAAAGACATCCTAATGAGAACCGATGGGCCTTGGATCATCACCGGTGACTTCAATGCCCATCACATGCTTTGGGGAAGCACTAGGATGAATGCCAGGGGCCGGAACCTTGTTACATTCGCTTCCGATTACGACCTTTCCATCATGAACGATGGTACCCCCACATATCTGCGGGGTCTCACGTATGGCAGTTGCCTTGACCTGACATTGGTGTCACGGTGCTTCTCTCACAAAGTTAAGTGGTTTTGCGATATTGAGACTCATGGGAGTGATTACATACCCACCTACGTGACGATCGATGGTATCATAAAAAAATTCTCTTCCGGTGTTGCAATTGGCACTGACTGGTCGATGTTTGCATCGCGTGTTGAGAACGCTTGCCAAGAAGGCCTCGCCTGCTGCCTGGAAAATAACATAGTGGAAGCTATGCAAGCGTCCAAACGCAAATTACCATTTTCGTCTAAAGTAACACAGTTTGACATCGAACTGGAAAAATTACGAGCTATACGAAGGCGTGCGGAACGACGATACAGACGCACAAGATCAATTTACGATCTGAGGGAAGCAAGGCGGCTCCAGAAAAAGATTCAACGACGCATTTACAAACTGGAGAGCGAACGCTGGAAAGCATTCTGCGAATCTCTAGACCCCCATAAACCGCTGTCATATATCTGGAGAACAGTTCGTGGTCTTCGCTCCTCTCCACAACAACGGCACCCTTTTAAAGCTTTGGCACTCCATCATGGAAAAACAGAACTCGAGGTGGCTGAAGAATTTTGCACGAGAGTTGCCGGGAATATTATGAATGAGAGCATCGACGCCGTGATCATTCCTGAGACGCGATTACCAGAAATGGACACTCCGTTCACCATGGAAGAACTGGAAGGTGCGTTAGTCGCTTCTAAGCGCATGTCATCGCCAGGTCCTGATGGTATTACTTATAGTGCGTTGGGACACCTTGGACAAAAAGCTAGAAAAGAACTTTTAACATGCTTCAACAACTCCTGGCTCAGCGGCAGTGTTCCCCGAGAATGGAAAATAAGTCGATTAATACCTCTTTTGAAATCGGGAAAATCACCATTGGACTTGACAGCGTATCGCCCTATTGCCCTCGCAAGCTGCCTCGGAAAAGTGATGGAAAGAATGGTTCTATTTCGTCTCGAGTGGTACTTGGAACGATACACCAAATACCCTTCTTGCATGGCAGGCTTTCGTCGGGGCCGCTCCTCCATTGACTGTGTCATTGATTTATCGACATTTGTTCAACAAGAAAAAAGTCGCAAGCGCATATCAGTGGCACTCTTTCTTGACGTGAAGGGTGCATATGATAATGTAGCTCATGATTCCATCCTCACTTCTCTCGCAGCAATGGGCATTGGTGGACGAATGTTTCAATGGATAAAAGACTATATAACTGGCAGGAGATTCTTTGTGCAAACAGATGAGGGTAAAACTGCTGAACATTACACATACTGCGGAGTACCTCAGGGAGGTGTTTTAAGCCTCACATTGTTCAATGTGGCCCTCATTGGTCTGGTGAAGGTTCTGCCAAAGTCGGTGTGCCTATCCATATACGCCGATGATATTTGCCTCTGGAGTGCTGCAGTTACTCGCCCTCAGGTGCGTGCACGAATACAGCGGGCAGCAATCCTCACAACAGCCTACCTTCAGAAACAAGGCCTAAATATATCAACTGTGAAGTGCGCGTTGATGGCGTTTACACGCAAACCAATGACGCCATACCCTGTTTACATCAATGGGCAGAGTGTCAAATATGCACGGACGCATCGTTTCCTGGGCATAATTATCGACAGAAGTCTTTCGTGGAGCCCACATTGTGCGTACTTGAAGAAGAGACTGCTATCTATTGTGCATATCATGAAATTCTTGTGCGGTAAAGCATGGGGAACTTCTGTGGCCTCCATGCTACAGCTGTACAGGGCCCTATTTCTGGGTCTATTGCGCTACAGCTTGCCGGTGCTGACTAACACTTGCAAATCAAATACTCATTCATTGGAGAGTTTGCAGGGTCAGGCACTGCGTATCTGCCTAGGACTGCCCCGATGCGCTTCTACTTATGCCACAATCATGCTTGCCAAAGACCATCCGGTCAGGACATATATAGTTGTGGATTGCCTCAGAGCGCACATTCGACATGCTAGCCGTGTCCCCGACCACCACTTGGCCCTTCTACCTTTCGGAAGACCACGTGCTACGTTTTCAGACGTCATAGCCAACCACCTAAACAGCATTCCATCAGGATATACGCCAGCTGCGAGAACGGCATGCCCTTTGTGGTGCCTCGACCAGCCGCAAGTACGTCTAGAAATTCCGGGAATCACAAAGAAAAGCAGTCACTCCAGAGTAGCATTGAAGCAAGCAACACTGCTATTATTACATGAGTTGTACTTAGACCGAACGCAGATATACACTGATGGGTCCGTCTCATCCAGCAGCTCATCAGGTGCCGCTGTAATTCCGGCTGCAGAAATGACAATCAAGTTTAAGTTGTCGCATATGACTACATCTACGGCATCAGAGCTTGCTGCTATAAGGGCTGCTTTACAATATCTCGTTCAAGAACGTCCAGGAAAATGGGTCATATTCTGTGATTCGAAGGCAGCGCTTCAGAGTTTGCAGTCTACCATGCGTAGGAGGAGCCATGACCAACTGGTAGAAGAAATAAGACATTGCCATCATGAAGCTCTAGCACGAGGGCATGATATTATATATCAATGGCTGCCTGGACATATCGGTATTACCGGAAATCAATTAGCCGATGATGCAGCCCGCTCAGCCCATGAAGAAACCCGTGTAGTCCCGATTCCTCTATCAAGGAATGATGCAGCAAGACAACTTTACCTGCTGGCTCGAGATCTCACACGCACGTTCTGGTCGTCTACCACCTTCTAAAGGTGTCAATTTTATGAACTGGATCCTTCGCTCAAGCTAAAGCTACCATCACACCTTTCCCGCTCCGATGCGACACTGTTATGCCGCCTTTGGTTGGGTGTTGCATTCACAAAGGCGTACTCCTTTCGCATTGGTATGGCAGACACTCCTACATGTGACTACTGCGGAGATGAAGAGACCATCGAACACGTCCTGTGCAGCTGCGCTTGCTACGACACACAGCGATGCCAGCTACGGATGGTTTTGAATCGACTTGACCCCGGACCATTTTGTGTGCAGAAGATACTAGGACCTTGGGCATCTGCCTCAGTTGCGCAGAAAGCAACTAAAGCACTGCTACTTTACCTTAAGTCAACAAACCTGAGTGACCGCCTGTAAACTGTGTGTGCTCCCCGAGTGTGCTCGTGATTGTGTGTACCTTCTCATCTTTCTGCAACCTCTTTTCTCCCCTTTATCCCTTCCCCAGTGCAGGGTAGCAAACCGGATGTGCGTCTGGTTAACCTCCCTGCCTTTCCTTGCATCTTTCTCTCTCTCTCTCTCTCTCTCTCTCTGCAAAAAGCAATGTGCTCGTCAAAACGAGGTAACAATTTATTGAGAGAAATTATGTCAAACAGTAAGTTAAAAATTGGCTGCGCAACTCTTTTTTGATACGCGTATGTCATTCTTCGTCCACCAGAACAGCACGGTGGCCATGACCGAAGTTGCTGCTGAAGTGCGAATAGCCTCCACTACCGTCACTGTCGTACTTGCGTTCTAGCACATTATGTACTACGGTCCTTCAGTGGGTATATCTCTTTTCTCAAGTTTGCATTCCGAATCAATCATTCATCATAATATTTGGTGAATCATCAATACGAGAAATGAAAAAGAAACTAATGAAGTCTTTCTAGAACACCGGCGTCATCCAGAGTGCGTAAATACGAAGAGCTCTATTGGTGAGTCCATGTATGTAAATTTTTTATTGGGCACAATGATAAAGAGACTCCACTTCCAGGAAAATAATTTGTGATGAATATTCTGGCAACATTTCAGCATTTGTCATTGGCAAAAAACCTCAAGGAACTGCCTTTTCTGTCATACAGCAGCTTGTGCGAGCAATTGAGGTCTTTTTCTGCATCGTTCTGGGTTCTTGTAGTGCGCACTCTACAACGGCTTCGCTGTTTTCTTTCCTCGTTATCGTGGTATCCCGGTATTCTCTATCCTCTTTTATCCTTGCTAAATGATGACATATGGCAAATAGAGCTCTTATCTAGCTTATATTGCTACGTCTTTATCTCTTTGAATTCACGGTATTTCTCTGCAATCGAAATTATATGTACAGTCCAAACAAATTACTGCCGTCATCATCATGTCCCGTATAAAGTTCAGATTGATAAGATGCCCCCATACATCGTGTGTTCCACCGGTGGTACTTGTCCGTGACGAACGTGGCTGAAGCAGATGTCATATGAGCCAGCCCATATTCGTCGCTCGGAGGGTCCATGCGGTAAGATCACGCCGCCTTTTTAGATCACATGCTGAATCCTCAAGCGGAGAAGATACGTGGCGCCTCTCTTAATATAACGAGCATGAAAAAACGCAAGGGGGGTAAGGCTTGCGTAGCAATTGTGAACTTTGATTTTGCGATCTTGCACGCAAAACTTCTCGCTGTCGGCAAAAACTTCTCGCTGTCATCTCGCTGTCGGCAGCCATCAGCGGCGGTGGCTCGTATACTCTTTTCCTTTCTGTAATTTCAACACAAAGAGACTGTGCAAAAAGTGCTCGGAGCGCCTGTTTTCTCTCCCAAAATGTTTTTAGAGTGACGTGAGATGGTAAAGAAAAGAGTTAGATGCAATGCTCACTTCGCATACCATTAATTTATTGCTCTCGCATTCATTTCAATGCGAACTAGAGAAATTATTGCGAAATATTATACGTGTAACTCTGAAATAAAGTTTCACGCTCTTTCGGCAAGCCGAATATATTAGGATTCCTGAATCACATGATGAACATTTTAAAGTAGAAATGAAGGCTTTCAGATATAGTTGCTGAAGTGAACTATGTGAAACTAACAGTTTATATAACCCGCTGTTCCGTCGTGTTTTCTGTCAAGGAAAAAACCAAGCACTGCTTGTTGGTTATAGCGCTGCTAGTCTCATTCAGGCAAACACAATTGTGTTATATGCGATCGTCTGTATAATTTTGCCAGTTACAGCGGTGTTCTATTTGAAAATACTTTTCTTTTTATTCTTTCGTGCCATATCGCGACAAATTTCCCGGTGTTACCGCATCGGAATATCATCGTTCACCTAAGACATCCACATCAATCACATAGCATAAAGCGCTAAACATAGCGGAACGTTCATGACGGTCCCGTTTCCCACTGATCCGGTGGAATTGCTGTATATGTCTTCCACACCCGACTGCAGTCGGGCTATGGTCGGGCGATATATCGCCAAATGGCGTTCTCGGGCTGAATCGAGTCGTTCGTCTTCTCTAAAGCGTACAGCTGATTGCTATGAAAAGCCTTTACTACGCCCACCATCCACAGACACTCTCGAACAATTTGTTTTGCTGTTTTGTAACCTAGTCGTGCCTTAATTTATACGGACCAGTAGAATTTTTCGGAATAATAATGTTTGTCCTTGAATTGCGATGGACATATAATCTTTCGGGTAAACATTTCAATTAGTGACTGTTTTTAGGTATCCCTTAAAACAAAGAGGTTTAGCGTAGCAGTGAACAAGAAAGACAAGGATTAAGAAGGAGCCTCGTTATTGTACAAATTAAGAAACAAGGTTATTCAGTGTCCCCAAACAAAGGAAAACGTTACTATACCCGAAAACTACCGGTCAGCATCAATCAAACAATCATGTCATTCTTGCTGTGCATGGCATCTGCAGAAGAGAGCAACTATTGTGTAGTCAGCCGTGGTGTTGCATCCTCTGCGGTGTTAGTCACTGGCGCTTCCGTGTTCAAGGCAGTTCTACGGTGACGACAACCATGAAAGTACGCGATACACAAGAGTAAAATGCCGTGGTAAAAATGAAATATTTTGTGCCGTTCTAACAAGTGACCTGTAATGTGCAGGTAACAAAATGTGTACAACAATAACAACGCCTGCAAAAACCGTATAAGAGAACTTGTAATACTATTGGACTACGATTTAGGAAACTACACCATTAAAACTAATCTTCATAACTGCTTGCGAAATGTTCGCTGCAAAACAGCTCGTCTAAATAACGCCACGACCTCCCTTATTCCACCGGTCTTATAGCGAATAGTACTATAAAAACAAACTAACCATCCAAGAGAATAATGGCTAGACGGAAGAACCTTAATCTCAGTGTTAGGTCTCCCTGTGCCTAGTTTCCGTGTCTGCAGGCTGCTCTTAATCTGAACTCCTTCCACACGAGTACGGATTATGCTGTGAACTCGTGCCCGCAGGCTGTGTAATCCGTAAATGTGGGACTCGTAAGGCGGAAATTGCGCAGAAGCCCGAAGGCCTCGCGGGGATTACTACAAAGGCGGATATTGTCTTCCAGAAGTCTAGAGCCCGGCCGAGCCAGCGACAGAGATCGAGCGGTGGCGCTGAACGTTCTCATTGGGAGGGAATGAGCGCCGGAGGATGGCCTCGGGTGCTTACCGCGGCGTGAAAAATGAGAGCCGGTATCTGTTCCGGAGGACACCGCCGCGCTCACTGGGCTTTGGAAGGAGCTTCGACGATACCACGTAAACGGAAGTGCGAAAGCCTACTGCTCCGACATTAACTGTCGTGCTTATTCAATTGCCAGGAAATCAGAGAAATAGGCGCAAGGTTTCCATTCCTTACTTAGCTTCTCTGTATTCACGTGTGTTCTTATTTAACTCTTACAATGTTCTTTGTTCGATTGTTGAGATATAAGACCATTCAAATAAGTATACGGTTTTTATGAGGGCACAAAATTTTCAACCTGGAATGACTAACAAAGTGGTATTTTCCAAAAACTATCTGTAGTGTAAGAAAAACGGAACGAAAAGAAGACAAGTGACTACATAGGTCTATGGCACTCTGTCGTGTTTTTATTTCTTCGCCTCTATGTGGCTTCTGTTGTGCAACGAACAGAAAGAAATCACCCGGATTTCTAGTATACCACTAAACATTGTTATTGAACCGAAGAGAGCATGCATAAAATAATTTCTACGCGCGAAACTGAAGAAAAAAAAACTGACGGATAACAGGTGCATAGGGTTTTGCGCCTTTTAATAGTTTGAGGTATTTATTTTGGCAAAGTGTGGTGGCCGTGTTTTCTCTTCACTGCAATGCTTGAAATATGAAAGCGCCCAAGAGAAAGTTGGTCTTCTAACTTTTCAGCTTTGAATGTGAAATTCTGCATAATCATGCAGTAGAATTGGTCTAATGCAACTTCACGGCATAATTTTGAGTACGAAGCGAATCCGCGACAACCACTACTTAAGCCACAATATGGCTCAAGTTGCTCAACGCGGAGATTTGCTCAAAGCGGAACCTTGAAAACACATCCCTCGTGTGGGTCATAGGCAATGGCATGTCGTCACTGTTGTTTAAATGCGAGTTTCGCTAGATTGCTTCAACAGCGATCACGTGATATCCGCGGCCTCCACAGGGAGGATCCAAAAGGCTGCCATGCAGTGGGCGCCGCTTGCAAGTGGCGCGAAAAAAAATGGGTTCGTGCTTTATTTAAATTAACTTCGTGCTCGTTAGGAAACGTCAGGTGAACATATGCGAGAGGCCAAGTTATTGCTGAGAAGTTTATATTCTCAGAGGGTCGTTTTTTGCTTTCCTTTTTCTGTGTACTTTTGCACTGCACCTGTAGGTGCCTCTGCAAGCAATTCGCATGTGCTGGGAACGAACAATATTTCGAAGTTTGCGAGCTGTATAGTATTGGGGGCACTGGTGAAGAAGAAAACAATGACAGCGATGTAATAAGAGTGCCACATTCTGTGTATACGGGTTACACTAGATCAATGAAATAGTTTCTCTTTTCTTTCCTTTATGAAACTAGCACTGCTTCTCAATGCAATGGTGTTTCACGGATTCTTGTAGACGCACTGATGCAATGACAGAGGCGCAGTGGTCACAGTGTGAATGGTTGCCCATTCACGCCGTGAGTTTTATGGTGTTAAGTATATATGTTGGGGAATGCAAAACCGAAGATCGAGATATTTTGCTTGTTCAAGAGAACCCCAGGATGCGTTCGGAGTTTGTTGTATCTAGTATGAAACACTGAACACAACATAGCAGTGACAATTTGCACCATTTTTTTCTTCAGTATTCTACCTTGATAATTACTTAGTTTCCTTCACAAACTTACCATGCTGCCGCATCTGCAACGCTTTGATTTGGGTGCAATCGAGAGTACAGTGAATGGTTAAGTGAACATATTACTTATATTGTCATCGTACTAACAGAACATAATCAGGATACAGATGACGAAAAAGAAGACCACGACAACTCAGGCACTTTCTTTGTGAAAGGCGTGTGGAGTAAATGTAGCTCGGGTAATAAAAGCTTTGGACAATATTCAGGGAAAATTACTTGTCACCTTACTTGAGTAACCTGATCAAGGTACTCATTTATTTTTAGTGTATCTATGCTTAGGATAACCGTCTTATGGATATTCAAACGAGATAAAATAGTAAAACGTCGTGTCACGATAGGGGTGCAATGGGATTCAACGATGTCAATAATTAGCCCAGTGTTCACCGATACACTTCTCTAGAGAGTAGAAATGCTAGAATGACTCAATATTTCTCAAATAGTTGTATTTAGTTTTGAGGTAAAAGCGACCGTAATGAACGGAAAGTGATACTGCCACAAATTCGTACCGCCTACAATGATTATAGCAGGAAAGGCCAGCAGTTGCCACACTTTTCTTCCTAAATTGGAGCAAAGTAAACACAGCAACAAAAATACTTGTTTTCAGCGCAGCTAAAAGACTCTGGCGATGATTCTTGCTCGTAAGCTAAAAAAAAAAAACACTTGGGCGCTGGAATCCCGAGCCCTCTGCTTTCTGCCGCGGTCTCCACCGCTGCCACAATCCACACTGAATGCGCCCTCTTGCGGTTGTCGGGCGCGCGAGGCAATACTTGTTTAGTATACTAACTGTATGACTTGTTGGTTTTTCTGGGAAGCTCAGCAATAGGGACTGCCGAAGAGGGACACACCACGCACCTGTCATCTCTGAGGCAGTGAAAACTGATAACGACTCGAACATTACCTGGACGTGCTGAGGTAGCACTTTTGAACGCGTTGCGGGAAGATTGTCAGCAGCTGTCTATGTATAGTGTTACATTGTGGTTCTAGCTTAGAATACTTTACAAGAAATGGCGCTAGATGTCCCGCGCTGAAAGGCAAGTTCTCCACGAATATTTGACACTGATTTGAAGGCTGCATGTATTCCGTCACTTGCTCATTGTGAATCCGCTTACTCAGCATTAAAGAAAAAAACAGCAAAAATATTATGGCCACTTTCAACCATGCGAGTAGACATCGTTCCTCATTTTTATTACCCATTTCTTCGTACTACATGGAAAAGCGAGCGTAGAGAAAGAAACAATGTGTTCCTGATGATTCTCCAAATAAAAAAATAGAGTTGCTTTGGTGAGCTCGGTATCACCCAATTCATTTATTTGTGATTTCTATTTATTACATGTCAGGCCTTTTGGAAGGCATTGGTTATTAGGAGCATTGGAGAAATCTTTCTATTCAATAATAACTTGGTGGACGATGGTGCTTTAGTTTTGCGAGAAGGAGACGACGCAATAGACACCTCTGGGGTTCGGCCTAAACCATGTCCCAAGAAAGAGAACGTTTTGGTGCGCACAAATGGCCGTTCAAATCTATCGTGGAGTTGAAATCTATCGTATAGGTGCAGTTCATAGGAAAGCCACTGCACCTTTATTTTTCTTAATACATGTTTTCCAAGTACACTTTACGCGTCCGTGATGTGCCACGCGTACGTACGTCATTGCGCACAAGTAACAGTTGGGCAAATTTAAACTACTCACACGTTGCGCAGTTCACTAGTTTGGACACCTGATGAAAGTCTAAGATCCTGCAATGCAAGTATATATATATATATATATATATATATATATATATATATATATATATATATATATATATATATATATATATATATATATATATATATGGCATGTCATTTTTTTATGCAGTCGCCCCTCAGCCTGCAGCAGTGGCACGGCTCTATATTGATGTTTTAACGTTTTTATGCCCAACTCGAATAGTCAAGCCATCATTTCACTCGAGGAATACGAAATGCTTTTTATGTTTCGAAAAATTATCAAATACCAATATTTAAAAACAATGACTGAGACATGAATATTCCTTCTTGGATTAAGACATGTTTTCAACCATTGGTACTATTGAAGGTTTAGTAGTTTATGAAAACGATAATTATTTTTTTTAACTTCACACGTCTGAATACCTTACTGTATTATGCACAGGTGTATAATCTAATAAACTGTCATGCACGCTTCCTAGCCTAATTGTGCAAAAAAAATGAGTAATAAATACCAGGAGGACGCATCAACTTTGCCATTAGTGATAGAAACAGATTACATAATCAGACCCGAAGCACATTGCGCTCAACCATATTGGTTGCGTAGGGGAGCCGCCACTCCAGAATCTGAATGACTTCGAATTCCTTCCCTATTTTCACGGCTCCGGAATGAAATGGGTTTGGAATGAGAACAATGCTTGGAGCAATGGATTGTGAGTTGGGTCAAGCGCCTTTTGCATAGAATTACTTCTTCTATTAAAAATAGAGCACGCGTTTGTCGACGTGCTGCTTTTTGAACGCCAAATATTAGTAAGTCAAAGCCTCAAATATAAGACTGAAGCGGTAATTTTAAAATGCTTGGCTGAGTTAAAGCAAAGTTTACTTTAGAAAATGCATCTACTCCAATTATGTCTCTACATAGACTGTGTTGCTCCGAAGTTTATCTCTATTGTTTGCGTAACCGCGAAGAATAGCTCCACGTGTTTGTGAAACGCGACTCATAGCTAAATGGTAATTGAATTCGCTTTTTTAATAATGAGTGGTTGAAGCAGCCGTTTAGGCGAAACACTCATTGAAAAGGGCCCTGCAACACTTTTTGAGCATGGTCAGATAAAACTGCCGATCAGTATTGGAGGCTGCCGAAAACACGCGAGCCAAAGATTAAAGCGCAGCACGCGGCCTGTTATTCACAGCAAATTATCAAAATCAGCTTAAAATCATTTTCTCTTCTCTCAACAAATGACAGAAAACGCCCAAATATTACACGTAGCAAGCCCTACTATCAGCCATTGGCTGATTTGAATATGGCGTGTTTGGTCGTTACAGAGATGACCGAGGGAGGCCGAGTGCCACTCGTGCGCGCGATCACTCTGAAAAAGCCGTGCATTCGAAGAAAAAAAGAAAAAGTGCTCAAGTTCACGAGGCATGGATTACGTAGTTTGATTGCCCCTGCCGCCCATCCCTGCTTAGCTTCAAGCACTTTCGTCGGGACGAGAGAAGAGGGAATGCAATTGCAGCATGCGACCAATCTTCGTAACTCCACTCACCCTGGGCGGATTCTTGAACATTTTGTGGCGTTGAATCCATAACGCAACAAACTTTTTCAGTGAGTTCAGTCCATTGTTACTTGAAAATGTGTTTCAGATACCGTTTAATATGAAGGGCAGAATGGGTGAAGCGCCCATTAGACCCATAACTTTTCATTGCTAAATTTCTGTGAATAAAGGAGAAATAAAGCTTTTTTTTGCACTTCGCACTACTTGCGACCTTTATTGCCACATTTTAAAGTCACAAGGACACCTGAGCATTTTTCGCGTGTTGTGTCTGCTAATGAACTATAGGGACCGATTGCCAGTTTTGTTGTTTCGCTCGAGCAGACATAAAAAGCTACGAGTGACTATTACTTCACTAGTTCGGGAGGTCAGGACTTCCAGATTCTCGACATGACAGCTGGTCCGCCCACACTCCCAGTACTTAATGTGGGGATCATTTTATTATTACCGTTATCCTTTTTTTACACGTTTTCACTCAATCGCTACGACTCCCATTTTCGCATCAAGTAAAGAGGGCGTGCGGCAAGAACACTCCTTAATTGCTACTGCTGTAATATCATGCTCAAATTCTCAATGTAGCCAGGCGTTCATTTTTTGAGTTGAAGGTCACAGCGCGTTCCTACGTCCACTTTGGTTAGCTAGAGCCACGGTGGTGGTCATAGCTAAGAGTTGACATGGCGTGAAAGCGTGAAGATCCGTCAATATGTAAAAAAAGAAACCAATGCATAAATTGGTGTAAAAGATGCATTATTCCTGAAAATACTGAAGGGCCGAAGCATTTATCCCTGCGCGTTGGTTCCTATCGATACCCCCACTCGAAAGTGACGAGTAATATATGCACAGCGTGACCTATAACTCACGATCAGTTTAGTACATCGCAGACATGGAGAACCATCATGGCGCGGAAGAAAATGCATACATGCACACAGACGAACACAGAAAGTTATCTTCATCATATCCATGCTTGCGAGGCGCGCTTGACAAGCTTGAGTGCTGATGAGCAGTGCGGCCTAGTCTTCCGTATTTTATGCAAAAGCCCAACGTTCCCGAACGGTGCACTGTTTTAACTAATACCAGCAAATCTAGAGGGTCTTGTTCCCCCATTAACCAAATATAAATTTTCAGCATATTCGCGACTGCACTAGACTTGAGTCAAAACTGCTAAGCCTTCGTCAACTCTCCTTTTGTCAGCATTAAAATGCGCTATGTCACCATTTCAGCATTATTAATTTAAACTTAAGAAGTAATAAAACATAACCATTCAGGCTGACCACGCAAATAATATATAAAGGTAGCGGGATAGCAGCCCAGCGCTTTCTCAAATTCAATCTGTCTGGGAAATACATCCTGCGGGCCTTGTATATAGATGGCATGGTATAGCTATGGGCTCATCTCCGATTCTCTGCTAGAGCGAAGTCAACGTCGACAATTGCCTTCTTCAAAGCCACTTGGGGGCTTCTCTCTCAATCCTTGATATTCTGGCATATCCAGTTTGTGCAGAAATCAAGACTTGCCATTCTCTGCTTACAAAACTATGCGATAGTATCCTGCCCTTACCTGCTTTTCTGTCCCTTGTGATCGTTGTGCACACAGTGTGTGGTTCCGCATTTTAAACATTATCAGCAATACTGGCCCTCTTTTTTTGTATGAATACAGCCAGCAAATTTTTTCAGATGTGATATCCACTAAAATTTTAATGATTAGCGTATGATAAATTTGATGTATTTCACTGATGTGTTCATTTTATTACATCTAATTCAATGCAGTTTAACGAGGTTCACTTCAGCCAGGCGTCTTTGAGAAATGGTGCACTTTCTGTTTTGTTTTAAAACATACACACTGTATTCGCTACGGTTATTCAATGGCGGCCGGTGTTTATTCCAAGTCACCATGCGTACTTCAGTTGGGCGTCTTATACCTCCTCAAAATACCCATGATGGTACTTGCGACAAAGGAAAGTTGAGCCTCCAGAAAACATAGTTTTATGTGTTTTTTGGCGGGCAGGAAGCTGGCTGACTTCACGTTAAATAAAAATTACTGAACGCATTCTTTTATGGTCAAAGTCGCCATAAGTGTTCGCAATACAAGTAATCACGGCACATCCTCTTATTTATCTGATTTATAGCAAGGCGGTGCAATGGTATTTTCAACTTCTGCAGGCATTTTATTTTTTGGTGACGTCATACCTGCTAATTATTTTTGTTTTTACCATTACTCTCGTTCTGATCTAATTTCTTTAGTATACTGGACATATAGGTAAAGCTCCTTCCGCTTATTCCTCTCCTCGCTGTCGAAGAGTGGTGACGCTGCCAACCTATACGAGCTAAAATCATGTGGTGTGATGTTTTAAGTAATAAAAAAGACGCATCATGGTGTAGTGAGGAATATCATGTATGCGTGTCAGAACGCTCAGATTTTACCACCAATGGTGTTTTCCAAGTGATCGTTGCGCAAAAACGTATAGAGTCATCCTTTTCAATTTTTTCGTTCGCACTGTACCCCTTCTGGCACAGTGATCTCGTCTTAGGGGCTTGCTTGTTTTTAGTGTATTTGTTTACTTAATTTAAAATCACCGTAAGCACTCGTAAATGTTTTGCTCAAACGCGCTTGATAAGATTCCCTAAACCAGGAATAATAAAAATAAAGCGTGTGTTTCTTTTTTTCTTTGGGGAAAAGTTGACTTTATGTAACTTGACTGGTAACCAAGCAAACACGATCACAGCAAGTGGCATGTTTTTGAAAATTGCACATATATATGTCATTTGAACGCGTCTACAACTGCTTCGTTGATATTTTTATATCTTCCTACTTGTTCGCTTGAAGGAAAACTTAACACTAAATAATGAAAACCCACAATACTAAGGACGTTCTTGTGGCTTTTTAAATGTACAAGGAACAGTAACTATTTGGTTTACTTCATGCGGCACCATGCTTTTATTTTTCAACCATGTTGCGTCATTGTTAAGACAGCTGTTTCAGTATTTGCTTCAGCTTTGTGGTCATTCCAAGCCGCCTATTTTTCTTTAGTCCAGAACACAATCACAAATCAATAATAAAAATCAGCACCACCTCATGTTTTCATGAGCTGTTGTGAAGCCTTTCCGGGTGACCACAGGGTCGAATGAAGAAAAATAGTCTTAGAAGGACATTTTTTAGAAAAAGAAAGTGCCCAACACTCCGTAAGCTTTGAGAACTCCATGGCACCCCTTTCCAAGTCCTATTATTCTTACTGAAAGAAAACTTGGTGCTTTTTCTCCTGATTGTTTGCTTATGATAGTTTCGACTTTTTTTCTTTGAAAGGAAGGCTATCTCTATAGTGTAGCAACACAATTTTTCTGCGATAGCAATTATATGGACACTTTCGGCTCAATTTCGCTGCCGGCGTCGATGTCATGCACCTATATGTATACGTATCTATATATATGAAAACTCAAGAAAGGAAAAATACAGAAAAAACACTCCAGTGCGCGTAATCGAATGTGCGACTTCTGCGTCATGAATGCGAGGCGTTAATCCCTGAGCCAAGTCGGAGCACACCCTTCACCTTTCAAACGGCAAGTCACGAGTATCCCGGAGGGAATTGTGTTTTCAGCATTACCAGCAAAATGGCGCAAAGAGCGCGCGGCGCCACATCGCGCGGCGGCGCCCGCTTTAACCTCCTAGGCGTAATTCGCCCGGCGACATAAGGGTGCGTGAGGGAGCGACACGCACCCTCTACGATTTTATCATGTGAATTTATGTAACGGTAAAAAAACAAGGCGTCAATACGAACACCAGTTCATTATGGACGATAGTATTTCTTGGGTACCTCCAACGAAAAAATTTTGGTCTATTTGCAGGCTGTACTTTTGTCTGTTTTTTCGCCCTTAACGATACCATAAAAGACAACAAACGATCTCTAGTACTGCCAACCTGCAGAGTCACTTTTTCTCTCTCTGGAGTGAAAAACTTCTTCATATTTCCCTAGAATTTCGCGGAGAGCGGTTTTCTGAAGGCTGATAAGTTTGAGCCGTGGAAAAGGATTTCCAAGTTTCCTTTTATGTCCTAATAGTGCATTCGTTTGGGAATATTCACTGAACTAACTAAGCTGTAGGTGAAAAATATCACAGTAGAAATTTAAAAGCTTCAAAAAACATTTTATCCCATGAAATCACAAAGGTAAGCAATCATCACAATGAAGGGGGGGGGCATTCAGTATTGTAGTATTTTATACGTCACCAATAATAATAATAATAATAATAATAATAATAATAATAATAATAATAATAATAATACGAACCTAAACGAGCTGATAAAGCGCATTATGTGCAATATTCCAGTGAGCAAGCATTAAAAAGTCAACAATGCTGTTATTTCGCTATTTCTGTTATTTTGTTATTATTTTCCAATTCTGTTATTTTGCAACTATCCTGCAGAAAATGCTTGGTCGTCTTCATATAAAACATGAATTGATGCACGCCTATATAAATTACAGAAAATGTCTTGAAAAACATACTATTAAGCTTTCTCATAATATCCGATGCAGGATATTGTGACGAAAATAGTTTAACCAAGGAAGCATATTATGCCGTCTGGCAGTTCATCCCTCGCAACCTGCTGAATAGTTACGAAAAGATATGTTCATTAGAAATTTTGACTGCCATATATTCGTTTGAAATATATCCTGCATTCTTCCAACAGGCGCTTTTATTCCAAACTTTTTTTTTCAGCTGTGCAAATAACCGCATGCATGCAGGCTACTGCTCTGGCCGCGCTCTTCACAGAAATCTTGGCGACCTTTGTGGAGCCACATGGCTCCACGGGGCAGCTCACTAGCAACGTGACAGCGTTCGCAAAGAAGGAAAACCGATAAGAAAAACAACAACCAACCAAAGAAAATAACTCTGGGGGTAAAATGTGAGAAAATGGCAGATTAGTGTGAAGAAAAATATATACCCTGCGGGCTAGATATAGAGCAATTTTTCTTTGGTTCGACCTGAGATACAGGCAATCGATGTCATACACTAGTGTCACGGATCAACCACAATGAAGTAGGGGAAGCGCTGACACAGAGTTGGGGAAAGAGACCAGCCCTGTCGCCTCCTTGCACCCCTGGGAACCGCTTTATACTGTACATGGCACAACACTTTTGAGTGAGTGTACAGGTGGTGTAAAAGAAGAAAAAATAGAAGAAAGAACAAAAAATGGCAGCATATCCACGGGGTGAATGATGGAGAGTGGGACGGAGCATCCGTCTGTCCATTCGTTCTTGCTTCCGTCCGTCCATGCGCCTGTCTGTGTTACCACCCTGCATCCATCCGCCCGTCCTTGTGTCCGTTTGTTCGTGCGTCTGCACATCCATCCATGCGTCCATCCGTGCGTTCGTCCATGCATCGAAGCCTGCGTCCGTCCATGCCTCCATCCTTCCGTGCAGCCATCCATGCGTCCGTCCATGCATCTGTGTGTGTGTCCATTCGTCCATCTAGTCAACACGCCAAGTACCACCATCTTGCATCTTTTCGTCATATATTCTGCATACAGAAGCACCGCCATGCAGCGGACATTTCAAGGACTAAACGAGAGGTGGCACACGCACACTTTCTTTCGGCTTGCGCTTCGTGTCTACTTCCCACCTTTAACCACCTCAAGTTCTGTTACGCCTGCGAGTCCACATCGAACGTCAATATCTCTGCAAAGGCAATCTGTGTCAAGGCCAGCGGTTGAACCCGCCTGACGCGATCAACTCAACGACGTCATCAAACGGTGGCGCCAGTCTGTCACGCGACGCAATGCTAGCTCCCTCAGCCCACGAGCCTGTTGAAGCAGTCGGTGCCTCCCAGTCTGGCGAGTCTTACGCAATGTGTGGCGGCGTCACTTATCCTCGGGTGCAACCCCACGTAGCGGCTCCGGATTTGATGAGCATGACGCGGCCCAGCGGCCAGCCCCATTGGAGTATTCTGACATCACGGCCAGCGGCGCTTCTGGTTGGACGTTGGTGACTCAAAGGATCCACTCGGTGCCTATGAAAAAGGCCCTGAGACGCGTCACCGGCAGTGGACCTATGTGTCAGAGAAGCGTCTCGGTTGCTCCGAGCCCGTTTTGCTGTCGGCGCGGCTGGTGTCTTTGGCAGCGGAGAGTTTCGTGGCGCCCTTCGTAACTTGTAGGCGGTGCGCTTCATAACAGTGGATGGCAGCTGCGGGATCGGCCGACGACAGCGACAGCAATGAAGTTAGTGCTTGATGGTTTCCCCCAGTTCACCAGACTACTATAGCACAGGTTATAGTAGTTTAGAGAAGGGCTGTGTGAACCATTGGTGAGTGAGCTTTGATCGTTTCAAGCCAAGTCTGAGCGCTTGAAACCAATGTTAATGTGGAGGGTGTAAACACAACAGTGTAAAAAATTCCTTGCGCGTCTTGCTAGTAGATTTAGAGGGGTACGGCAATTAGATTCTTAACAGGCACAAACGACAAGAGGCTAGTGTGAACGATGGAGAACCTTAAAGTGAAGGAACTAATCGAAATTTGTGAGGAACTCGGCATTACTTTGGGCCGTGCAAAACGAAAGCAAGCGATCCTTGAGATCATGAAGGATGAAGGAGTGTCGGCTGAGGAAGTAGATGAGGCCTGGGAGGATATCAGAGCACGCCTCGAGGAGGCTGAAAGGCGAGAAGTTCGCGAACGTGAAGAAGCTGAAAGGCGCGAACGTCGCGAGCGTGAGGAGGCCGAGAGACAGGAGCACCTCGAATTGAAACGAATAGAAGTGGCAATCCTACAGTGTTCGCAGGCGCCTACCGTAGCTTCTGTGACAGTTCAGGTCAGCGGTTGTAGAATTAGAAACCAACTGCCACCAATCGTATTTGGCGACGACATGGCGAAGTATCTCGTCAAGATTGAACACGTCTGTGAGCGAAATGCTTTGGAGCAGTCTCTTTGAGCGCAGAACCTGTTCGCTCTTCTTCCCGTTGAAGTGTCCGACGTGATTACGTGCTTGTCGAAGGAAGCGTTTGAGAGCTATGACGAGGTTAAGGAAGCGCTTTTGAGACGTTATAGGTTGTCACCCGAGGCTTTCAGGCATAGGTTCAGGTATGCTAAAAAGGGGAATGAGTCACACATTGACTTCGCGTTTCGCCTTAAAACCGATTTAATCGAATGGCTCAATGGCGAAGGTGTTTATGACGACCGCGATAAAGTGGTAGAATGCATTGCAATGGAACAATTCTACCGGTGCGTCGAGGAGGATGTCAAGCTTTCGCTGCAGGAGAAGCTTGGCGAAGTACAGCTAAACCAGTGTCACACCTGTCCCGTTTATTAGGGAGGCGATCGCCGGGCCGATTCCAAGAGCCGAAGTATCGGCCCCCCGAACCGCACCACGAAAGCGTGGACAATTTTGAAGTGGTCCTTTTTGGCGCGCCAGCGGACGCCGGCTGTGGCCCAAAGAACAAGTCAGAGCCGAGAGTTGATAAACAAACAAATTATATTCTCAATAATGGCAGATCGAAAACAAAACACAGAAATGCACACTCCACAATAGTTGCATACAATATGTCACCAATCAATCAACGTACTACACAACACAATCGGCCACACTCAAAACAACGGACACAGACAACGATACGCACTATAATGCAGTCGCATGCATTGAACAACCAAGACACTTAAGGACTAAAGAGATAGAAAACCTATTCAGTCCAAAGTCCTTGGAACAAAAGTCCGAATGATACTCTTCCGAGAATCACTCACTCAAAGTCCAGCGTTGTTGTCGTTCCGCAGCTCTCGAAGTTTCTCTTCCAGGAAACCTCGCCGGAGTTTCTCTTCCAGGAAAACTCCCGTCTTCAATAGGCCACTCTCCAAGCTTCAACTTCTTCGCCGGAAATCCGTCGGCTTCACACACGCAGCTGTTGCCCGCGTCTTCGCTCGATAGCGGTAAACCCACGCTCTTGCCTGTAGCTCGAGCCGTCCCTACGGACCAAAACTTCGCCGACTACACGGCGGAATCTTGACGCGCTCTGGCGTTAACTTCCGTCACCTCCTGTTCTGTCACTACGGGCAGAACCTTCGCCGACTCCACGGCGGAATTCCTACGCGCTCCGGCGTTAACTTCCGTCACCTCCTGCTTTCCTCGTCTCGGCCGCTCGATTAAATACCTTCCGCGCCACCTTCGAGAATTTTCTCGTCCTTTCGTCGGCGCGATACGCAGCGAAAGCTGGGAAGAGGGCGAGACGGTTGGAATGCCCTCTCCGGAGAATGAGTCACTCGGTCTGACCCCGCTTCCTTCGTTCTAGAAAGATCGCGGCCTTACTGGGCCGCCGATGTGGGGTGAGGAGGTTCGTCTGCGAAGCCATGCTTCGGCGGGGAGAGCGTGCGCCCGGGAGCCTTGGATGTTTGCTTTCTTTTTTTTTCTTTGTTACCTCGCGGCGTTTCTCTCGCCCGTTGTCGCAAGGATTTGGCGGCGCGCTCTTTTTTAGCGCTCGTTTTGTGACAACCAGGCAGCAGAGTTACCTGAGGAGTATTACACTCGCCGAAAGTTGCATAGTAGGGAAGTGCGCATTGAAAACAATGAAAAAAAGAGGGATTTTCAAAGAAAAACAGATTAACGGATACCCGCACCACACCGTAATTTCAGGAAGGACCCGTCTCTTACGAAGGACTTGTAGGGGAAGGGCATACATAAGCATAGATATTGAGTTAGGTTCCTAAACAACGCACTGATATCACACAGGCGTTTGAATCACAGAAGCCGCTAATCCGCTACAACTGCAAAAGGGAAGGGCACATCGCTATAAACTGTATGCAAAAGATTGCTTTCGCAACTATCCGAGAATTGGAAAATAACATGCGGTTGTTAGAGCCGTATCTCCAAGAAATTAGTGTGCATGGAGAAACGTTTCGAGCGCTTCGAGACTCTGCAGCAAC
This sequence comes from Rhipicephalus annulatus, assembly GCA_013436015.1. NCBI lineage: Eukaryota > Metazoa > Arthropoda > Arachnida > Ixodida > Ixodidae > Rhipicephalus > Rhipicephalus annulatus. The sequence goes on from WOVY01009273.1 coordinate 420,610, forward strand.
CATGGACGTTTTCCATCCTTCATTGATGTCTCCGGATGACTTTACCGGAGAGTGCGCGTGGATCAGACAAGTCGCCGAGAAGCAGAGTGCTTGTTTACCAATCGCTACAGTTGTCATTGAAGGCCCGATCGGTTAGCTTCGCACCGAAGCGGCTGTGTCTGCCGCGCTTCCCGATCGTTTTGCTTATTTTTTTCTAATAACTCAAAGAAGCTTCTCAAATAGCAGGATAAATCATTGTTCTCTTGGCGTACATGGCCCTCACGCGATCGTAAGCGCGGAAGCTTTCGCAGGCATTTGATCTTGTTCAATGTGGTGAAGCACCAAGTGCAAAAGCTGCTGATCAGTGTGACCTTGTTGGCGAGTTGACGGAACCTCTGACAGGAAATTCTCCCTGTCAGTCATTTAAGCAGCCCGTCACCGAAGCGACTGGCGCGGTCTGTGCCGGCAGAGGAGACGACGTGGCGCCATTAAGTCAAAGCGAGAGGGGTGCAACGCTCTCGCCTGTAGCACTAAGTTGGAGTGAGCTGTCGAGGGTTGATCGAGAAACGCTCATTCGAGAGCAGCGTGAAGACCTCTTGAATAAAGCACTCATGGAAAGTGTAAACTTGGGAAAAACAAAAAGGATGTTTTCTTTTTTTGAGAAGGCAGGGCTCCTCTATCTGAACTACACAGACGTGCAGAAAAGCAAGTATGAGCAGCTCTTGGTGCTACAAAAGTATCTTCGCAAAATATTGGAACTGGCGCATGAAAACGCGCGGGCAGGCCTTCTCCACATAAAAAAGACGAAGGCTAGGGTTTCCCTTGAGTGTTATTGGCCGAAATGCTGGAAGGATATTGAAGACTTTGTACACTCATGCGACACTTGTCAGAGAGCGGAGAAATCCACGAACAAGTGGAAGGCACCCACGAAGCTTGTGCCAATTATCACATAACCTTTTCGGCGCCTAGTAATTCATATTGTCGGGCCATCGCCAGAGTCAAGGCAAGGTTGTCGGTACATCCTGACGACCCTCTGTGTAGCCACAAAACTTCCGGAAGCGATACCACTTAAGGAGCTCAATTCCCCTCATGTTGTGGATGCACTGCTATCTATATTTGCACGCGTCGGATTTCCTTCTGAAATCCAATGCGGAAATGGTAGTGTCTTCACCAGATGCCTTACCTCTACCTTTTTGGATAAATGCGGAATAAAAGTGGTGCACAGCTCGATCCATCACCCGCAATCAAATCCGGTAGAGCGTATGCATCTGTTTTGAAACGGATACTGAGAGCTCTTTGCTACGAGCACAAATGCAACTGGGAAGAACATGTCGAGCATTTACGCGTCGTGCTGAACAGGTTGAAAGAAGCTGGTCTTACCGTGAAACCTACTAAATGTCACCTAGGGTGTGGCGAGGTGTCTTACCAGGGACACGTTGTGGGGCGTGGCTGGCGTAGACCTTCAGAAATTAAGGTAGCCGCCGTCGTAAACTATCCACGACTAACCACAAAATCTTAGATAAGGGCATTCTTGGGCCTAGATGGATAGTATCGGCAATACGTGCAAAACTACCCTAGCATTGCGAGCCCTCTAACACACTTCGAAAGTCCAAGCTGGTTAAAGTAGTATAGGACTCAGAAAAAGAGAACGCGTTTTGCAAGTTTAAACATGCCCTAAGCCAAAAGGCCATTCTCATGGCACCCGATCTCTCTAAGAGGTTTGTCATTCAATGCGACGCGAGTGATCGCGGCATGGGAGCTATATTGTGCCAGGAAGACAGTGCTGGTAACGAAAGGCTAGTTTCGTATTAAAGTCGAAAACACATCTGCAGGGAAGAGGCATACAGTACCTCTGAAAAGAACGACGCTTGCCTCGTGTGTGCCGTTCAAAAGCTCGCCTGTTATGTCTCCGGTTTGAGATTTGTGGTTGAAACGGACCACTGTCCTCTAACCTGGTTAAATAACATGTCGCTTAAACGTGGCCGAACACTGAGGTGAAGCACGATACTCCAACAACACAACTTTGACGTTCGCTAAAAAAAAAGGAAAGCTAAACGCTAATGCAGATGCATTGAGCCGTGCGTTTTAGTTAGTACCTTCTCCACGTTTCGGTTTCTTGCTGGCGATTCGGGGCGATATTTTGTCCTCATCACGGCCTTAGCTTAGCGCTCTCGTCCACAGGGATCTCAAGGGTCCAACTCTATGTTGTATTCAATTCCATTACGTATAAGTGTAAAAATTTGAGCTCTCAATTTAAGATTCCTATGTCCCACATGTGCCTCTTGATGTAGAGGAAACGAAATTCCGATAGACACATGGCTAGGTATACGTTGTACTATACTTTGTCTGGTGTTCTGTCAGGTGACCGAGGGCACATGCTTGTGTCATGCGTTGTCTGTTGTCGAACCATTCTTGACAAGTTGCAGAACCGTCGACAAGTGCTGAGACCAAAAATTCAGAAGGGACGAGTTAAGCTAGTCGACAAGTTGTGGCGACAAGCCAGTGGAGCTGGGATCCGTCCTCAAGAATGGGATGTATTCACGGAACGGAGTCTGGAGCCACATTCTCCCCATAGCCCTGGAGGCGAACCTGGAAGGACCTGGCGAACGAGCGTGCCCAACATCCAAGCCATGTGGAAGCTGCTCGTCTTTCCGATGCATTGTCTAGCGGTGAGGGTACTGTGACGCCTGTGAGTCCATACCAAACGTCAATGCCTCTGCAAAGGCAATCTGTGTGAAGGCCAGTGGTCAAACCCGCCTGACGCGATCAACTCAACGACGTCATCAAGCGGCGGCGAGGGTCTGTCAAGCAACGCACAGCGAGCTCCCTAGGCCTACGAGCCCGTTGAAGCGATCGCTGAAGCCTTCTAGTATGGCGAGTCTTACGCGATGCGTGGCGGCGTCGCTCGTCCTAGGGTGCAACCATGCGCACCGGCTCCGGATTTGACGAGCATGACGCTGCCCAGCGGCGAGCCCCTTTGGAGGATTCCGACATCACGGCAAGCGGCGCTTCTGGTTAGACGTTGGTGACTCAAAGGATCCACCCGGTGCCCATGAAAAAAAATTGCCCGCAGCTTCCCTCGGGGGAACACTGAGGAGGATGCGGAAGCATGTAATTGGTTAACGGGTGTTAAATTGCGACTTACTTGGGTCGATGGCTAAATTGGTTAACGTGGTTGTAAAATGGGGTGTTAAATGAGTGAACACGTACGGCACGTATGCGAAAGGGCGGTGTTTTATTTATTGCGACGAACCAACGGACGAGCGGCAACTGAGCGAGCGAGCGCCGACCTTGAGTATATATACAGCGCGACGGTGCATGCGCTGTCAGCTGTCGAATGTTCTCGAAGGAGAAGCGCGCGCGCGGCACAGATGGCGACGGCGCGACGGCGCATGCGCTGTCAGCTGTCGAATGTTCTCGAAGGAGAAGCGCGCGCGGCACAGATGGTGGGCGACGGCGCGACGGCGCATGCGCGCGCGTCAGCTGTCGAATGTTCGAGAAGCGGTGCGGACGGCGCGGACGGCGCACTACAAGGCGCGAGTATAAGATGCTTCCGCATCTAAAAGGCCCTGCCGCGTTGGCTGCAGTAGACCTATGCGTCAGTGAAGCCTCTCGTTGCTTCGAGCCCCTTCGCTGTTGGCGCGGCCGGTGTCCTTGTAAGCGGCAAGTTTTGTGGCGCCCATTGTAACTTCCTCGGCGGTGCACTTCGTAATAGTGCTGATTATGTAACGCCTCTATTTCTATGCTGTACATAAACCTTGTCTTAACTCACCGTTGTCTCGTCCGCTCGTCTATCAGCTCTACGCAGAAACAATCGCGAGCTGAGTCACCCACGCCGCCAAACGGCTGGTGACCTTGGCGGAGTTCGGAGCAGTGGCGCCTTCGGGACCGTGTTGGCGTCTCACCTTCGTAACAATTCATGGTATATACTAGTTCACTGTATTCATGGCACTGCGGCCCAACGCTCCCTAAACCTTTCTAAAACCAAGAAGGTTACGCCCAGTGAGTATAACGTAGCAACCTTTTCTTGTCAGACAATGCTCAATGAATGTACATGCCAATGGCTGCTAATGGGGAATGAGAGACAGGAGAATTTGACTTTTAGTAAACACGCACGCTGCGAATTTTTTTTGTTCAACAGTGCACTAAAGAAACAAGACAAAGCATAAGACATGTTACGTGCTACGACGAGCAACGAACGGGTGACACTTTAAGGAGCTTCGCCCCTAAAAACTGGTTGAAAGAAAACACGGCTTTCCGCTTTGTGGGAAGTAGTTCTAGCACATATGCGATTTTCGTTCCTAACTAAACCTTGCGTCTTCATAATATGCAAACAGCTGGCGTCCACGCATTACATGCCACTAATGCCAAGACGCCAAGTTTCCTTCAAAATTAAAAAATACAAAAAATTGGCAGATCCCACATAATGTGGGATTCGATCATATGCGAAGCACGAATGAAGAAGGGTCATTGGTGACTCTAAAGTCAGCACAACGTTAAGACACAGAAGTAAATTAGGCTGTATATGACCTCGATGTCATGATTATTATGTTTGAACGTTTCATTTACCTTCGTCATCTATTAACGTCACCTGATACCAACTTTGGTATATATGGAGCTAGCAAAAAGCCGCGAGCGAGCTATGAGCGTAGCATGTGGTCATGTTTTACGTAAAATACATATCATAATTATCATATTTCGACGTGTTATTTACATTCATCGTTCATGCGCATCACGTAATACGCAATTTGGTAATGTGGAACTATTCAAACGGCCGCGAGAATGCTATGAGCGTATCACGTAGTCATGTTTACATGAAACGCATATTATGATTTACCAGGTTTGGACGTGTCGTTTACCTTCGTCATCTATTCCCCTCGTGTGATACTCTAAATTTTGTATATTTGAAACCAGCGATAGGGCCGCGAGCACGCTATGAGCGTGCTATGTTATCATGTTCTTACATGACACGCGTGTCAGGATTATCATGTTTGCACCAGTTATAAATTTCGTCAATGAGAAATGAGAGACAGGAGAATTCGGCTTTTACTTTCTTACGGCTTGCGCTTCGTATCTACTTCTCATTTTTAACCACCTTGAGTTCATTCATGGTATATACAAGTTCATTGTATTCATGGCACTGCGGCTCAACGCTCGCTAATCCTTTCTAAAGCTAAGGAGGTTACACCCAGCGAGTATAATGTAGCATCCCTTTCTTGTCCGATAATGCTCAATGTACATGCCAATGGCTCCTAATGTGGATCGCACCGTGCGCGTTGACTAAAAGCCGAATGCTCATGTCTCTCATTCCCCATTAGCAGCCATTGGCATGTACATTGAGCACTATTTTTTATTGTTAAACAACGCACAGAAGAAATCTCTCACTGGCACCACCTTGGAGGTCAAGTGTTATACCTATTTCGGGTATGTGCCATTGGTGGTTACATAGGAGGGACGCCCAAGCCACTCCATAAGGGGCTTCGCCCCTAAAAAAACTCAGCATATGTGGAGCTAGAAAAACGGCCGCAAGCGCACTATGAAGGGCCCCATATACTCCTATGTAGCGTTCACGCGCGCGCGCACTGGGCACAGCGACGCTACGTTAGCGAACACGAGCACTCTATAGTCTGACGCTAGGTGCGACCAGCGTCAGCAACCGGCGCGAACTGCAACATGCTGCATTTTGCGCCAATCAGGTACCCAGACAACACTGCGTCTCCCTCTTTTAGTAACAGAAGGACACCAGATGCGCTGAAACGCGCATGCGTCAAAGCAAAGCAGCGCGGCACGCACCTGCGAGTATATTGCAGGACCAGTGCCTGGCGTGGCAACGCTGGCGTGACGCGACGAAATCAAAGCCGGTGAGCACGCGCAATGCATCAAGTCGAAATGTTTTGGCGCCTTGACTACAGCACGTAGTCATGTTTTCACATGACACGCATCTCAGGATTATCGTATTTGCACCAGTCACATAAAACTAATAGCTTACAAAGCGCTTATCAGGCCTAAGTTAGCATATGCAGACCTGGTCTGGGCGCCGTATCAAAAATACCTAATTAAAAAATAGAGAGGATCCAAAACCTGGCTCTGAGGTTCATTTATTCTAGCTACTCTCGTTTTGCAAGCGTCTCTGCCCTTCGCGAGAAGGCAAATCTGAAAACACTCGCTCGTCGTAGAATAGTCTCTCGATTAAAATTCATCTATCAATTGTACCATGGTCACTTCAAAATTCCACCCAATCTCTACATAACCAACCCGTCCGTGCGCTTTGACCGTATTCATCATAATAAAACAGTTAGACAACCATTCAGTCACCTGAACTTTCATGAGTACTCAATATTCCCTTATGCTCTTTCATTATGGAACACGATACCTCAGGGGGTCGTTAATGCGGACACGACACAATCGTTCGCCCATCTCGTCAATGACCTAACACTAGATTTTTAATATGCAATATATTATGTTCCTCATTAGTGCTGAGATTTTTTTGTATTTGGTATGAATGCCATTATTGCTATGTAATATTTATATTTTCCCTGATGTTGACAATTTCCTTAGTTTGGTACCAAGTATTGTATTTTCTTATATTTTTATATTCTGTTTTTGTCACTGACATTTCTTACCCAATCCTGCTTGGGCCCGAACAGGGCCTGCAGTATTTGTAAATAAATACCGTCATTATCCATTGGCGTCACGTAATACAAAATTCGGCATATGTCAAGCGAGCGAAACAGCTGCGAGTGCATCATGAGCGTGGCATGTAGTCATGTTATTACATAACACGCATGTCATGATTGTGATGTTAGAGTCTGTCGCTTGTCTTCGTCATGCAATCATGCCATACCATAGCAGTTTGGCAACACGCCATGTGAACAAAACCACCGCAAGAGCTGCATGACCATGAAATGAAAATTACGACATTCATGACATACATGTCATGGCTTTCATGTCATAACTATTTTAATATGTTCTTTATAGAGTCATGTTAAGCCATACCAAGTTTAGTATCGATACCATTATCGAAACAGCCAGGAGAGCTAAAATTCGTAGGCGGCTAGATAGATACGACCAAAGTTGCCGTTGTTCGCTAAGAAATGCTTTGAATTTAAAAAGGTTAGAACAAAAAATAAAAATAATTGGCAGATCCAACGTAGTGTGGGAATCGATGATAAGCAAAGCACGAATGGGGAAGGTTGATAGTGTCACTATAAAATGAGCACAACGTTGCGAAGTGGAGGTAAATGATTCTGTACATGACTTCCGTGTCATGATTATAAAGTTTAGATGTGTCGTTTACAATCATCATCTACTGACTTCACGTCATACGAAATTTAGTATATGTGTTGCTCGCGAAATGGCCTCGAGCACGCTATGAACGTCATTCGCTGTCATAGTCTTACATGACACGCGTGTCTGTATTATCATATTTGCACCATTCATATATTTCGTCATTCATTGACGTCACGTAACACCACATTTGGTATATATGGAGCTAGCGAAATGGCCGCGAGCACATCATGGAGGCTCCAATATACTGCAATCTAGCGGTGACGCGCGCGCACGCTAGGCGCAGTGACGCTACGCAAGAAAAACGCGAGCACTCCATAGTCTGACGCCAGGCGCGACCAACAAAAGTCGGCGCGGCCCGACGGTAACCGGCACGAAATGCGACATGCTGCATTTCGGCATTTCGCGCCGATGCGTTACCCAGACAACACTGCGTCTCCCTCTTTCCGTGACGGAGGGACACGGGACGTGCTGAAGCGCGCACGTGTCAAAGCAGCAACGTAGCGCGGCGTGCGCCTGCGAGTATACGGCAGGACCGGTGCCTGGCGTGGCAACGCCGGCGTGAGGCGACGAAATGAATGCCGGTCTGCACGCTGTTATGCCTGCGAGTCCACAGCGAACATTCATGCCTCTGAAAAAGGCAATCTGTGTCAAGGCCGGCCCGCGAGCCCGCCTGACGCGAACAAATCAACGGCGTCATCACGTGGTGGTGCCTTTCTGCCGCGCACGCACAGTGAGTCACCTCAGCCAGCGAGCCCGACGAAGCAATCGGCGCCTTCCTGTCTGGTGAGCCTGACGCAATGCGTGGGGACGTCATTCGTCCTTGGGTGCAGCCACGTGCAGCGCAGCGGCTCCAGATTCGATGAGAATGACGCGGCGCAGCGGCGACCCCATTGGAGGATTCTGACCTCACGACCAGCGGCGTTTCTGGTTGGACATTTGGTTACTCAAAGAATCCACCCGGTGCATATAAAAAAGGCCCTGCGGTGCGTCGCGAGCAGTTGACTTATGTGACATATAGAGCTCGGCTCTTCGCGTAGATGATCCGTCCTCAATTTGTGCATTACGTGAGGCCCACGGGACGGCTTTAGGCTCTCCCATAGTCGAGTATTAAGTACTCGAAATCGTTAACCACTTTTTTCTAAACACACATCTAAACTGTCGGCCCCCGTGCCTAATTTGTAACGCCTCTGTATCTATACTGCACATAAACCTTGTTAACCCACCGTCGTCTCGTCCGCTCGTCTATCAGCTCTGCGCAGAAGCAGTCGCGAGCTGAGAAACCTGTGCTACCAAACGGCTGGTGACCTTCCCGGCGGAGTTCGAAGCAGTGGTGCCTTCGGGACCGTGTTGGCGTCGCCGTCTTTCGTAACAACGCGCACCACGCCATGTCGAAATGTATTGGCGCCTTGATTGTGGCATGTAGTCATGTTCTCACATGACACGCATATTGTGATTATCATGTTTCGATAATCATAAGATTATCATGTCATGATTATCATGATGGTCATGTTATTATGACCTTCGTCAGCCATTAGTGTCATGTAATACCAAATTAGGCATATTAAAAGCGAGCGAAACGGCCACGAGTGTAAAATCACTGTGGCATGTAGTCATGTTGTTACATGACACACATGTCGTGATATAATGTTTGTATGTGTTATTTACCTATGTCGTCCATTCACGTCGCGTAATATTGTATTTGTTACATGTGAAGCTAGCGAAACGGCTGCGAGCGCATCATGTAGTCATGTTGTTACATGACATGCATCTCATGTATGCTCGCACAAGTATCATACTTTCGTTATCAATTCACGTCCCATATTACGAAATTTGGCATATATGAAGCTAGCGAAACGGCCGCCAGCGCATCATGAGCATTGCAATTAGTCATGTTGTTACATGACACGCATGTCATGATTTTTATGTTAGGGTTTGTCGTTTGTGTTCGCAATGCAGTCATGTCATACCACACCAGTATTGCAACATGCTGTGTTAAGGAAACCACCGCAAGAGCAGCAAGACCATGGAATGTAAATCATGACATTAATGACAAAAATATCATGATTTTCATGTTATGACTAGTCTTTTATGCTCGTCATACGGTCATGTCATTCCATACCAAGTTTGAATTGATACCATTACCAGGACAGCGAGGAGAGCTAAAAGTCGTAAGCGGGTAGATAGATAGATAGATAGATAGATACGCTCAAAGTCGCTGAAGTTCACCAAGAAATACTTCGCATTTAAAAGTGGCTAACGATTTAGAGTACTTGGTACTCTACTTACTATGGGAGAGCTTAAAGCCGTCCCTGATCCCTCCGATTCACGTCCTGTGTGTTTTGAAAAAAGTTTGCAGCATATCCACGGAGTGAATGATGGAGAGTGGGGTTGAAGCATTCGTCCGTCCATGCGTCCGTCTGTGTGACCATCCATGCGTCTGTTCGTGCGCCCATCCCTGCGTTCCTTCATGCATCCGCCCCTGCGTCCTTTCATGCGTACATCCATGCATCTGTCTGTGTGTCCGTTCGTCCATCTATTCAACACTCCAAGTCCCACCATCTCGCATCTTTTTATCATATATTCCCCATATAGAATCACCGCCATTCAGTGGACATTCCGAGGACTAAACGAGAGGTGGCACACGCACACTTTCTTACGGCTTGCGCTTTGGGTCTACTTCCCACCTTCAACCACCTTGAGTTCATGGTATATACTAGTTCACTGTATTCATGGCACTGTGGCCCAATGCTCGCTAAACCTTTCTAAAACCAAGGAGGTTACGCCCAGCGAGTATAACGTTGCAACCTTTTCCTGTCAGATAGTGCTCAATGTACATGCCAGTGGCTGCTAATGTGAAGTGAGAGACAGGAGGATTCAGCTTTTAATTTCTTGCCCCGCCGCGGTGGTCTAGTGGCTAAGGTACTCGGCTGCTGACCCGCAGGGCGCGGGTTCGAATCCCGGCTGCGGCGGCTGCATTTCCGATGGAGGCGGAAATGTTGTAGGCCCGTGTGCTCAGATTTGGGTGCACGTTAAAGAACCCCAGGTGGTCTAAATTTCCGGAGTCCTCCACTACGGCGTCTCTCATAATCATATAGTGGTTTTGGGACGTTCGTTAAACTCCACATATCAATCAATCAGCTTTTAATTTCTTACGGCTTGCGCTTCGTATCTGCTTCCCTCCTTTAACCACCTCGAATTCATTCATGGTATATACTAGTTCATTCTATTCATGGCCCTGCGGCTCAAAGCTCGCTAAACCTTTCTAAAACTAACGAGGTTACACCCAGCGAGTATAATGTAGCAACCCTTTCTTGTTCGATAGTGCTCAATGTACATGCTAATGGCTGCTAATGGGGATCGCAGCGTGCGCATTGACTAAAAGCCGAATGCTCCTGTCTGTCATTCCTCATTAGCAGCCATTGGCTGGTACATTGAGCACTGTTTATTGTTAAACAGCGCACAGAAGAAATCTATCACCGGCATCACCTTGGAGGTGTAAATGTTATACTTGGCACCACCTTGCAGGTCATAGCGTAAGATTGGTTAGATACTACGACGGGACGCGAACGAACGGGTGCTGCTGTAAGGAGCTTCGCCCCTAAAAGTGGTTAACGACTTAGAGTACTAGGTACTCTGCTATTGAGACCATCGCATCAACAAGGGTCTCGGCTACCTAAAAAAAACATGTTATCGACGTGTATCCGTGAAAAGGAAGCCCACGCACAGCATTATTGATAATGAAAATGAAACGCAGTTATGTATCATTAATGCCACCAATTCACAAACACAACCGCAACAATCACTCAGGCAAACCATGCCATTGCCTGACGAGTAATGATTGGAGATATGGTCATTGAGAACTGCACAAGTGTCTTTGCGATTCTGACAACGCCCCATAAATGCCTTTTATACCCGTGTCACAAGGGCAGCTAAAATTCTTTAAAGCAAGAAGATTTCCTAAGCAAGAAGATTTCTTTTTCAGAAGCAATGTTTTCTCAAAACAGCATTCGACGAACTCTTTCACGGCGGTAAAACAGTAGCCTCGAAACCAGTGGGAACCAGCAACATCCAACATGGCAGCGCCCGTGGGTTTAAATCCAAACTGCCTTTGACAATCGAAAGTTCTCGCAGAAACAAATGAATGGTGCAATTAGCTATCGCTTTGTACCATTTCACGATCAGGACAAAATAATCTGTAGGCTCTTTTTAGCGAGATAAGCTCTTTCATAACTACGCCTGCTAAGCTTAAAACACCGAGAATTTGATAGCGGCTTATCGGCCTCGTAAGCTTACGCTCAGCTTAACGTAGGTTTCGCATATAATTGATTTCCATCTTACGTTGAATCTGCCATACTGTTTGTTATTTGCCATAAATTTCAAGTACCGTGCACTACTGTAGCATATAGAACAGATAACAAATTCTCCACATCTGCCCGGCGGACCAGAGCTTTGCCAAACTGAACGACTGTAAGAATTTTCTCTGGTTCACCGTTTTTCGATGTATGTACTGGGCGGTTCGGAAGGCATGCGGCAGCCGCGTGGAATACAACCACGAGACGGAGTCCGACTAGTCACCGGGTACGTCTTTATTATGCCAAACTCCAGTCACGACTGCCCGCTGCCAGGAGCGGCCAAGCGCAAACTATACCCATACTTGAATCTTCTTTTTTACGCTGAGGTGACAACAGTATGTACGGGAAGAAATAAAACATCCTTAAAAAGAATGCGCTTGATGCCGGTGCCCACTACAATTCAAATACCATGTTTCTGTCCAGGGTCAGCCATTGCGAAATCTATAGTAACCGCAAAAAAAAAACTGGCTGCATATCCACGGGGTGAATGATGGAGAGTGGGGCGAAGCATCCGTCTGTCCATGCGTTCGTCTGTGTGACCGTCCATGCGTCCATTCGAACGTCCATGCGTGCGTCTCTTCGTGCGTCCTTCCCTGCCTTCGTCCATGCATCCGCCCCTGCGTCCGTCTATGGGTTCATCCGTTCGTGCAGTCATCCCTGTGTCCTTCCCTGCATATGTCTGTGTGTCCGTTCGTCCATCTAGTCAACACTCCAAGTACCACCATCCTGCATCTTTTCATCATTTTGCGTCCGTCTGTGTGACCGCTCATGCGTCCATCTGCCAGTCCGTGCGTCTGTCTGTTTGAGCGTTCATCCCTGTGTTTGTCGATGCATCCGCTCCTACGTCCATCCATGCGTCAATCCATCCATGCAGCCATCCGTGCGTCCGTCCAAGCATCTGTCTGTGTGTCCGTTCGTTCATCTAGTCAAAACTTCAACACCACCACCTCGCATCTTTTCATCATATATTCCCCATATTAAAGCACCACCATCCAGCAGACATTCCAAGGACTAAACGAGGGCTGGCACACGCACTTTCTTATGGCTAGCGCTTCTTGTCTACTTCCCACCTTTAACCACATCGAGTTCATTGTATATACTAGTTCAATGTATTCATAGCACTGCGGCCCAACGCTAGCTAAACCTTTCTAAAACAAAGGAGGTTACGCCCAGAGCCTTTAACGTATGAACCCTTTCTTGTCAGATAGTGATCAAAGTAGATGCCAATGGCTGCTAATGGGGAATGAGAGAGAGGAGAATTCGGCTTTTGGTTAACGCTCACGCTGCCAATTCTTATTGTCCAACAACGCCGGCGTGACGCGACGAAATGAACGCGCCGGCGAGCACACGCACCGCGTCACGTCGAAATGTATTGGCGCTTTGACTGTGGCATGTAGTCATGTTCTCACATGACACGCATCTCATGATTTTTATGTTTGCACCTGTCACATAGGTTTGTCATCCATTGAAGCCACGTAATACCAAATTTGTTATAAGTGAAGCTAGCGAAACGGCCGTGAGCGCAACATGAGCGCAGCATGTAGTCATGTTGTTACATGACCCGCATGTCATGTTTATAATGTTTGCATCAGTATCATACCTTCGTCATCCATTCACGTACTGTAATACCAAATTTGCTATCTGTGACTTTTGCGAAACGTCCGCGAGCACATCATGACCATGGCGTGTAGTCTTGTTATTAGATGACATGGATGTCATGATTGTGACGTTAGGGTCTGTCGCTTCTCTTGGTCATGCAATCAAGCCATACCATGCCAGTTTTGCAATATTTCATGTGAACGAAGCCACCGCAAGAGCTGCAGGACCATGAATTGTAAATTACGACATTCATGACATACATGTCATGGCTTTCATGTCAAAACTAGTATGATCTTCATACAGTCATGTTATGCCATACCAAGTTTATTATCAATACCATTATCGAAACTGCGAGGAGAGATAAAAGTAGTGGGCGGCTTGATAGATACGTTCAAATTCGCCGAAGTTTGCTAAGAAATGCTACCCTTTTAAAAATGTTGGAACAAAAGATTAAAAAATTGGCAGATTCCACGTACAGTGGCAATCGATTATATGCGAAGCACGAATGAGACATGTTTATATGTCACTGTAAAATCAGCACAACGTTACAAGTTGGAGGTAAATGAAGCCACACATTACTTCCGTGTCATGATTATTATGTTTTGTTGTATCGTTCACCTTCGTTCTTTATTCACGTCACGTGATACCAAATTTAGTATATGTGCAGCAGCAAAACAGCCGCGAGCACGCTAATAGCCTTGTATGTTGTAATGCTCTTACGTGGCACACGTGTCAAGATTATCATGTTTGCACCAGTCATATATTTCTTCATCTATTGACATCACGTAACACCAAATTTGGTATATGTGGAGCCAGCAAAACACCCGCGAGCACTCTACAAGTCTGACGCCTGGCGTGGCCGACGCGACCAGCGTCCGTCGGCGCGGCCCGACGGCAACTGGCACGAAATTTGCGCTGATGGGTTAAGCGGACAACACTGCGTCTCCTTTTCGTCACGAGGGGACGCCTGACATGCTGAAACGCGCATGGCTCAAAGTAACGCAGCGCAGCGCGCGCCAACGAGTATATAGCATGACCGCTGTCTGGCGTGGCAACGCCGGCGTGGAGCAATAAAAAGAACGTCGGCGAGCACGCGCACCACGTCACGTCGAAATGTATTGGCGCTTTGACTGTGGCATGTACTCATGTTTTCACATGACACGCATCTCATGATTTTCATGTTCGCACCAGTTACTTAGGTTCATCATCCATTCACGTCCTATAATACCAAATTTTTTATAAGTGAAGCTAGCCAAACGGCCCCCAGCGCATCATGAGCGTGGCATGTAGTAATGTTGTTACATAACACGCATCTCAAAATTATCATGTTTGCACAAGTCACACACCTTCGTCATTCATTCACGTACCATAATGCCAAAATTGGTGCTTTTGTCGCTAGCGAATAGGCCGCGACTTCATAATGAGCGTTGCATGTAGTCATGTTGTTACAAGACACGCATGTCATGATTTTCATGTTACAATCTGCCGCTTGCGTTTGCCTTGCTATCTTGTCATACCATACTAGTTTTGCAACATGCCACGTGAACGAAACCTCCTCATGAGCTGCAGGATTATGAAATGTAAATCATGGCATTCAATACACACATTTCAGGATTTTCATGTTTTGACTTGTCAAATATGTTTTTTATACAGTCATGTTATGCTATACCAAGTTTGGTATTGATATCATTATCGCGACCACCAGGATAGCTAAATATAGTAGGCGGCTAGATAGATAGCTAGATAGATACGCTCAAAGTCACCGTCGTTCACTAAGAAATGCTTAGCATTTAATATGTACAGTGTTTGTTACGTCTTTGATGATGTAGTGGACGATATTCGCGGAAGGTTCACGGTTTAACGTTGAAACCCTTCGGCGCTTCGCCCCACTCATCATCATTCGCTCCGTGGATATTCTGCGGTTTGTCGGGCGAGTTATTGTACAATTACAATTAAAAGTTTTCAACCTAGGATACGGTGGTGCGTCCATAAGTTTGAGAGAATGGGTGCCAAAAGTAAAGCAATTTCGCAGTAAAGTCTGCTTTTGTTCATGTAAAATTCTAAGAAGGACGCTGCGGCTATAATGCTTGGCATGACAGTTTTTTAGGCGGCTCTCTATGTGTTTTATTGCCGCCGAGGTTGAGAAAAAGTTCTGAGAAAAACGCGGAAAATAAATCAAATGTAAAATTAAAAAAGCATTGCTACGTCCGCACAAGTTGATTTTGTAAATAAATTAATTGAAATCGTTAAGACAGTAGAAAAACAATACTGATAGTGACTTTTCAAGAGAGCCGAGCTTAGGTACAATAAAACAGATAGTTGAAATGCTTTTATTAGCGAAATCAATAATAAATGACAGAGATACAACGTAGGACATAAAAAAAACTGTATAAGCGACAGTGACACGAACTGAGAGCCGTATCACTCTGGCATAGATGTGAAAACCAAGCTTTTTCATGAGGTTCATCGATCTTCAGAGAGGCAATTGAACTGCAATTCATTGTTGAACACGGGGAACTCGGGCTGTGGGCAATATTTTTTTAAAACGCATTTTTTTGGCAAATGAACTTCGTATACCATTACGTCGCTTACATTTGCACCACTCAACAAATGATTGTTCTCTTTTCTCATTTTCTTTTTACTGGTCGTGATTACTACATTCCACTAATATTGTGTTGAAAACAGGCGATCATCAATCTTGAAAGCGGAATTGTTTTCAAAATGAGTCGTTTTATTTTATCGCTGACGAAAGAATTGATTTGATATCACCCTCGACAGTTAAATGACTCGACATGCGAATGTTGACCACCCTACAATGGCTTCTTTGGGCTGTCGACAGCAAAAAAAAAGAAGACATATTATTATGTGAAATTAAAGAAAAATTCTAGTCAGTAAAATGCAGCCATGGTCCGATTCATCAAAATAGGCAGGCTTTCTGCCGTCGTTTACAAAAACACTCCTTATATGGCGACAGAAGATGTGTGGGTGTATTTTCAAGTATAAAGCATACTAAGACAGTATTTGTTGATTTTTCTTGAATTGAATTTGCTTACATAAGCATAATAGTACGTTTAAGACCACTATTAGCATCGTTCTTATATTAATTAGTCATTGACTTATCATAACCTGTCGTTTAAGCTTCGCACTGAGCCACCTCAAGTATGGTTTAATTCTTTCCGATTGGATGGTATACAGTGAAGTTGTCCGATTAAACAAACGCTGTTGCTTAAGAATGTATGTTGCCCAAACAACAATGTAAATACGCTAACATCCGGAACAAACCAAATTGTTTTATCATTACACAACTGTTTTGTTACTAAACCGCCTCATCCAGCTTTTCCAAAAACGTGAGAGCTTGTTCTCAATGCAAGTGCAAAGTTCGGTTTCAGCGGTTCCTTTCAGCAGTGCGAACAAAACCACTGCGTGAGCACCGATAGCGGTAATATCTCAACGTTGAGTAAGCAGCAAAGATACTCTCGAAGTATTTATGGTGAATAAAATGTCTTCTCTCAGTCACTTGGGTTGCGAAACAAGCAAAGTGTCATGCACTTGGCACGCGGCTGATAAGAGACAGCATCAGCAATGTTTGCAATATTAAGAAAAGCTGCTTAGGTGAACCTATGTAACTGAGGGGAAGGATGCTCTCACTTCGCTCGTATAGGGACTAGAATAAAGTAAAATACTGTGGGCGCAGCGAAAATTCTTCCCTGAACACAGCCACGTGCTGTGTAGCGAAGACGCTTAATTGGACGACCGAAAGTACCATGTCGTGCACGCTTCATCGGGCGCGGTCTTGGCATCTGGAGTGCGGTGCACGCGCGCCTCTCGAGTTGTTAATTTCCTTGATCCAAAAGTGAAGGTAACGCACACATCATGCGAAGGTGCCTGATGAGGAAAGAAGGCGGCATAAACAGCACGATGTTATTAGTAAGCACGCTTGGTTTTATGGCTTGTTAATTTCGCATAAACCAGCCGTAACTAAGTTTTTTTTGTCATTCATAGAGCTGTTGAAAGGCAAAAAACAAATAAGAATTGCTATCGTTTTTCAAATTTAAATGGCAACTCTAAAATGATTTGCTACTTGACTCATGTGAAATGCAGCTTGAATGCGTTCTTTTATCTATGGCCCCCATTCTTCGTATGCCACAGAAGCGACGACCTCGCAACAAAAAAAACGCCCTTCAGAACTGCGTAATACGTCTTGTGCCACCTTTTTGGCAGGTGCACGCCTAATAAACAAATCCAATGCAGATAGAACTTCCGTTATCCAGGCGAAAATGAACAAAGGAGGGAGAGCTGTTGCACGTGCTTTGAGCACTCCGCCATCGGCTACAAGAGAGTTTGATTCTAGTATAAAATACCTGAAATAATATGGCCCTATAGATTTTGTATGCTAAAAGCGACATTCTTTTTCAGTACTCGACAGCCGGCATGGAATGGTTAAAGACGGTTACACTAAGCAGAAAATAGCACCAAGTGCGGGAATTCCACCCTCGCTTGACAGTAACCAAACGATAAAAGGAAACTTCGTGACACTCGGCATAAATTTACATGGCTACATGCGTTACTTGGAACTTGATGTGCGGGAGGCGCCCCTAAACAGATGGGGAAAGACAATAACATAGCTGATCCCTTCGTCATAAGAACTGGTTTGACACAAGCGCGAAATGGCTCTTCACAATAGTAGCTCTTTGTTTATAGTGTATCGGTGTATGCAAGTTTGCACAATGTCGGTTGGTGTTTGACAGACGTAGCTTCACTGGATGTGGACGCACTCAGGCTCACGCTTTGATTTAGGGTACCAACAAGTAGTGTCTACTGTTGTGATTTAACCCTTGGTGTTGCTGAATTTAACTTTACTTGAACCACCTTCCCCTTTCTGGAAGTATTCTTACCTTCAAATTTTTAAATCAATTCACTTTGTAGTCGCGCTTTACGTGCAAATTGATTTCGTTCCTCCTCCCAAACTTTGTGTTTCGCAGTAACTGCGGCGCAGTTTTTTGCGATGAGTAAACATTCCCCTTCATCTCTTCAGAACTTTCTTATACGGCTCTATTGGTGAAAACGTATCCCCTGTTTGCTGCGTCGCGGCCGATGGCTGGCGTATTTTAGGTATGGTTAGCTGTATATTGGTTTTCTAAAAAGCACCGTCTTTAATTTTGCTGTTCGCATAGACACCGTGCTTTCTAGGTGGTCTCCATCTGGAACGGTGGCCGGGATAATGCGCCATCTTTTTGCACGTTTTGCGATCTCCTTTCAAGAACGTTGATAGCAGTCCAAAAATAGTGCATGTTAACTTTGATACTATAGAGAAACGTATTACAGTGATGCATTTATTGCGCATATTCAAAGGTTGCAGTTTCGAGGTATGCCGGTGGCAAATATCTTTTTGTCCAGTTTATATTCTTGACATTTATATTCTAATAACTACACGTGACATCCCCTATTATCTTCTTGGAATTACTGCCTATTAGTTCTCATTATTAGTCTGACAAATAAACAACCAGCTCTTCAAAATTCTATTATTCGTTTTTTGATAGCACCTAAGTGACACTTTTAATAATCCATTTTTATATTGAGATACATTAGAAAAACATAATTTTATCCGAGTAGTTATACGCTTATATAATGTATTGATTATATCGGGACACAGTGTAGGATACGGATAATTTTTAAGTTTTTGACGATAATGAGCTGACGTGTTTCTAAGACAGACGGAAAACTTTATTTTTTGTATTCCAATCAATTGCATTCAGCCAGTACTACGATGAAGCCAGTAGATGGGAAGGGCTTCTCACGCGCACATAAAGGTTCGTTGGGTCATTATTCTTACGACACTGCTGGCAGAAACGCGGACGCAATATGGTATTCCTGTGCCAATGGTAGTGGCTGTCTCCCTATGCAAGAGCCGCATGCCGATCTTTTTTGGCATGGCAAGACACGTGGGAGTTCGTGGTGAGGCCACTCCTACATTGTCTAAATGACAGATTCTTTGACGAGCTCCCGAGATTTAAGTACATTCAGCACAACAAACTTGGGAGCATAATAGAGCAAACGTGCAGTATTTTATAATTTGCTGACGTTGACTACAGTTTCGAGTGATATGCTCGCACGCATGTTCACTGCACTAGAGCATAAAACACGGTATTTTTCGGCACCTAATAATTGTAGTTGTGGATCATCAGCATTCCTTGAGTAAAAAAAGAACGTCTAGTACGTGCGCGCTTGTATCTGTAGTCCTGTAGCTGCATTTCTGGGCACATGTTCCTGTTTTTGCAAATGTATATTGTTGAGAATTTAGTTTTTAGTTCACATGTTTTACAGCTTACGGGAAAAGCTACATATGCCACTAAATTTTTCTATAAATTTACCCTTTAATTCCTTTCGAAATAATGTTGTCTGTTTACTGCACTTTCTTTCACAGCAACTTAATCTATTGAATTTCATCATAGGAAAATACGTGTGCAACTCATTTATCACTCATCCAACATCTTTAAATCTAAGCATAGAGAATATTAACGTTCAGTAGCTTCATGTCTGAGGCATCATCCTTACTCTGTTCACATGGAAGTTTGTCTCTTCAGAAGCTGGTTGCATTTTTTCTCGGCATTCTTATCTACAAATATGTGAATGAAAAAACTTCTCACTCTTCTCAAGTAACATTCCTCAGTTTCCATCTTCTCGTTTTGCAAGGGGCAACAACCTCCTTTTACCCAAATCTAGGATTATATGGCAAATTTACCATATAGTTTTCGTCTGTATCCTTGGGGAATTATTCACCACAGGAAATCAAAACTTTATGCTCTGAAAAAAAAGGCTTGCGTTCTCAGGTAATAAATTAATAATGATTGTAAAGCTTGTTATTGCATTTTTGCTCTTTTGTGCTTACATAAATATTTTATTATCTCATTGTTCCTATCTCGTGCTTATCTATACTTTGTATATCTCAATTTTTCTTACCTTACCGTCATATTGCTTGATAATATACTGAGTGAATGTTAGGACATTTTGTGCTAGTTTTTTGTGCTTATCTACACATTTTGTATACACCATATTCGCTAATTTGTACTTATAACTGCCTTTTTCTATATCTTAATTTTTGTATCTTTACCACTGTTTACTATTGCGTTTATTATCTGATGAGTAATTTTTAGGTGGTCTCACTTGCAATCATGTGAATTAGAAACCTCCTTTTCTATTTATATTCAACACATACAATCTATCACTTGTAATAGAATTTCAAATACAAAAAGTATGCTGTTACATTAGAGGCAACTGTGTCTCACTCTTTGTACTTTAGGGTTCTTCCACATACCCTTATATATTGAATATTTGTATTTCTAGAATACTTTTCTGAGTATTGCTGCCCAGCTGTGGATATAATACGTTGAATTAGTGTGAATCACAGTCCCAACTCTAGCAGATACACATATACTATTGCCAAAAAATAACCTTATTTCGTTCAAGCAAAAACGTCTCCCTTCCTGATTCGCTAAGTTTGGTGTGTTTATAAACTCAATAAATCCACCAATTCGAAGCGTAACTTAATTAATTATTCTCCTTCGTGCCTTATATGTCCAACTCTCAAATAAACTTGATAGATAAAGCTGCTTGGCACAGATCGGTTACTATCACAAGCCATATTACTGGAGGTGCACATTAGGCGGCACACCACGATTGTTTGATTAATTGTGCAGGCTCAGGAAGTACAGAATTGGTATATATTGACCTGCCCCTTCGCTCTATGAAAGAGTTTACCACCAGATTTATCAGCCTCCTTTGCCAAGCCACCTGTTTTGTCTCGAGCCTAAATAACTAATGAATGATTCATTACACAGCGGCATTCAAGAACGGCTAAGATTTAGCTTTGAATAATGAAAACCAATAAGTGCAAGCACACTTCTCTCCCGAATTCCCATTTGGAGGGAAAGTTAGGAAAGTGATGTATTACCTGCTTGATCTGTCTAGGAGACACGAAGTAGTCAGACGCTTTTTAGTCTCCTTGACCTTTGACTACCCATTCTCATTATTTTATCGCGTGTTTGAACTATGTTTCCGAAGGACCCTATTATCTAAACTTTGCCATTATAATGTCACTAGCAGGAGTAACAAAGTAGCCATGTTTAGACTGGAAGTATACCAGAAGCACTGCTTATATTTCTGAGTAGAACCAATTCGTGACAAGGACAAAGGTAATTAGCACTCTATACTACGTTATATATTGTTTGCTGTATTCCAGTTGTGTTCATAAAGCTAATGGAAGCGCTTGACAAAATAGGTTAAATCAGTGTTACCTTAATTTCTTCTTTCCGAGATATTTCACCGTGCTGTTTCATGCACCTCACAAGTTTAACGTTTTAGAGCAATTTCAATCAATGTGTGTAGAGATTCGTTACGCGTAATATCAACGGTAGAGGAATTTTGCATTGAACTTAAATCTAAGGGATTCTTCGTAATCAAACACAAAGAAAAGCATATGGGCTCAGAGCGCAAGCTGTTATATCAATCCTAGTGTCCACAACCAAAGCTCGCAAGACATGATAAAATACTGACCCAAAATTTATAAGAAAAATATTTGCATTTCCGTAACTAAGCAAACGTTAAATGAGTGCGAACTGAGGGTTTGCTGTTCACTTTCACGGGCAAAGTACACTAAGCGCGAGTTGCCTGTGTGGTGAAAATGCTTGCTTAAGCAAATTCTATAGGCGCTTGAACCAAGAAATTTGCAACGTCCTTTAAAGCATAAATTCCCAACAATCCCCGCCTGATATTGACGTCCCTGTAACCATTAGGACATATGACAAAACGCTATGATATTCTTTTATGTTTAAAACAAAGCCAGAACAAGAAATGAAGTAAAAATACACCATATTTAACTGTGCATTATAGTAAATACGGCTCTCTGTCACTCACCAACAGGTCGTGGGTTCGTTTCCGCCCACCTATTAAAGACTACCCACTAAAGCACTTTGTACATTGAGACTATGTATTCATGGCAAACAACAACAGATAGACAAAATTTCGTCAGCTCTTCACTACAAAATGCACTTAATCATATTGTGGTTTTGGAACGTAAACCCCGTATCATCTTTAAGGATACAACTTGTCTCCCAAGCTTCATGTTAGTATTATCTTCCTAGTAATCTAACTTTCTGTATACGTAAGATCTAAATGTTAGACGAAAAGCTCTTCGACATGAACTTCATTTGATAACTATCCACTTAATTTTGCGCGTGACAACACGTAATATCCCGCCCATGCCAATAATATACCGTAAATTTGTGAAAGCCGAAAGCGGAGTTTGGCATCTCACTGCCACAGAATGCTCCAAACTTTCCGCACGGATATAATGCGAACGATTTTTCAGCAATTGTCTCTCATTAAGACTTACAAAAGTAGGTTTGAATGCAGCTTCAGTATTTCCGCAGCGTTCAATGGGAATAATTCACTGTTTAACCGCACCAGTCAATGGTTTTGTTTTTATTTTGCCTACATAAGTAGTGTGGTGTTTATGCCTTGGCTTCGTGTTTGAGGTATTATTACGTAGCAAAACGTAAATTACCACTTACGCTGGCGTAGCTACATACAAAGCATAAAGCACCTTCTCCAGCTTCCGAAATGCTTTGGGCATGTGAATGGTCACATGTATCTTTCGAGCCCGACTGCTCGCACGTAATACAATAATAGGCCATATCTCTTCGCCCTAGCTCAGGCGCTGCATTCTAGATGGCTGGTGTGTCGATAAAGCAAAGCATACCTTAGTTTCTTGTTGGCTGTCACTTTTTATTTTTTATTTGAAGCCAAAAAACATCTCATTGCCTGGTGGGAGCAGAACTCTCGATATGAGTCTTGGTATCATACAGACTATAAAATAAACAATGGCACATGTTCAACCCGTGTTTCCGTATTCGATGAAAAACATATACGAGAAAAACGGCAGTGAATGAAATAAATTGTACACGTCATTATAACTTCAGTGTAGATTGACTGAACCATTTTTGAACAATGCACAAAGTATTCTTAAAACCCAATATCAGCTACCTGAAAGAATAATATTAAAAAACGAGCATGCTATTTCTGAATAAACCTATCACTTAAGTAACAAGCGTTCGTATGAAAACTGAAAAAGTGAGAAAATGATGTGGAGAAAAATACTCCACGTTGGTAATCTTGGTGATTGCAATAAAGCCGAATGCTAGTTGCTTGTACGTTGATAAGAATTTTGGTGTAGACAATTGGCACACAAGACAAATATACCTGATAACATTTTTGGGAACTCTCCTTGTGCATCGAGATACAGGGGGACTAAGTGCAAGGACTCTTCGCCTTACTTAGCACGCAATCGATTTTTTTCAGGACCAAAGGCCCTGAAAATATAACGACTTTAGTGAATTGCCCGGCTTCCTACGTTGCCAATGAAATAAAAAAAATTATCTACAAAACAGAGAAAGTTATCGACGTTATAGAAAATAGCGGAGTATGGATTCCCGTTAGGGTAAGGAACAGCGAGATGTTAGATTACTAGCACTCGCTCGGCTAGACAGGTGAAATCAGCGAGAAAAAAATTTGTCGTTTCCTAAAATCGAGGAGAAAGCCTCACCCAGTAAACACAGTTAGACGTTCGAGTTTCGTAGCACGAAGCCCTTTTGAAATATCTATAGTCCTTTCCAATTGAAATGCCTGGCAACCCTTTTGGCGACAACTCGGGTAGCGAGAAAACAGTAGAGCACCTGTTCTGCGACTGTCCTCGCTACAATAAACAGAGAATATCTCCAGCAGCTGCTCTAGCTGGCGTAGATCAGAGACCGATGACGGCAGACACAATCTTGGAATGCCGACTGGACAGGATATCGCAGGCGAAGGCGACGAAGGCGCTGCTCAACTTCCTGAAGGCAACAGACCTGTACCAGCGATTATAAACTTACTGTGCTATGGTGACTGTGAAGTTCGACTTTACGTGCGTGCTCTCTCCTCTCTCTTTCTTTCTCCATTTTTAAAACCTCTGCACCCCTTTTGCCTGTGTAAGGTAGCATACCAGTTTTCTTGCACTGGTGAACATCCCAGCGTTTTCTTTACTTCCTCATCCACAAATCTAATATTCATCTTTTCAAGCATGCGAAGCATCACCTTATAACGTGGAATGTTTTCATAAGAAATAAAAGTGTCGCCTTCATGAGTTGAATGCAATATCAATATGCTATTACTAGTGCAATTTGCAGCGACTTAGTGCATACTTTCCATTGTACGCTGTTACTGGAGAAATTTAAATTGCGTATTACTGCTATACAGTCTATAAAGTTGAAAGCGGCCTCTGTCAGTGAAGCTTTCGCATATGGCTGCATTGTGTGTAATGGGTAGCACGCTTGAAAACACGAGCAATTAAGTGAAATGTTTTTGAACTTGCTATGCACTCACTACGCGGTCAGAAGGGAATACGCTCAGTAACGTGTGTGCCTTTTGTAACGAGTGGCCGACTTTAACTCACGAAGTCGTCATGGTGATCACATCTTGTGACACCAAATGTGAATGTACGCTTGTACAAGGAATATTACTGCAATAAAAATGTTCTAGTAACGCAATATAGGTATACTACTCGTTTCGCAACAATTCAGGTGTCGGTGTTGGTGTATACGTCGACGTGTACGTCGTTGGTTGTGAGCGAAAAATCACTTTGTACGAGACCAAAAATCGAGAAAAATGCAAATAAAACAAACTCTAAACATATCTGGACCCGTAGGAAGAGTGAACCTGGCCTGTTCGCGTGGCAAGCAGGAGTTCTAGTGCAAAGCTACGCGTATACTTGTAAATACAGTGGAAACATTTTATGGCCTGGAGTGCCCCTCCCCAAAATCCAAAATCTTTGTATGTAAAAATAAAGCAACTGACACTATTTCTCTCAGCGTACAACTCAATGGAACCCAGAGTAAAAAGGTTGAAACCTTTGGATTCTCGGGACCCATTTCAATAATCGGGCCAACAACTCATTTGCAATGCATAAATTAAGAACGTAATGTCTACAGATTTCTCGTCTGGCAAATCGATGACGAGGAATGAAAAAACATGACACAATGCAACTCATTGAGTCTTTTGTTATGATTCGCACAACCTTGCTAAGGCACGTTGCCGGGCTAGTTGGTTGGAATTCATCATTTTCACTGGTATAGCGCACCACGACAAGGACACACACAAAGGAGAGATTCACACACACACAGCGCTAACTTGCAACTAATGTTTTATTTGCGATCACACACGCTGTTTATACAACAGGAGACGGATAAAACATAGATAATGTCACATCAAGAATACAGCACAGCCCATGCACGTGTCATCACCGATAGCGACAATCTACACTAGCCCGTCAAAGTGAAAACTCCAGATACTTCGTTTCTTTAGATGATAATGCTATGGAAGCCACACTCACACATTTTTCTTTCATTTTGTCTATTTCAAAAGCTTCAATAATTTCACGTGTGGTTCTGTCACGGGCCTTAAAGAGTATACGGGTGTTTTGGAACATACGGACGCAACCGCACCTCTGACAGTGAAGGGCCAAATGACCACATACAGCTCTTTCTACATTGTACTTGTGCTCCTTTAGTCTTTCATTCACACACCTTCCAGATTGGCCTATGTATTCGCAACCGCAAGTCAAAGGAGTGCTATAGACAACACCACAACAACAATTAACAAATTTCTCCCGGTGCTTAATCTTACAAACCTGTTTCCCGCTACTCTCTGCATTGACCTTTTTGCACATTCCTTGCAACTTTTCGGGAACAGAAAACACTACATCCGCACCCGCCTTCCTTGCTATCCTTCGCAAGTTATGCGAAATGGCATGCATGTAAGGCACTACAGCAACCTTGCCTGCTTTAGTGGCGGTTGCCTGGTCTTTGCCGTTTGCCCTTCCTTTCCTGCTTATAGATTCGGCGACAGCGGTCAACAAGTGCGAGGGGTAGCCAGAGTTTAATAAACGTTTTGCTTGAGCCCACAAGCTCTCATCAAGCTTGTGGTGGCACGACTTCATCAGTGAATTCTGAAAACAGGATTTTATCACCGCACGCTTTACCAATTTCGAATGAGCGGACGTGAACGGAAGAACCGGTTTATTCCCTCGCGGTTCTTAGCTCCAGCATACTCTTGCTGGCGAAAAATACAGCCCGAGGTCAAGAAATTTTATGAAATTGTCATGTGGTACTTCATGCGTCAGCACCAAGGGAGATAACACTGTCAAAAACATGTTTAGAGTTTCAGTGACAACTGCGTCAAAATTGTTATGATCATTATTGGCAACGATCAGATAGTCATCTACATATCTAAAAACAGCAATAACGTCACTGTGCTTCATACGTTCGTCAAGGACCTTGTTACGTTTTGCTAAAAACAGGTCGCTCAGGTACGGGGCTATGCAGGAACCAATACATATCCCGTTCTTTTGTTTTACAGTGTTTCCATTCCACGTCGCATAGGTCGAGTTTAGATAAAAGTAAAGGAGCTCTAAAAGCTGATCACTCGACACACCGGCAGTATTTTGAAAATCAACCGCTCCTACTCTGTCTATACCTTCCGATACACACGCCATCAACTC
Source organism: Rhipicephalus annulatus (assembly GCA_013436015.1). Classification (NCBI taxonomy): domain Eukaryota; kingdom Metazoa; phylum Arthropoda; class Arachnida; order Ixodida; family Ixodidae; genus Rhipicephalus; species Rhipicephalus annulatus. The sequence goes on from WOVY01009273.1 coordinate 447,418, forward strand.
TGCCTGAGGGAGGGTGTAATAAAGGTCCTTAACGTCGATCGAAAAAGCTAAAAGGTCTGCGTTTTCCTTGCCTGCAAGAAAGTCTAGTACCTGTTCCGACTGTTTCACCAAAAACGTGAAAAACGCAAACGCTGGGCAATTCGACGCCACGTTAGCGAAACGCGTCCACTCTCTAGTCTGATGCCAGGCGCGACTAGCGTTCGTCGGCACGACCCGATGGCAACCGGCACGAAATGCGACATGCTGCATTTCGCACCAATGCGTTGTCAAACAACACTGCGTCTCTCTTTTTTCGTGACGGAAGGACGTCGGACGCGCTAAAACCCGCATGCGTTAAAGCAACGCAGCGCAGCGCGCGCCTGCGAGTACATGGCAACCGGCGCCTGGCGTGGCAACGCCAGCGTGACGCGACGAAATGAACGCTGGTGAGCACGCGCACCACGTCACGTCAAAATGTATTTAAGCCTTGACTATGACAAGTAGTCATGTTCTCACATGACATGCATCTCATGATTATCATGTTTGCACCAGTCGTATAACTTCGTCATCCATATGCGTCACGTAATACCAAATTGGAACCTGAACTTGGCAACGTTTAACGCTAGAACCTTATCTAGTGAGGGAAGTCTAGCTGTACTATTCGAGGAGCAAGAGGGTGTTAAATGGGATATAATAGGGCTCAGTGAGGTTAGGAGGACAGATGAGGCCTATACGGTGCTACAGAATGGGCACGTCCTTTGCTATAGGGACTTGGCTGACACAATAGAACTGGGGTTCTTAATAGTGTGGGGTTCTTAATTCACAGAAACATAGCTGGCAACATACAGGAATACTATAGCTATAATGAAAGGGTGGTAGGTATCGTATTTAAACTGAATAAAAGATACAAGATGAATGTGGTACAGGCTTATGCGCCTACATCCAGTCATGATGACGCTTCAGTTGAAAGCTTCTATGAGGACGTGGAATCGGCAATGAGTAAGTTAAAAACACAGTTTACTATACTGACGGGAGACTTTAATGCAAAGGTAGGGAAGAAGCAGGCTGGAGCCGAGGCAGTAGGAGATTATGGCATCGGTACTAGAAACGCCAGAGGAGAGCTACTAGTAGAATTCGCAGAACGCAATAATTTACGGATTTTGAATACCTTCTACCGAAAACGAGGAAACCGCAAGTGGACACGGAGGAGCCCTAATAGCGAAAATAAGAACGAAATAGACATTATAATGAGTGCACACCCAGGCATCGTGCAGGATGTGGAAATGGTTGGCAAGGTACGATGCAGTGACCATAGAATTGTATGGTCTCAAATTCGCCCAGACTTGAGGAAGGAACGGCAGAAAGTGATACGCAAGAAGCCAATCAATAAACTAGCACTGAGAGGGAAAGTACAGGAAGTTAGAGTGTCGCTGCAGAACAGGTACTCGGCTCTTAGTGAGGAAACAAACTTTAGCGTAGATACAATGAACGATAATCCGACGAGTATCATTACGCAGACTGCAGTGGAAGTTGGAGGCAGGGTACTTAGACAGGACACTGGCAAGCTTTACCAGGAAACGAAGAATCTCATTAAGAAGCGTCAAATCATGAAAGTCTCAAGTACACCAAACAAAATAGAACTGGCAGAGCTTTCGAAGTTGATTAATAGGCGCAAATTATCCGTTGTAAGAAGGGATAACATGAAGAGAATTGGACACGCTCTGAAAAACAGAGGAAGCGTCAAAGCAGTGAACAGGAAACTTGGGATAGGCGAAAATTGGATGTATGCACTAAAGAACAAAGAAGGCAAGAGAACTACAAGTATGGATAGGATAGTTAAAATAGCGGAAGAGTTTTACAGAGATCTGTACAATAGCCGGGAACACCACGACTGTAATACTATAAGAACTAGCAGTAGCCCAGCTGACACCCCACCAATAATTATAGAGGAAGTCAGAAAAGCTTTGGAGAGCACGCAAAGAGGCAAAGCTGCTGGTGAAGATCAGGTAACATCAGATCTGCTGAAAGATGGAGGACAGATTGTGTTAGAAAAACTAGCCACCCTGTTTACGAGGTGTCTCCAGACGGGAAGAGTACCAGAGTCTTGGAAGAACGCTAACATCATCTTAATACATAAGAAAGGAGATGACAAAGACTTGAAGAATTACAGGCTGATCAGCTTGCTCTCTGTAGTATACAAGCTATTTACAAAGGTAATTGCTAACAGAGTAAAGAAAACATTAGACAAGCGGGATTTCGAACAGTCTACTCAACAATTGACCACATTCATACTATCAATCAGGTAATAGACAAATGCTCAGAGTATAACCAACCACTATACATAGTCTTCATAGATTACGAGAAGGCGTTTGATTCAGTAGAAATATCAGCCGTCATGCTGACACTGCGGAATCAGGGTGTCGGTGGAGCATATATAAACATCCTGGAAGAAATCTATAGAGGATCAACTGCTAAAATAGTGCTTCATAACGAAAGCAACAGAATACCAATCAAGAAGGGTGTAAGGCAGGGGGACACAATCTCCACAATGCTATTTACCGCGTGCTTACAGGAGGTTTTAAGAGGCCTAGAAAGGGAACAGTTCGGGATAAGAGTTAATGGAGAGTACCTTAGTAACCTGCGCTTCGCCGATGACATTGGACGGCTGAGTAACTCAGTGGACGAATTTCAACTCATGATTACGGAGTTAGACAAGGAGAGCAGAAAGGTGGGTCTTAAAATTAATCTGCAGAAAACGAAAGTAATGTACAACAACCTCGGAAAGGAGCAGCGCTCCGAGATAGGTAATAGCGCACTTGAAGTTGTAAAAGACTATGTCTTCTTAGGGCAGGTAATAACCGCAGAGCCGAACCACGAGATTGAAGTAACTAGAAGAATAAGAATGGGGTGGAGGACATTCGGCAAGCACTCTCAAATTATGACAGGTAGATTGCCACTATCCCTCAAGAGGAAGGCATATAACTGCTGTATCTTGCCGGTACTTAGCTACAGAGCAGAAACCTGGAGACATACAAAGAGGGTTCAGCTTAAATTGAGGACGATGCAGCGAGCATTGGAAAGAAAAGTGGTAGGTGTAACCTTAAGAGAAAAGAAGAGAGCAGAGTGAATTAGGGGACAAACGGGGGTGAAGGATATCATAGCTGAAATAAAGAAGAATAAATGGACATGGGCCGGACATGTAGCGCGCAGACAGGTTAATCGCTGGTCATTAAGGGTAACTAGCTGGATTCCCAGAGAAGGCAAGCGAGTTAGGGGAAGACAGAAGGTTAAGTGTGCAGATGAGATTAAGAAGCTTGCGGGTATAAATTGACAGCAGCAAGCACAGGACCGGGTTAACTGGCGAAACATGGGAGATGCATATGTCCTGCAGTGGACCTAGTTAGGCTGATGATGATAATGATGATGATGATGATGATGATGATGAATACCAAATTTAGCATATGTGAAACTTGTGAAAAAGCTATGAGCGTATCTTGAGTGTGGAATGTAGTCATGTAGTAATGTTGCTAGATGACACGCATGCCGTGATTATCATGTATGGATGTGTCATTTACTTATGCCGTCCGTTCGCGTCACGTAATACCGAGTGTGGTACATGTGAAGCTAGCAAAACAGCCACGAGCCTATCATGAGCGTAGCATGTAGTCATGTTGTTACATGGCACGCATCTCAAGTTTATTATGTTTGCACAAGTATCATACCTTCGTCATCCATTCACGTCCCGTAATACCACTTATGGTATAAGTGAAGCTCGCGAAACGGCCGCCAGCGCATCGTGAGCGTGGCTTGTTGTCATGTTGTTACATGACACACATCTCATGATTATCATGTTTGCACCAGTATCATATCCTTGTCATCAATTCACGTACCATATTACCAAATTCGGTATATTTGAGGCTAGTGAGACCGCCGCGAGCAAATTATGAGTGTGGAATGTAGTGAAGTTGTTACATGACACGTATGTCATGATTTTCATGTTAGGGTCTGTCGCTTGTGTCGCCATGCAGTCATGTCATACCATACCAGTTTTTCAACATGCCATATGAACGAAACCACCACAAGAGCTGCAGAAGCACTACTTGTAAATCTTGACATTCATGACATACATGTCATAATTTTCATGTTCTGACTGGTCAAATATGTTCCTCTTACAGCAACGTTATGCCATACCAAGTTTGGTATCGATACATTTATTGAAACAGCCCGGAGAGCTAAATGTCGTAGGCGAATAGATAGATAGATAGATAGATAGATAGATAGATAGATAGATAGATAGATAGATAGATAGATAGATAGATAGATAGATAGATAGATAGATAGATAGATAGATAGATAGATAGATAGATAGATAGATAGATAGATAGATAGATAGGTAGATAGATAGATAGATATGCTCAATGTCGCTCAAGTTTGCTAAGAAATGCTTTGCATTTAATAGAAGCAGCTAATACGGATACCCGGCCACTGCGGCGTTAACGATAAAGAGCTCGCCCATGCCTCGACCCGAGAATTACTCTTCCAGACTTCCGACCCCGTCATATCGTGTTCACCCTCGGCTCTGCGCATGGGCCTGCTTCGCACGTATACAGAGATTGTGCTACACCAAAGACTCGAAATACAGAAACTTCCACCCTCAGGGCAAAACGTCTGTAAAGAATCCTAAGTAGCGGGGTGTCACCTACAGGCCCTGTCCTTCCGCAATCCGTGCATAGTGACAAAGATAGATTCCAACGCGCACACACACCACAGTGCAGGTTCTCCGCCAATATAACAGCAATCTTGTACCATATGGTATGGGAATGTCCAAACAATCCAGCTTTGCTAGCCATGAACCAACACAACATAACAACGTGGGAGGCAACACTGTTCAGCTTGGATCTGAAGACCCAAGAGGCCCTGGCGAAACGAACCTGGACAGCGAACCGTGCCTAAGGAATCCCGGACTAAGGATCGAACTCACCAGTGTACTCGCGAAGACAATAAAATAAACGTTCCATACCCTCTCTCTACTTGCACTTGCCCTGAAACTGGCTTCCACGCTTTAAAGCACACGCGTTCAGTTTGTAGAATGGTACAATTTATTTTTTTATAAAAAGACGCTACTCGAAATACCGCTATCATTTGACTACTAATTTCCCATTAAAATTTAAGTACATCATTACTTTGGCTGTTTTTAGATAGATTTTAGTATAATTTTCAAATGCTCTCAACAAAAACCCTGATTCAGACCCAAACGACGCTGCCTAAAGGCACGATATTTGAGTATGGCCTGTTAGCTAAGTAAAATTAATACTATAACGTTCACACCAATATAAATCTTCTGTGTAAATAAATGTATACCTAGTGAATTAAATGTTGTTCGTTATTGATATGAGGTTTATTAGTGATTTGCAAGATTCAGTGTGGTGTAACATTACTCAGAATATTGTGTGGCACTAACTATTGTATTGATGGGACATCATACATGAAACAATTCCTTCCAATATCTGCAATCTTGCACCCGTCACTCGCTATATTTGTTAGATATTTTTGCAAATGTATCTCCGGAACATACTAATACGTCAAAGCCAAATTTATCTCAGTATCTGTATCTCAAGCTTGCAACACATGTAGATCAATATCTGTATTCTGCAGCGCCTTTCCTGGCATCACTGATCAGTTTTTGGTAGTAACAATATATTCGTCTCTCGTGCTCACATTCCTTACCGAGCTGTTTAATTTTTTATCCGAAAAGAGGCCACAACGTTTTAGCATGAGTTCATAGAACAAAGGTTGCATGCCATGCGTATACTATAGTGCCAATGCTTGTGGATAGCCTTCAGGTTTGCAAAAAACAAAAACAAAAGCGACATAATTCCGAGCAGCATAAGTGGTGAAGCCTTTCTCTCTTTCTCTTTTTTATTTTGAAAGAACAGATCATTGCTGGAAGTCACCGGAGAGAATTCAACGCAAAGCCCTCATTTGCATTTGGAGCAATACTCAACCGACGCCGCAGTCCGCCTTACGTTTGAGGGCTGCTTGTGAAATGCGCCACGCAACATAAGAGATCACAAAAAGGAAAGTGGAGTCACGGCTGCGTCTTGAGCGAGCCGCAGCCTGCTTCCCGCTGGGTCATTTGCTGCCTCGCCAAGTGCCGCAAAGCCGCCTTGAGTATCAGCGAAATCTTATATAGGCCAGTCTTTTCTTGTTTCAAGAGATTCCATGGCATCCGAATGAGAGCCAGGCAGTGCATGTCAATAACAAAAGTATATCACCCGCGTTGACTAGGCACTAGCTGCCACCTAAGTCAGACGGACGCAAAGCACTTGGCTTTCTTTCAGCGTCCGCAGCGAACTTCTTCACTTGATGGCGGCGAGCTGGCACACGTACTATACATTCAAGTGTTCGAGAAGAAAGGTTTCAGTGCTATTGAAGTTTCACCGCTGTCCCAAAAGGTCGTACAAAGTCAAGAAGGTTCTTTCAAGCTATAATGACATGAAAGCAGGCTGCGTTTGGTACAACTAGGGACGTGCTCTACGCACTCTAGCGTAAGTCGACTACCGAATTACATTTCGCAGTGTCGTTAGGGAGTCGTAAAGACAGTGCGAGATTTGACCGCCATGCCACACAGACCGCGCCTCATATTATTTTTTGCTGTAACGCATGGCATAAATGTTTACTGGGTAATTAGTGGCAATTACAGATAGTGCTGCAGCTACGTTCTATACTAAAACGAAAGTGCAGAAGTTCATCGAGGAACTTCCATTCAAGAAATTTAAATTCATCGGTGAAGGTGCCTTTCACACTCAATGTAACGAGAAAGGAATAGAAAAGGATGCTTCTAGTTTGAGAATACCACACAAATCGTCTGACCATTCTTGACCTGACGCCGCCTTCCATGGTAACCAACTGAACGCAACGTGCTGAGGGGTGGATTTCATTTTTCGTACTCTTGGCTGTTTCAAAAGCGGTTGTCGCCAGAGTTCGGAAAGATCCCTTGTTTCGCCAAGCTCTGGCCATCAAGTATAGCAACCCAGAGGAAGTTTTGTTCTAAATTAGTATTATTGACTGTAAAGGTGAAATATTACAACGTGGGGCACAGCAACGTGATTTTAAAGTATTAGAATTTTAATCATATATGACATAGACATAATGTCAAGCTCTATCATATGGAAGATAGCGTATATGAAACACAAGCGAAAGCATATCTGGTGGTGTAACAAACTAACCATAAACTCCCGAATGCCCTTATAGCCGCAACAAAATTGAGAAATAATTATTGCAACTTTGAAATAATTCATGTAAAATTGTATAAACAGGACCATAACCTTTCTTTTAGTTCTCTTGATAAAGTTCTTGATAATATATATATATATATATATATATATATATATATATATATATATATATTGTCACGGGGTCGTGACGTGGCTGAAGACAGGAGACTTCGTGTTGGAATTTAACTGTTTATTTGGGCGAACCTCTGCCCGGTAAACTGAAAGTCCAATTACAGCAGCAGTCTCGCACAGATAGCAGTCTCGGACTGATAGCGGCTAACGGAGCGTCGGCCTTCGATCAACAACTGACAAGCGGCGAAGCGCGTCGGCATTTATACTCTTGCCGTCGAATGTTCTAGCGTTATCGCTGGCGGTGGCGTAGCTTCCAGAACAATCTGTACCGTTCGCACAGTGGGCGTGATCTTATCAAAATGATCTACTACAGTCCGGAACCTTCTAGAAAACTGCAGGCGCGGTTTGCGCTGAGAATCATGCGGTGTTTTCGGACGATAAAAAACTTGGGAAATGGAACGTGGCATTGCCCCCCTCTGAAAAAAGGCATCGTCCCGATGCTTTAACTAAATATGAAAGTACAATAATAATGCAAGAAAGTACATAGAATAAATTACGATACAACAATAATACAAAAAAACACTAGTTCAGTTTGTTAACGCGCATGAAACGGCTTGAGGCGCGCGACATGGACGACTTCAGGTCGCGATCGGCGTCGTTGAGAGTTCGTGATGCCGTCGGGAACAACCTCGTAATCAAGTGGGCCGAGCCGTCGAACCACCCTGTACAGTCCGAAATACCGTCGCAGAAGCTTTTCACTTAGTCCACGTCGGCGTATCGGCGTCCACACCCAAACACGTTCACCGGGCTGGTATTCCACGAAGCGTCGTCGAAGGTTGTAACGGTGGCTGTCGGTCGTCTGTTGATTCTTGATACGGAGACGCGCAAGTTGTCGGGCTTCTTCGGCGCGTTGAAGGTACTCGCTCACATCGAGGTTTTCTTCGTTGGTGACGTTGGGTAACATGGCATCGAGCGTCGTTGCCGGGCTCCTTCCGTAGACCAATTTGTATGGAGATATCTGCGTCGTCTCCTGCACCGCCGTGTTGTATGCGAAGGTCACATACGGAAGAATGGCGTCCCACGTCTTGTGTTGGACATCGACGTACATTGACAGCATGTCGGCGATCGTCTTGTTAAGCCGCTCGGTGAGGCCGTTGGTCTGTGGGTGGTACGCTGTCGTCCGGCGGTGGTTTGTTTGGCTGTGTGCCAAGATTGCTTGAGTTAAGTCGGCAGTGAACGCCGTTCCTCTGTCGGTGATAAGGACCTCTGGGGCGCCATGACGTAGGACGATATTTTCGACGAAGAATTTAGCTACCTCGGATGCACTGCCTTTTGGCAGGGCTTTTGTCTCGGCGTAGCGGGTGAGGTAGTCGGTAGCTACCACGATCCACTTGTTTCCGAAAGCCGACGTCGGGAACGGCCCCAGTAGGTCCATACCAATCTGCTGGAAAGGTCGGCAAGGTGGATCAATTGGCTGCAGAAGTCCCGCTGGCCTTGTCGGCGGTGTCTTGCGTCGCTGACAGTCCCGGCATGTTCTCACATAACGAGTGACGTCGGTGGTAAGATGTGGCCAGTAGTATCTTTCTTGTATCCTCGCGAGCGTGCGAGAAACACCGAGGTGCCCTGCCGTCGGATCATCGTGAAGGGCCTGCAGGAGTTCTGGTCGCAGAGCTGAAGGCACCACAAGAAGGTACTTAGCTCGAAGCGGTGAAAAGTTTTTCTTTTGTAGAAGACCGTTTCGTAGAAAGAACGACGCAAGTGCGCTCTTGAATACCTTCGGGACTTCGGTGGTCCTGCCTTCGAGGTATTCTATTAGGGCCTTAAGTTCCGGGTCGGCCCTCTGTCGTTCAGCGAAGTCGTCGGTAGTTATCGTTCCTAAGAAGTAGTCGTCATCCGAGTCGTCGGGTAGCGGTTGGTCGACAGGCGCACGAGAGAGACAGTCGGCGTCGGAGTGTTTTTTGCCGGACTTGTAAATGACAGTAATGTCATATTCTTGAAGTCTCAGGCTCCATCGTGCGAGGCGACCTGAGGGGTCTTTCAAGGTGGCTAGCCAACACAATGCGTGGTGGTCGCTCACAACTTTGAAGGGCCTGCCGTAGAGGTAGGGGCGAAATTTCGACGTAGCCCAGATGATGGCGAGGCACTCCTTTTCTGTTGTGGAATAATTTGCTTCTGCTTTGGATAGCGATCGGCTGGCGTAACTAATAACCCTTTCAAGTCCGTCAGCCCTCTGCACAAGAACGGCGCCAAGACCTACGCTGCTTGCGTCAGTATGTATTTCTGTCTCGGCGAATTCGTCGAAATGGGCAAGTAATGGAGGCGTCTGGAGGCGATGTTTAAGCTCATGAAAAGCGTGTTCCTGCGGCGCTTCCCACTTAAACTCCACGTCGGCCTTGGTAAGGTTAGTGAGAGGATCGGCGATGCGGGCGAAGTTTTTCACGAACCGCCTATAATAGGCACACAGGCCCAGAAATCGGCGCACGGCTTTCTTGTCAGTGGGCGGCGGGAAGTCGGCGATGGCGGCTGTTTTCCGTGGATCGGGACGAACTCCAGACTTGCTGATAACGTGCCCCAGAAACAAGAGCTCCTCATACGCAAATCTGCACTTTTCTGGCTTCAGTGTGAGTCCGGAAGTCTTGATGGCTTGAAGTACAGCTTCAAGGCGCCGAAGATGCTCGTCGAAACTCGAGGAAAACACGACGACGTCGTCCAGGTACACAAGGCAAGTCTGCCACTTCAATCCTGCCAGTACTGTATCCATAACGCGTTGAAACGTTGCAGGCGCTGAGCAAAGGCCGAAGGGCGTCACCTTAAACTCGAAGAGGCCGTCCGGTGTTATAAACGCCGTCTTTTCTCGGTCTCTTTCGTCGAGTTCGATTTGCCAATAGCCAGTCTTGAGGTCCATTGACGAAAAGTACTTGGCGTTATGGAGCCGATCAAGTGCGTCGTCTAATCGTGGGAGGGGATACACGTCCTTTCTTGTGATTTTGTTCAAGCGGCGATAATCGACGCAGAAACGTAGGGTCCCATCCTTTTTCTTCACTAACACCACGGGGGATGCCCATGGACTCTTGGACGGCTGGATAATGTCATCCCGCAGCATTTCATCAACTTGTCTCTTCATGGCCTCACGTTCTCGCGTCGAAACCATGTACGGACTCTGACGGAGTGGTCTGGCATTTTCTTCGGTTATGATGCGATGTTTCGTGATTGGGGTCTGCCGAATTTTCGATGACGACGAAAAGCAATCTTCGTATTGCAGGAGCAGGGCCTTGAGCTGTTCTTGCTTATCATTCGGAAGTCTGGGATTGACGTCGAAAGCTATGGGAGGGGCTTGGTTCCTCTGAGCAGGTTCCGCAGATTCGGCGAGGGCGAAAGCACTGGTGGCTTCGACAATTTCTTCGATGTATGCGACCGTTGTTCCTTTGTTCACATGTTTGTACTCATTGCTGAAATTCGTGAGCAAAACCGTTGCTCTGCCTCCCCGCAGCTCTGCAATTCCTCTTGCGACGCAAATATTTCGGGTGACCAACAGATGCTGACTGCCTTCAACGACGCCTTCCAAGTCAGGTGATTTAGGAGCGCCGACTGAAATAATGACGCTCGAGCGAGGCGGAATGGTGACTTGTTCTTCAAGCACATTCAAGGCATGGTGTCCTGACGGCGTGCGCGGCGGTAGTGCTTCTTCTGTGGATAACGTTATCGACTTTGTTTTTAGGTTGATGACAGCACCATGGAGGCATAAGAAGTCCATGCCAAGGATGACATCTCTCGAGCAACGCTGTAGGACTATGAAGTCTGTAGGATAAATACGGCCGTTAATGGTGACTCTCGCTGTGCAGATTCCTGCAGGCGTTACGAGATGACCTCCGGCTGTGCGGATTTCAGGGCCTTTCCAAGCTGTCCTAACTTTCTTTAACTTCGCGGCGAACGACCCACTGATGACAGAATAGTCGGCTCCAGTATCGACGAGAGCGGTCACACTGTGGCCATCGATAAGAACGTCGAGGTCGCTAGTTCGCCGTCTCGCATTACAGTTAGGGCGTGGCGTCGGGTCACGGCTGCATCGGCTTGTTCTGCTGCTTCCATGTTGCGTCGTCAGGCCACCTTCGGTTGAGCTTTCGCCGTCAGAGCTTTGCCTGGTTGGCGTTGTGTTCGGAAAGCTCCGTCGCGGCGTCGTCGTCGTCGGAGGATCTTCGGTAGTTCGTCGCACAGCAACCGCACCTCCACCGGTTGCTGCCCTTAGTTTCCCGGATACGGGCTAGGAGACCGGCCCCGCGTTGGGCCAGAGTACTGCCGGTGGTGCGGTGACGTGCGGCGGCTGGGCGACGGGGAACGCGAAGGGTTTCGTGGTGTCCACCGAGTTCCTGTCAGGTAGTCGGCGATGTCACGTGGTCGTTCTCCTGGCTGTGGACGCGGTGCATTGACGGCGAAGCCACGCAGTCCCATCTGTCGGTACTGGCAACGGCGGTATGTGTGTCCGGCCTCGCCGCAGTGGTAGCACAGCGGGCGATGGTCAGGGGTGCGCCAGACGTCAGTCTTCCTCGGTGCACTGCGCTGGGCTGCTGGCGAACGGTATGACGTCGGTGGGGGTGGTGGCGGCGGTGGCGTCTGTCGACGGAAGTGCGACGGGGCGGCGTTTTGGCGTGGACGGGGAGGAGCGTTGTGGCGCAGTGCAGCGGCGTAGCTCATAGCTTCCGGCTCGGGCAGCGGTGCGTGGGGAAGTTGAAGCGATTGCCGAACTTCTTCTCGCACAATGTCGGCGATTGAATCCAGTTGAGGCTGCGCCGAAGGCAACAGCTTGCGCAGCTCTTCCCGCACGATCGCTCGGATCGTTTCACGCAGGTCTCCGGAGTTACTGGCTTGAGCAGCAGCGCAGTCTGCAGTCAGGCGACGATTATACTGTCTAGTGCGCATGTCCAGTGTCTTTTCGATCGTGGTCGCTTCGGCTACAAATTCTTGGACGGTTTTCGGCGGGTTTCTCATCAGTCCCGCGAAGAGCTCCTGTTTGAACCCTCGCATAAGAAAACGAACTTTTTTCTCCTCAGGCATGTCTGGGTCAGCGTGACGGAATAGTCGGGTCATTTCTTCTGTGAAAATGGTGACATTTTCATTTGGTAGTTGAACCCGAGTCTCTAATAAAGCAGCGGCCCTCTCTTTGCGAGCGACGCTCGCGAACGTTTGCAGGAATGCGCCGCAGAAAACATCCCACGTTCGGAGCGTGGACTCCCGATTTTCAAGCCAAGTCCTTGCGGTGTCTTCCAAATAGAAGAACACACGACGCAGCTTTTCGTCATGATCCCAGTGGTTGAGGGCGGCCACACGGTCGTATGTCTCCAGCCAGGACTCCGGGTCTTCGAACGATGACCCATGGAAAATTGGTGGTTCCCTGGGTTGATGCATGACCATCGTGGGCTGGGACGCTGCGGTTGTCATGGTCGCTGCAGTCGCGGTCATGGCCTTCGTCTTCCGCGCCTTGTCTGGTAGAAGCCCGTACTCCGGTGGTAGCCCTTGCTGTCGGCGGCTTGTTCGCTGCTCCTGGTTGGCGTCGGTGTCTTCTCCGCGACGTGGGCTGGGTTCACGGCTTGACGGGGGCGTCCGGTACATGAACGAAGCAGCACCTCCACCAGATGTCACGGGGTCGTGACGTGGCTGAAGACAGGAGACTTCGTGTTGGAATTTAACTGTTTATTTGGGCGAACCTGTGCCCGGTAAACTGAAAGTCCAATTACAGCAGCAGTCTCGCACAGATAGCAGTCTCGGACTGATAGCGGCTAATGGAGCGTCGGCCTTCGATCAACAACTGACAAGCGGCGAAGTGCGTCGGCATTTATACTCTTGCCGTCGAATGTTCTAGCGTTATCGCTGGCGGTGGCGTAGCTTCCAGAACAATCTGTACCGTTCGCACAGTGGGCGTGATCTTATCAAAATGATCTACTACAGTCCGGAACCTTCTAGAAAACTGCAGGCGCGGTTTGCGCTGAGAATCATGCGGTGTTTTCGGACGATAAAAAACTTGGGAAATGGAACGTGGCAATATATATATATATATATATATATATATATATATATATATATATATATATATATATATATATATGTGTGTGTAGTGTAATTTGATGGCTGTTTTGTTATGTACAGCCTAACTTTCTTTGACATTTTCACTTCCACTCTGTCGCGACTGCCTACAGCACCATCAACCGACAAATAAAAAAGCGCGACCTTTTTACGCCATTTGTTTGAAGTCAGTTTGAAGTTTATTTTTACCGCACGAGTAGCGAACGAAACAAGTCATTACCGTTGGACAAGTGCTTTTCTCGCAATAAACAATGCCGCCAAAAGCGGGCGCACATTCCTTATCTATTGGCTGATAGTGACATAGGTATCTACCGCGGAGCGCAGGCTATGCGCTCGTGTGTTCCCTTTCGTGCGTTTCCTTGAACAACAGCCAGAACCAGAAATATCCAGTTCTTCATGAACAATGGTCTAACATTGCATGACGTGCTGTCAGCACTACAATATTGTTAGATGATTCATGATTATTTGAGGTTTAACCTCCCAATACCACCATGTATAATTAGGAGAGAACTCGTTATGGAGGGCTCCGGTAATTTCGACCACGGGGAGTTCGTTCACGTGCCCAGAAATCTGAGCACAGAGGCCTACAGAATTTTCACCTCCATCGAAAATGCAGCCACCGCAGCCGGGATTCGATCCCATGAGCTGGGGGCCAACAGCCGATTACCTTAGCCACGAGACCACCGCGGCGGGGCTACTTTTTAATTACAGACTAACACAAAAAAGAAATGCAGCCCTTAGCTAGCGATAAACATAATAATCGCAAGTCCTTGAGGTACACAATTTAGGGGAAAGGAATACGATAAAATGAAATTAAGGAAAACTCAAGTTTGAAGCCGCACAATAAACGTCTTTTCATGGCTGCTCGACCACTTAAAAAGCACTTTACCGACCACGCTAATGCCCTTTATCCAGGCATGGGAGCTTACGGCTAATGCTTTCAGTCTAAGTGAGCATGTCATGAGCAGAGTGTCGCTCAATGAATGCATGCACATTTTTGTTGCATAGTTATGCTGATGGCTTTTTGGACTCTACATTTATATCTTTACGTACAGTGTGTAGCTGATGGACCTTTACAAAATATCGTTCAATAAAAACATGCTCTTCATGCACGGACATATAAATGACGTATTAGGGACGAAAAACTTGCACTTAATAATATTTTTGTACTAAATATATGGTGTTATTTCATTCCTGACTCTGCAAAGCAGAAACACAGTATACTGTTTGATGAGGGAGTGGAGCAAAGTCATGCCTATATGTGTCTACGCGTGTGTTCGTGCGAGTAAATGCATGCAGTGTCAATCAACAAAAGTGCTCTATGCACTACGCGTAAATGTTTATTGTTACTCTTGTCACGCCCTCGCATACTCGAAACCAAGCGTTTCTGGGCAACATCAGAGTGTGATGCTGTTGGCGAAAAAACGTGAAAAGTTCTAGATAATTTAAACAGACAAAAAAGAATGAAAAAGTTAACATGAATTGTAATCGGGTGTCATCCGCTCAATTTTCTTTAAGTAAAAGTGTGCAGGGCTATTTACGTAGCAGTGTCCTGGGCCTCGCGAGCAGCAGCGCTTTATATTAGCGTATCGCTACCGGTGTTGGTAATAGTCATGTTGCTCTTGACATTGTGGCGCAAGTATGAATAACTGGTGATATGAAAGATGTGCGGCTGCTTCACGTATGTTTGTTCTTGTATGTTTACATATCTTTAGCGAAATTTGAAATGTCTCGCTAAATAAAGAAATACAACACAGTCAGCTTGCATGCGCATGCTTCGCATAACATCGGCTCCCAAGGTACGTGAGATCTGCTGAATTTTTTTAAGCCGTGCGTAAGTTAGTCATCCTAGAATCAAAACTATCATCACAGAACCTGTACTTACTCTCTGCGTTCTCTTCAAATTCTGTTTTGCCCACAGAACACAAGTGTGGATTTGTCTCAATATATTTGACAGTTTTGATGGCTGCGAGGACAACCAACAAGAAGGAGGGAATAAGAAACACAGAAATAGAAACATAGAAAGAAATAGGGTATTTTTGCGAAAAAAAAAGTCAAAGCATATTCACGGAGTGCATGATGATCAGTGGGGTGACCGTCCGTTCATCCATCTGTGCCCCATCCATGCGTCCATGCATCTGTCCGTGTGTTCGTCCATCTGTGCGTCCATTCATCCGCCCGTTCATCCATCCGTACGTCCGTCAGTTCGTGCGTCCGTCCATGCCTCCATCCGTTCGTGTGTCCATCCGCCCGTGTGTACATTCATCCGTCCATGTGTCTGTCCATCCGTCCATCCGTAACGTCTTTCTGTCCGTGCGTCTGTCCATTCATTTCCATCTAGTAAACACTCCAAGTACCACCATATCACGTATTTTCATCATATAGAAGTACCGGCATCTAGCGAACAGTGCAAGGGCTGAACGAAAGGTGGCGCGGCTTGACTAGAGGAGCGGCACTCCCGAACTTTCTTACGGCCTGCGCTTCGTGTCTTGTTCACATCTTTCACAGCCACTAGTTTATGGCACTGCAGCCCTATTCTCGCTAAACGTTGCTGAAACCAAGAAGGTTACGCCCAGCGAGTTTAATGTGGGAACCCTTCCTGGTGAAAAAGTGTTCAAAGTGTGTCCTTCTGATACTACTTTTAAAGACGATAGTATAGTGAACTAGATATCAAATCTAGAGCACTGCAACGATAGATTTTCTTGTGGTACTTCGACGCAAAAAATTTTGGTCTGTCTGTCTTTCTGTCTTCCCGTCTGTTTGTACAATTGTCTGTTTGTTCGTCGCAACAATACCCTAAACGGCACCAAGCGATATTCCTAACGGCCAACCCCATCCACAGTACCCACCAATAATGCACAAGTTTGAGCATTCAAACTTTTGCGATTGTCAATTAAAAAGTAATTATTGCGCATATCTGAGGCACCTTTACAACACGTCAATATTTTGTATGTGATTGATTGATTGATATGTAGGGTTTAAGGTCCCAAAACCACTATATGATTATGAGAGACGCCGTAGTGGAGGGCTCCAGAAATTTAGACCACCTGGGGTTCTTTAACGTGCACCCAAATCTGAGCACACGGGCCTACAACATTTCCGCCTCCATTGGAAGTGCAGCCGCCGCAGCTGGGATTCGAACCCGCGCCCTGCAGGTCAGCAGCCGAGTACCTTAGCCACTAGACCACCGCGGCGGGGCTATTTTGTATGTGTGTCTTTATAATAGAGAAAGCAGACAAGTAATTTTAAGGACAAGCACGTTGATCACGCTGCGCTGACAATGCAATGCAATGCTCAAAAAGGCAACTGTTTCTAACGCTTTGCTAAGACTTAACCTAGGACGACAAGGTGGTGGCACCTGCCCGTCGCTTTGCGTTCTACACCAACTTCAACTCATCAAATTGAATTATTCCAAGTTTATTGATCTTCTATCTTTTCCTTCTGCACTTTAGCCCATCTATACGAATACTTATATTTTCTTTCTCCTGTTTGCCATGGAGTTTTCTGTTAATGCGTGCCTTCCAAGTACTGTCCAGCCGATTGCCTCAGCATTCACCATTTCACTAGCCTTTACTCTTTCCCATCCAACGCTTCTCCCCTTCTGTACCTACCACACTTCCTCCCCTACTAGTCTGCTATTTCCACTATCTACACTTTTCTTTGCAACAGCCGCACTGAGTATTTAGTCTTGGCCAATGGCTGGGGCACATATCTGGTCTCGTATTGTGTAACTGCGGTCTGAATTGGAGCCTAAACAGCCCCCCTGTTAAAAGTTTTCATTTCCACTTTTCGAGGTTTATTATTTTTTTTGCTGAAGTCGATGTTTCTCGCTACTTTCGTCAGTTAGTCACTGTGGCTCTTTTTCTAGCAGTCTTATTGATTTTATTATCTCCCCTTTGAACTTTCATCGAACTCTTGTGCAAGCTTCTTTTTGTTCCAATGATTTCACTGTATCCCGTATATTGCGATCACGACATCACAACGTTATATCTTACATCGCAGCCGTCCATCAGCTTCTGTGACTTACAGCGTTGGGGTATCCACCGCTCCGTCAGCAATATCGCAGTCATCAACCTTTACGGCGGAAAACCTAACTTCTTATCTTATTTACCCAGGCTCCCTGCAGATAAACAAAAAGCAAAAAGGTTTATGCGAACCATATGTTTTCCTCTGCAGACCTTTAACTTTCCCTCCCTCTGAGCGTATCGGAAATCGAGAGGAAATTGCCATTTCAGCTGTCGCCTGGTGAGGCTATAGGACCTGACTGTTTAGCTACGGATATTTATTCGACCCACCTGGTTGGAGCGGCTTGGTGCTGGCGTGGAAAGTTTTGTGTACGCTTGCGTTTGTGTGTGTGAATGTAAATGTTTTTTTCTTTTCTTTTTAAGTAAACGTTTCATTTTTCTGACGACGAATGCACTCCTATTTTACAAGAAGGTCTATTCAGTGAAAAAATTACTTGGAGGGAGCAATGAACCATGAGTTTGCTGGTTGCACATAATGTTGAACACAAAGATATTTCAGAAAATCATAGCTACAAAAGCTACCTTGTCAATCTTGTCAACTATTTAAAAGGCAATATGTTAATTAAAATGAATATGTCATTTGAATGATAAGTCATATCAAATAGCTCTATGGTACCATTTGCCCTTTCATTGACACGTGTTTTTCAGCTTCGTTGCTTCCTTTTTTACCTTCATAGAACCACAAATATACAAAAAGCAACTCATACATCTTGAACTACTGGCATTGCTGTGACTAGTAGCCATTTCCTAGACCCAGTATTAGCCATTTACGAGACCATTGTCATTTCTGTGAGGAATAGTCATTTTAAAAGATTCAGTAGATACATGGCTCTTCTATAGTACGTATTGTACACCTGTGATCCTTCACAAGCAAGGATGAAGCACTCCTTTTCAGAATGAATTGATTCATGGTGCTGACGCAAAGCAATGAATTTTTTTTCGCCATACAAAACAGTGATTACCAACAAAAATTGTAGCTGGCCTTCATAAATTGCCAGTCAGGTTAAATGGGTTCATTTTCGCTATATCACATGACGCCCGAAAAGCGATGTGAGCGACTATACAAGCTCAGCGTCCTAGCTGGAAAATTTGACAACAGCCCAGCCGATGTTTGTGTTCTTTCTTTTCTTTTATCAACTTGTCTTTTAGTACTGAACAAATATTTTTTCGGAATAGACGATATCAAGAAAGATGCTATTAAGATATACTGGGCTCAAATGATTCAAAATAATTAACGTCACATGAAAAAAAAATGTAGGGGACACTCCAATTTCTTCTTCAAGAATAGAGCGCGATAGGAAAATTGGGCCGTTTTCTCATCGCCTTCTCATTTGCTAGCCTTGCTTCAGTTCTCTGTGAATGCCTTAACTATGCCGCAAACAAACTGGTGGTTTGGCTGCGACAATGGTCGTTTCAAACTACCCAAACATGCGTATTGCAAGTACAGGTGTTAAAGAGTCCCACACCACTCCGCGTTCAAAGACAAGGAAATGAGTTACCAGGCAGTGAGACAAGGGAGTGAGACAAGGGAGTGAGACAAGGGAGTGAGTGAGCGAGGAGGATGCACGCGGTGCATCCTCCTCGCTTCTCAGTTAATAAAATCGCGTGAACAATCTCACCACTAAGCGTTGCAGCCTATCGGCATTTGTAGCTTCTCGGCTCTACGCTGTAACGAGCCCTTGCGCAGCTGTAAACAAACAAAATGAAGTCTGATCGGTTGACCTTGCACAATATTTATGTGAGGCAAGGAAGAACGGATAGGGGCTGCATGACAAGGCAGTAGAGGGGACAATTCACATATGATACTTTGCGTATATGGACCGATCGAGAGCATGCGTACATTGTAGACGTCACGGGAACTAACTGTCTGCGTCACTGAAGAGCGCAACAAGGACAAAAATATCAGGAAATAACGCTGCACTAGTTTTTTTTGTGTTTTGAGAGCTTGTTCAAAGACCCTTTAGGTTAATTTTGCTGTGTAATTTTTTTTGTCAAACTACGTCCACAAGTCAACTGGTGAATATACGCAGCTACTCACTCCGTTCATGCCTTTGAAGCTGATGATAATTAAATATGTCAAAATGCTTTGTGATTGATGGACACTTAAAACGTCTTTTATTTGTACAATCTTTGTGTTTAGGGGCATGGTGCCATTCAATGCTCCTGCCACGCAATATTATACATGCTTTAAGATGACTCCTCCCCCTACCTTGACTTCCCATGGTTTTTTTTATTTCATTCCCCAAAACAGTTCCAAGCAATAGCGTGATTTTGTGGTAGAACGCCTTCTCACCAAGTCGGGGTTCTATTTCCACTATTGCAGCAGATCTTATTTATTTCATTTGCAATTCATACACAATTTTCAGTCACCAATAAAATGGCAATTTTTCGCTCACAGCGAACGACGCCGACAACGTATTTGAAGCAAAACTGTTTTTGACGCTGTCGTGGTCAATCAAGAGATAGGCAGCCAGCTTAGTTTCTCCTAGTTTATTTACGAGTACTGACTGATCTGTGTAACTTCTTTTGCGATAAAGTTATTACCCCTATTTAGATCATTTTTTTTTATCTTATACAAGGATTTGGGACAAAAGCCTTTTCTAATAAGGAGATGCCCTTGAGGCAAAAAGCGCTTAATCACAAATAAATATTGACTCCACTGTGGTACTATGGACACATACCGTACTCATTACATTCCTGTATTCCTCACGATGACTTTTTATACTACCAGAATCTAATACGTAATATTACGACTGCATCATTGCTTCCACGGATGATTTCGGGCATTTTTTTGTATCAGGCGTCTATATTTGCAAGAATAAACGTTTATGGCAACTATGCTTTTTGGGGCCTACCTTTCATGATAATTGAAAAGAAACAGAAATGAAGACCCCTTTCACACTGACATAATGTAAGAACTGCCTACCCGACTTATCACTTCATTTTTGCGTATTGAAGAACATTACAGAGTAGCTTTAGAAAAGTTCATTATTTGAAACCGCACCGTTTGCTTTTCTTTCTATCTTTTCGAATATAAACTGATGAGCTGTTTTCACCCCCCGTCCTCTTTCCATCCTTTCAGCTGCGTTATAGCTGCGACTCTCATACATGCATGTACTTTCCCAGTAGATATTTAGTAATGTTGACAGTGCTCAGAGAATGCCGCTAAATATTTCGCATGATTGTCGCACACTACGAAGGAATGAGGGTCCTTAAAGAGAAAGAGTGGAGTCAGTCAAGCGCTATATGGAAAACACTAGTTGTTCTATGTGAGCTCCGACTTACAGGTCTGTGTGGGCAAAATTTAGTCTTAGAATAACAAACATAAAAGAACAAACAACGCCCTGCCTGCTGTACCGAATTATTTCAGGTTACCATATTAAAGAAAAATGAATAGGACAGGTGTTAAATTGTCTTGTTGAAGAAGAAAAGAAAAACGGTACAAAAATTAAAGCAGAGAACACTACCACCATTGCCAACCTCCGTCAAGGGAACGAGTGAGGACTTAAGCAATATGCTGTACCAATCCATACAGCACAATACAAAAATAAATATTCGGAATCGGTCTGTGCTTACGAGCGTATGACTTACAAATACAATTTCTTTCGATCATTTTTTATATTGGTTTCAATATTCAATCTTCTGTGCTGAATCCTCCATCTCCCTAGTCTTTAATACTACCTATCAGGCTATCAGGCAATAAGGTCCGATTGCGGCAGTTTTTGGTTGACGAGTGCGAACCCTCGCGAAGCTTCTTAGGCCGTTACTACCTCACACCCCTGCCATCACACTAAAAAGTACCACCCGGTACCTCTAGTGAAGTTACTGGTGGGCCGAGATCTTTTTTAGCAACATTAAAATGCAATACTGTGCTCCACCAAAACAAGGTATGATAGCATCACCCAGGAGTAAACAGATACATAAGGCAACATCACCGAAAAAATTGCTCGTCTTTCGTCCTATTTCAGTTGAAACGTTGTTGCTGCTTTTATAATTTGCTTAGCAGACCGCCATGCTCTGTTGGCAAAACAAAATTATGATGTTTTCTTAGTAGTTTTTTTTACATCAGCTTCCTTACCATATATGTTGCATATGCCCGCGTTCTTGATGGTACCGCGGGGCCTCTGTTTCTCGCGACATTTATCTTGCGTAGCATGCCCACGTCAACACTTCGTTAAGAATCTCTGTACTGATAATACGCACTGTGTCGATCTCTCTATTCGTTTCTTGAGCCCAATCTTTTCTTCCAATGTTAGTAGTGTTTATGAGAGTAGAAAGTGGCACCCAGAACAATTTCTTTCTGTTAATCACTGAATGATACACTAGTCACGGAACGGCAATGTCTGTGACGTCTCGAAAATTTCAGATACACAATTTTGCTTCAATTTTTTTCAAAGAAGTGTGTCCATTTCGGTCAGGTATCAATAGGCAAGGTAAAATTTTTGTTGAAAAGATGCTTTGAATATATAGCTTTATTTCTTTTCACAGCTCTGTTCTTGGGTTACGTTCACAAGATTTGTGATCGCCAGGCTTTCCAAGAACGCTACAAGAACTCTTCTCGTGCCTTGAAGTTTTAGGCATTCCTTATACTCTGATAATTTAACTCCTGTTTCCGACGTTGTCTCTATTAAAATAATGTGTAATGTCAAAGGTTCAGACAAAAGCCGCATGAGAGTTTAGTTAGTATCGCACTAATAAAGTATGGGGTCTGTTTAGTCGTGTCAGTTTTAAGATTATTGCCAAGAGAATTCAAAAGGCCTTGATAATTAGAACTGCCAAGTGAACATAGACCCTGTAATAGCAAAAGCACATCGAAAGAAATAGCACGTCGAAAAACAAATGAAAAATGACGGAAACGTGTGAGAGGTGTGAGAGCACCAATTAGGAAGGTACAAAACTTAAGAAAAAAGTGAAGCACAGCGTTGCAGAGCTGATTGATTGTCTGATGAACATCGAGACTAAGACGAGAGAGGAGGAGAGGACATCACAGCAGGTTTGGACGTTCACTGAAAGGGTGCCGTACTTGTCACCGCCATCAGGCGAAATAAAAGTAAAGAAAGGTTATCTAAGGAACATGTGCCCTTTTGTTCCAGAAGAATAGCCTTTTTCTGTCTTGTGGTGAGACCAGCGCAGGAACAGGGCTGACCTTTCCACCCCAACTCTAAGCTCTCTATGGAACGTACGCTGCTGTCTTAGACATAGCCCGGAAGGGATTGCTCTATAGCGTGTTAACAGACTTTTCGGTGGTCCACTAATGGCTCCCCTTTGTTTAGTGAAACCACTTCTGAGCGAAAAAACGTTCTCACAATAAAATAAAGATTATATACAGCAAAATGTATATGTACAGGCGAGATGTACTAAATTAGTGAAAAGTATTACATGACCGCCAATTTTAAAGAAAACATGAATTTCTTGGCCAAGAATGCGTTGGGTCACAAACATGCAGTT
Organism: Rhipicephalus annulatus; assembly: GCA_013436015.1. Classification (NCBI taxonomy): domain Eukaryota; kingdom Metazoa; phylum Arthropoda; class Arachnida; order Ixodida; family Ixodidae; genus Rhipicephalus; species Rhipicephalus annulatus. Next base: position 470,297 of record WOVY01009273.1, read on the forward strand.
GTGTCCGCTGCACAGGCGCAAGAAAAGAAATGATCAGTTGCGATCAAGTTTCACAACTGAATGCATGTAGTGGCACATGATATGTACTATATTTCGTCTGCCAGCTCCACCGCGGTGGTATAGTGACTAAGGCACTCGGCTGCTGACCCGTAGGTTGCGGGATGGAATCCTGGCTGTGGCGGCTGCATTTCCGATGGAGGCGGAAATGTTGTAGGCCCATGTGTTCAGAATTGGGTGCACGTTAGAGAACCCCAGGTGGTCGAAATTTCCGGAGCCCTCCACTACGGCGTTTCTCATAATCATATGATAGTTTTGGTACGTTAAACCCTACATATCAATCAATCAATTATTATGCCTGCCATCGCGCCGTCCCACACGGCTGGCTCTGGTGGTAGATACAGTAGACTCTCATCGGTCCTCAATTAGTATAAAATGTGACTAGCAGACCTTGTCTAGTTTCATAGTTTTCTGCTGGAGCTGAACAAAGCGCAAGCTTGCACCGTATAAGCTTGACCCCGTTAGTTATCCTAACGAAATTTTCACTTGGCAATAATTTCGCTTGCTGACACTAACTTCATGTCTGCAAATAGTGTACATACCTAGAGAAGTAGGAAAAATATCTGCTTCTAAGGTGTAACTAACAGTTCGATTCACTCCAGTATACAGAACATGATAACCTGCAAGACTGTTCAGAACGTAGCTCATAGTTGACACGAATGAGGTGAGCTTAGTATAAAAGGCCAGGCTGGGAACGTGGGCGAAAGTTAAGTGCAGTGCTTGTCGATTGTGGTGTTGTTGAAAAACTTTATTATAAAAAGACCGTATGAGCCCCCGATAGGGCTTTGCAGACTAGGCGACATCCACAGAACGGGATGTCATTGGACAATGCCGCTACCCTTGCTCAGGCAATCAGGGCCTGCTGGTCCCCAAGTTCGGAGCAGCTAAGCAGGGTCGTCCTCAATCCTCTCGCGTAGCGTTGGGGAGGGGAGAAATGGCTGTGTTTTGCTGACTGGCCCACACCAAGGGGTAGACATCTGTTGTCTGCCCACAGTGCCTCCACCTGCCGGTGACTGTGGAGTCAAAATAGTGTAATATCGCTGGGCGTAAAATTTTTTTCTCGCATCATTTAGACCTTTGGCAGGGGCTGCATAGTACTGGACAATTATCTTGTACGTGAGCAGCGGTGGTTGCTGGGTCCAGCTCACAGGGCCCGAATGGGGTACCTGTGGATTGAGCACTCGGGCAGCCGCGCCTGCGGCCTCGTTCCCTTGATGACTTAGGGTCCATACCTTGATGGCTTAGAGTCCTTGATGACTTAGGTTCCATACCACGCGTTTCGGTGCGTGTTTATGCAGAGACATGGACGATGACACCGCTTTTTGGGTGCACATTTGGTGGCGTTTGCTCGCTAAGCAGGCATACAACACCACTCTCTCCACAAACTTGTCCTTTTGCACATTTTTACGTTTAGTTGTCGCCCCCCCCTGGTACCCATTTTGTTTTGGTAGGCTTCACTGTAGCATGCAATGCACGGCGTCCATAAACGATGTCCTAGTAAATATTGATTGCCCTAAAGTCGGTTTAACTGATGGATACAGCTGCATTACGAATAATCATTTTATAAAAGACGGATAAACCGCCTTACTTCAAAATATGTTAGTCCCAACATGCTTCTTTTTATTTTATTTATTGCTTAGCGCTGGCGCAAAACACTAGCGTCTTCACCTAACCCGTTAATGTGTATAGCCACTGTGAGCTCGGAAATGAAGAAAAATATCGTAGACCGATTTAGTTTAGCGTACAAAAGAGTTTTACTGGCGCAGCAAAATTACTGTAATGAAAAGTCGTGAAATTCCGGGCCTATGTTCTGCGCATACAGGTACGTAACAGAATGCTACGGTGTATCATACGTACGGGCGCTAAATTTCGGCTAGCGCGTTGACGTTGAAGTGTCTTTGCCATGTGGAATCATGAGATCATGATGATGTCGCGAAAGGTTTAAAAGTTGGTGGCTGCCAAAAACGAGAAACAAGTGTGCCAAATGGTCCTCGTTTGAGGCTGCATTTTTTGATGTCAGTGAATATGGCAAGGCTTACCAACGTGCAGCCGAAAATATTTTTGTATTTATTTAAAATGCCATCAAATCGTCTCAAGCTTGGAGGAACTCAAGAAGAAAATGGTCGCTACCCGGTCAGCGTGCGACTACTCACCTGCTGATTTCACAGTACCCATTAGTTGATCGCCCTGACCTCAAAGGCAAGCCTCATTAAATTGTTTCCTCGTACACAATACCCTGCTGTACACCATCTGGATTTATGGATGTGGAGTCAACGTTTTTCAACAGATCCCCTATGAAGATAACTTCAACGATCATGATTGTCATGGATACCACATGTAGGCATAAAAACACATGGACCTTACCATTCACGGACATTCAGATAAATGTAAGCATGCACTGCTATAAGTGAATGCACACGCTCCAACGATTAAATTGTTCTGACGATGATAATGATGATGATCTTTGTTACTCTAACGCACAACCACAAAGGGGAATCGGCCAGGAACCGGGCGGCAGGTTCTTTAAGTAAAGGCTTATGATTTTTCAAACACAAAGTAATTCTGGACTGAAAAAAATTATATAGAAAGAAAAGAAGAAAAGCCAAAAATTGAAAAAGGAGCATAGCTAAGCAGGGATCAATGCATGCTATCAGATGCGATTTGAGACAGAGGTAAATTGTTCTTTAACGTTGAAATTCTGTTTTTTATTGCAACAACACATTCTTCACATTGTCTTCTTGTCTCAAAAGCATAAAAGTAGAACCCAACAACGTCATTGAGATAAATATCACGAAACAGTGACATGTGTTGTTATGTTTATAACAACATCCAAATTTAGAGAAGTAGTATCTGCCGTTAGTAGTGAAGTAGTATGTGCTGCTAAAGAGAAAGTGGAGTCGTTCCGTGTCAACAGAGATGGCAACTTCTCCGTAAGTGTCTCTACAGTTACTGCATTCTCCAGACGTCTTTGGTTTACACATGTTGCTGGTCTTGAAGTGGCACCGTACATACCGCAGTCGTATGTGAGGAACCTAGGAAAAATTAGACAAGTACCAGTGCAATACAGTGATGATCAACTGCTTGAATATTTAAGAGACAGTGGTGTAATCTCAGTCAGGAGACAGACTAAATGACTCCGTCGTGAAGATGGTTTAGGAGAGCCACGTTTACTCGGCAGTGTAATTCTTGAGTTCTCCCCCGACAAGCCACTGCCGCCTCGTATTCTCCTAGGCTTCACAAGTCATCCGGTGGAATAGTACCTACAGCCCGCTACACGAAGTTACAACTGTCAACAATATGGGCATGTTGCCAAATCGTGCCATGGACAACTTCGCAGCAAAATCTCTGCAGGAGCACTTGATTACAAAGAATGCACATCGAGGAATCATACCAAATGTGCCAATTGCAATGGAGAACACGTAGCGTCATATGATGGTTGTCCGAAACACCAGGCAGCTACTCGACTAAAGCGACAAGAAATTTTGCTTGGAAGAGCTCTAAAAAAGGGATCGCCTTGTCCGAATCCTCAAACTGTGCATCCTCTCCATGTGACTTCAAATTCACATAAGAGTACATCACCACTGTCATATGCGACGGTAGCCAAGCGTGCTTAAGCTCAGAAAAACAAAAGCACAGCCAAAACGGACCGTACAGGACAATCACCAAGCGTTCAAAGGTAGACAAGCGACAGCAGGACACCGAAATCGTCAGCAACTCAGGATTACCAGGCGTCTACACCTTTCACCTCACCAAAGCCAAAGGCACAACAGCAACATGCACTGAAAACAAGTGTTGTGGATATGGTTATGTCGATGCTGTTCGTTGCTTTGAAGGCAATCCTACGTGTATTTCCACAGGCCATTGACCTACCAGAGGTGAGCGCATTGCTTTCTTAGAGCCTTTAGCAGTACAACAAAAAATTGTTGTATAGCTAAATGGCTCTACAAATGAACAACTGTCTCCGCAACACAGCTGTGTTTCAGTGGAATGCCAATGGCCTAAGGTCCAAAAGCGCCGACTTTAGGAAGCTGGTTGTTCAGTATAGCTTCCTCGTTCAGTGTCTAAATGAAACCAACGTTGGCCTTGACTTTAAGATTTCTAACTATGTCACATTTGCATCAAGAAGAAATCCGGACTTGAGCAGGGCACTGTTATGCGTACGGCACGACATACCCTCTTTTGTTTTATACTCGTCGGACTCGGACGTGCCAGAATTTGTAGGGTGCAAAATTCAATTTCAGAAAGTTACCATCACCGTAATTTGTGTTTATTTACAACCATCGACACGCATCTCCGAATCATCTCTGGTTCATTTATTGGGTAAAGCCCAGAGACCTGCCCTCATCTGTGGAGATTTCAATGCGCACAATACCACGTGGGCAGTACTCATACCAATTCACGGGGGAGAACACTCAGAAAAGCAATTGATCGATCTGGTCTTGTACTGAATGATGGATCAGTAACGTTTTAAGAGGTAATAATTATGCCTGCTGTCTAGATTTGGCTATAGCCTCTCCTGACATTGCACGAGATATGAACGGGTGTACAGACCTCGAAACACGAGGGAGTGATCATTACCCAGTTCTTATGCAACACTCAAGAATGCAAGTGCAAACGACCACATTGACTTCAAAGCTAACTGACTGGAAACTATTTCGTGAACATACTGGACGTGACTTGATGGGAATCAATGAATTGGATACATTTATGTCCTGCATTCAAAGCAGTTACTCCCGTGCGACAAGGTTTACAGCTGTCCCAGCAGGCCACTCCAGTGTAGATGCAGACTATGAGCGCCTACGAGCTATTAGAAGGCTAGCAGAACGTCGCTATCGCCGCACTGGGAGGTTTAAAGATTATAAGAAGAGCCAGGCCGCACACATTCAATCTAACCGTCACATGCAAAAGTTAGGTCCAAAAAAAGTGGCATGATTTCTGCAATTCATTGACCCCATTTACTTCATTTCCAAAAATCTGGCAAACAATCACTGCTCTAAGTCGTCCAGTATCCCTGCAAAACCTATTCAGAGCATTGCCCATATCTCTTGGATTATCCGAACGTGATGTTTCTAATAAGCTTTGCACAATGCTGGCTGGAACTCGGCAATTGGCTCACAACACTGCTGCACTGCCTAGTTCTGTATAGCAGCAAATCCAAGATGCATACACTTTATCACATGCTCAACTGGATAACACGTATTCTCTATTAGAGTTGCGTACTGCTCTATCTCTAACCCGCATAAGAACGGCAACCGGTCCCGACAACGTATCGTACAGTGTTCTGAAATATCTAGGACCCAATGGCATGCCAGTTCTTATGCGAATATATAACGACATGTGGATGAAGGCGTACGTTCCAATGTGTTGGAATGTCACGAGAATCGTCCCACTACTGAAGCCCGGTAAACCACCGCTTTCGCTCGACTCATTTCAACCAGTCAGCCTCACTAGCTGTGTATTTAAAGTAATGGAAAAAATGGTTGACAGAAGATTACAGTGGTGGATTGAAGCTAACAACTCACTTCCAGAACAGATAGCTGGCTTCAGACGACGGTGATGCACCACGCACTGCGTCTTCAACCTCGTTACATTTGTAGAGCATGAGATGAGCTGTGAAAACATGGCTGTTGCGGCATTCATAAATATTAGGAAGGCGTTCGGCTCTGTGAGCCACCTTTCTTTGCTGCACGGGCTTACATCATTAGGTGTTCATGGTCGTATCCTTCAATGGATAGCCAACTTCCGATGTAACAGACATATATACATTTCAACCTATAACGGAGACAGCGATCGCTTCAACATGAGCAGAGGTGTACCCCAAGGAAGCGTTCTAAGTCCGCTTCTTTTCAATGCTGCAATGGTAGGTCTTCCAGAAGTACTGCCCGAAGCATTGAACATATCCATGTATGCAGAACACATATGCATACGGACGTCTCACAAATCACTGGAAGTGATCGAACATCGGCCTTAACAAGCACTAGACGCATTAAGTGACTACCTCAAAAAGCAAGGCATGAAGATTTGTCACGCCAAATCCGTAATTCTGCCATTCACGAGAAAAAGAGTGAAAAACTTGAAGCTTTTTGTGGATGGCCAGAAAATTGAAATTGCAAGAAAGCATCGCTTCCTTGGCGTTACCTCAGATAGCCAACTCAGATGGAGAAAGCATAATGCTGATCTAGAAAATCAGGTGAACAGCACCATAAATGTTATACGACGCATCGCGGGAACAAAATGGGGCGGTACATCAGCGTCTTTCCTCCACGTCCATTGTGCCCTAATCCGACAGCAAATTGCCTACTATGCGCCAGTTCTCCACAACATCTCTCAGGCGTCGCTACACCGACTTCAGCTGTTACAAGCACGAAGCTTACGCATATGTCTGGGGGTTCCACAGGCAACATCAAGTTCTTTGACACTGGCAGAGGAAAGAGAACCCAACTTTACAGTTATTAAAAATGTGGAGACATATCGGCACCTCTTTCGTCTAGTCACGCAGATCCATTCCCATCCGCTCATATCCAACATCGTGAATCGCGCGGGAGCGCAAATACACCATGTGTACCAACAGTTTCCGGCCTCCTGTGTCAACACATCGGCCACTGAACCAAAATTACCCACCATGGCTGCTTGAGCTACCAACTATTGAAACGTCAATAGAAGGACTTCACAGCAAACATGAAGTGCCAACCGTTGCCGCTCAGCAGTTGGCATCACATCATCTGTTTGACAGGTACCAAGGATACACTCACGTGTACACTGACGCTGACGGCTCCGTCACCAAAGAGACAGCGACATCAGCCTTCATCATTCCGGAATTGCACGAAGAATATGCATGTTGGTTGGGCCACCTCTCTTCTTCAACAACGTCGGTGCTCGTAGCGATTTTGCTAGCCATAAGCTTTATTAAACTGTCAACGACACCAAAAAAATGTGTGATAATTACAGACTCTCTGGCAGCACTGGCATGTGTGGAAAGTGCCTTTTCAAGACACATTGATGTGCGTATAGTATACGCTATACTAAAAGAGCTCTCAGAAGCTACGAAGTCGAATCATCGAGTGGCATTTCGGTGTGTTCCCAGTGACTGCGGAATTGAAGGAAATCAAATGGTGGAAACCACTCATAATTCTACGCAAACGTGCCTCATTCTGGTATCTCGATATGATGTAAAAAGAATTTTAAGAGCAAAAAAAACGTGAAAGATGCCTGTCTTTCTGGTTCACAGACAAAACAAAGAAATCGATCCTATATTCTGTTGATCCTAATCTTGAATAGCAATTCGACCATGACCTCCCAAGACGTATCGACACACTCATTCATCTCTACGACTCGGAACTTCTTACACAACGCACTTCCTACTTCGTATTCATAGTGCAACATCGTCAGCATGTTCATGCGGTCACGACAACGAGGATGTCTGTCACCTTTTGCTCGACTGTCCGAAACACGACACACACCGAAGGCGACTAGAACAAGAACTGCATAGGTTAGTTCCTGACAGATCATTCGGGTTGAATAAAATGCTAGGTCCATGGCCATCCAAAACAAATGGCAAAGCAATGAAGTTGCTGCAACAGTTCTTCGAAGAAATGATGATTTGTGACGAATACTGAGCGGACAAAAGTTAAAAGAGAGCGTGTGATCAACGTGTTTGTTCTGCCCATATAGGACAACTTTTGCTCTCACCCATGTGGGACTGTATATATGTATATATGCTATTGTTTTTTTAGATTTTTATTTGTACCAATTAGGTGGAAAGGGGTAGCCGTCGCCAAGTAACGGTGACTAAAACTCCTTCGCTAATCTTCTATTTCAATAAACAAAAGAAAATCGCAGTAAGACAAAAAAGAATGAAAGTGGAAGGAAAAAGGAAGCATTGACATCACCATGGTATGTTTACCCACAGATGATGGCAGCACCTTTGGGACAATTATCTGGTGCGTATTGAAAATGAGTTATGCATCAAGACTGCGTCTGCAATATTATATGTGGTCTACTTTAGCAAACAAATCAATATACTTTTTAAATCTGTTGTGTGCACTATGCTGAAGCTGCACAGTAATGTTCAACGCACCGATGGTAACATGTTCCCCGAATTACTCTACACCAGGCATATGGGGAAACCTGCAGGTGTGCAACTAATTTGCTTCCTCCTGTGGGGCTGATTACGAAGTTGCGGCGATTACAAAGCGACACTTAAGACACGAGCAACACTTAAAACTTCTTATTCATCATTTTACATATTATAGGCAATTCAAAGAGAGGTTCTGCCCAAAGAACACCTCATAGAAGGCAAAATGGTCTCTTAACGTGTTGAACAATTGACCACAGGTAATGGTAAAAAATCGCATGTTATTTATGCAGGATGCAAATGGCTCAAGCAGCGACAACCGTTTGTTATCTTGTATGTTCTAAAGAGAATTTTCAAATTTTTGTTAACGTGGAAAACGATAAATTCTTCATTGTTGTAAGCATGTATACTGGAACATTCTCTGCATCACCCTACTTTCAGACGTTTTAGAAGAACCCAACTTGTGGCCTCATTTTGCATTGAAAAATGGAAATGCGAAAAGAAACACTTAAACTGTAGAAGTAATTCTGTTTATTCTGAAAGGTGAAGTAAAGTGCCACTTACGAATCTACAATAGATATAGTTCCCAATGGCAATACGAAAATCTTGAATATTTTTCAGGCAAAAGATTGCACACAATTAATTCCAAAAATCACAGCACACCAACGGAGTGAATGATGATTGGTAAGGGCGAAGCGTTCATCATTCCGTCCATGCTTCTGTACGTCCATGCGTGCATCTTTGCGTGCGTCCGTCCGTCCGTGTGACCATCAGTGCGTCTGTCCATGCGTCAGTCAACACGTCTGTTCTTTCGTCTGTCCGTTCGTTCTTCTGTCTCTCTGCCTGTACGTCCGTGCGTCTGTTCGTGTGGCCGTCTCTCTGTCTGTCCATCAGTTGCTCCATCCGTGCGTCCACCCCCTGTCTGTCTGTCTGTCTGTCTGTCTGTCTGTCTGTCTGTCTGTCTGTCCATCCGTGCGTCCGTCACTTTGTTGGTCGATCTGTACGTCAGTGCGGCCGTCCTTCTATCCAGTGAACACTCCAAGTACAGCCATCGCACAACTTTTCACCGTGTATTCATCATGTACCAGTGCCACCATCCTGCGGAAACTCTAAAGACCACTCTTTCGTGTATGTGCCACCGGTCGTTACGCACTACAACGAGGACCGCACAAACCGTGACATAAGAAGCTTCGCTCCTGAAATTTGTTCAGTGAAAGCTTGGGGCCATTCGACTGACTATGCCATGTCTTTTTAGGTGCAAAACTCCTTGAAGTGTCGGCCTTTCCTCGAATTTGTATGTTTTAGTAGCCACTTTTAATTAGTTCTAAGACTTGCTCACTAGATGGAGTTGCGTGGATATGACCTTGTAAGCAAGCATTAAGAGAGGCAGCGAGCAAAGCAATAAAGATTGGTGAAGCCTCCATTAGGTGGGAAGTAAGCAGGGTTAGCATGACCCATAAAAGGAACGGGGACAAAGCTGATATAAACAACTGCCGTCTTATAAAAGTGACATCAGTATTTTACAGGCTGAAAAAAAAGACTACAGTGATGGGTGGGGAAGGAGGGAGTGCTGAGAGTACAACAAAATGATTTGGAAAGAAGGAGGCTGAAAGACAATGTGTTTTCATTTGATGCTGTCTATTGAAATAGGAGAAAAAGAACACAGGCTTCTGTGGCTCACATTCCTTGATATCAAGGGAGCTTAGGATAGTGTGATTCAAGAAGACTTGTGAAAAATACTGGACACACTAGATGTGAAAAATGGAATAACCAATCTTCTAAAGGATATCTATAAAAGTGACATGGTACTTATAAAATAGAAAGAAGAGGTTTCCGAACCTATAGAAATACAACGCGAGCTTTGACGGGGATGTCCGTTGTCCCCTTTGTATTTAGGCTATATGTACAGGGACTAGAAGCCAATTTAGAGAAGAGTTGATTCAGCGTCATGCCTTTTTTGCCAAGCAAAGAAAACTCGTTGAACAGTTATTATCAGCATTGATGTATGCAGATGATATATTCTTTTTAGCTGACAACAAGGAAGATCTGCAGAGATTGATCGACATCTATAGTAATGAAGGACATGGTTTAAATTTAAAGTTCAGTAGGAAAAAATTGGCAATCGTAATTTTTAACGATAGCGAAGGCCCTGAGAGTAAGACATAGGAAATCGTGCCAGATATAGTGAATAAATACAAATATTTAGGCGTACATATATATTATGGGGCTGAGTACTTAAAGGAGCACGAATTGTATGTAATGATTATTAGAAACAGGAATGCAACCGAAATAAATGAAAATAGGGCACTGAGGAGCTACAATAAGTATGCCATTGTGAGAGGGATTAGGAAAGATGTCATGGTCTCGGGTTCACCGTTCGGCAATGCGGTCTTGGGTATGAAATCGGAGGTTCAAGCAAGATTGGAAATTGAACAACGTGGCATAGGTATGCTTGCTTTGGGAGCACGCAGGAATACCCCAAAGCAGGGGATACAGGGTGACATGGGATGGACATCGTTTGAGTGCATGGAAGCTAACATCAAGATAAAATTTGAGGAGCAATTGAGAAAAATGGGAGAGGAGAATTGGGCTAGGAAACTTTTCAGCTTTCCAAGTATTTAGATAACAGCAAGTAAAACAAGTATTTAGATAACAGCGGACTACCGAGCCAAAAGAAAACATTGGTTTAAAATAAGGCTAAGAAAACAGAAAGTGACATGTAAAAAATTGAAAGGCTTATGAAATCATCTCTGGAGACATACCAACCTTTCAAACAGAAAATCGCAAAAAAAGGTCCATAATTTTTATCGGTGTCAATCTCTGCAGTTCGAGGCCAGAACGGGAGTACTGCTGAGCAAGATATACCGAGCCAAACACGAAGGCACAAAAACGTTATGTAGTGCGTGTGGAGAGGAGGAGGAAATGGCTTAGCAATTGATAATGTTCTGTAAAGGGCCCCACCCTATAGTTCAAGATATTGAGGCGGAATTTTTATAGCATTGGGGTTTGGGACAGCGAAGGCAAAAACATTGGCAGATCCCACGTACAGTGGAAATCGATGATGTGCTAAGCACGAATGAAAAAAAAAATTATATGTAACTTTAAAATCAGCAGAACTTACGAGGTGGAGTTAAATGATGACTTGCGTGTCTTGATTATCATGTTTGCATGTGTCGTTTACCTTCGTCATCTATTCGCGTCATGTGATATCAGATTTAGTATATGTGGAGCTAGCGAAACGGCCACTAACACGCTATGAGCATAGCATGTTGTCATGTTCTCACATGGCACGCGTGGCAAGATTATCACGTTTGCACCAGTCATATATTTTTTAATTCACTGACATCACAAAACACCAAATTTGGTGTATATGGAGCTAGCGAAACAGCCATGAGCGCATCATCAAGGTACCAATATACTCCAATGTAGCGTTGACGCGCGCGCATTCTGGGCACAGCGACTCTACGTTAGCAAAACGCAAGCACTCTGAAGCCTGACGCCAAGAGCGAACAGCAACCTTCGGTGCGGCCCGAAGGCAACCGACACGTAATGCGACATGCTGCATTTCACGCCGATGCGTTACCCTGACAAAACTGTGTCTTCCTTTGTTTGTGACGGAGGGACGCCTGACGCGCTTAAACGCGCAGGCGTAAAAGCAACGCAGCGTAGCACGCGCATGCTAGCATATGGCAGGACCGGCGCATGGCATGGACACACTGGTGTGACGCGACAAAATGAGCGCCGGCGAGCACGCGAACCGCGTCACGTCTAAGTATAGTGGCGCCTTGACTGTGGCATGTACTCAAGTTCTCGCATGACATGCATCTCATGATTATCATGTTTGCACCAGTCGCATACCTACGTCATCCATTGGCGTCGCATATACCGAGTTTTGTATACGGGGAGCTAGCGAAACGGCCGCTAGGGCATCATAAGAGTAGCATGTAGTAATGTTGTCACATGACACGCATCTCATGTTTCTCATGTTTGCACAAGTCTCATACTTTCGTCATCCATTCACGTCCCGTAATACCAAATTCGGTATAAGTGAAGCTAGCGAAACGGTCACCAGCGCATCATGAGCGTGGCATGTAGTCATGTTGTTGCATGACACTGATGTCATAATTTTCATGTTAGGGTCTGTCGCTTGTGTTCGCCATGCAATTGTGCCATACCATACCTGTTCTTCAACATGCCATGTGAACGAATCCAACTTCAGAGCTGCAGGACCATGAATTGTAAGTCATAGCATTCATGACATACATGTCATGATTTTCATGTTATGGCTTTTCAAAAAGTTTGTGAGTACAGTAATGTTATGCCATACCAAGTTTGTTATCGAGATCATAATAGAAGTGGCCAGGATAGCTAAAAATCGTAGCTGGCTAGATAGATAGATAGATAGATAGATAGATAGATAGATAGATAGATAGATACGCACAAAGTCACTGAAGTTCGCTAAGTATTGCTTCTTATTTAATATTCAATAAATGGGTAAAAGTAACAAAGAGGAGGCTAACTGATTGGTGGCTACGATGAAGGCGCGAGTGGAATTCAATTCTTCGACACATGGTGATTACACTAAACGTTATGGCTAGGTAGCGAGAGCCACCGCCCGATGTAAAAGACACAGCCGGATACATTCATCCATCGGTCCATCTTTGGAAATAATATCACTAGATTTCGTCAGTACTTTTCGCATATTAAGAAATACGCAGCATATCTACAAAGTGATCGACGATGATTAGGGTGAAGTGCGCATTCATCCGCCCGTCCGATGCCTGTTCTAGTGTAATACTAGCGGAAGGACGGACGGATGGACAGACAGACACGTGAGCAAACGGACGGATGACAGAATGAACAGACAGATAGACAGACAGACAGTGGGACGGACCGAGGGACAGACGGATGGACACTTCGTCCCGCCCATCATCAATCACTCCATGGATATACTGATTTTATATGCGAAGCATTTCTTAGATAACTTCGGTGACATTGACTCTATCTATCTATCTATCTATCTATCTATCTATCTATCTATCTATCTATCTATCTATCTATCTATCTATCTATCTATCTATCTATCTATCTATCCGCTAAAGACTTTTCGCTCTGCTGGCCGTTTTGATAATGGTATCGATACCGAACTTGGTATGCCATAACATTAATGTATTATGAACATAAGTACCTGGTCATAACATGAAAATCATGGCTGTGTCATGAATGTCAAGATTTGCAATTCAAGGTCTTGCTGCTCTTGCGGCGGTTTCGTTCACATGACAAGTCGCAAAACAGGTATGGTATGACATCACTGCATGGCAAACACAAGTGACAGACCCTAACATGAAATACATCACATGCGTGTCATATACCATGACTACCTTACACGATCATGATGCGCTCGTGGTCATTTCACTAGCTTAACATATACCAAACTTGGGATTACAGGACGGGATTGAATGAAGAATAATGTGACTGGGGCAAACTTGACACTCATCAGGTGCATGTCATGCAACAAGATGACTACATGCCACACTCATGATGCGCTCGCAGCCGTTTCCCTAGCTTCACAAGCACGAAATTTGGTATTACGAGATGCGAACGCACGACATAGGTAAACGACACGGCCAAACATGATAATCATGATCTGGATGTCATGTAACAACATGGCTACATGCGACACTTATGATGCGATCGCGGCCGTTCCGCTGGCACTATATATACCAAATTGGGTATTATTTGACGTCAATGGATGACGAAGGTATATGACTGGTGCAAGCATGGTGACAATATACCACGCTCATGATGCACTCGTTGCCGTTTCGGTAGCTCTATATATAACAAATTTTGCATCACGTGGCGTGAATCGACGACGAAGGTAAATGACACGCCCAAACATAATACTTGTGATATGCGTGTCATTTAAAGCATGACTACATGCTACGATCGCATAGCATGACTACATACTCGCGGCCATTTCACCAGTTCCACAATTACAAAATTTGGTGTTACTTGACTTGAATAGACGACGAATGTAAATGACATGTTCAAACATGATAATCATTATAAGCGTGTCATGTTAAACATGACTACATGCTACGCTAATAGCGTTCTCGCGGCCGTTTTGCTAGCTCACTATATACCAAAGTTGGTATTACGTGACGTGAATAGATGACGAAGGTAAATGACACGTGCAAACATGATAATCATCGCATGCGTGTTTTTTAAAACTTATCTACATGCTACGCTCTTATCCCGCTCACGGCCCTTTCGCTAGCTTCTCATATTCCGAATTCGACATATCGTGACGTGAGTAGAAGACGAATAAAAATGACGCGTCCAAAATGATAATGCTGGCATAGAAGTTATGTACGGAAAAATTTAGCTCTGCCTCGTAGCGTTGTGCTGATTTTAAAGTGACATATGAACCTTCCTTATTCGTGCTTCGCATATCATCGATACCTACTGTACGTGGTATCTGCCAATGTTTTTCTTGTATGCATGTAGAGCGTTCGGTATCAGTGAAGTCCCTATGGCGGAGGCACTTCTCCGAACCAGTTGCCTTTGAACCGTTTGCCGGCACGTCTGCACTTCCACAGTGACTGATAGTTGCTCTGAATGGTTTTCAGCTAAAGTAGTGTTTGTCAGTAGCCGTTGGCACTGTGCGCAGTAATAATTAAAAATTCTTAGTTATTGTAGATATTATTTTGGTTGGCGGAACATCGATGTCCTAGTACTAAATAAAATTACCAGGACGTTCAAGATTCTGAAATGAAACCAGTGACACAGCGGTGGGTCTGAATTATCACAAGGGTGAAAGAGCTGAAGTGCTGCGACAGTCTCTACAGAAAGTTCGACGGCTTCGATCATCATCACGCCCCCCTCCCTCTTGTTTCTGCATATAGCCTACTGTTTATAAAAGTTTACTCATCTCGATGTTCATCAATGTTCTGTCCTTGCACATTTGTTGCAGTGTACAAATAAGTTATTTTCGCTGTATATAACACCTTGCACTGTTCATACACATGATCACCATCGTCCATATTTCTGTGTGCACATAAGCTATGTAAGCCACATCTGGAAAGAAAATTCTCTTGAACTAGGTCGTATGTTTATCACAGGAACGGCTTCATGCTCTCCCGTAGTAGAGTAGCTCGTATTCTAAATCAGCAAAAGCTTCTTATCTTTGACCTCCATTAAAAAGCTACCACAAGGTACCTTCACTGTCTTCTGGGTGCTTTAGGCATGTAATTGAAATGGTACCTGGTGGTGGTTGTTTTTATGACACTGATTTTTGCGCATTAAATGCGAATCTATCTATCTATCTATCTATCTATCTATCTATCTATCTATCTATTCATGACACTAATTTTTTTCGTTTTAATGCAAAGCATTTCTTGGCAATCTTCGCAACTTTGAGCGTATCTATCTATCTATCTATCTATCTATCTATCTATCTATCTATCTATCTATCTATCTATCTATCTATCTATCTATCTATCTATATCTATCTATCTATCTATCTATCTATCTATCTATCTATCTATCTATCTATCTAGCCGCCTACGACATTTACCTCTACTTGCCATTCCGATAATGGTATCGATACCAAACTTGGTATGGCATAACATGACTGTAAGAAGCACATATTTGACTAGTCATAACTTGAAAATCTAGATAAGTGTGTCATGAATGCCATGATTTACATTTCATGGTCCGGCAGCGCTTGCACTAGTTTCATTCACATGGTATGTTGCAAAACTAATATGGTATGGCATGATTGCATGGCGAACACAAGCGACCAACCCTAGCATGAAAATGATGACACGTGTGTCACGTAACAATATGACTACATGCCGCGCTCATGATGCGCTCACGGCCATTTCGATATCGTCACTTATACCAAGTTTGGCATTACAGTACGAGAATGGATGACGAAGGTATGTGATTGGTGCAAACATGTTAATAATGAGACTCGTGTCATGTAACAACATGACTACATGCCTCGCTCATGATGCGCGGGCGCGTTTCGCTAGCTTCACTTATACACAATTTGATGCTTCGGGACGTGAATAGATGACAAAGGTGCATATATAAAAAATTTCGTATCAGGTTACGTGAATAGAAGACGAAGGTAAATGACACGTCGAAACGTGATAATCATGACATGAAAGTCATGTACGACGTAATTTATCTCCCCCTCATTATTTTGTGCGGATTGTAAAGTGACATATGAACCCTCCTCATTCGTGCTTAGCATATCATTGATTCCCACTGGGGACTCGCTCGCTGGATTTCGTGCCGACCGGTTGTGCGCCCGCGCACTCCGCGCGCTTGCGGCCTTCGGCGTCATCGTAGCTCTGACCGACTGGGCTGGCCCTACGTCACCTCCTGTCGCCGACGGTCTTCGACGACAGCGCAGCTCTGACCTACTGGACCTGCTCTACGCCATCTACAGACGCCGACAACATCTCTCGCAAGTGTACCCCGTCGTCGGACTCCAGTGACCGTGCTTTCATCTTTCCTGTCTCTCCTATCCCCTCAGTTTGTTGTTGCTTCTTCTTCATCTTTTCTATACCTTTACTTCTACTCTTTTTATCCCTCCTCATCCCCATCCCTTGTGAGCTCTGTGGTGGTGTCGCTCCTGAAGCAGACAATAACGGGTCTCACTTTTTTCTTCCTTTCTCTATCTTAAGAACCACTCTGCATTGATTCCCACTGCACGTGGGATCTGCCAATTTTTTACGGCTGAACTCTATTCCTTTGTCTATATTCAGTGACAAGTTTTAAAATGGGAAGTATTTCATAGTGAACTTCGATGACTTCGACCGTATCTATATATCTATCTAGCCGCCTACAACTTTTAGGTTTTAGGGTCATTTTGATAATGGAATCTATACCAAGATTGGTATGGCATAACATAACTGCATGATGAGCATCCCTGATTAGTCATAACATGAAAATTATGACATGTATTTCATTATTACTGCGATATACATGTTGTGGTCTTGTTGCGCTTGCAGTGGTTTTGTTCACTTGACATACTGCAAAACGGGTATGGTATGACATGACTGCATGGCGAACATATATATATAGTGAAGGGCCCTAACGTTGAAATCACATCATGCATGTTATTCAAGTCATGACTACATGCCACGCTCATTATGTGCACACGGCCGTTGCCGTAGCTTCGCATATACCGAGTTTGGTATTATGTGTCTTGTATAGACGACGAAGTAAATTTACGCGTCTAGGAGGAGGAGGAGGAGGAAGGGAAGAAGTGAAAGGCAGGGAGGTCAACCAGATGCACGTTCGGTTTGCTACCCTGCACTGGGGGAAGGGGTGAGGGGATTAAAGGAGAAGAGAGAGAGAAGTGAAGGGCAACGTGTGTATAGATGTGACCTTGTCCATTGCACGCTTATAAGCGGTCGCGTAGTCCGGTCGTCTTTAGAAAACTTAGCAATGCCCGCGTCGCTTTGCTGGCCAGCGACGCGTAGAGCCATGAGCCAAGTATCTTCTCTTCGGAAAAAGGTCTACTGTCTAGTGTCTCTAACGTTTCGCGTAGCAAGTTGCGTTCGCTCGCAAAACGTTCACATGAACACAGTAGATGTTCTATTGTCTCGTCAGTGTCGCATGATTCACATCGGGAGCTATCCGCCATTCCTATGCGAAAGGGGTACGCCTTTGTAAAAGCTACTCCTAACCACAGGCGGCACAGTAAAGTTGCATCCTGGCGGGAGAGGTCCGATGGAACTTGGAGCTTTCGCGATGGGTTCAATTTGTGTAAGCGGCGGTTCCTGACACTGGGGTCACTCAGCCAAGTTTCCGACATGGTGTTAGCGAACGAGTGAAGGCCCCTTGCAGCGTCGGTTCTCGACAATGGAATTGGGGTTGTCTGGGCGTCCGCGTGGGCGGATCGGGTAGCATTATCAGCAAGGTCATTACCGACAATACCACAATGTCCCGGTAACCACTGGAACACCAAGTCATGTCCTTTCGATAAAACTTCGTGAATTACTTCTCTTATTTCATTTCCTAGTTGTTGGTGTTCCCTCTGTCGTAAAGCTGATTGCAAGCTCTGAAGGGATGCCTTGGAGTCGCCGAACACAGCCTATTTTTGAGGTCGGGCTTCCGCGATATAAAGTATAGCAGCACGTAACGAGGCAAGCTCCGCAGCTGTGGATGTTGTCCTATGCGACAGTTTGAGCTTTATAGTGACCTGGTACGCCGCGATGACAACAGCACCTGTGGAGCTGTCAGCCAAGACTGATCCATCGGTGTAAATATGGGTCCTCTGGCCGTATTTTTCATTGAGTAGCGACAATGTCACCTGTCGTAGGACCACTGTTGAATGATGGCTCTTGTTCATTATTCCCGGAATAGTGAGGCACACTTGTGGTTGTTGTAGGCACCAAGGGGGTGATGCTGGTCTTGTTGCTGGAGTGAAGCCAAAAAGAAGACATTCTCTATGGGCAGAAATAATCTTTGAAAACATCGCGTGTGGTCTTTGAAGTGGCAACACTGCAATTTGGTGACCAGGAACTTGGCAGAGGTGTCTTATGTGGGCTCTCAAATTGTCAGTGGTGATGTATGTTCGAATTGGATGCTCTCTTGCGATACTAATTGCCCCGTAGGGTTGAGGTGCATCGCGGCAATCCTAAGCACACGCGTAGTGCTTGTCCTTGCAGACTTTCGAGAGTGCGGATGTTCGTCTTGCACGTACTTGCCAGTAACGGCAAGCTGTAGCGCACAAATCCCAGAAACAGTGCCCTGTATAGCTGCATCATTGATCTTATCGATGCGCCCCAAGATTTTCCGCAGAGAAACCGCATTATATGGACGATAGAAGTTAGCCTTCTCTTCAGGTATTTGCAGTGGGCACTCCACGAAAGGTCCCTGTCAATAATCACACCCAGAAAGCGATGGTTCTTCTGGTATGGAATATTTTGTCCATTGATGGTAACGGGGTATTGTGTCATGGCTCTGCGAGTAAACGCAACCAATGCACATTTCTCCGTTGAGACAGAGAGACCTTGCTTGCGGAGATATGAGCATGTCAGGGTGGCAGCCTGCTGGACTCTTGCACGTACTTGTAGACGAGTTACAGCCGAAGTCCATAGACAAATATCGTCAGCATATATGGATATGAGGATGGTACTTGGCAAAATTTCACGAAGTCCTACCATCACGAGGTTAAATAAAGTGGGACTTAATACGGTGCCCTGTGGGACGCCACGGGAGGTATAGTAATTGGTGGTAGGTTCATCTGAGGTTTGTACAAAAAAGGTCCTTCTCGTCGAATAATCCTGGATCCATTGGAACATCCGACCACCGATTCCAACAGCTTCTAACGAGTCTAGGATGGCTTTATGTGTTACGTTATCATAAGCCCCTTTGACGTCGAGGAAGAGCGCCAGTGGTATGCGCTTGAGGCTCTTCTGTTGCTGGATAAATGTTGTGAGATGAATCACGTTGTCACGAGATGACCATGATAATGATAGCATGCATGTCATGTAATAGTTGAATACACGCTTCAATCATAGCGCACTCCTGGTCATTTCGCTAGCTTCACATGTACCAAATTTGGTATTACGTGACTTTAGACGAAAATAAATGACACGTGCAAACAGGACAGTCGTAAAATAGAAGTCACCTGCGGTATAATTTACGTCCGCGTCGTAACGTTGGAGTGATCTTAAATTTACTTATCAACCTCTCTCGTTCGTGGTTCGCATATAATCGATTTCCTGTGAAAGTAAGATATGCCATCTTTTTTTTTATTCTGCGCATATCTTCACCATCTTTCAGCTTCAGTAATACTTTACGTAGGTGCGGAATACTTTAGAGATTGATTGATATGTGGGGTTTAACGTCCCAAAACCACCATATGATTATGAGAGACGCCGTAGTGGAGGGCTCCGGAAATTTCGACCGCCTGGGGTTCTTTGACGTGCACCCAAATCTGAGCACACAGGCCTACAACATTTCCGCCTCCATCGTAAATGCAGCCGCCGCAGCCGGGATTCAAACCCGCGACCTGCGGGTCAGCAGCCGAGTGCCTTAGCCACTAGACAACTTTAGAGACCCAAGCTTCTGTTTGAAGGGACTGCATTCTGCCGTCGTACGCTCTCATATAATGCCATCATCGTCGTCTAATGTAGCTTGACATCACGCAAGCAAAACCTTGTGCAGCATTGTTATGTATACAGCATATATATCTATAGGAAAAAAGTGGAGTACTGAATGAAAAAAGAATCGATCTCAGCCCAAAAAAACTGATCTATTTCTGGGATTTAACGCCCCCAAACCACTATATGATTATGAGAGAGGCCGTACTGGAGGGCTCCGGAAATTACGAACACCTGGGGTCCTTTAACGTGCACCCAAATCTGAGCACACGGGCCTACAACATTTCCGCCTTCATCGGAAATGTAACTGCCACCGCCGGGATTCGATCCCACGACGTGCGGGTAGCAGCCTAGTACCTTAGCCACTAAACCACCGTGGTGGGGCTTAGCACAAAAAGAAGAGTAGGAGGAAGGGAGGAAAGGGAAGAAAAGTTAGGTGGCAGCGTGTGCTGCCATCTCACGTCATCGCCGGGCTTCACGCAGGTAAAATCATGAAAAGTGAATTTGCTGCCAGCAGGGACTGCTTCTCATTTTAAATTTCTAAGAAACAACAACAACAACACTCATTCTAAATTCCTAAGAAAGTGATTCATCCTCTCGGTGGGAGTGTCGCTTCAAGCATGATGTAAACTAAAAAGAGGTTAAGGAAATCAAAAAGGTGCAAATGTTGTTCACAAACGTCGGCAATAAATAGCGGTTAACGGCCTGTAAAGCAACCTGTGGAGAGCCTTAATTCAATATGACCCGTTAGAGAACAAACGGACGGACATTGGCCGCTGAGGCAGACACAGGTAAATATGCCATTGTACACAGATTTAAATATTCCGCGCACAGTTAACATATCGGTACATATTGATGGCTCGATATGGTCTTAGGAAGTGGTCCAAGCGAGCTGATCATCATTTTTATTTTATTTCAAAAAGACCACGTGGTGGGGAAAGGGGCTGCGATTATCCTGTCAAGGCAGTCGTGGTTTGCTTGCGAAAAATTTTACGGCTACTGTAGCGCTGTTTCGAGAGCTTCCAGATTTTCGGCCAGTAAATCCTCTCACTAAGTCAGCGTAGTGTACGCCTCAAGCCAAGATTTCAGAATGTTCTGTCGCTTTGCATTGAACTAAGAGCAACTGGGAGCGAGATATGAGGCACCATGAGAAAAAACGAGGAACCGTCGGCTGAAGAGGTCATCTTGCATAGCAAGTGATTATAAATTTTAAGTTCCTACCTGGGGAATCATGTGCAGCTTAAAATGTTTCAAGGCAGAGACATGTTGTTGGTCGTTCTTCAAGAAGACCTTAAAAGTGAGACGATACAGAACTAAACAGTCATCAAAGTTATCTCTATCAGCATTGAGTGCCCACAAGAAAAGCGGGATAGAACAGGAGCACTCAGGTAACATCTTCCACTGCTATATATAGACCATAGAAAAGCAGTACTTACCACGAATCAAGGCTCAATGAGACAACCGGCCAGACAGGTCACGGAATCTACGGAGCAAGCATTGGGGGTGATGGTAAATCACAATTGTGAACTCGCTGTCTTGCCGATACAGTCGGATGTTGTAAGGGGAAAAGATGATTGTTGAGTACGCAAGCTCGGTCTCAGTGTAGTTCGCTGTCACAAAGGTCCTACTGGCCTAAGTTACGACATGCTACTCGTCATCGCATAGAGCACAGCGCCAACAACAAGACACCAAGTTCGCTAGCATCAATATGGAATTGAGTTAAAACATCAGGATTGGTGCTATAGTCAACTAACACTTCTGCTCTTGTAATACAGCAGTAATTTATAATCCCACATTTCTGTGTGTCTCTCTGGAGAAGGCATGTCAGTGCAGTCAGAAAAAATGGCTTGTTTTTGGGGCGTGTTGTAGCGTTCATTGTTTAGTTACACTTGGCTATGGCGCAAAATACCTTTGCGAAAAAGAGCGAAGAAAGAGAAGTAGTGCGTATTCTTCCGTTTTCTTAGCACCCCTTCCTTTTATGACATGTATCTTGCATGACAGTCAGGTGTATATTAGTTCATATTAAGGCGACACTTTTATCAGCACACCTTCAGTGTTTTCAGCGACACATTTTGACAGAGACACGACACTAGTACAAACCTCTATACAGCAGTGAGCGATCGAGTACCCTCTACATTCCGTAAGACCTTAGAAGACAAGCTCAAACACACCTACATCACATGATATTAAATGTACCTAGTACGAGCTACTTTAGCAATGAGATTTTCAACTGTCTGGCTTAATAATATTCATTTTATTGTGGGGACGTTGAAGTTTGCATGAAAACGTTAAATGCAATGCCCCAGAATATCCTCAACGTGTTTTGTGTGAATGTGGACAATACGCAACGGAGAGACAAGTCTTTGAAGGGGGCATCTCCCTCTGAAGGGGCTTGAGCTTAGAACTGCGGGATATTCTCGGTTCACACTGATGTACCACCTTTGAATTAGACAAAATTAAAGGGGAATGGCGTTCTAGCGAATTGACATGCTTAAATATATTTGCTAAATACTTCAATCTGCCTGTGTGCGTTTCATGGTATTTGCGTGAAGAAGCCTGAAACAGTGGCGGTGTGCTCCAACCGACGTTTCGACAACTAGACTTTCCTTTCTCAAAGCTATATCTTTGTATGAATTGGTTATTCGGTTATCACTCTATATGCCATAATAATCATCCACAATACGGAGTAGCATGTCTTTAGAAAAAGGGGGTAGCGATTTAGAGTACTAGATACTTTACGAAGGGAAAGCTTAAAGCCGTCCCGGATGAGGTACTACGTTCTTAAGTGGCGAGACGAATGTCAAGAGAAACCGCAAGGTTAACAATTTCACCAAATGAATAGGTGATTTTTTCTATCTTTTACATTTGACCATACCTCGCAGGAGGTCTGGGTTTCACGTGGCATAGGATTCAGTACTTTTTAAATCACACTACCCTAGCGTACTTTTCTTTGGCGAGCATAGCAATTTTTTGCTCTAAGACAACACGTTTTTGTTTCACAACTAGCGCCACTGACACGGAGCTGCGGCAATTCTGAGCCATGGGCTATCAGAATATCTATTACATTAAAAATGGAAACAATCAAAGTGTCGTCGGTTCGCAAAGAAATGTTCTCTTTCAAAATGAAAGTCGAGACTAGAGGCAATTTCCAATCGCACTGTGCCGTTGTCGACATTGCCTCCGCGTTGTTCCCCAGTTTCGATAAGGTGCGTTGCCACACTGCAAGGGCCTCAATTAAGGGCTCTCTTTTGCTTCGCTATTTCGTTCCCGCATTTATTTCGCAACGTTGTGTGATGTACAGCGCGGATGCGAGAAGGTATTTCGAAATACGTTTGGAAGAAACTGCGTTCACGCGCAGCCTCTTTATCGCGTCTTTTTAGCAGGCCGCAAGATTTAACGCGCACTCTTAGTCATATCGCAGATGACATGCCGAGTGTTGCCGGTAAAGTTTCAGAAAGCAAAATTACTACAGCCTCAGTGTGTGTGTGTGTGTGTGTGTGTGTGTGTGTTACGTTTTTGCTATTAAGGAGTTCAATATAGCAATAAAGTCCCTTAAAATGTCAAAGCAATCGTAGCACAAAGTTTTCTTTACGAGAAAAAAACAAAAGTAGTGGACTGCAATATTTAAGAATAACCACGGTATCCGACGTGAAACCTTCCTTCAGGCAAGCATTAAATGACATGTGCTCAAATAACATCTATTGAATGCCGGCAATATTAACAGCTGATATCCATGAAATTGTACAATAACCGTGCCTAAATTTTTCATTTTTGAGTGCACGTGATAAGGAGGTATTCAGTGGAAATAACTAACCTGTGTTGCTGGAATCAGCTTAGCTACGAGGGATAAATTTGCTCAACCGTGAATCACTGGAAGAGGCTTAGCTCCGCAATATCATGAGGGTTGGCATTTCAGGGAGATACCTAAAATACAAGGAAATTAGCTTCATCAGAAAATTGCCTATAAATATTGTGGAGCTAGTGAACATTATTTTAGCAGACTGTAAAATGCATTTAAGGGGTGCTTCATTGCCCCGGTCATCGTTATTACGCAGGAAAATGGTTCACCAGTTTTCTCGCAATTGTTTAAATTTGACTACATCGCAGTAACAGTGTCTCTTCATTTTACACGTACGTTTCTGCATTCATTACGAAAACACTCGCCAAATAAGGTGGATCATTCACGTCAACTTGCTTTCACATCAGCAGTTCACCCTGCCACCTCTAAATGCACTATTGCAGCATTTGCTACATGTGACCCTCTTCGAGGCTTCTGTTGAATCGCAAGTTAAGCGCGTCACGTCAATAGATGCATAAGAGGGCGTGTGAAATAAATTTCAAAATAACATATATTCGTACATTCACTTTATTCTATAGATGCGCGTGTTCTCAGCCTGAGTCGACATTGCTTCACCCTCTTTGTATTCCAGTTTGGTCATTTCGCTCATCTCTTCCCTCTGCACAAAGTAGCACGCACAAAGTTCTTCACTTATACTACCAAAACTTTGGTTTCAAGAAATTTGGTACGCCGTAAAAAAAGCCATATGCACTGAATCTTTAAATATGACATGGAGCAAAAGTATATTCAAGAAAGCCTCGAATGTAAGCAAGCCTTGAATGTAACCAAGAATTGAGCTCTTAAATAGTAGGTGATACCTGAGAACATAGAGTGCATATTTTTAGACATACAACGCTGCCACGACCTGTCAGTGAATACGCGATAACGGCCATGAGTTTCCTGAATAGACGCAAATGACATCTCAGTTTCCACCCTTAGTTCCTATTCGCAAGTCTCCCTTTTTTTCTTCTCCAAATGATGTGCGCTGAAGTCTCTAAAGGTCTCAAATTACACGGATTTATCTTCCTAATGATTTCGTCGTGAAGGTTCCTTTCACAACACTGCATGAAGCATTTGAGCAGAAAACATTAACGCTTCTGTATACAGTTTGCTAGAAGTGTCGAAGGATAACTGCCTCCACGGGAGTCGCCATCCTGTATATATTGCCATTCTATTTGGTCGCTTTAAGGTTTGTCCACCGAGAAGCGATTAAAAACGGCTTCCAAAAAAGTCATTAGTGGCAGTTTTTCTGGTAGTACTTTTCAGCATTCTTCTTTCAATGCACTCGAAATCCGTAAGCACTCAGACACCAGAGCTCTATATAGTGCTCTCATATTGTTCTGTTTTATTAACCCTGGTGAGCTTAAATCAGTGACAAATGAAGCATGTTTCTAGCAGTGACGAACAAAACGAAGCTTCAAAGATATGGAGGACTTATATTTCGTGGCATTTAAATCGTAATACTATTATACGAACTTCTTGTGAGTTGTGTTCTCTTGTACCGAAACGCTACCGAAAAACGGTATGACTTAACATGGCGAGAGGAAGGCATAGCTACTGGTTATTAAGCTTAAGGGCAACGTTTCTGCCCTGGAGTGCTAATGAACTCATATTTTCTAACAAGCTTCCCCACCTGCACTGCGTCTAATACATACACAAATACACATCTAATATAAGTAAAACACAAGTTGGTAGGACACGCAGGGAAACATAATGCCCATATAGGATAAACAAGCAGGAGAAAGTGCCTCCGCCATGCTGGTCTACGTTTCGATAGCAGGACCTATCTTTATGAAAGGAGCCTTGTTCGTGACGTGTTGCAGGCAAGATAATTGTTCAGGTCATGCCAAGGATTGCAAATAGGAGCACATTTGTATTTCCTAGCTTAAAGGTATTGGCAACTCCCTCTTGGTCTCCCCCTTTTTGTTTTTTGTTCTGCTTAATAAATAGCAGTTCTTCGCGCCATAATTGCTTTGAAGCTTTCTATTTTACATTGCGCCTATCGATAGCTGTACTGAAGCCATCCAGTATGGCGCAATAATTTGAGCTGAGCACATACGGCAGAAATAAATGAACACAGATGTTTGTGTCTGTTTATTTCTATCCGACAATTTCATATCTCAAATTGCTACGCACAATGAAAAAAACTCAAGCCCTTCTAAACAAATCAGTTACCTTTTTATACTAACACAGCAATGGTGACAACGTGCCTTCGACAAAAACATGTTTCTCGTTTCTAGAAGGTGAATCGCTGCCAAATCTTCAATTTCTAATACATAGACTTAATATGGCTTTACTGAAACAAGTGCAGAAGGCATCTTTTTGTGTGGCTATGAAGTAGAATTAGGAGAAACTTCTTCATGTCAGCCACCAGTAATAACTTTTTCGTCAATTTAAACGCCCTCGCAGGCAAAATAAGACGTCTGTTGTTACTGCATCGACATGAGACAACACTAGGTTTCGGGTGACAGCACACAGCACGGGAGTCGAAATTCCTGCTACTGCTCTGTTGCCACATCTCGCTATACGACCTTTATAGAAGCTTGTCTGCCTCTTGTTTTATTTCGTTGCTTTTCTTTATAGCCTCTTTCACTTCTCCTACTCTCTCTCTCTCTCCTTTACACTCATCTTTTTTATTCTCCCAGTGTAAGGCAACACGCCGGGCACACGCCTGGCTAACCTGTCTGCCTTCTCTTTTGTTGTTTTTCATTCTTTGCTTCCTTCACTGCATTTCTTATTAGAGGCCATACGTCCACAGTAATATATTAAGATAAGAGTAAGACAAACCATTTGTTTCATATGAAGTCTTATCCATAGACCTTGCTGCGAGCAAGAAGCTGCTTCGCTTGCTTAGATGATCTGTCGTTCAAAGTGACGTGATATTTGGGCCATGAAAAGAAACTTGAGCCTAGCTCAGCCTTCATACAGACACCTCAATATTCCGTTCCTTCTTGGTAGATATGCGTCAGATATTCAGGCTTGTGGTCACACTTCCGATAAAAAAATTCAGAATTCTCTAGCAGCCAATTTTAAGGGTGTTTGCACTCCAGCGGATAACCTCACCATACTAGTGCGCATGTGGAAGGCTTTTTAGGGGCGAAACTACTTCCGCCCACACCTCGCAGTCGCCGCTGAAGCTTCCCGCCAGATCGCTGCTCCCCATCTATCAATTTTACAGCTCCTAGTAGACGCTTGCTCTCCCAAGTGGACGCGATGGAAGACACAACAACTAGCAACGCTGCAGCCTCATCTTGTATCATGTCTCACGTGTTCGCAAATCACGCATAGAGTACAAAGAAAGCGAGCTTGAAGAAACGTGCAACGCGTCGCAGATGGCTACTCATCACAAGTCTCAACTCGCTGCGGCATGTGCGTGGCTTCCGCGAGTAGCTTCGGCAACGTGCCACTGGGAGTAACCGTGCCCTGCCGCCTCAGAACCCGCGGGATGCAAAAAATGAAGCAAAATGGAACAAAGGCGTTGTAAGTTCACGGGTGATCCGAGCTTGCTGACTTGCAAGCGGAACTGCGAAACTGTACTGGTTATAAAATATTGCAGTGGTTCGGCTTAGAAATGCCAGAATATAGCCCGGAATAGCCTGGCTATGCCTGTGTGACCTGCGAATGGACAGAAGAACGAACCATAAATGAATGAATATATAGATGGATAGACGAATCACGGATGAATGGACGGACGCATGGACGAAGCACTGATGAACGGGCAAAAAAACCACGGATAAATGGATGAACATCTGTACCAACCACGGGTGAGTGTACGGACGTACGTGTGAACCACACATGAACGGACGGAAATATGGACTACCGAGTGAGTGATCTCACGCGAGTGAAGCACCACCACACTACTGGCACCTCATTCCAGGAACTTCCAGGTTTTTTTCCGGCACGCAAGCTTTGCGCCATGTGACGTCACTGCTTCTCGTGTTTGCGCGAAAATTCTCAACATCGGCCAGTGCAGTTTACGCTGCAAAACGTTGCCTCGCCATTTCGCCTTCATGAAATCCAGCAGCTGCATCAGGATCTAAGTCCTTCGCCAACCATTTCCAAGGAGCTTTGCTCCTTCATTGTATTCATACACAAAACAACTGCTAGTTTTCATGAAGGTTTTTGTCGGCTTAACCACGTTATTCACTCGGAAAAAACTAAACGTGATACTCATCACACTTTTTCATTAACACCGAAGCTCCAGGGCTGCCCGTGAGAGAGTTACTCAGCGTTATTTTTCTCTTATTCCGCATGTGTACCACATCAACATCAAGTAGATGTAGAAGTAGATCATAAACTTGTGGCTCACACCCACCATTGGGGGGTTGGCCAAGAATTAGGTAGCTCAGCAAAAAAGAATATATATATTTAAATACTAGCGAAAAGAATATGAACAGAAAAAAATGATTTTTTTGTAAATTACTCCTGACGTAAGTTATTCCTGACAAAAAATTTGAATCAAGTGGCGCCGCGCTCTTTTCGTTTTCATCTTCATGTTCTTCGCTCCTCGAATACCCAATAAAAACGATAGCAATATGACATAAAAACACTGAAAGAAGCAAGTACAAAAAGCTGTGCCACTTGCCTTTGCCGAGAGTCACCATCTGCCGGCTCCGGCGTGAGTGGAGCTGTCGACATGACGGGGAGGTTTTTTGGCCTCTTCATGTCATGGCCCTCAGGACTGGAATAAAGTTCTTCGTATGTTCGTGCTCGGTTTTGTGGCTCAATGATAGAACCATCACAGGCGCTATTGTCCGCGTTAGCTCAGCTTTCATAGTAACAACTTCACTTTCCTAAAGTTGCTGAGTTTTTCTAATAGTGTCCAGTAAACTACACTTGGGTAGAATTATCATGTGACTAAGTGATACGTGACGTTGTGATTTTAGTCACGTGTCCCAGTGTTCCTTAGTTTATGGCAGGAACATGTGACATGACGAGCAATAACAGCACGTTACATTATTTAGGTATTTTGAAAACTCACAGGAGTTAGCGTCAACTCCACTAACATGAGTGCTGTTACGTGTCTTCTAATGACCTGTCTATGTGGTACGTTATGTTAAGTGATGCTATTCGTGTGTCTAATTTTTTTGGTTGTGTTACGTGATTTAAGCCTTTTGATCTGTTAATACAAGAAATTTGGTCATTTCAATTCACGTCAGTAGTTGGTAAGTCATGTGCCATCGTTTTATTGCCACGACTAGCTATTATGAGATGTTATGTGCTTCTTAGTCACTTATCAGACTCGCCCGTCATAGGTGTATATTGAGTGCTGTTATATAATTCATGCCAGCTTAAAAAATGCGGATGCAGCAAAAAGCTATGTTACTGCAGCTTGACTAGGACTGTACCCTAGGGTTATATTTCGGCATTGTTAAGCACGGACGGTACATACAAGTCAAGTGAACATAAGATCAACCACAATGCAAAATTATGAAAAAAAAAGAGATGTGTATTGCAGTAACGTAGGCGTACTTGTAGTTAGCTGAGTCCTTTTTTATTGTGAATATCCCATAAAACAGCGCAACGGTAAGCAAAAGATATAGAAAAGATAATCTCAGAAACAAAATACGGGAATTAAAAACCGTAAGCCAAAAAAATTGTAAGGACCACACCTAACACAAAAACTTTATGTATATAGACCATATACGCGTAAGTGCTCTTATATAAACACTTGTAGGCATACACATGCCCTTCAAGAGTCTAAGAGCGTGACTTAGAGAAATGACTGAATTGGAATAAAAAATTGCGAAACATGATATCTTCTTTTATTTATGTGTGGTTAGCGTGTATAAAAATCAGCAATACGGTGGAACACAGATTGCCGCGCATCGTCCATGCGACACAAATCTGTAGACCGAATATCTGCATGCCATGTATGTTCTTGAAAATCATGACAATCTAGAACGTAAAAATTTGTATAGCCAGCATTTGCCTTTCGCTAGTCAATTCTCTACATGCAAGCCTAACGATATGAGCAAATAAACTCTAAGAGCGTTAATTTGCGTTAAAAAAGTATTTGGACATGTGTTCTCTAAAAGCAAGACTTTCTAGAATATGAACGTTATGTACATAACTTTGACATGACATATTTTGCTATGATGTTGCAGTCCAGACAATTTGAAATTATTTTAGTGTAGAAAGACATAAAAACTATCTGCTGTTAGTTTCCCCATGGTTGACGAGGCGTGTCACTGTCTCTGTCAGAGTCCTGTTAATCTGTTAAGCTTTTGTAAACACTTTCAAAAGGTTTACTGCAAAGTAAATTATTAGATAATAGAGCCCCTGTTGTTTTTAACATACAGAAAATTTTAACTTTCTTACAGTTTCAATGCAAGCAGCATTCAAGATTTAGAGCAATACGCTTTCTGCGAAGCATCAACGCTTGTCATTTAGCAATTATCTCGTAATTACTTCTTATCAAAGCAATATTCGGGGTACCGAAGGATGGTGTTCGCACAATTTCCGAGAGTGTGTGAATATTGTGTTTCTGAAAGAAAAACGAAATTGTCGTCTGCATATGCAATGCTTTTTATTTTTCATGCAGTCGAAAAAAAAGCTCATTTATGTCAACATTGAATGTAGGAGACCTAAAAAGGCCGCTGGTGGTACACCATGCGGAATCAGTTTGTTTATTTTGAATAGTTACGGCTAACGCACCGGCACCCATGCTGGAGATAAGAAGACTAAAATTTGTTTGCCTGACCGTGAATTGAATGACTTTCAAGGTAAGCGACAAGAGTCGTGCCTTAACCATTATCGAAAGTTTTGTTTCGAGATGTTAAATAAACTTGAGAACAGGTATTTTTCATCAAGAACATCATTTATAAACTCCTTTTGCATCAATAAAGCTCATTCTTTCAACATGTTTTGGAAAAAAAATTGTATTCTTCTGCCGATATGAGCGTTTCATTATCTCAGAAACAATACAACGGCATGTGCCTTATATCTTAGATAATATTTTGAAAGATAGGTGAAATAAAACTGGGCGTGCGACTGTTGTGTTCGTTTTTGTTTTAATTATTCGCTTTTGTTGAGAGAGAGACAGAAAAGACTTTATTCACAGGATCCTGGGTGGGTTGGGTGCCGGCATTGCAGGGCGCGGTGCACCCTTCTAATGTTCTAGTCTATGCTGCCCTAGAAGCACAGGGCCAAGAACTCGAGGGTTGAACCTAACCCGACAGAGGATACTTGGGTTCCCGTGTCCCACGCTTGCGAGTAACGAGTTCACGTCCTCCCCTACCTGGCCAGGGCCCGCTCGAGCCACTCGATTGCCCATTGTGTCGATCCTTTTTTTTCAATCAGCATTTATATCCGATAATAGCTTTGTTCTGAGCATGTTAAAAATTCAAGTCAGTACTGTCACCAGTATGTTTGTGACAATTTTAATTGACCTAGCTTGCAAACCTTCAGCTTCAAATGACCTGAAATTCGTTGTGCTATGCGGAACGTGTTTCAAACTTCCTTTGCAATTGTGGGAAGAAACACAGTGCATTCAGAAGAGATTCCTGTATTCTGAATCCAGAAAATTCATTTGAGGAAGGGCGTATGGTATTACAACTTCTTGGCTCTCGCACCTCCATAAAACTATCAAATAGAACAACTGAGAGACCCACCCCGCGAGTATTAAAATTGTTCACGAGCATGTTAAGATTAGAGAGCTTATTTTTGTCGGTCGGTACATATTCATGGAAAAAGGAAGCGGCGCAAAACACAGGGCAAAGACAGAGACAAGCCAAGTGTTGACCGACAACTAAAGTTTTATTCTGCACAAATGCAGGATATATACGCATGCGGATCACGAGTGGATGCGAAGAAGAGGTGAAGAGTGATGATGTATTGGTTAAGAAATTAAGGGACCTTAAAACTTCGCCTTTAGGAATCGACCACAATGGCGCTCTCCTGTTGTTAGTGCGTACTTCAAACACTTACCCTCGTATTCACAAACGCTCCTCGACAAGACTTTCACCCTTTACTTTGCTGCGCCGCTGCTCGGCTGAAAATGACGCTGCGCTACTCAAGAATCGCAGCAAATTACCACTGATATGCAGTGAATTTCCCTGTCTAGAGATGGCGCTTCCATCGGCTTTCTCTTGTGAAGGTGGAGCGTTGAGTGACGGGGCGTTCTTGAATACGAGGGTTAGTGCATGAAACCTTTTAGAGTTTGCTAAGCACCCCCTACGTGGTCTTAAGGGCATAAGCGTCTGTGCCTTTTGCGATAGATAACCGGCTACAAACCAAAAAGCCAATATGATAATCGCATGTTCACCCGCCCGCTGGCAGTGGGTGCTTGTAGTGTGCAGTATTACTGCAATATTTCATGTTGCTTTGTGAAGCATGTATACAGGACGAGTGTGTTTTTAAAGCATGAACGCTACCTTGACTCTATGTCTAAGCAGAGGAAGTTATTTTTACTGCATTCACATGCAGACATGTGGCGGTGTGGTAGATTATCTGGTTTCCACGCAAACAAACCGGGTTCAGTTCTCACTCGGACCTAAACGCCCGTAGTTTGGTCCCCGCTCTGACCCAGGATTTGCATCTTTTTAGATTATCAGTCACACATAAGATGATTATTTTTCTCTCCCAACCAACGACGATGACATGGAGGCAGACACCAACGAAGACGCCTACGCCAGAAATTATCTGAAAAAAATCTCTTTAACAATTCCGCTTTGTTACCTGTATGCAATCATATGAAAATATTAAATCTTCATCCATGTAAAAATTACTGAAGTTTTTTGGTGAGAAGCCCTATCGAGGGCTATTGCATCTTAAAATAAAATTATTTGTGTGCAACCGTTGCCCCTATAGGGTGAAGTACCTGAACGTGGAATTATGTCTGTGCGTAGAAGAAAGCTCAATTCGTTCTGCTACATGTCATGCGAGATGGCAGTGTGCCAAACTGGAATATTTGAACAAACGCCGAATTGCAGAATACGTCACGTGTACAAGAAAATTATCCGACCTTTACGCACGGGTCACTATTCTTCAATGAGTAGCATGGAGCCTGAATTCGTGACTGATGTACATAATTATTACATAAATATCGTGAACATTTTATACTTGTTGATTGCATGGTCTCTGAACTCTGTACATTAACAATTTTACATCTACTTTTTCCCATGCAAAACTGGCGGCTGAATTAACGAGAAGGTTAAGCAACCACCCGATTCTGGATATTTGTTTTTCATTTCACTGATAAGCTCGGGTTCATGCCCATTCCAACGAACACATCGATGTTTATTTATCAAGTGTGAGTCAGTAAAATACAGCTGATTTTAGGTGCCTAAAATTATGACAAGGCATTGTGGGAAATCATTGGGCGATAGGGCCAACGTTTGTTTCCACCTATATTCTGGTATTTTTTCATAACATTAAAACCTAAAGAATACAGAAAATGTGTCTCTAATAGCGTATGGTAGAGCTCGTATGAAAAGGCTATGAGAAGACATAGTCCGATGAGCTGTACCTAAGAAAACACGCAGCGTAAATTTCAGGACAAAGCTCGTGATTCTCCTAAGTTATTCGGCATAATATAAGTGCGTAATAAACGACTGAAGACTGGCGATGTCACTGCGCAATTGGAGCACAAATACGCTGTTAAAGCAGAACGCAGAGGACGGCCATGTAGACGCCGTACATTATGCTTAAGAAGAAAGAGAGCAAAATGAGGTCGTTCCAAGGATGAAGGCCACGCTTCTCTCACGTGAAAAAGGCTTTTATATACATATATATATATATATATATATATATATATATATATATATATATTGTTGAGACGTTTATTGGCGGACGGTTGTCGACGATGCTTGACCGTGACAGTCAATGTGGGTACCGACTCTCTGCACGAGCTGCTCTTCTTCTTACTAAAAAGGGCAACCCACTAGAAGGCGCTGGAGAGGACGACCCACTGTTCGAAGGCTTCACCACAACTACCCCGGTTACGAAGAGGGAGCCGCCTGGCGACCTAGCAGCTGGTTACTATGAGCGGGTCATGGTAGGCTTTGAGGCGCTCCACGTTGACAATGTCGCGCCCTCGACGGCGCATGTCCGAAGATGGTTCGATGGGTTCGATCAAGTAATTTACAGGGGAATTGCGTTCGACGACACGGTAGGGGCCTTCGTGTTTAGGCAATAGTTTTGAAGATAGGCAATTGAAGTGGTAGGGATCGAGAGCCAGACGAGCACTCCAGGGAGGAACATGGGCGCAGTAGTGCTGGTGTCAGCGCGAATGCCTTTTTGCCGCTCTTGATCATGCGCTGTAAAGGTCCTTGCGAGCTCTCGACACTCTTCAGCAAGCTTGGCTGTAGCAGAAATAGGCGCCCACTCTGACGGATCTGGCTTGTACGGAAGTATAGTGTCGATGGTGTGCGACGGGTGCCTTCCATATAATAAAAAGAAAGGTGAAAAGCCAGTAGTGCTCTGAGGGGCGGTGTTATATGCGTAAGTGACGAAGGGTAGAATGGAATCCCAATTTGTGTGATCGGCGGCGACGTACTTGGAGAGCATGTCGCCGAGCGTACGGTTGAAGCGTTCAGTAAGGCCATTCGTCTGCGGGTGGTAAGCAGCAGTTTTGCGGTGAACAACGTTGCACTCTTTGAGAATGGTTTCGACGACTTCAGACAGGAAGACGCGGCCTCGATCACTGAGCAGTTCCTGAGGTGGACCGTGTCGCAGCATAAATCGTTGGAGCAGGAAGGAGGCCACATCGCTCGCTGTAGCCGCGGGGAGAGCGGCAGTTTCGGCGTAACGCGTGAGGTGGTCCACAGCAACAATGGCCCAGCGGTTACCGGCCGACGTTAGTGGAAGTGGCCCATACAAATCTATGCCAACGCGCCCAAACGGCCTGGCCGGGCAAGGTAGAGGTTGCAGACCTACCTGCGACAGGTGCGTTGAAGTTTTGCGGCGCTGACATTCTATGCAGGAGCGAACGAATTTCTGCACATAGCGGTACAATATATATATATAAAAGGAACCTTGCATCGAACTTGCCGAACCATCCCACCACTGTCATAAGGTTTGGCAAGATACGGGCTAACAACACCGCTGACGGGGCTGTGATGTTTTGGTTGTGTTTTAATCGCAAGATTCTCCTCGTCCCTAATTGTCAACGTGGCAGCACGCTCGACAAAGTTGAGTGAGTCACAGGTGAATACGGAGAATGAAAGCTGCTGAGAATAAGGGATATCTTTAGCAGAGTTCTGAAGAAAACATACTTTTTTTTATCTAACGAACATAGATGCACTAAAAGCGTTTATTTGCTGCTTTGATTGCTCCAGCAAGCCTCTCCACAGCACCGCATAAGCGCTAATTTTCAACGCTCCCAGGCACCTTAGAAATAAAAACTGACACCGCTGCGATAAATATCGGTCATCACCAACAATAACAATATTTACTCTACCAGAAGCTAGCATAATCACGAGTGATAAAGTATGCTCCACAAAAGCGTGTATCATGACCTCTAAAAAAACTAAACCAGAAATCGAATTCAAAACACACACGGTTTCTCTAGTCAAAGGTGATAGCAATTTATTGAGCCTTTTTGCAGTACCAACATGTTTACACTGTACACTTCTCATGGGAACGCCATTTCACTTTTCTTCGCACGAACAAAATAGTAATGCCACAATTAGCGCATCTCAAATCACGAGAAGCGCATTAGATCAACTGACCTTAGGCCGAGCGGCAGCAACGCTGCTATTTTTTTTCGCATTTTTACGCAGTCTTCCGAGTGTGAAAGATGCACGCGTTGTGTTATTTTTCTGTCTAAATAAACGTATATTTTTATTTATCTTAACTTCTTGATGCCCGAGGCAACGCAGCTATGTGCTCGTTTTATGCCGGTAATCTTAATAATGTAGTTGTGGACACAGTAAGCTTAGGAAGCCTGTTTCATCGTAACGTCTATGTTTTTTTCGTCGTTTAATCTCTTCATTAGGTGCATTTGCATCGTACAAGCATTGCCCTCTGTTTATAATGAAGCTATGTACAAGCACCCTTTTGGCGAGTGTCACACCGGTCCCGTTAATTAGGGAGGCGATCGCCGGGCTAGTTCCAAGAGCCGAAGTATCGGCCCCCCGAATCGCACCACGAAAGCGTGGACAATTTTGAAGTGGTCCTTTTCGGCGCGCCAGCGGACGCCGGCTGTGGCCCAAAGAACAAGTCAGAGCCGAGAGTTGATAAACAAACAAATTATATTCTCAATAATGGCAGATCAAAAACAATACACAAAAATGCACACTCCACAATAGTTGCATACAATATGTCACCAATCAACCCAATCAACCAACGTACTACACAATACAATCAGCCACACTTGAAACAACGGACACGGACAACAATACGCACTACAATGCAGTCGCATGCATTGAACAACCAAGACACTTAAAGACTAAAGAGATAGAAAACCTATTCAGTCCAAAGTTCTTGGAACGAAAGTCTGAATGAGAAAGTCTGTCCGAGAATCACTCACTCAAAGTCCAGCGTTGTTGTCGTTCCGCAGCCCTCGAAGTTTCTCTTCCAGGAAACCTCGCCGGAGTTTCTCTTCCAGGAAACCTCCCGTCTTCAATAGGCCACTCTCCAAGCTTCAAACTTTTTCGCCGGAACACGTCGGCTTCACACACGCAGCTGTCGCAACGCGTCTTCGCTCGTTAGCGGTAAACACACACTCTTGCCTGTAGCTCGAGTCGTCACCCCCCAGGTGGAAATCCTCTTCATCTCCTGCTTCGTCACTACGGACGAAACCTTCGCCGACAACACGGCGGAATCCCTACGCGCTCTGGCGTTAACTTCCGTCTCCTCCTGATCTCTCATCTCGGCTGCTCGGTTAAATACCTTGCGCGCGACATTCCAGATGTTTCTCGTCATTTCGTCGGCGCGATACGCAGCGAAGGCTGGGAAGAGGGCGAGACGGTTGGAAGTCCCTCCGCGTCGCATGACTCAACTCGGCGTGGCCCCGCCCCCTTCGTTCTAGAAAAATCGCGGGCTTGCTGGGCCGCCGATGTGGGGTGAGGAGGTTCGTCTGCGAAACCATGCTTCTGCGGGGAGAGCGCGCGCCCGGGAGCCTTGGATGTTTGTTTTCTCTTTTTTTTTCTTTTGACCTCGCGGCGTTTCTCCCGCCTGTTGTCGCAAGAATTTGGCGGCGCGCTCATTTTTAGCGCTCGTTCTGTGACACTGCCCCCCACTTTAAGAATATTATCTCATAATATTCAAAACCCCACAGACGAGCGCGAACAGTCACCACACACTCTCACAGACTGTAACACCATCAGTCGCTCATGACACTTCACATTCACAATAGATCACTTAATGCAATTGTACATTGTAATTCAATTAAACAGCACGTGAAAACACAACCACAAGCACATGAGTACAACACTCCACCACACATTCCCAATAATACAAATGTACAAAGTTCTCTCATTACAACAATGGTCCAATACTATGCATCACATCACAGCACAACACTTCGACACTTGTGACACAGGATAACACAACATTAACACAACATATGGCACTCAGCACTGCCCAACACATTCTGCTTTGACCTCAGCCCTTATCCTGTGCACTTCGAGCAGCGCTTGCGCCCCTTTTTGCGGTGCCCGCTCGATCTTTTCTTGTGTTTCCACGTTCTTTTTTGGCGAGCCCTTTCCAACGACGATATCTGAGGCGTCGTCTCAGCCATCGTTGTCTCTTCCGACACCGTTAACGCGTCATTACATTCGACGGGTCCTGTCTGTTTATTTACCCGCTTGATCATGCCCCTACATTTTGCCCGGCTGGCCAACTCCGTCTCCTTTACACTGTCGGTCGGTTGAGGTCGTGCCGACGTAAGTCCAGTTGCTCGGCCCGTGAACTCATTCAACACGATCATCTTCTCATTCGCTGTCTCTTGGGCCGCGGCTTCACCTTGGGCTCTAGTGAGATCCGTCACGGGATGCTCCTCCACTGTATCTCACGGTCGCTGGGTTGGCGAGGGTTCGATCTTAGGGTCTTCTCTCAAACATTCCGGATCATTCGGTCCTCGCGCCCCGGCGATGTTTCCGATGACCAGGTCATACAGGGGGGTCGTCATGCATAAAGCAGTAAGCTTCCCGCTGAAGTACGGGGTTTCAACCTCAATTTCTGCTTCGGGAAGCATCCGAACTGTATGGTCAATTAAGCAAACCGGTTTCGTTTTGCCTGTTAACTCCCTTTCCCGTACCAAATTTCTCCGCACGATAACAGTGGAGCTACCGGTATCTCTTAACACCGTAATCTTTTTGTCCGCAATTTTTCCAGGCAGCGTTGGCATTCCTTTCGTAGCACCGGTTGGCTGTTTTGACATTACAGCACCAACAATAGGAATTTTCTCCCCATTTTTCAATTCTACGAATCCGTCGGTGACGGCATTATTATCGGATTTCGGTGCTGCTTGCACACATGATACCTGGTGAGCTTGACTCGCTCCGTTTCGACATGCATCTGCTTTGTGCCCAGTCTGACCACACTTAAAACATTTTACTACCGTAGGGTTCGTAAAGGTCGTTCGACAGTTTTTCGCGCGATGACCCACTCGGTTACACAGAAAACATCGCGGAATGCTCTCTGGTGCACGCTTCTTTTCTTCGGGAGCCAATTTCTTCGAATCATCGGGACAATCCTTCTTGACCTTGGCCAAATTAGTGCCACCTTGCGCTTCCAAGAATTGATCAGCCAATTCAAGCATGTCTTCAAGTGAGTCAGCCTTCCTCTCTTTTAAGTACAGTGACAGGCTTGGGTGGCAACTAGTAAGAAATTGTTCTCTAATTAGCAGCTCTCTAAGCTCATCGTACTCCTGTGCTGTCCCTGAAAGTTCAATCCATCTGTCGAAATAATGGCAAAGTCGGGCGGCATACTGCGTAGCCGTCTCCCCATCAGCTGGCTTTCCTGTCCTAAATCTGTCCCGGAATCCTTCCACGGTAAATCTAAATCGCTTCAGCAAAGCAGCTTTCACCTTTGCATAGTTGGCTGCATCGGTCGGCGTCAGCCTACCGTACACACTGAGCGCTTCACCACTCAAGCAAGTACTCAAAGCAGTTGCCCATTGATGTTCCGGCCAATTCTGGCTCTTCGCAATCGTCTCAAATCGGTGAAGGTACGCGTCAAGGTCGTCCTTCCTTTCATCAAACGCTACGAGCAGCTTGCTTGGGTTCAAGCGGAAGCCGTGATCTTCCCGTTCGCTGCTTTCAACTCTAGCTTGGACGGGAGTTTCGCTTCGCTGTTGCAAACGGAGCCGCTCGAGATCCATCTCGTGCTGCCGCTGCCGTTCCCTTTCAGCCATCTCCGCTTCTCTTTCTTCTCTCGCCCTTTCGGCTGCCAATTTTTCTCTCTCCAGCTCCAACTTCAATTGCTGCGCTCTTTCTTCTTTCAGCTGTCGCTCCTTTGCTTCTCTTTCTTCTCTCGCCCTTTCAGCGGCCAGCCTTTCTCTCTCCAACTCAGCTGCCTTTTCTTCCTTGGCCCTCTCTGCCGCCAACCTCTCTCTCTCCACCTCAGCTTCTTTTTCCGCTTTGGCTCTTTCGACCGCCAACCTCTCTTTTTCCAGCTCGGCTGCTTTTTCTTCTTTGGCTCTCTTTTTCTTCTTTTTCCTTCTGGGTGACCCACTTCCGTAGTTCGCTGCCAGAAAGACCCAGCTTTTCTCCAATAGCAACTAACTTTTCGAGATCCATTGTGTCTCGCAACTCGCAACTAAAACCTTGCCGCGTGCAAAAAGTATCTGCCTAAATCAGTCTATCGGAACACTCTCCTGCACTCGTTAACGAGAACACTGAACAACACACAAAATTGTTCCGATAGCGCTATCAACAACTCGAGGCTCTTTTTTACTACTTTGGACACACTGTGCACCGAAAGGTCCTGTATCGCGGACGCCAGATTAATTGTCACACCGGTCCCGTTAATTAGGGAGGCGATCGCCGG
The DNA here is from genome assembly GCA_013436015.1 of Rhipicephalus annulatus. Lineage (NCBI taxonomy): Eukaryota > Metazoa > Arthropoda > Arachnida > Ixodida > Ixodidae > Rhipicephalus > Rhipicephalus annulatus. The sequence continues at coordinate 510,330 of WOVY01009273.1, forward strand.
GCTAGTTCCAAGAGCCGAAGTATTGGCCCCCCGAACCGCACCACGAAAGCGTGGACAATTTTGAAGTGGTCCTTTTCGGCGCGCCAGCGGACGCCGGCTGTGGCCCAAAGAACGAGTCAGAGCCGAGAGTTGATAAACAAACAAATTATATTCTCAATAATGGCAGATCGAAAACAATACACAAAAATGCACACTCCGCAATAGTTGCATACAATATGTCACCAATCAACCCAATCAATCAACGTACTACACAATACAATCAGCCACACTTGAAACAACGGACACGGACAACAATACGCACTACAATGCAGTCGCATGCATTGAACAACCAAGACACTTAAAGACTAAAGAGATAGAAAACCTATTCAGTCCAAAGTTCTTGGAACGAAAGTCTGAATGATACTCTTCCGAGAATCACTCACTCAAAGTCCAGCGTTGTTGTCGTTCCGCAGCCCTCGAAGTTTCTCTTCCAGGAACCCTCGCCGGAGTTTCTCTTCCAGGAAACCTCCCGTCTTCAATAGGCGACTCTCCAAGCTTCAAACTTCTTCGCCGGAACACGTCGGCTTCACACACGCAGCTGTCGCAACGCGTCTTCGCTCGTTAGCGGTAAACACACACTCTTGCCTGTAGCTCGAGTCGTCACCCCTCAGGTGGAAATCCTCTTCATCTCCTGCTTCGTCACTACGGGCGAAACCTTCGCCGACAACACGGCGGAATCCCTACGCGCTCTGGCGTTAACTTCCGTCTCCTCCTGATCTCTCATCTCGGCTGCTCGGTTAAATACCTTGCGCGCGACATTCCAGATGTTTCTCGTCATTTCGTCGGCGCGATACGCAGCGAAGGCTGGGAAGAGGACGAGACGGTTGGAAGTCCCTCCGCGTCGCATGACTCAACTCGGCGTGGCCCCGCCCCCTTCGTTCTAGAAAAATCGCGGGCTTGCTGGGCCGCCGATGTGGGTTGAGGAGGTTCGTCTGCGAAGCCATGCTTCTGCGGGGAGAGCGCGCGCCTGGGAGCCTTGGATGTTTGTTTTCTCTTTTTTTTTCTTTTGACCTCGCGGCGTTTCTCCCGCCCGTTGTTGCAAGAATTTGGCGGCGCGCTCATTTTTAGCGCTCGTTCTGTGACAGCGAGCACCATACTCTGGCGGCCATGCTTGTCGTCAATGAACCATGCAGGGCGTAGCAGTTTCTGCCACCGAAGCAAGCTCCTTTTTCACTCAGCACATGGTGGCGTCGCGGGACGCAATTACGTTGCGCCTGACACAATTTACTTTTTGCCAGACCCCATATGTACGATCCATGCAGAAGCATCCCCTCTCCCCCACTATTACGCCGAATGCTTTCACAGAACTTTCCCTGATATTCAAGCGCAGCCACCGTTCAAGCACGGCGTCTCTCATAATCATATGGTGGTTTTGGGAGGTCAAACCCCACATATCAATCAATCAGTGTTGTCTTTTGACAAGCGCGAGTCAAGTGTCAACATTGTATAAGCAGTGGTCGTCTGGAGTGTATGAACTAAACGTTGAGCAGCTAACGCTACAACACTTGGACACCCTTTTTTTCTTTGTTCTTCTACAGTTAATGTCGAGCACGTGGGTTTTTTTTGAAGCTCTAATAATTTATGCTATAAAATAATGACCCATTTTTTTGCTTGCGTGACGCCCTGTTGACACTTTTGTTTATTAGCACCTTTTCTTTCCTTTAAAAAGTTTTATCAGTAGGTGACATGGGCAAATAGCGTCGTTCTTTTCTGCAATGAAATATGTGTCACCATTTTCACATAAAATCACATTGTTGTTCAATGCACTTCGGTGTGACAGAATATTTCTGTGCGCGCACTGGTGACGAGCTACTTGTACGGTAAATGCCCTAACCGTACATATGCAAGCGCAATAAAAGGAGCTTGTTTCTCAAGCCACCAATGGAGAAGTAAAGAAACAAAGAGTACTGGGAGAGTTAGTATATATTCACGTTGAAATGTAGCGCAAGAAAAAGGGGACCCAGAAAAAACCCGCAGGACACCAATAAAGGACACATGCATTGACTTAAATACCTTTGTTACCAGCCTCATTTAACACCACAGAAAACAAGTTTTTTTCAGGAGTTCTTTTGAGGATAAACATTCATGAAACGACAAATAGTTTGGTTTGCAGTGGGTTTGAAGATAAAAGCAATCCTGGACATAGGTTTCATTCAAGGAACCACCTAAAAAAACCAACGCACTTCACCTGCGATGTTGCACAATGATGATTTGTCCCGAAACTTTACACTTTCTGCACTGCCCAAGCTGAGAAAACAAACGGAAGAACAAAGAAGGTAAGGTTGACCAGAAAACTGACTTGCGAGCTGAATCACAATGAGAACATCAAAATTGAGATGAGATAAGATTATTAGCAATAGTAATGGTCACTATATTATTGCTACTAATATTATTATTATTGATCATAATAAAAATAACCCACTCTCTTATTTATTATAGATAGGATATTGAGGTGGTGGAGGAGTTCTACAAAGAGCTGCACAGAAGCCGAAAAAGCTATGATGATATCGTAAGAAGCAATAATAGCCCAGTCGTATTTCACACCCTGGGTGTAAAGACAGGAAAAGGAATGAAAGCCTTAAAAGGAATGAAAGGAGGCTAAGCCACCAGTCAGGATAACGTATAAACGACCTGCTGAAAGATGGCGGAGAAATAGTGTTAAAAAAAAACTGGCAACCTTATATACGACGTTTTTCTTGAGAGGAAGGGTGCTAGAATCTTGGAAGAACGCCAACAGTCGCAAAAATGAAGCAATGAACGCAATACCCACAAGTTGGAAGGTCACGCGCAGAATGGTAAGCAAATCGAAACGTTCCCCGCGTTTCTCGTGTGCAAGTAACGCATGAAACGTACTCACGGATACCGATGAACGCGAATAAGTGTCTCAATTGTTACTTCGCTGTGCCTGAAAAGTGTGCTTTTCTTGCATACGGAGACTGCGCTACGATTGCAGTCACGTGTGTGCGCCCGGTAACTAGAAACGAATCATTCCGGTGAAAGCCAAGTCCAGCTAATATTTACGATCTCCCTCACTGCGAGATAAAGTGCATTAGGTAGCATCTACCCCGTCTTTTCCGCAGGGCAAAAGAGCGCGCGGCGCCACGTCGTGATTATGTGGCGAAATGCACTGTTTGCGCCATCTTGCTGGTAATACTGAAAACACAATAGTCCCCCCCCCCCTCGAGATGCCCGTCACTAGTGGTAACCGGTAGATATAAATAGCTTGCCTTGCCGTTTAAACGTTGGACGTGCTCCTCCGTGGCTCACTAGTTAACGCCTCGTACTCACGTTTCAGAGGTGCCTAGTTCAATTGCGCACACTCGAGTCTTTTTCTGGGTTTTTGTTCTTGCGTTTTCACATATATAGATACGTATACGTGTACGGTGAGCGACGGCGACGGCGACGCCCACGCTGACGTCGGCGACGAATTCTAGTTGAGAGTGTCCATACAATTGCCGTCGCCGTAACAATAAAAAGGAGACGTCAAGGAATAGAAAAGTTTCAGGACAGTTGGCTTACCGTCTGTTCTCTACAAACTATATGCGAAATAGTAGCTAATAAAACTAGGGCGACATTAAAGTTCAACCAATCAACAAACCAAGCAGGATTTCATAAAGAGTACTCTTGAATACACCTATTCATACTACCCATCTGGTGATCGACAAATGCGCTAAATACAACTCCTACACACAGCCTTCATACATTAGGAGAAGACTTTCGACTCAGTGGAGACTTCAGCAGTAATGAGGGACGCTACAGAATCAACGTATCGACGAATCCTACATGAACATGCTGGAATTATTCTACAGTGAGTCCGCAGCCACGATAGTTCTACATAAAACGAAAGTGACAGAGTCCCAATAAAGAATAGTGTTAGGCAGGCAGATACCATCTCTCTAATGAAATTCCTGCATGTTTACAGGAAGTTTTCAGTGCTCTAGATCTATAAAAAATTTCTACAAGAGCTATTGGAGAGTATCTTAGTAACCTGCGATTCCCTGAAGACTTCGCCCTAATGAATACCTCAAGGTACGAATTACAGCTCGTGAATGCTGACTTGGACACAAAAATCACAAGAGTAGCTCTGAAAACCATAGCTTAACCCTGAAGTAATGTGCAACAGTCTTAGCAGAAAACAGTGTTTGGTATAGGTGGAGAAACGCTTGACGTTGTAAAAAAATATCTCCACTAAGGACACGGGGAGATACCGCTAGGGGGCCACGGAGTGCGGACGTGTTGCGCGTCGGCTCCGCAATTTTCCTATGTTTTTGGTGGATTGTCGAATTTATCGTGGAAAACGCTTGTCACCATCGATCGACGGCAGTTTCAAGGACTTCCCTGACACCAAGTTTTGCCAGGTGGGACCACTTTTTAGCCACGTATTGGCGCCTTTTATTCCACCACGAAAGCAAGAACGCCAAGTCCAGCGTCTCTGCGCACGACGCCATAGGCCGGCCGCTGCGGCGGTGGGGCCTGCAAGCCTAACGTGTCGCCGGACCTCCTCGGAGCTCCCGATCCCCGACGGCAGCGTACGAGGCCTTTGCCAGGGCTAAATGGATGTCGTAGAGGTAGAAGGAGAGGACATACGGCCGGAAGATTTCGGCGAGGGAGCAGGATGGTGCAGCGTAAAGAGAACGAAACAGGCCGACGGCGCGTCCGAGACAGCGCAAGACCAGAAGACGGAGACGCAGCAACAGGCGGCTGCCGCGGCTACTACAGGGATTGCCCCGGATACTGCCACAGCGGCGCAGAATAAAAAGAAGTGTGCTCGTTACTTGCAGCACCTCGCTAAGGCGAGCCGAATGCCAGAGTTACCGCCCGATGACTACAGGATCATTGTGCGCCCCCGCGGCGGATTCAACGGGGCTGAATACAAGATAGATCGCATTTACTGCTGCCTTCGTAACGCGGCAGGTATCGGTAGAGAAGCGGCTAGAGAGGACAGCATCTGCCTCAACGTTAAACAGAACGTCGTGGTGCTCAGCACTCCGTCCGCGGACAGAGCCAAACGCTACGGAGCCATCAGCAAGCTTTGCATCGGGAACCGAGAGTTCGAGGCGAACGCCTATCAGGCCGCCCCGGAGAACACTTCCAAGGGCCTGATTAGGAACATTTCCAAAGACGAGAGCCCGGAGGACATCGTTAACAACCTAGTGACGCAGCGCAACCCCAGCGTGCTGCATGCCAAGCGAATGGGCACCACGGACAACATCATCGTATTGTTCGACGGTTTCCGTGTTCCCAGACACGTATACTATGGACCTATGCTTGTGAGATGCTCCCTCTACAGAAAGCACATCGACGTGTGCTACGCGTGCGGGAGGCTGGGCCATCGCTCCGACGTGTGTCCCAACCCTGCCGACAAGTTTGCCGTGGCTGCGGAAGCAGTAACCCACCTTCTGACCATCGCTGCGAGCCGCGGTGTCAACTGTGTGGCAAGGATCATCTCACGGGTGACCGCGTCTGCAAGGCGAGATACAAGACTCCTTACATAGTCAAGCGTCGCCGCCTAGAGCGAAAGCGGCGTGAAGAAGAGCAAGCGGCCGCGGCGTCCGACAGCATCTACAACAGCGGCATTAGCACCGAAGGCAACGGAGGTTACTACAATCATTATCCGGCGTTTGACAGTCATTCATCCAACGCCACCCGAAGAGGACGCTCGACAAGCCGAGACGCGAGAGGCGGCGGCGGTAAATCCCGGTCCCGCTCTCGCAGCCGGACACCAAGGCCGAGAAGCATGTCGAAGACGCGCGGTGGCGCCGTTCCGGGCGCCGCAGCTGTCAACCAAGGCACCCAACAAAGTCAGCAGCATCAGACGTGGCGGCAGCCGCAACAACAAGGACCCATGTGCACATGGCAGCAGGTGAGATGGGCGGATGTAGCCGCCTGTCGCGCCGGCGGCGCTGTTTCGGCGGGACGTCCTGGCGGTCCCGCCGTCGGTGGCGGCGGTGGGAGCGAGCTCAAGCTAGCGGTAGAGCGAGCGCTAGAACAACGCCTAGGACCATTACAATCGATAATTTCAGAGCTGAAACGCGAGAACGCCGCCCTTAGAGCGGAAAATTCCAAATTGAAAGGAGAGGCTCCACGAATGCAACAACCGCAGCAACAGTCGACGGCGCCGCCACCACCGACGCCTCGGTCTTCGACTCCGTCGAGACCCGAGGCGGCGGGGACGGAGACGGATGACGAGAGCAGTTCGGGAGAGGGGGCAGGCGGACGCGAAGACCGCCCGTGTACCGCGAAAAGGATAGCACTAGATCCTGCCAGGCACGAATCCACACAGCGGTTTGGCCGTTATGATAAGCTACAGAAACAAATCGATACTATAGAGACCAGCCTCGATGAACGTTTAGCTAAACAGGTGGCTCAGATGAATGACATGTTCAATAGTGCGATAGCTAAGCTCTCTGAACAAATGACACAAATGCTCACCGCGCACACGGCGCGCATAGAAAACATTGAAGCGCGACTCCCGCCATCTGCGGGCAGACCGATTAGAACGGTGAGTAAGCCCTACGCTAGACAGCAACAGAGTCAGCAGCAGCAGAACGCGCTGCCAGACGCCGAGCCGCAGATTCAGCTGCACCCCAGTCGCCTCGACGGCGATGGGCTAAATTAAACAAGCATCACCATGGCTAGACACGCGCACACTCACACTAACACTCACAAACAACAGTACACGATCTGGCAGTGGAACTGCCGGGGATATAGGAGGAAGCGGGGAAATCTCGAGCAATTTATTCGAAGCCGTGAGACGAAACCGGACATTATCCTTTTGCAGGAAACAAATTATCCGGCAAAACTAGCTGGTTACAAAGCCATAAATGCGGCCGCGGCGGACAACAGGCGGAAAGAAAAACGTGCTACACAGCGCTCGGCGCGTGGTGGGGCGCCGGGGGCGGCCGCGGGTCGCCGAAGGCGGAGCGATCCGCTCTCGTCGTCGGCGCGACCGCGGTCGCTGTCGTCGCCCCCGCCGGGTCCGGCGCCGGTCGCCGCCGTGCTAGTTAGACGTAACATCACGGTGGCGCAGCGCGAACTTGAGTGCGTAAGGATACCGCATGTTTTTGTAGAATTAATTCCTAAGCGCGGCCGAGGCCTGTTTGTACTTAACGTCTACAGTAAACCCACGCTACAGCACCGATTTGGGGAGCTGCTCCGGAGAGCAAGCACGGCCGCCAACGGCGCACCTCTGCTAGTTGCAGGTGATTTTAATGCGCCCCATGGGGCCTGGGGATACACGCGTGAAACGCTCAAGGGCAAACACCTTTGGGAAGACTCGCAAGACCAACGGCTTGAACTGATCGTGAACCCCGCCGATCCGACGCGCCGGGGTAACAGCGTGAGCGCAGACACGCTACCGGACCTCGCGTTCGTGTCGAATGTCACCGCGGCGTCTTGGCAAAACACGCAGGAGGACTTAGGGAGTGACCACTCTCTGATAGAGATTACGGTAGACACGGGCCTGAGCGTTCGTAGAACATACTCTGAAAGCACAGGCCGTAAACTCAAATTAGTGCAGTGGGACGCGTTCCGCAAACAGCGAGCAGAAGGCGGGCGAGGCGACGAGCCGATCACGGATATAGACGAGTGGACCGCGACGCTCAATCGGGACGTAGACGCGGTAACGTGCCACATCCCGCCCGAAGCGAAGCTCGAAGTAATCGACAGCAGGCTCCTACACATGTGGGAAGCAAAGCAAGCCCTACTCAAGAGGTGGAAGCGCCAAAGACATAACCGGGCGTTGAGAAAACGCATAGCACGGTTAGACAGAGAAATTGAGGAACATGCGTTCCAAGTCTGTAGGTCACAATGGGAAGACCTGTGCAACGGCCTCGAGCGACAGATGCGCGGGGCGAGTGCTTGGCGCCTTTTCCGGCACCTATTGGATCCGGAAGATACTCGTGCCGCTCAAGGCCATAAAACTCGGAGACTTGTGAACGATCATAAAGGCGATGACCTTCTCGGTGCAATACGTGACCGTTACTTTAAGTCGGCAGAGAGCGTCCAACACCCAGATTATGACGGCGTTGCTAATGAGCAACTAGACGCCGAATTTAGCGAAGCGGAAATTCGGGCAGTCCTTTTTGAACTAAACACCCGATCGGCGCCCGGCCTGGACCGGGTTTCGAACAAGGCTCTCCGCAACTTAGATGACGAGTCAATCTCCCGATTTGTGACTTATGTCAACGAGTGCTGGCAACGCGGTTCCCTTCCTGAAGCATGGAAAAGAGCTCGAGTTATCATGATTCCTAAACCGGGCAAGCAGGTTGCGCTTGATAATCTAAGGCCAATTTCGCTCACGTCTTGTGTAGGAAAAGTTCTGGAGCACGCAGTCCTCAAACGCGTGACTGACTTTCTCGAAGTCCGCGATGTATTTCCGCACACCATGCTAGGATTCCGCCGCAATCTCTCCGCACAAGACGCGTAGCTTCAGCTGAAGCACCACATTGTTGATGACATTACCAGCTCAACCAAGGCGATCCTTGGCCTAGATATTAAAAAGGCCTTCGACAGCGTTAAACACGAAGCAATTTTAAACAGAGTTCAAACATTAGGACTAGGACAAAAAACATATAATTACATACGTGACTTCCTTGCCGGCAGACGCGTACGCGTCGTCGTTGGAGATGTGGAACTGCAAGAATTTGAGATGGGCTCGAGGGGCACGCCACAAGGCTCCGTAATTTCGCCATTACTCTTTAATTTAGTTCTAATTGGGCTACCCGAGAAATTATTAGGCATACAAGGATTGTATCACAGTATCTACGCGGATGACATCACCCTCTGGGTTCCCGGCGGAGGTTGTGATGGTCACGTCGAGCGTACGCTCCAGGCAGGTGTAGACGAAGTTCAGGAGTACTTGCGAGGAACGGGCCTCGAATGCTCGGCAACCAAGTCGGAACTTCTAATCTACAAACCTACAAGTAGAGGTCGCAAAACCCCGCGCGACGAGGAAAGGGAGTGCTACAAAATAAGCGTTCTATTGGCAGATGGCACTCCCATTCCACACGTAGACAAAATTAGAATTCTGGGGTTACACCTGCAGGCAAACGGCCATAATGGTGAGACGGTGCGAAGACTACGTCGTTCGGTAGACGACACGATCCGGCTCCTACGTCGTATCACGAACAGACGTACTGGTATGCGCGAACACTGCGCGATTCGTCTAGTGCAGGCGTACGCAATAAGCCGTATAACATACGTTGCCCCCTACCTCAAATTGCTAAGCTCAGAAAAAAACAAAATCGAATGTATAATACGAAAGGCTTTCAAGAGAGCAATTGGAGTTCCACTGAATGCGAGCACTGAAAAGTTACTAGAACTTGGACTGCACAACTCACTCGACGAGTTAATTGAGGCCCATGTCGTTTCGCAAAACGAACGCTTGTCGGGGTCTAAGACGGGTCGACACATCCTCGAGTCACTTGGCATCCGGTACCACACTCAGCAGGGAGAAAAAGCGGATGTTCCTGCCTCGGTTCGCGACCGCCTAATTGTTCCGCCGCTTCCTAAGAATATGCACCCGACGCACCACGTCGGGCGCCGTAACCAGCGAGCTAGAGACCTTCAAAAGAAGTACGGCACTAGCGACGAAGTTGTGTACGTAGATGCCGCGAGATATGGGGACGGGAGACACGCACACGCCGCTGCGGTCGTTGACCGTGCGGGCAAATGCCTCGCGAGCGCCACGGTGACCACGGGACATACGGAGGCGGCCGAAGAAGCCGCGATAGCCCTAGCAATCGCCACGGTGCCGAACGCTACGATCGTAATCAGCGACTCGCAGGCAGCAATCCGCGGCTTCGCGCGCGGCCGCGTCTCGCGGGAAGCGGCCCGCATCCTTAAGATGTGCGGTGATGGTGACTCAGCGTCGCGATCGCCACAACAAAATTTAACAGTCTTCCTCCTTTGGACCCCGGCACACACCGATGTCCCGCTTCCGGGCAACGAGGCGGCCCACGCCGCGGCTCGAGGTCTCACTCGCCGAGCCGTGGCACATTCCGTGGCCGCCGCCTCCGCTCCCGAGAACGGGGCTTCTGATCTGCCGGATCGAGACACTTCGACAGACACGCAGCGACAACACAGACCACAACGGTCGTGGGGTGATCGTCTCATCACGTTCCGAGATATTACGCAACACTACAGACTGGAAAGGCGAAAGTTCCCGCCACCGCATGACAAATTAAACAGACACGATGCCGTAAGCTATCGCTTACTACAAACCCACTCTTACCCCAGCCCGGTCGTCTTACGCCACTGCTACCCGCACTTACACATTACCGATCTATGTAAAGCATGCGGGCACAGAGCAACGCTGCGCCACATGCTCTGGGAATGCGCCGGTAACAATGGTCGAGAAACGGCCGCCGTTCGCGATGCGCCTATGGCGGCTGCCAATACCAGGCAACAGGAAGCCTCGAGCTCACTCGTTCCCGCCGCCGTCCCGTCTGCGGGGGCCGCGGGGGACCTTCTCCGTCGGCGACGCCGCCGCTGGGAGGCGGCGCTCAGAAGCTCGGAGCTCAACGACCAGCTCTGGGCTGTCCGGCAGGCCGAAGATGCCGCCCGAGTTCAGGGACTCAGCGCCGCCATCTGAGGCCACCAAGACCAAGCTGCCGGCCAAGCTCTAATAAAGTTTCCTCTCTCTCTCTCTCTAAGGACACGTAGTAACAGAGCGGAGGTGAACGATGGGAGTGAGAAATCGAGAATTATAAACATTGGGTGTACCAAATTCCGAAAGATCTCTAAACTCATGAAAAAATACTAATGCTCACCCTCAAAATGAAGGCATGAACACCTGCATCTTGCAGGTACTCACCAACAGAACAGAAACCTGGAGGCTTACAAAGAGGAATCAGCTTAAATTGACGACGACGCAGCGAGGGATGGAAAAACAAATGATATGTGTAATCTTAACAAAGAAGAATAGAGCAAAATGGATCACGGAACGAACCCCGGTTAGTGATACAACGGTGGAAATCAAGAAGATGAAATGGACATGGGCCGGCCACATAGTGCGTATGCAGGATTATAACTGGTGGTTAAGGGATTAATTACTGACATGATTTCCAGAAAAGGCAAACGCACCAGGACAAGACAGAAGGTTAAGTGGACCGATTAGAATAAAAAGTTTGCTGGTATAACGTAACAGCAGAATGCGCAAAACCAGTTTGGTTTGCGCATTCTGCTCGTAGAACATGTTTGATTAGTCATAACATAAAAATCATGATATATGTCATGAATGTCATAAATTAAATTTCATGGTCCCGCAGCTCTTGCGGTGATTTTATTCACATGCACGTTGCAAAACTGGTATGGCATGACATAACTGCGTGGCGAACACAAGCGACAGACCCTAACATGAAAATTATGACATGCGTAACATGTAACAACATGAGTACATGCCACGCTCATGATGCGTTCGCGGCCATTTTGCTAGCTTCCCTTATACCAAATTTGGTATTATGGGACGTGAATGATTGACGAAGGTATGATACTGGTTCAAACATGATAAGCATGAGATACGTGTCACGTAACAACATGATTGAATGCCACACTCATGATGCGCTCGCGGCCATTTTGCTAGCTTCACATATGCCAAATTTGCCATTACGTGACGCCAATGAGTGACGAAGGTATGTGACTGGTGCAAACATGATAATCATGAGATGCGAGTCATGGGAGAGAGAACATGACTACATGGCAACAGTTAAGGTGCCAATGCACTTGACATGACGTGGTGCACGTGGTCGCCGACGTTCATTTCGTCGCGTCACACCAGTGTTGCCACGCCAGGCGCCTGTCTTGCCATATACTCGCAGGCGCGCATAGCGCTGCGTTGCTTCGACGAATCCGCGTTTTAGTGCGTCCGGCGTCCCTCCGTTATGAAAAGAGGAAGACGAAGTGTTGTCTGGGTAAGGCGTCCGCGCGAAATGCAGCATGTCGCATTTCGCGCCGTTCGCCGTCGGGCCTCACCGACGGACGCCGGTCGCCCCTGGCGTCAGATTATAGAATACTCGCGTTTTTCTAACATATGTCACTGTGCCCAGCGTGCGCGCGTGTCGACGCTACATTGAAGTATATTGGGTCCTTCATGATGTGGTCGCGAGAGACGCTCTAGGTGCCGACCAGTACGGACGTGCGAAGATCGGCTCCTGCTTTCAAGAATGCTTTTCTGTGGTATTCACTAATTTGTCGCCGAGTTTTCAGTCCCATTGTGTGCCTAAGGTCTCAAGAAATCAGCAGATACCACCTTTGTGCTGGTGAGTGGACTTTTAAACCGTTTTGGGGGCATTTTTACACGGCAACGCCACCGGGGGATTTAAGCCTAACAATCAAGGCGGCGACTGCCGCCGTTGCGCCGACCCGGCGCCAACGTGACTCAACACTCTGCGCGTTCCAGAACCTGCAACTGAAAATGGAATACCAAGTAGATGGAGAGGACATCTCTCCAGAAGATCGCACGGAAGACATGGGTTGGAAGGAAGCCGAAACGAGACGCTCAAGGAATAAGCAAGCCGCGGTTAGCGTTCCTGCTGCCAAGGGTTCGACCAAGGCTGGCATTGCGGGAGACGCTCGAGCCAGTTGTAGTAGGTATGATACCAAACATACAATCGTGCGAGCTGGAAGCATGCCGCCATTACCCAAGGACTTCAGCAAAATTGTACTACGACCAGGTGGAGGATTAAATATCTCGAGAATTGGCACTGGAGCCGTGGCAGACGCGATTGTACTGGCGGCCGGCATCAAAGAGGAAGACGCCATGCAGGACATCATCTGTTCCAACTTGCAGCAGAATATTATGGTGGCAAGCACTCCGGATTAAGACAGAGCTTCAAGATACCTCAAGGTCAAGCAAATTGACATTGGAGGCAGAGTTTTCGAGGTTAGCGCGTACGCCACGGCACCCCACGATACTTGTAAAGGAGTGATTCGCGGGATCCCCGTAAGCGATACTCAGGACATTTTGACCCGAAAGATTGTGAACGCGAACAACCCGCTCGCGCTGCAGGCCAAGAGAATCAAGGACACCGGGACAGTCATCATAGCGTTAGAAGGACTCAAGGTGCCCAGATTCGTGAGATATGGACCTTCACTTTTGCAGTGCTCCCTTTACCGCAAGAACATCGATATTTGTTACGTCTGTGGAAAGCTGGGACATCGGTCTGACGTCTGTCCGAACCCAGTTGGAACCATCTGCAGAGGCTGCGAGATCAAGAACCCAGATAGCCTGCACCAGTGCAATCCAAGATGCAGGCTGTGTGACCGTCACCATCCCACGGCAGACAAAGAGTGCAAGAACAGGTTCTCAGTGCCATACGTTGTCAGACGCAGACGTTGGGAAAGATCGCGAGCAGCCGCAGAAGCCCGGGACACATCAATCACATCGAGTCCAGACATTAACGACAAGCAGCTTACTCCAGCCTACGGCACCCAGAGCATCCAGACTACTCAAGAACAGGGAAGGCGGCCCCACTCCAGGGGGAGGTCGCGTTCCAGAAGAGGTTCTAGACCCAAGGTCCGCTCCCAATCACGGGGGCGCTCGAGTTCTCAAGGTCACCATCAGGGATCGGGATCAGCCTGGGTGGCAACCGAATGGCCAGCTGCCTGGCGTTCAGTTCGAGATCACGGCTTCACACCCGGGGAGGACGCCTGCAGTTACTTCGAAAGGCAGCTGGGCTGAGCGAGTGGGCAACGGCGCGGCAGAGGTGATGACAGGTAAGCTGCCAGAACATGATAGAATTGCACAGCTGGAGCAAGAAAACGCGAGACTTACAAAATCGAATGAGAGGCTATCAGCTGAGTTAAAGGAAATAAAAATTCTTCTCACTAAGCTAACCAGCGCGCAGTCTTCACAGTCAATGCCTCAGCCAGTTGATGTCCCTGTGGCTGAAAACGTGGGAAACTCGAGAACCACAAAAAAGAGGGCAGTCATGGCAGAACACGTGGAAACCAACCAAACGACCATGTCAGATATGAAAGAGGTCTTTGACACGCTCAGCAAAGTAGTAGCCAATCTTAGCGAGCAGATGGGTAGGCTACAGTGAAGCGTTGCGGCACTGGAAGAGCATATGACTTTGCGCATTACAAAGGTCGAAGCATATCTGCAGAATACAGCAAGGTCTCCTCATACACCAAACTCACCACTTTGGCCACCAATACTAGTGGTACCAAACCTGTCGACAGGAGCAGCATCAGGCTCTGGCCGCCCATGTAATAACCATGATGGCAGCGCTACGTGAAGCATTTCGTATCCGGCAATGGAACTGTAGAGGTTAACTTAAAAAGAAAGCAGCCCTACAGCAGTATATCAGGAGCAGCCAAGAAAAACCTCATAATATATTATTACAAGAAACCATTTCACCGCAAGCAACGTTGCCTGGATTCCGGCCTGTAATAGGGGATACTGAAGGGAGGCGAGTCTGCACCTTCGTATGCAACAAACTAACGCACGTAATCCACGACCTCAAGATAGAAGCAGGCCGTTTGGAACACGTCATGGTAGAGATTGTGCCAGGTACAAGCAACCGTCAGAGCATTTTCATTCTTAATTTATACAGCAGTCCAAAGGAACAAAAGCAAGGGTTCAAGACAGTTCTAAAGAAAGCTGTTAATATCGCCGGGAATGTCCACTCGTCATAGCAGGTGATTTCAACGCCCCTTATCATACATGGGGTTACAAGTACAACACTGGGAAAGGAAATCGACTTTGGCAAAGTGCCAGTGAACTTGATCTCACCCTAATCACAGACCCCAGCCTACCAACAAGGTTTGGTACCTCTTGCTGCAGGGATTCCACCCCGGACCTTACATTTGTAAGGAACATCAAGAAGGCCCAGTGGATGAACCTTACTGTAGACCTAGGAAGTGACCACTGCATTCTTGCCACTACCTTCTCCGTTGAGCGCAAAAAGCAGAGAGAATTCCACTTCACAGACTGGGATAAGTTCAGGAAGATAAGGATGGAAAGGGAACAAGATGGCCACAGACAAGGCTTAGAGCAGTGGGTCAAACAGATTAAAGATGACATCAAATCCGTCTCCTCCACCTTTACCACAGATTTTCCGGTTGAAAGAATGGATAGCCGGCTCGCTCATCTTCTTGAGGCAAAGCAAGCACTACTGAACCGTTGGAAAGGTCAGCGCCTGAACCGAAGACTGAGGAAGAAGATAGCTGAGGTAAACAGATCAGTCGAGGAACACTATCGCGCACTATCCAAACAGCAATGGGACAAAATCTGCAACTCCGTCGATGGTCAGATGTGCAATGGCAAGACGTGGAATATGTTAAAGCATCTCCTCAACGAAAACACCACCAAAACAAATCAAAAGCATGTTATCGCTCGAATTTCGCATAAAGAGATAGGGCGCACTACAGAACAGCAAGTTGTGCAGCGGCTCGTGCATAAGTACCTCCCAATCAAAAGAGGATTGGCACCACCAAGTAGACAGTACCAGGGCAGGCCCAATCCAGGTCTTGAGGGCGACTTTAACATCGAGGAGATCAGAAGAGCCTTGCATGATCTCAACGGCAGGTCGGCCCCTGGCCCAGACGGTATATCAAACAAGGCCCTTCGTAACCTTGATGATGATTCAATTGAAACCCTGAAGGATATGATAAATGCAGCATGGAAAGAAGGCAGGGTGCCAGAGCAGTGGAAGCTGGCCAGGACGATCCTTATTCCTAAGCCAGAAAAGCCCCCTAACTTGGACAACATGAGGCCAATATCCTTGACATCATGCATCGGCAAGGTTGCAGAACATGCCATACTGCATAGGATAAACAAGTACTTGGAAGATAACGACATATATACACACAATATGGTTGGATTCAGGGCAGGGCTATCCACACAAGATGCATTAAAGCTTATCAAACACCAGGTCATCGACAACAAAACGAGAGACGTGAGAGCCATTCTGTGCCTAGATCTAGAAAAAGCGTTTGACAACATCCACCACTCATTCATACTCGAAGCAATTTCCAAGCTTGGTCTGGGGAAAGCCTTCTATGACTACGTATGGTCCTTTCATACAGATCGGAAAGCCGTGATGAAGATTGCAGATATCGAGACCGCAGCAATCGAACTAGGAGCAAGGGGCACGCCGCAAGGGGCAGTGATTTCACCAATGCTGTTCAACATTGCCATGATTGGACTGTCAAAAAATTATCGAGCATTGAAGGATTGAAGCACAGCATCTACGCAGATGACATTACCATTTGGTGCACAGGTGGAAGCGAGGGGCAGATTGAGAGCGCCCTGCAAGAGGCGATTGACACCGTAGAAGAGTACCTTCGTCCATCTGTGCTCAAGTGCTCCTCGAGTAAGTCAGAACTTTTACTGTATCGGACTGCACGCCGGGGACCGAAGCCCAGGGGATGGAAGCCGTTAAACCAGATAGACATCCACCTCCGTACAAATCAAGGGGATTCCATCTAGAGGGTTGACTCCATCAAAGTCCTGGGCATGCTGATAGAGTCTACCGGCGCCAACAGCAAATCTATAGCCAAGTTAACTTGGAAAACAGACAGTGCGGTGCACCGCATACGCAGAGTGGCCAACAAAAGAAATGGGATCAAGGAAGACAACCTCATTAGGTTGATGCATGCGTTTGTTCTAAGCCACTTCACGTACGAGGCAGCAATGCACAACTGGTCAAGAGCAGAGTCTGAGACACTGAATGTGTTCCTCAGGAAAGTTATCAAGAAGGTCCTGGGCCTACCCCTACATACCAGCACCGAGCGTCTGCTTGAGCTTGGCATTCACAACACGCTCGAACAAATAGCAGAAGCCCAAGAGAGAGCACAGTTTTGCAAGGCTATCTACAACAAGGTCGGGGAGAATGATCCTGCAGGAGCTGGGCCAACACACAATGGCAATCAGGCACAATTACAATGATATACCCGATAACATCAGTAAGAATATCACGGTGTCTCCTACACCAAGAAACATGCATCCAGAACACAACGTCGGAAGAAGAGTAGCGAGGGCCAGGACTATACTTCGTCAATTCTCAAACGAAGAACGAGGAGTCGTATTTGTTGACGCGGCTTCCTACGCCAATGGGAAAGCGTTTGTGGCAGTGGTGGTCGATGGGGCTGGCCATGTCGTCAACTCAGCGACGGTCAGGACGAAAGACCCAATCATTGCGGAACAGGTGGCCATCACCTTAGCAGTCAAGATGGAGAACATTGAAGTCATCTACAGTGATTCCATGGCAGCACTACGGGCGTTTGCCAAGGGGACGGTCTCAGAGCAAACGCTGAGAATACTGCAAGGCAAGAACATAACGCATCATCTTCTGAGTTGGTTCCCAGCTCACCTTGGACAAATCAACGGTTCCCCTCCCAATCTCAATGAAGCAGCACACGAGGCGGCGCGAGAAATCTCCAACCGTGCCTCCCCGGGGATGCGTTCTACCGGTGAAGGGGATAACCGGAAAATTCTTACAACATATAACGAGCTCACTAAACATTTCTACCTGTCTAGAAGGATTTTTCCTCCACCTCACAAAAATCTAACCCGGCCCCAAGCACTTACTTTAAGGCTTTTGCAAACGCGAATGTACCCTACTTTGAAAATGTTACACATCATGCATCCTGACCTATACCCAAGTAATCTTTGTCCACATTGTGGGGAAATAGCTTCATTAGAACACATGCTCTGGCAGTGCACCAAATTCACTCATATATCGAACATCACCTCTGCCAGATGGGAGGCGGCAATCCGCAGCTCATCCTTGGCAGATCAGCTCTGGGCTGTCCACCAAGCCCGCGAGGCGGCTGAGGAGCTTGGCATCTCAGTCCCCACGTGGGAGTTGCCCGCAACACAGTGATCTGTGTTTTAGAGGACCAAATAAAAGTTTATCCAATTCAATCCAATGATGCGGTCGTGGCCGTTTTGATAGCTCCACATATACGAAGTTTGGTGTTACCTGACGTCGTTGGATGGCGAAATAAATGACTGGTGCAAGCATGATAATCCTGACACGCATGTCATGTAAGAACATCACAACATTCCGCGCTAATAGAGTGCTCGCAGCCTTTTCAATAGCTCCACATGTACGAAAGTTGGTATCACGTGACTTGAACAGATGACAGAGGTAAACGACACATCTTAACATAATAATCATCGCATGGAAGTCCTGCACGGCATCATTTACCTTCACCTCGTATCGTTGTGGTGATTTTAAAGTGACATATCAACATTTCTCATTCGTGCTTCACTTATCAACGATTGCCACTGTACGTGGGATTTGCCAAATTTTTTCGAATCCATTAGAGATGTTCGCCAAAATGGCTGGGACGTTTGCGTGGAATGATCGAAGATCAATTTTTGCGTTGATAATAAAAATTATATAATTCACTTCAAAAACATCCCCACTTTCGAGATTGATGATCTGTCATCGGAAGAATACAACAAGCGAGATCGCTAATTGGAAATGCAGATGATGAGCACGTTCAAAATAAATGAGAACAGAGAATGATAAATTCTTCAGGCTTTCATATGGAAAAAAACGGTCATTTCAAATTGGAGTAGTGATGTCTACCACGAAGGTTGTTTCTCCTCAACGCTGTATCGAAGTTCCATTTTCTGAATGAAGATCGATGAACCTAATAGAGAACGTTAGTGATCTCATCTACGCTTGAGTACTACGGCACTAGATTTGTGTATTCAATGTGCCTCACCACAAATGTTTCTTTCGCGTGATCGTATCTCTTTAATTTACTGGTCCTATCCGGTAAAAAAAAGCCCAATTTGTTTCTTTCCGTTTTTCTTCCTGCGTAACTTTCTCTAAGCTACGTTATTCTACCTTTTTCTTATTCTTTCACCTCATCTTCTTTTATTTATACACTAGCTGAAACTGCGTGAATGTGGTTTCATTGATGATCTTAGTGACACGACTGCACAGCATCAGCTGCCACTTTTAGTGTTACCATAATACCACTTTGAAAAAAAGTAACCAATTATTGTGTTGCTGCGGAGCAAAAACTACATCTGCTAATAGCTGTTACTAAGGCACTCCTGCAAAATGACTATCTAGTTTTTTTTGTGGAAGAAGTGACATGAGCGAAAGTGGGCCCGTGTTGTTGATCCGCCGGTCCATTCGAACCATTAACACTACCGTTTCGGTGTACATCACAATGATTTATTTATTGCAGTCGGCAAGCCACTTTTTATACCACGCCGCTAAACAAAAAATCTCTATTGTCTAAACTTGAATAAAAATTACGCCATCTCCCACTAAGAGGAATCATGAGTAGCATCGTACAACTGAGAGACCCACCCCGCGAGTACTGAAATTGTTCACGAGCATGTTGAGATTAGAGAGCTTATTTTGGTCGGTCGGTAGATATTCAAGGAATAAGGAAGCGGCGCAAAACACAGGACAGTGACAAAGACAAGCCAAATGCTTACCGACACAGTGTTTTATTCTGCACAAAGGCAGGATATATACGCATGAAGATCACGAGTGGATGTGAAGAAGAGGTGAAGAAAGATGATGTATTGCTTAAGAAATTATGAGACGCCAAAACTTTGCCTTTAGGAATGACCACGATGGCTATATCCTCTTGCTAGTGCGTACTTCAAACACTTACCCACGTATTCACAAACGCTCCTCGACAAGACTTTCACCCTTCACTTCGCTGCACCGCTGCTCGGCTGAAAATGACGCTGCGCTACTCAATAATCGCAGCAAATTACCACTGATATGCCGTGAATTTCCCTGCCTAGAGATGGCGCTCCTATCGGCGCTCCCATGTGAAGGTGAAGCGTCAAGTGACGGGGAGTTCTAGAATGCGGGGGTTAGTGCATGAAACCTTTTCGAGTTTGCTAAGCACCCACTACGTGGCCTGAAGGGCTTGAGCGTAGGTGCCTTTTGCGGTGGGTGACCGGCTTTAAACCACAAAGCAATATGATAATCACATGTTCACCCACCCACTGGCAATGGGTGCTTGTAGTGTGCAGTATTGCTTAAATATTTCGAGTTGCATTGTGAAGCATGTATACAGGACGAGTGTGTTTTTAAAGCATGAACGCGACCTTTACTGCATTTCTAAGCAGAAGAAGTTTTTTTTACTGCATTTACATGTGGCCGTGTGGTAGATTATCTACTTTTCACGCAAACGAATCGGGTTCAGTTCTCACTCGGACCTAAACGCCCGTAGTTTGGTCGCCGCTCTGACCCAGAATTTGCATCTACCTAGATTTGTCCGTCACACATAAGAAGATAATTTTTCGCTCCCAACCAACGACGCTGACATGGAGGCCGACACTGACGAAGACGCCTATATGCCAGAATTTATCTGAAAAGATCTCTTTAACAATATCGCGTTATTAGCTGTATGCAATCATAGGAAAATAATAAATCATCATTCATGTGAAAAATACCGAAGCTTTTTGTGGGAAGCCCTATTGAGAACTATTGCATGGTCAAATGAAATTATTTGTGTGCACCCGTTGCCCCTATAGGGGGAAGTACCTGAACGTGGAAATATGTCAGTGCGTAGAAGAAAGCGTAATTCGTTCTGATACATGTCATGCGAGATGGCAATGTGCCAAACTGGAATATTTGAAGAAACGCCAATTCGCGCAATACGTCACGTGTACAAAAATATTGTCCGACCTTTACGCACGGGTCACTAATCTTAAATAAGTAGCATGTAGCCTGAATTCGTGGCTGATGTATATATTGAATTGACAAATATCGTGAACATTTTATAATGATTGTTTTTGTGTGGTCTCTGAACTTAATTACAATTTTATATCTACTTTTTCCCATGCTAAACTGGCAGTGAATTAACGAGAAGGTTAAACAACCACCTGGTTCTGGATATTTTTTTTCACTTCGCTTATAAGTTCGGGTGCGTGCCCATTCCAACGAACACATTGATTTTTATTTATCGGGTGTGAGTCAGTAAAATACAGTTGATTTTAGGTGCCTAAAATTATGTCAAGGCATTGTGCGAAATCGTAGGGCAATAGAGCCAACGTTTGTTTCCGCCTATATTCTGGTATTTTTTTATAAAATTAAAACCTAAAGAACAAAGGAAATGTTGTGTCTCTAATAGCGTATGATAGAGCTTGTATGAAAAGACTATGAGAAGACATTGTGCGATGAGCTGAACCTAAGCGTACACGCAGCGTGAATTTTAGGACAAAGCTCGTGATTCTCCTAAGTTATTCGGCATAAAATAAGTGCGTAAGAAAAGACTGAAGACTTGCGATGGCACTGCGTAAGTGGAGCACGAATACGCTGTTAAAGCAGAACGCAAAGGAAGGCCACGTGGACGCCGTACATTATACTTAAGAAGGAAGGGAGCAAAATGAGGTCGTTCCACGGAAGAAGGCAACGCTTCTCTCACGTGGAAAAGGTTTATATATATATATATATATATATATATATATATATATATATATATATATATATATATATATATATATATATATATATATATATATAAAAGGAACCTTGCCTCGAACTTGCCGAACCATCGCACCACTGTCATAAGCTTTGGCAAGATACGGGCTAACAACATCGCTGACGGGGCTGTGATGTTTTTGTTGTGTTTTAATCGCAAGATCTTACTCGTCCTTATTTGTGAACGTGGCAGCATGCTCGACGAAATTCAGTGAGTCAAAGGTGAATAGGGAGAATGAAAGCTGCTGAGAATAAGGTATATTTTTAGCAGAGTTCAGAAGAAGCCATACTTTTTTTTTCTAACGAACATAGGCGCACTAAAAAGCGTTTATTTGCTCCTTTAATTGCTCCAACGAGCCTCTCCACAGCACCGCATATGCGCTAATTTTCAACGCTTCCAGGCAGCTTAAAAAACAAACTGACGCCGCTGCGATATCAGCTATCGGTCATTACCAACAATAACGATATTTACTCTACCAGAAGCTAGCATAATCACGAATTATACAGTATGCTTCCCAAAAGCGTCTGTCTTGACCTCAAAAAAAAAAAAAAACCAGACATTGATTTCAAAACAAACACGGTTTCCTGAGTCAAAACAGAAAACAATTCATTTAGACTTTTTACTGTATCAACTTATTTACACTGTACACTTCATATGCGAACGCCATTTCTCTTTTCTTCGCGCGAACAAAATAGTATTCCCTCAACTCGCGCATCTCAAATCACGAGAGGCGCATTAAGTCAACTGACCTTAGGCCGAGTGGCAGCAACACTGCTATTTCTTTTTTCGAATTTTTCGTGGTCATTCAATTCCGAAAGAAGCACGCATAGTGGTATTTTTCTGTCTGAATAAACGTATATATTCATTTATCTTAACTTCCTGATGGCCCAAGGCAACGCAGCCATGTGCTCTTTTTATGCCGGTAATCTTATTAATGTAGTTGCGGACACAGTAAGCTAAGCAAGCCTGTTTTATCGTAACGTCACTGTTTTTTTTCGCCGGTTCATAACCTCATTAGGTGCATTTGCATCGTATAATCATTGCCCTCTGTTTAGAGTGAAGCTATGTACAAGCACCCTTTTGGCGGGCACCATACTCCGGCGGCCAAGCTTGTCCTCAATGAACCATGCAGGGCGTTGCAGTTTCTGCCACCGAAGCAAGCTCCTTCCTCACTCAGCACATGGTGGCGTCGCGGAAAGCATCACGCTGCGCCTGGCACAATTTGCTTTTTGCCAGACCCCATATGTACCAGCCAAGCAAAAGCATCCCCACTCCCCCACTAATGCGCCGATCGCGTTCACAGAACTTTCCCTAATATTCAAGCACGGCCAATGTTCAAGCACAGCATCTCTCATATTGTGGTTTTGGGAGGTCAAACGCCACATATCAATCAATCAGTGTTGTATTTTGAGAAGCGCGAGTCAAGTGCCAACATTGTATTAGCAGCGGTCGTCTTGAGTGTATGAACTAAACGAAGAGCAGCTAACGCTACAAACACTTGCGCACCATTTTTTTTCCTTTATTCATCTACAGTTGATGACGAGCACGGAGGTTTTTTTTTTGAACCTCTAATAATTTGTGCTTATAACTAATGACACCTATTTTGCTTGCGTGACGCCCTTTTGACACTTTTGTTTATTAACACCTTTTCTTTCCTTTCAAAACGTTTTATCAGTAAGTGACATGGGCGAATAGCGTCGTTCTTTTCTGCAATAAAAAACGTGACACCATTTTCACATAAAATCACATTGTTGTTGAATGCACTTCGGCGTGACAGAGTGTTTCTGTGCGCTTACTGGTGACGAGTTGCTTCTACGGCAACTACCCTTACCGTACCTATGCAAGCGCATTAAAATAGGCTTGTTTCTCAAGCCACCTATGGAGAAGTAAAGAAACAGAGTACTGAGAGAGTTAGTATATATTCACGTTGAAGTGTAGCGCGAGGAAAACGGGACCCAGCAAAGAACACATAGGACACCAATAAAAGACACGTGCATTTACCTAAATACCTTTGTTACCAGCCTTTGCCCCGCCGCGGTGGTCTAGTGGCTAAGGTACTCGGCTGCTGACCCGCAGGGCGCGGGGTCGAATCCCGGCTGCGGCGGCTGCATTTCCGATGGAGGCGGAAATGTTGTAGGCCCGTGTGCTCAGATTTGGGTGCACGTTAAAGAACCCCAGGTGGTCTAAATTTCCGGAGCCCTTCACTACGGCGTCTCTCATAATCATATAGTGGTTTTGGGACGTTAAACCCCACATATCAATATCAATTTGTTACCAGCCTCATTTACCACCACCAAAAACAAGTTTTCTTGAGCAGTTTTTTTGGAGATAAATATTCATGAAACGACAAATACTTTGGTTTGCAGCAGGTTTGAAGATAAAAAATATTCTGGACATAGGTTTAATTCAAGGAACCACGTGAATAAAAACCCGACGCACTTTACCTGCGATGTTACACAATTATGATTTGTCGCGAAACTTCACACTTTCTGCACTGCCCAAGCTGAGAAAACAGACGTAAAGAAAAAAAAAAGTAAGGTTGACCAGAAAACTGACTTGCCAGCTGAATCAGAATGAGAACACAAAAGTAGAGAAGAGATAATATAATAACAATAGTAATATTCGCTATAATATAGCTACTAATATTATTAATTATGATCTTAATAAAAATAATCAACTCCTTTATTTATTATAGAAAGAATATTTGAGGTGGTGGAGGAGTTCTACAGAGAGCTGCACAGAAGCCGAGAAGGCTATGTTGATATCGTAAGAAGCAATAACAGCCAAGTCGTATTCCACACCCTAGGTGTAAAGACAGGGAAAGAAGTGAAAGCCCTAAAAGGAATGCAAAAATGCTAAGCCACTGGTCAGGATAAGGTAAAATCAATCTGCTGAAAGATGGCGGAGAAATAGTGTTAAAAAAAACTGGCGACTTTATATACGACGTGTTTCTAGACAGGAAGTGTGCCAGGATCTTGGAAGAACGCCAACAGTCGCAAAAATGAAGCAATGAACACGATACCAAGCAGTTGGAAGGTCATGCGCAAAATGGCAAGCAAATCAAAACGTTCCCCGCGTTTCTCGTGAGCAAATAAAGCATGAAACGTATTCACGGATACAGATGAACGCGAATAAGCGTCTCAGTTGTTACTTCGCTGTGTCTGAAAAGTGTGTTTTTTTTCGTAAACGGAGACTCCGCTACAATTGCAGCCACGCTTGTGCGCCCGGTAACTAGAAACAAATCATTTCGGTGAAAGCCAAGGCCAGCTCAAATTTATGATCTTCCCCACTGCGAGATAAGTGTGCATTAGGTAGCATCTACCCTGTCTTTTCCGCGGGGCAAAGGAGCGCGCGGCGCCGCGTCGTGACTATATGGCGAAGTGCGCTGTTTGCGCCATCTTGCTGGTATTGCTGAAAACAGAATAGTCTTCCCGTCGAGATGCCCGTCACTAGTGGTAACCGGTAGATATAAATAGCTTTCCTTGCCGTTTGAACGCTGAGGGACGTGCTCCTTCGTGGCTCACTAGTTAACGCCTCGTACTCACGTTTCAGAGGTGCCTAGTTCAATTGCGCGCACCCGAGTCTTTTTCTGGGTTTTTGTTCTTGCGTTTTCACATATATGGATACGTATATATGTACGGTGAGCGATGGTGACGCCCACACCGACGCCCGCGACAAATTCTAGTTGAGAGTATGAATACAATTGCCGTCGCCGTAACAATAAAAAGGAGACGTCAAGGACTTGAAAAATTACAGGACAGTTGGCTTACCGTCTGTTCTCTACAAACTATAAGCAATATAGTAGCTAATAAAACTAGGGCGACATTAAAGTTCAACCAATCAAAAAACCAAGCAGGATTTTATAAAGAGTACTCTTGAATACACTTATTCATACTACCCATCTGGTGATCGAGAAATGCGCGGAATACAACCAACTCCTATACACAGCCTTAATACTTTAGGAGGAGACGTTCGACTCAGTCGAGACTTCAGCAGTAATGAAGGCACTACAGAATCAAAGTATCGACGAATCCTACATGAACATGCTGGAATAAGTCTACAGTGAATCCACAGCCACGATAGTTCTCCATAAAACGAAAGTGACAGAGTCCCAATAACGAATGGTGCAAGGAAGGCAAATACGATCTCTCTAATGCAATTCCCGCATGTTTTCAGAGAGTTTTCAGTGCTCTAGATCTATAAAAAATATGAATGGGAGCTATTAAAGAGTATCTTAGTAACCTGCGATTCGCTGGTGACTTAGCATTAATGAATACCTCAAGGGACGAATTACAGCTCGTGAATGCTGACTTGGACACAAAAAGCACAAGAGTAGCTTTGAAAACTACAGCTTAACACTGAAGCAAGGTGCAACAGTCTCAGCAGAAAACAGCTTTGTCATAGGTGGAGAGCCGCTGGAAGTTGTAAAAAAATATGTCAACTTAAGACACGTAGTTACAGCGGAGGCGAACCATGAGAGTAAAAAACCTAGAATTATAGGAATGGGCTGCATCACATTCGGAAAGATTACTAAACTCATTATTGGTATACTAATGCTCACCCTCAAGAGATAGGCATAAACACCTGCACCTTGCCGGTACTCCCCAACAGAACAGAAACCTGGAGGCTTACAAAGAAGGATCAGCTTAAGTTGAGGATGACGCAGCGAGGGATGGAAAAAGAAATGATATGTGTAACCTTAAGAAAGAAGAAGAGAGCAAAATGAATCACGGAACAAACCGCGTTTAAAGGTACAATGGTGTAAATCAAGAAGATGAAATGGATATGGGCCGGCCACACAGTGCGTATGCAGGACTATAACTGGTGATTAAGGGTAACTGACTGGATTTTCAGAAAAGGCAAACGCACCAGGGCGAGACAGAAAGTTAAGTGGACTGATTAGAATGAAAAGTTTGCAGGTATAACGTGGCAGCAAAAAGCACAAAACTGGTTTGGTTTGCGCATCACGTGAGAGGCCTATTTCCTGCAGTGCGCCTAGTCAAGCTGGTGATGAGGATGATGCTGATGCAGTTTACTTGGTAGCATTTTGAAAAAGAATTGTCTTACTCGAAATACTTGAACACCGAAACTTTGGTCGGTCTTTCTGTGATATGATTACGCCTTCAGGCCAAAGCTTGGGCACTTCGTGAATGCCCAGCCATCTTGAACTGCATTCACACTTGATGCACACTTGCGAACATCGTCAATCAAAAAGCAAAGATTGCGCATATCTGGAACGCTACATCAATACCTACGCATTATGTGGTGCATACCTTTATTAATATACATAGATACGTTATTAAGGAGAACGTGGTGTTTCTTACGCTGGGCTGCAAAAACGATGCTCTGCATGGAAAAGCACCCTGGTGACGATAAGGTGCTGCCACCTGGCAATGGCCCTGGGTTCTCTGCAAGTCCTTTTGTCCGGAAGGCACTTTGAGGGGGCGTTTACGTCTCATGCAGCCCCTCTCCTATTTTATTATTACCAGCCACATGCTAGCGATTCAACAGAGAAGAGGCGCTGTCTCAGGTGAGACAAACCATGAACAGCCGCTTGACCAACAGAAGAAGAACAAAACTTTATTTGTGAAAAAGACTTCATTGCCGCTAAAATAAGACAACGCCGCGTGATCGGGCCCCGATTCCAAGGTACCGCTTGCTCTCGCCATCCTTTCAGCCTTCCTGAATGGCCGCCGCTGATCTTACGAGCTGGTCTGGAGAGCATTGCCTCCCAAATTTCTCTGCCGTTGTCCCCTTTCTGTTCTTCAGTGTGTGCGTACGTCATGATTTCCACGTGATGATTTCCACGTGATGTGTAGAGCCTTGGTGGGCTTACACACCACGGGCATATGTCTTTGTATTCTGTGGTTTAGTACGCATGCAATATGTGGATGTTTATGTATGTGATAGTTTGAAGTCTGCTTAACACCGCAGAACCTATGGATTGCTGAAAGGTTCTTGTGTGGTGCTGGCTAAGGCCTCCGCAAATCTCTGTAATGTTGCAAGATCACTTTGTAAATGGGATTGATGGGTGTCGGGTCCTACACAGTGTTCCTATCGGCAGCTCGGTAATTAGTGAAACCTCGAGCCGCATCTGCATACAGGTTCCCAGTAACACCATCGTGTCCCGGTGCCCAAGTGATTGTCTTGGTCTAGCGCATGTCCAGCTGTCTGCTACTTTGCGTCAGAACCTGGTGTGCCTTGGCACCGATTTTTCCTTTCTGCTAATTTCTACATGCGACCTGAGAATCTGCGATATTATTTAGCGGTACGTTGCGTTCCATACCTTCCATAGCTCGCGCCTATCTTTCCATTTCGTCTTTCGACAGCTTCCATCTTGAAATTCCCCATTGCAGTCAATGCGAAAGTTCCAAAAGTATTTTCTTTCCTAAAACAAAAAAAATGAAATGTGCCATTTGATGCTTTCGATATAAATATAAAGGTGATTTTTAACTAAACCCCAACATGGTGCGAATTGTGTCTCAATATGGACAAAAATGGTGATTTTGTGAAATTTGCGATTTTTTCACGTAAAGTTTAGGGACTTGAGAGGTCTACAAAGATTTTTTTCTCAAAGTATACCTTTGGTGGAGTAAGTTTTCATTTCTCAGATACGCATACATAGAGAAGTATTGCAATGAGAAAATGCAAACATAACACGATTCGCCTACATTTTTCAAGGTGCAATTGCCAGGAAATTCGCACTATTAATACTAAGCTTCAAACAAGTTAAACAAGCACCTTTACTCAAGATGTAGACCAAATTTCGCATAGAAAGAAGGAACTGTACTTTTAAAATAAAATTTTCCACAAACAACGCCCAAAAGACATTCCAAGAAGTACAGAAGGCAGCAACGTGAGCAAAACAATTTTGCTCTCCGAAATATTCTTGCAGTTCACTCTTTTCAATGCAGTGAATGAGCACAATTTTTTAAATGCGAAGCATTCCTTAGCGAACTTCGGCGTTTTTAAGTGTATCTATCTATCTATCTATCTAGCCGCCTACAACGTTTAGCTCTCCTGGCCGTTTCGTTAATCCTATCAATACCAAACTTGGTATGACAGAACATGACTGTAAGAAGAACATGTTTGACTAGTCATAACATGAAAATCATGACATATGTCATGAAGTCAGAAATTACATTTTATGGTCCTGCATCTCTTCTGGTGATTTCATTCACATGGCATGTTGCAAAACTGGTATGGTATGACATGATTGCATGGCGAACACAAGCGATAGAACCTAACATGAAAATTATGACATGCGTTTCATGTAACAACATGAATACATGCCACGCTCATGATGCGCTCGTGGCCGTTTCGCTAGCGTCACATATACCAAATTTGTTATTACAGTACGTGAATTGATGACGAAGGTATGTGACTAATGCAAACATGATTATCATGAGACGCGTGTCATAAAACAACATCACTACATGTCACGTTCATGATGCACTGCCAACCGTTTCGCTAGATTCACTTATACCAAATTTAGTATTACGGGACGTGAATCAATAACGAAGGTATGATACTGGTTCAAACATGATAAAACTGAGATGCATGTCATGTAACAACATTACTACATTCTACGCTCATGATGCGCTCGCGGCCGTTTCGCTAGCTTCCCATGTACCAAACTCGGTATTACGTGACGAGAATGGACGACATAGGTAAATGACACATCGAAACATCATAATCATGAAGTTCGTGTCATGTAACAACATTACTGCATGCCACACTCATGATGCGCTCGCGGCCATTTCGCTAGCTTCACATATGTCTAATTTGCCATTACGTGACGCCAATGAATGACGAGATATGCGACTGGTGCAAACATGATAATCGTGAGATGTGTGTCATGTGAAAACATGACTACATGGCAACAGTTAAGGTGCCAATACACTTGACGTGACGCGATGCGCGTGCTCGCCGGCGTTCATTTCGTCGCGTCCCGCCAGCGTTGCCCCGCCAGGCCCCTGTCCTGCCATATACTCGCAGGCGTTTGCACCGCTGCGTCGACGCATGCGCCACTCAGCGTGTCCGGCGTCCCTCCTTTACGAAAAGAGGGAGATGCAGTGTTGTCTAGGTAATGCATCCGCTCGAAATGCAGCATGTCGCATTTCGCGCCGATCACCGTCGGGCCTCGCCGACGGACGCCGGTCGCGCCTGGCGTCAGACTATAGAGCGTTCGTGTTTTGCTAACGTAGCGTCGCTGTGCCCAGCGTGCGCGCGTGTCAACGCTACAATGGAGAATATTGGGCCCTTCACGATGCGCTTGTGGCCGTTTTGCTAGCTCCACATATCCGAAATTTGGTGCTACCTGATGTCGTTGGATCACGAAATATATGACTGGTGCAAACATAATAATCCTGACACGCGTGTCATGTAAGATCCAGACAGAATTCCACGCTCATAGCGTGCTCGCAGCCGTTTCGATAGCTCCACATATACTAAATTTGATATCACATGACGTGAATAGATGACGGAGGTAAACGACACATTGAAACATGATGATCATCAAACGGAAGTCATGTATGGCATCGTTTACCTACACCTTGTATCGTTGTGGTTACTTCAAAGTGACATATCAACATTTCTCATTCGTGCTTCGCATATCATCGATTCTTACTGTTCGTGGGATCTGCCAATTTTTTTTCGAATCCATTAGAGATGTTCGCGGAAATGGCTGGGACGTTTGGCGTGGAATGATCCAAGATCAATTTTTGCGTCGATAATTATTTAAAATATTTCACTTCAAAAACATCCCACCTTTTGAGATTGATGATCAATCTTCGGAAGAATACTACAAGCCAAATCGCTAATTGGAAATGCAGATGATGAGCACCTTCAAGATAAATGAGAAGAAAGAATGATAAGTTCTTCAGAGTTTCATATGAAAAAAAAAATGGTCATTTCACATTGAAATAGTTATGTCTACCACGAGAGTTGTTTCTCCTCTACGCTGAAACGAAGTTCAATTTTCTGAATGAAGATCGATGAACTCAATAGAGAACGTTAGTGATCTCATCTACGCTTGAGTACTACGGCACTAGATTGCTGTATTCAATGTGCCTCACCACAAATTTTTCTTTTGCGTGATTGTATATGTTCCCTTTAACGGTCCTATCCGGTAAAAAAAAAAAGCCCGATTCATTTATTTCCGATCTTCTTCCTGCGCAACTTTCTTTAAGCTACGTTTTTCCCTTTTTTCTTCCTCTTTCACCTCATCTTCTTTTATTTATTCACTAGCTGAAACTGCGTGAATGTGGTTTCATTGATGATCTTACTGACATGACTGCACAGCTTCAACTGCCACTTTTAGTGTTACCATAATACCTACTTTGTAAATGAGTCACAAATTCATTGTATTGCTGGGAATAAGCACACTACATCAGCTAATACCTGTTACTGAGGCACTGCTGCAAAATGAATATCTATTTTTTGTGTAAGAAGTCACATGTATGAAAGTGTGCCCATGTTGTTCATCCGCCTGTACATTCAAACCATCAACACTGCCGTTCCTGTGTGCATCACAATGATTTATTTATTGCAGTCGGCAAGGCGCTTCCTATACCACGGCGGTAAATGAGGAATCTCTATTGCAACAACCTGATTAAAAATTACACCATCTCCCACTAAAATGAATCATGAGTAGCATGCGAAGCAGCGTATGCGTCCACTTTAATATTCATTCATCACGTGTGCCTTTCCCGATAGTAATGCATCCTATGGCAGACGTGCCGTTGTTGTCTCGAAGTTATCGTCGTTTTTTCTTTTCTGAAGACATCGATACCTAACTTCTGCGCCTCGCAAGTGTACTGAAATGCTTCACACATGTGGTGCTCAAATTGAATTTGAAGAAGTGTCAATTTGCCTCCCGTAAATTTAACATCGTACGGCATGGTGTCAGCAAGGATGGTGTTCTACCTGATAATGCAAAGCTTCGTACGGTTTCCCATTTTCCTAAGCTATAGACAACAAAAACTCTGGAGTTTCATTGGCTTTTGTTCATGCTTTCGTTCATTCATCCGCAATTTCGCATTTGTATTGGTCCAAATAACATGCCTGCTTTCCGACTGCCAAGACACATAATCGGTTTGGGACAACGCATTCGCGAAACGGCGTTAGTATTCACATCTCCACCGATTCTCCGTCACTTTGATCTAGATGCCCCTACCAAAACTCGCACTAACGCTAGTGCAGTCGCCTTTGGCGCTATTCTTGCTCAATGGAAGACTGGCTTCGACGAGTGCGTAGTTTCCTATGCCAGTCGCACTCTTACTACAGCTGCATAGAATTCTTCCGTCACAGAAAAGGAATGTCTGCTCATTGTTTGGGCTATCACAAAACTTTGATCATACTTATACGGGTATCCATTTGATGTCGTGACTAATCACCACGCTCTCTGCTGGTTATCGTCCTTAAAAGATCTATCTGTTCGTCTGACTCGTTGGGAATTACGTCTCGATGACTATGATACGTGTTTTGTCGTCAGGTCAGGCCGCAGACATTCAGATGCCGTCACTCTTTCCTGCTGTCCACTTCCCCATGAATATGCAACTGGGCCTGCTTCCAGCTTTGACGCTGCAGCACTTTCGTACAGTGACATGCCTTCCAAGCAGAACCAAGACTCTGGGATAGTCTCCATAAAAAAGTTTTTGTCTCAGCCATCCCAAGGTGCCATTATTTGTTCACTACGATGCAGAGCTCAACGTTTTATCATTAACGATGGACTCCTGTATTATCGCAACTACCTTTCTGACGACCGCAAGTGGTTATTGGTGATTCTTCGCCACCTACGCGCCGATATCTGCACTTCCTTTTACGCGGATCCCCAATTTGTTCACGCCAGTGAGATAAAAAAAATCACCTATCACAGCGAAAGCACTGTCACAGCGAAAGTTGAAAGAGTGGTCTTCCAGAGTTTATTTTTTTGCCACTCCATGGGTAGCAGATGCAGGCCCACCTGCAAAGTACCCACTACGCCATATATGATCATACTTTTTGTGTAGTATAGGCAGCAATTTTTGTTCTGGTTCTCGTTCATGTTCTCTTGTGGCTCACATCCTCTGTGAGGAATTGTCCCGGTGTTTGCTATGCCATCCTTCGTCATTCTTTGGAGAGGTCTTGGAAGAGATTTTGTACGATTTTTGATGCTGTGGCCGACGGTGATGAAGAGTTTTGTCTGTAGTTTTTCAAATTGGTCGGAGCATTCGGAAACACACTCGTTACGCCATTCCCATCGTGGGACGCCTGGTTATTCACTTGCTGTTCTAAAACGCTTTATTACTTATATTCGCGTGATTATTTTCCCTACACCGAGCCTGCTTAAGGATAGTTTTCCACAAATTTAGAAGCAGTGACCTGGCTCAGTGGTAGAATACTGGGCTAGCCCGCAGGAAACCCGGATTATAATTTCATAGCGTGCTTAGTATATCTTTTTTACTCAGTTTTTTTCTCTCTTTTTAGCGATGGTGCTTACGGACATCAGCTGTGGTAGCGGGCAATTTCGGCGCATGCGACTCTTGTTGTGATGTCTTAACAGCTTTCGTTGTTAAAAGTATACACGCCTCCGACTGCGGTACTGCTGACGCGGAATGTACCACTTTGTCCGACAGTACCTACGTTCGTATTCGAAATTTCAACTCCGGAAGAGCTCACCGCACAAAGAGAATGGACAACCGCACCCATTGACTTGCCAGTACCGGTAATTTTACCGCATCGTAAACGACTTCTACGGTTCTATTTTCTGTGCATCTGACGAGAACCGCTGAGTGATTGTCGCTGTTTGGTCACTTGACCAGCTATGCTGAAACTGCTATGCTGCCAGAGGCCACGTCAAGTTGGCTTATTTATCCTTCTCAATCTTTTCCTTCGTCATGGCGTGCCTCGTGAGCTACTTAGTGATCGTGGACGTATGTTCCTCTTCGAAGCCGTAGAAGCCCTTTTTCGTGAATGTAGCATAGTGCATCGGACAACCAGCGCGTGCCATCAGCAAATTAATGAAATGACCAACCCCTTTAACTGCACACGAGCTATCCATGTTCGTGTCCTCTGACCACACCAACTTTCACCGCATACTACCCTTTGGTACTTACGCTTACTGCAGATAAAGAGTGCTTGCCAGCGCAAACGACAAGGCAGGAGGGGACAGGAGAAGAGATGAGACAGAGCACTGAACTGCCAACAATTTATTTGTTGGCAGTTCAGCGCTCTGTCTCGTCTCTTCTCCTGTCCCCTCCTGCCCTGTCGTTTGTGCTGGCAAGCACTCTTTATCTTGTTGTACCAACATGCCCAATCCTACTGTCTCTTGGCTTGCAACGGCACCACTCAGTCTACAACAGAGTCACTACGTTTTTACTTCTCTACGAGTGCGAACCTTCCTTATTCTTAAATACATTCTTTTGTATTGTGCCGGTACTTTTTCTCACTGCTATATACCCCAAACCTAATTGTCACTTATCACCAGTCACATGTGAGGTCTGTAGCATTCATAAATTTCAAAAGAAGTCACGACACCTGTTTGCTGAGGATCGAGTGACCTCGCGGAAACAAAATATCAGTCACGCTGTCACATGACGAGTCTAAACGTTGGAGTTTCTCGAATTAACCTTGCCGTTCCTGCTTATGCTAATGACACTTAATCAAATAATGTTTTATATCACCAATTTTCTTTCACTTCGGGCACAAGGGCGTCGCGGAGAGTCTGATCTTGTGGAGCCATTTTGGTGTACGCATTCGTCACGTTAGGATGTGATGAAGCAAGCAGGCTTCTTCTCTTGATAGCCGTTTTGTCACGCATGGCTGGTGAGGCATCAGCCATAACAAGTAAAAATGCTTATTGACAACTTCTTGTAAGATACGCTGACTGTCTTTGTGTGTCTTCATTATTGGTATAAGCTCCAGAGCACTCCGGGCAAGTATGTCAGCCGTTTCATTAACCGCTATACCCACATGTGATGGAATCCATTGAAACTTACTTTTTATACCAATGCCATGCAGCTCTTTAAGGATTCGCTGTGATTTCTGAGTGCATCGTTGCAAAACCAATCCATGTTTTAGCCTTTCGTGCTTAATTAAAAACAAACAAAGCTCATTAGATACAATTAACAAAGAGGAAACCAGGTGAGACAATTGCCCGCAAATAATGCAAGGATAGATCCGCCCGCTACCTACAACATCTTAACCTAACCTTCTTTTGTATCACCCGCATGCTTCAGAATCCACTACTGTATCTGAAGTCACCCCTTATGCGGAAATTCAGGCAACTCGCACGTTTCTTAACTGCCCATGATCAAGCATTCTAAAGTGACCGTCACGACGAAAACTTGCCTCCTCAGTCATATTCACCTAGAACGACAGTATACAGCTTCACTTTCTCTCATCTGCTCCTTGCCATTCCTCAAAGCTGGTGCCGAAATACGAAGGCCCCTACATAGTCCCATATGTCAAGCCTCCCCGGTCAACTGTATTGTAGAACTGGTGCAACCATCGGAAGACCGACGCCATCGCGGCCACGAATCCCTTCATGTCGATCAATTAAAGATGCACTTCGACCCAGCCGTCATACCCTTCTGTATTTCGCCAGGATGGCTCGTGTTCTGTGGGGGAGTGATTTGTAACAAGAATATATGGCACACGTAGGAGCACCAGCGAAAGAAGAGAAGGAAAACTCTTGTTGCCGCTCGTGCTCACTTCGTCCGTCCGTCCAGTGAACACTCCATGTGCCACCATCTCGCACTTTTTCATTATATAGCCATTATGAACAAGTACCGCCATCCAGCGGACATTATAAAGACTAAATGAGAGGTGGCTAGTACTACAAGCCCGGCACGGATGACCGATAGCTTGAGAAGCTTCGCCCCTAAAAAGATGAATCAGAGAACGATTCGAAAGTTTTGGAACTTGCTACAGCTGTGGTTCCCAAGCAGACGTTAGTGAAGCTGCTAATGCTATGTTAAAGACCGTGTTATATATTGTAGCACACTACAGTGTAATAGCACATTTCATTTGAACTGCACATAAACTTGGAGTACAAGTACAATTGTAACAAAATAATTAAGGAGTGAAATACAATGGAGAAACGTTTCTTCATGTGAAGCAGATAAGGAAGTCACAACATCCTAATGAAGTAAATGAGGAAGAGTAGTTGAAGCTAGTTGTTGAGGTTCGTAATGTCTAGGTTGAAGTCGCCGACTAGTAGAAAGCACCGACAGATGGACAGGTGCGTATAGGTGGTCGGAAAGAAGAATGCTAGGAATGATGGACGCACAGACGGGTGAACAGATGTACATACGGGCGAACAGATCCACAAATGGTGCGTTTAATGGAATTTACCCATGTGATTGTTTTTCGCACGGCGCTACACAGATGGCACACTTGCGCTTTTTCTGTGCACTACAGCGCCAGCTGATTGCAGACAGATGGGCATTGTGAGATCGTAAGGTGATTTACCCCTTCATATTGGACAAGAGTTGGGCTTGAGCTTCGAAAGTTGGTTGTGATAGCGAAATCAGGTCTCGTGCGCATCGTTTTCTGAACCACTAACCTGTTTCAGTTTTCGGTGCATGCTTCTACCATGCCGCGGAAAAACAAAACAAAAACGAATGACTGTGCACGCAAGATTAGCTGGTTCAAAGTTCCACTGAATGTTCATTGCAACTACATAAGCTCTCACAACGCCATAGTCACGCTTTTTTGCGAATCAGCGAAAGTCACACTTCGGGTCCGTATAGCGCGAACGCGAACACGCGAACCTACCCTGCTGTTCACATTGTTGATGTTTCTGCAGGTGATGATAGGTAAGTATGTCTAGGCGATGTATAATGGTAATGAGTGGGCTTTTAAAACACCCACTTTTTGTTAAATTCACTGTTTCTGCATCGTGACCCAATTTGATCCTTCTGCCACTCAATATATGGTGTGTTAAGGAGACTTCCTCCCTTGCATGAGATTCGTATGGTGTTTTTTTTTTAAAGCAGTTTCAACACAAGTTGCTGCTCTTTTCTCTGCTACATCGAAATCCCGGACATACGTTTAAACTATTTTGGAATTAGCTCTTAAGGTGCCATTTTATTTTGTGACATCCTTCAACAAACGCCTAAAATATTTTACCATTCATTTGCACAAATAGGTTACCTTCTCCCAACGTCTCTAGATGAAGTGCTGATCACCATTTTTCATAGTCTGTGAAAAACCCACTTGCCATATAATAATATGAAACAAATGACTGCTTCATGTATGCAGTACAGGCGTATGACTCTCAATCTGAAGGATATTTATGAAGAACTTGACATCAGCACAGGCTAGTACCTCATTTTGATGAGTTGTCATCCATATACCCTGCGGGTGCGACAACTTTGAAGAACTTTTCCCGTTTTTTGGAATGAGCAGTATGTGAAAAAGCCTTTGAATGTATGTGCAGTGTTTTTGCCGTTATTGTCACTGAGTGAATGCAGCACTATTTCACACAGCTTGTGATTTCAAAGACGCAGTACAATAAATAACATGTTAGAAGAAAAATCTGTTGTGGCCCTGTGTTAGAACATCTCCTTGCCACGCAGACGTCCTGCGTTCGATCGTCATTCGATCCCGGAAGTTTTTCAACTTTTCATTTCCATATTTCACGATCTTTTGGTCACGGACAACACAATCATTTCTTGCTCAAGAACTACCACGCCAACGGGAAAACTGACACCAACGCTAACGCCAGATATCCAGTGAAACTAGCTATTTAACGCTACCAGCTTAAAAGTGAAGAGAGAGCAACATACATTCAAATACGTTTTACAGTTTTTTAATTGCGAAGTATTTTAGCGAACTTCGTCGACTTTGAATCTATCTATCTATCTATCTATCTATCTATCTATCTATCTATCTATCTATCTATCTATCTATCTATCTATCTATCTATCTATCTATCTATCTATCTATCTATCTAACCGCTTACGACATTTAGCTCTCCGGGCCATTTCGATAATGGTATCGATGGCAAACTTGGTATGCCATAGCATGACTGAATAAAGAACACATTTGAATAATCAGAACATGAAAGACTTGATATGTATGTCAGGAATGTCATGATTTACATGTCATGGTCCTGCAGCTGTTGCGGTGGTTTCGTTCACATGGCATGTTGCAAAACTGGTATGGTATGGCATGATTGCACGACGAATACAAGCGACAGACCCTAACATGAAAATCATGACATGCATGTCATGTAACAACATGACTTCATGACACACTCATGATGCGCTGGTGGCCGTTTCGCTAGCTTCACTTATACTAAATTTGGTATTACGGGACGTGAATGGATGACGAAGGTATGATATTGGTGCGAATAGGCAAAGCATGAGATGCGTGTCATGTAACAACATGACTACATGCTACGCTCATGATGCGCTGGGGGCCGTTTCGCTAGCACACTTATACCAAATTTGGTGTTACGGGACGTGAATGGATGACAAAGGTATAATACTGGTGCAAACATGATAAACATGCAATGCGTGTCAAGTAATAACCTGACTGCAGCTACGCTCATGATACGCTCGCGGCTGTTTTGCTGGCTTCACATATGCCAAATTTGGTACTACATGACGTCAATGGATGAAGAAAGTAGGTGACTGGTGCAAACATGATAATCATGAAATGCGCGTCATGTGAGAACATGACTACATACTACAGTCAAGGCGCCAATTTATTTCGACGTAACGCGGTGCGCGTGCTCGCCGGCGCTCATTTCGTCGCGTCACGCCGGCGTTGCCATGCCAGGCGCCGGTTATATTCGCAGGCATGCGCCGCGCTGCGTTGCTTTGACGCATGCGCGTTTCAGCGCGTGTGGCCTCCCTCCGTCACGTAAAAAGGGAGACTTAGTGTTGTCTGGGTAATGCGTCAGCGCAAAATGCAGCATGTCGCATTTCGCGCCGATGGTTGCCGTCGGGCTGCGCCGACGGACGCTGGTCGCGCCTGGAGTCAGACTATAGAGTGCTCGCGTTTTGCTAACGTAGCGTCGCTGTGCCCAGCGTGCGCGCGCGTCAACACTACTTTGGATTACATGGGGCCCTTCACGATGCACTCGTGGCCGTTTTGCTAGCTCCACATATACCAAATTCGTTGTTACGTGACGTGAATGAATGACGAAATATATGACTGGGGCAAACATGATAATCGTGATACGCGTGTCATGTTAGAATATGACAACATACAACGCTCACAGCGTGCTCGATGCCGTTTCGCTAGCTCCACATATACTAAATTTGGTATCACTTGACGTGAATAATAGATGACGAAGGTAAACGACACATCCAAACATGATAGGCATGACACGGAAGTCATCTACGGCATCATTTACCTCCACCTCGTAACGTTGTGCTGATTTTGATGTGACATATCAACATTTCTCATTCGTGCTTCGCATATCATCGATTACCATTGTGCGTGGGATCCCCCAGTTTTTTCCTGATAACTTGTTGTTCGCGAACTGCTAGAGAAACATGCCCAGGATTTCAGTTTCTTTCAGTGGGGACACGTCAGTATTGTTCCGTATGAAGTCTAATCTTCTTCATTACAGCGTTATGGTTTGTTTTTCAGTAGTATTTCTCATGCATGTGCATTTAAACTAGAAGAAGAAAAATACAGTATATTTTAATCACCTTAATGACGATGATTGCACAGACTAGGTTAAGCGCCGTTTCAGGGCTATGTACCCTGGCATACTAAAGCTTAGTGTATCGCAGTGACGAGCGGTTACTTTTCAAAGGACTAAGTGCCCTAGATTCGTAAAAAAAACGTGGAATGCTTCATGATCTGTCACCTGTTTCGCTTGAGAAGCGGGGAGAGGTTTGCGGTCCCAAATAGTTGCGTACGAGACATGAATACAATAAGCACGAATGTTTGTTTTTTTTCTCTTTGCGAGAATGAAACAATTGGATATTACTTGAACAATAGCGCGCAAATGAAACGGAGCTTTTTTGCATAAACGAAAAAAACTTTGCGCAATAATGTCTGACACGGAAAATATTTTTATGAGCAAAATCTCCCTTCTTTTTCAAATAAATTGAAACGCGAGGTTCCGACTGACCGCAAGCCCATTTTTTGGACATATGAATATAGCCGATTCAAGATATGACGGATCCGCGCTCATTAGCACCTTTTTATTGCAGGTTTCACACCAAGTTTGATGTGAGTGCTTCTTATTGGGGCAACCAAGCATATTTTAATCACTTTAAAAGTGCTCCTTACTCTAGTTAGGCAATTTTTCTGACACGCTTCGAACAGGATCACTGGATCATTGTACGTTCGGCTCAGAAACGTTTAATGAGGTTTTCGTACTTTTGTCACTCCACGTTCTGTCTTAACAGTGGTTGGACTTTTGTTTCAGTACCTTCACTTGTCTTACCGCTTAAACAGCTGCCTTTGCAGCGGTACCATACCACTGTTAAGTGCCTCCGTGTTTTACGGAAAACTTGATGAAACAAATTGATGCCACTGTTTCGAAACTCCCGAAGTTCAGATCACAGAAAAAAAAATATTTCCCATAGGCTTCACAAGCAAGAAGAGAAACTACTTGGGACAAACAATAGGCGCCTAACTTTCCAAATCAAGAA
Organism: Rhipicephalus annulatus; assembly: GCA_013436015.1. Lineage (NCBI taxonomy): Eukaryota > Metazoa > Arthropoda > Arachnida > Ixodida > Ixodidae > Rhipicephalus > Rhipicephalus annulatus. The sequence continues at coordinate 550,394 of WOVY01009273.1, forward strand.
TAAATTACATAGACTGACAGCACGCCGAAATTGATTTTTTCAGGTGGCGCACCGAAACAGCGGTCATCGACGTCTGACACAAGTTTTTCATTTCTTCGTTCGGAATATGAAACATAACTTTTTTGCGCATATATAAAATGACGAACGCTAAGGCGAAAACAGAAAGATGAGGTTATGTAAGTATTTCACACCACGAATCAATTCAACATTGTTGGTTTGCGCCTTTAAAGAGTAACAATAAAGAAACAAAAGAAGTTTCTCTTGGGAATGCCAAGGCTGGTGGAATGTACTAGCTTGGAAGCCTTCTTCGTCTCTCCCCCACCTTTTTTTTTCTTTTCCCTCTCTTCCCTCTTTCTCGTCTTTCTTGTCCCCTTCCCTAATCACCCAGTGTAGGGTAGCCAACCGGATGTCTTTCTGGTTAACCTTCCCGCCTTCTCCCTTTTTGTTGCTTCCTCCTCCTTCCTTCGTTACATTTAGGATTTTTTTAATTTTTCCCCTCCTTTTTCTTCTCTTTTAACGTTTCTGTGTTTTTATTGTGTTCTTTGTATTTAATTTTGCAAATGTTATGAACTTCTTTTTATTTCATTGCGCATTTTTTTCTTTCTATTTTCCCCTTTATCTGCCTTCAATGTTCCCGCTTGCTTAGAACTTTTTCTGAATTTTTAGACGTCACTTTTCCTGCATGAAAATTTTTTACTGATGAAAGAAAACTTTGTTCTTGCGCGAGCACGCACTGAATATGCTACAAATGGAGAGTTACACCCAATGACAGTAGGCGACATCGAACGACAGTCTGGCCTTTTAAAGTGCTCCGCATAAAATAGTTATCTGTGCCATGGAAGAAATAAAGGCGTGACTACTAGCCTTCTAAAAACTCTGTTTCTTGCGTTTTCTTCAGCTACACTTTTTGGGTATTTGAACCAACTTTCTTTTTTTTTAAGTTGCATTCTCAATGTTTGAACAAATATCCAACAATTAAGTACACCAGCACTATATCAGTCAGGTCATTACTAAAAACGTTTTCTAAAACAAAATAATACGAGGCCTAAATTCTATTACCAAATCATAAGTGAATGAAGGGAATTGTTTCGAGGGGGTGAATTTTTTGTTTTTGTTGGGCCAAATAAAGCGAGTATAGCTTGAATATATAATGTTTTTCTTCTGATTTACGCACAGCAGTAGGCCTGTGACAGTGACAAAATGAAAATACCCAAAACTGACTCGAAACTGGTATCATTCCCTAATCTTAGTACCCTAAATACCGTGGTCATTCTACATCATTGATTAGTGCTTGCGTATGATAGGGTAAAAACAAAGGGCTACCTCCGAATGAGGCTTGCTCGCATTCGTCTTTTGCCCCCGTGACATTTGTGTATTCATTTATATAGTACTTCTGGTGTCTTTATTTTCTACATCAAAAAAGACTAAAGAGCTTGTATTATTCGGCAAAAGACACACTTTGTTTTCGATCTCCTAAACAGCGTAACAAAATGAAATTCAACGTAACGTTCACATTAAAGTTTTCGCAATTGAGACTGCCTAATGAACTCGTTTGAAACAATATACATAATGTCCTAAGGCAACACGTGACAGGAAGTCATGTGTTTTTGGTTCTTTAATACTTCGCTTCAAAACTTTTGCTTAAATTCTCATTACAAACACTTGAAACAACGCGGTTTGGTGTACAATTCTGGCATATGAGTTGTCTTTCTGGAATGATTCCAGCAATGGACCAATAAGAGGACGAATATTATCATCGTGCGCACCAAATCTTGATAAAGGTTAGGCACTGAGCATGTACGCAGCACTTTTCGTAATGTTGAGCAGTGTCACCGCTCTTGCCGCGCAATCAAAACACTTGTGAAAGACATGCGAAAAATTGTGGTTCGGTGTAATTGTTCAGAAAAATATACCGGTAGAATTCTTTTTGACACAATTTTGACAAATTCTACTGCTCGTCACTAGTACACACACTGCATATTATCATTTGAAGCTTCATCGTAACTACTAGTCTTACTAACAATATCGGAATCTCTGAATAAATTTACAAAGGCACTTAAGTTTATTGCATAAAACGAGAGACACAAGCGGGCATCTAAATGTTAATAATCTGTTATGACGGTGTTCTGCAGACCACCAGACAACTGAAAATATGTAGGCAACAGTTAGTCTGAAACGCTGATGACGTTAGGGGGCCTGGAACGTCTTGCCTACAAGTACTGCTTCAGGCTTGAACCCTTGGTGCCCCATCGTATACATTTTCTCGAAAAAATGTGGAGAAGTGCCTCTGCCAGACCTTGTTTCTACGTCTTATTCTTCTTCTGAATATCATTGCTCCTTAGCATCAATTTGGCAAGGAAAACACTGACGCACACTACGCCTTCATTCATACCCACGTTTCATGATATTGGAGCTGAAACGCCCTTCCCTACCAGCGTGACCCATCTCTACCTTTCTGTTTTTGTTTTGTATCTCCAAAGAAAGACCGCGCAAACTGCCTCAAACTGTTCGTGTACCAACAACCTATCGTCGAAAGGGTCCTGGAACGGCAACTCAGTTTCCATCATCCTGAAAAAAAAAAGAAAGAGAACCACGCGAGACACCACACACGCACTATCACGGCAGCGCCGTAAAACATCTCGCCTTATTGGTTTGGGTAAGCTGCCTGAGAAAACATGATAAGGAGATTGCCCGACCACCTACACCTTTCAAAGGATCGGTTTGCCTTGCAATATTGCCCTAAGACGGAAGGGCAGAGCAGCGAAGAAATGCCGTTAGTCACAGCTGTCGGCCTCGAAGGGCGGAAAAACAGCGTCCATCGTAATTACCCAACCTAAGGAAAGACGATGACGAAAGAACCAATGAAGGCTTGCCAAGCATGGACCACCATATTCTTAGCGAAGCAGAAGCAAAAAACTGAGAAAGGCAAATATAGGTATGCCAGTGTAGAGTGATTATATCACAACTCGGAGCGAAGAGAAAAATTCACCGCATATCCACGGACTGACTGATGATGAGTGGGGCGAAGCGTCCATCCGTTCATTCGTGCATCTGTCCGTCCAACCATGGGTCAATCTGTCCGTCCGTGCGTCTGTCCGTCTGCCTGTCTGTATGTCTGTCAATGTAGTGAACACTCAAAGTACCACCATCTCCGATCTTTTCGTCATATATTAGTTATATACAAGTACCGTCATCTAGCGGACAATCCAAAACCTAAACTCTCTTACACACATACCCGACAGGAGTGGTTACTATAAAGAATGGTTGTGTGACGCCTCAAGGAGATTCGCCCTTAAAAAATAGAATTCTAGTCTAGTCGCAAATTGTTAAGCTGGTGCTCAAACCTTTTTATGGAAAAAGCGATCTGCTGCAATGGTTGTGGTTGTTATGCTTGTTCAAGCTCGAAGCAAATCTTTACGTAAAATGTATTCGGCTAACGGGCTTTTTCCTTGTAGGTAGTCTGCGCATGCTTGGAGGCTTCGAGGAGGCATGCGCAATAATTTTTCGCGGCCAAAACGTGACGACAAGCACGGACCAAGTGACATCTGGTGTCATAAACACGCAAGTGTGATCCCAAAAGGGAGGCACTAGCGCAGGCCTTTGAGACAGCCTACTGGCATGCGGCGTACGAAAGGGTAACCTATTCACAAAAAGGCTGAAAATCATAAACGACGCCAACCCGTACTATCAGATGAGTTTTGATATAAATAGTTGCTGTTGTAGAAAGATGCCATTTGTTCATTTCTGTCAGTAGGTGTCTTCGTTTTGTCTTGGTTTTCAGGTAGTCACATTTCGATGGAGTCGAAGTGAGAGAGGCCCAGCGCCTGTGCGATTTCAGTGGACGTTAAACAACACCAGATGGTCGAAATTTTCAGAGCTCTTCACTACGGCGTCTTTTGTATTACTCATAAGGTTTCAGCACGTAAAACAACCGTTATTACAATAATAATAATAATAATAATAATAATAATAATAATAATAATAATAATAATAATAATAATAATAATAATAATAATAATAATAATAATAATAATAATAATAATAATAATAATAATAATAATATTAATAATAATAATAACAATAGCAGTAGTAGTAGTATTACATCATGGTAATTTGTTTTCGGGATGCAGATTTAAGCAGCACACGCTGATTCAGCATAAATAATAAATTGACTAATTCAGCAATGTAAATATCAAATCTCTCATTCATTCTTCATAAGGAATGAATAACCTGATAACGCGCACAAGCTAGTTTAACTCATGCACACCACAAATTAGCTGCAACTTCAGCAAATAAAAAAAAGCATTAGATGTAGTTTTCGAAATCGCATACCTTAAAACACGTCATGCATTCGAGTGCAAAGGTAGTGAAGTTCACGTCAGTTTCACGTGCTGGCAAGAAGTCTGGTGACGGTTGCTACAACAAGATATTTCCCAGCGAAATATGTGTTATTTTTCTCGGGAGCTTCGTTACCAGAATAACTATTGTGCAATAACTTTCAAAGCTGTCCATCCAGAGAACTATATTAGGTTGTGCCAGCGTTACATGCTTGCGCTTCTTGACACAGAACTCAAACAAGGAGCATTCACTTTGCAATGCAATATAGGAGAATTCGCCCGATACTTTTGTTTTTTTTTAGTGCCATAGCAGTTATATGGGCACTCTCCGCTAGATTTTGCCCCGGCATCAGCATCGACGTTGGCGTCACCTCCACTCACCGTATATGTATAGGTGAGTAAAGGTGATCTATACATGGTGTCCCACATAACTTTAGCCAAGACTTTGCAATTGAAAGGCACTTAGGAGTCGAGTTGAACCAAACGCAAACTACTTGCACTAGTCTTTAGGTGCTCAGGCTATTTTTTTTCATTTCTCTCTATAATATTTATTTATAATTCCTAATTACCTATATTTATTTACGGGCTATAAACCCAAAATATGAACACTGAGACGTAGAGCACTTTGAGAAACCACCGTCTAAATTGTTTCCTGTACGATACGTCTCACGCTCTTATATTTTCCACGTTGTAAAGAAAGCCCGCGAAACGTGAAAAGACACCGTGTGACGGACCACGATTGATTGATTGATTGATTGATATATTGATATGTGTGGTTTAACGTCCCAAATCCATCATATGATTACGAGAGACGTCGTATTGGAGGGCTCCAGAAATTTCGACCACCGGGGGTTCTTTAACGCGCACTTAAATCTAAGCACATGAGCCTACAACATTTCCGCCTTCATCAGAAATACAGCCGCCGCAGCCGGAATTCGATCCCGCGACTTGCGGGTCAGCAGCCGAGTACCTTAGCCAGTAGACTAGGACCGCGAGCGCACTGGTTTAGTGCTGCTATGGGTTTTCTTTACAACGCGGAAAAATAACAGTGCAAGACGTATCGCACAGAAAACAATTTGTCGGTGGTTTACGAAAGTGCTCTACATCTCACTGTTCATATTTTGGGTTTCCAGCCAGAAATAAAGAAATACGCAATTAAAATGTAATAAGTATTTAGCATAGGAAGAAATAAAAAACAGCCTGAGTGCCTACAGGCTAGTGCGAGTAGTAGTCGTTTCCTTCAATTCGCCGCTGAACTGTCTTTCATTTTCAAATTCTTGGTTGAAGTTATGTGGGACACCCTGTATATATAAGAAAACGCAAGAAAGAAAAAACAACTGAAAATACTACGGTGCGTGGAATTAAACGTGGAACCACCGAGTCGTTAATGTGGGGCGTTAACCTTTGAGCCACACAGGAGCACGTCCTTCAACGCTCAAACGGCAAGCTATTTACCTTTTACCGCTGGTGATGGGAATCTTGGAGGAGGGGGGGGCGGGAAGGGGTTACTATCGTGTTTTTATCATTACCAACAAGATGGCGCAGCGAGCGTGCGGCGGCGCGAATCACGAGGTGGGGGACTATCGCGTTTTCAACAATTCCTGCAAGACGGCGCATTGAGCGCGCGGCGGCGTGCGCTCTCATCTCCTTGCACCTTCATCACTTTGCACCTCTCATCACCTTGCACCTCAGGTGAAGAAGGTGCAGGCAAGCTCACGCGCCCTAATTTCGCGGGGGGGGGGGGATGATCGTACGTCTTGGCTGGCTTTGGGCTTTCACTAGAACGTTTCTGTTGTAGTGACCGGTCGCACAAATGTCACCGTAATCGTTGCACAATCTCCGTTTGCAAAAACGGCGCGCTTTTCAGACACAGCGACACAGCGAATAAACAACTGAGGTGCTTATTCGCGTTCATCTGTATCTATCAGTACGTCTCGTGCGCCATTTGTGCATGATAAATACGGGGCACGTTAAGATCTGCTTGCCATTCAGCGCGTGACCTTCTAATTTGTTGCTATCACGTTTATTGCTAGCCTTTGCGGCATAGCTGTGACTTCGTATTCTGTTTGCAAATACACACTTTAAAATATAAAAATAGTGATGACGATACAATGAAGTTGCATTCATGTGCGATATTTCATGGAAGAAGAGGTCGAAGGGTACTGGAAAAAAAAACGTGGACAGCTCAGCAGTTCTTAGTATTCTTTGTCCTTGGTGGCAATAAAATGATGATAGCAGTGTTACTTAATGTAATATAAATGACTTTAGCCAACTTTTATTAGCACACAGGCATGAATCCCATGAAAATAATTTGGAGAGGGAAAAAATATACATGCAACACTCCTTTGAATTCTGAAAATATCCGCTATATGCATAAAAGTAACATATCAGTGGTATAGTTCTAAAAATTAAACAATACGACTTATTTTCTAAGAAATTGTGCCTTATAAATGAAAAAAAAATGCAGAGCTTAGCGATAAAATTATTTTTCGGTTGATGGATGCTTTTCAGCCAATAATATTTGCAGGATGATCGATACGATGGGACAGCTGAAAACCGTAATGGTATTATTATTTCACCGAGTGTTATTCTTCTTCGAAACGCCTCGAATTCAGTGTACAAGTAAACTTATATTGAGTTTGGTCCAAGTACTTCTCAAATCAAAAAAAAGAGACGCTTTAGTTATATTCTTCCTGTATATGGTGGCCGTTATAAATTACCGCAGTGCACAGGCATCTTTCTTTTTGAAGACCTATTTTGCTTTATCCTACAAACGTCAGTGCCAGCCACCTGTGCACTCGCTACAGTTCCGCAATTCCAAAGAGTCAGAAAAAAAAACTCGCGGTAACCTGAAAATTGTACCGCAACCCGAATCGAGAGAAGTGGCACTTCAGTAAAACACCATTGGACGGCGTGGTGTACTTTTTGAGTCTGTGCCTGTCGAAGTGGAACAAGCCAGCCGAGTGAAAAGAGTATCAAATTTATGCGGAAACTTCACGCTCCGTTTCCAAACCAGCGTGATATTTTCACTACTCTCCTATGCTTCGAATTCCTGTGTGCCCTTCTCGGTAAGCGTATTACGTGGGAAGTATATCTGCCGCGCGATGGCGTAAGCGATGCGTCATTTTTTTTTTTTTGCTGCCCCACGCAGGGTGTTTCTCTCCGGAGAGCACTGGCTCAATTTGACGGAGCAGAAATTGAGTTCGGACTGGTTTGCGAAGTTTCGCCCACACTGTAGATCCACGTGACCATGTTTTCTCTCCAAGCCTTTCCACCTCCTCTTTCTCTTTTGTAGCCTGCGCGCCTTCTTACAAGCCAAGAGTGACAGCCTAACGTAATACTTTCTTTATATCTTTTTTAACTTGCTTGCAATTTTAAACGTAGTGTCAAAACTTTTACTCGTTTTTTCTAACACCCTTGTCTTAAGGGAACGTTGATGAATGCCACCGCAAAGATTGAGGCCGAGAATTAATCGCATCTATTCCCCAGATCACGTTATAATTACTTATCCCAATCCAACAATTCTACATATTATTATGATTTACACTTCATCCTCCGGGACTCAGTTGCGTAGCAGCTTCGTTATGCCGGGAGGAGCAAAATTGCTTTGTTATTTTCAGATTTTTTCAGGGTTTCTCTATAATGAACTTTGATTATCTATATAATGTTTGAATCGTGCACTGTTTCGCTGCCAACCAAGAATTTCATTACAAACACAATGGGCAATATATGGCGTCTCAGGTCACTAGAAAAACACTATTTATTTATTTATTTATTTGTGTAACTTACATCGCCTAAGTAAGCAGTATTGTAGGGGTGGTAAAAAGCACAGTCATAAAGTCGAAAAAGGCACATATTTGAGCAGCAGTGTCCATGCATTCGCGAAACGCACACATCTTATAGTGACGAGCAAAAAGCCTCGGCTGAAATATTGACAACACACGCATCCAACCTATTGCATTCCCGAGTTGTAAAAAAACAACAAAGAATGAGCAATGACACCGGTAGAGCAACTGACCTTAACGATTGATAGAGTGGATATTCAACAGTGATCATTCGGTTCGCTTTCAATACATGAATACTTTTCTCTTTTCGGTTTCCGCTTTTTCTGCAACAGCTTTTCTCAATTGCCGTTGTGCTTATTTCAACCCTCATTCTGTCTTTATGAAAAAACTAAGGCTATATAAAGGCAGTTTTTTTCCTATTCCAAGAATTATAAAAAAAACTAAGTAGCCTGTTCTTTTACACCATCAAGGACATCATCTCTGTTTCACTGAGAAGAAGCTCACACATGAGAAGTGAACTAAACACAGTAATGCATTGTGCCCCTCTAAAGTTACAATAAAAAAAACAACTTCACGTTATCAGATGCATTTACAAGAGCGCAGTGCTCATTCGAGCTATGAGCATAATTGGAACAACACACATGGTCAAAAATCAATTTAGAAGACGCCATTACTTGTTAAATGTTCAAAATTTCGGCTGAAGGCAGCGAAAAATGTAGCAGATTTAGAAGTACTTGTTGTTGGGCTAGTTGGTTCGTCATACTGAGGGGTAAATCGGTTATATATTTCCTGCGTTTCTCCTGCAAATAAAGCATTTGCGAGTTGACGCTCTATCTCTGTGAATATTTCTTCCTGTGGTGCTTTAGGCGCCTAGAGTTACCCCTTAGTATAGCAGATTACTTAACATGATAAATGGTGCTTTGATCACTACACGCTCTTAGGCTGTAGCTTCTATACACCCGTACTAGCTGTCCTGCCTAAAAATACCCTAAATGTACACATAATTGCTTTAGAGTGATAAAGGTACTCTGTACTATTTAAAACTAGCAGACAATAGTACCAAAAAAGTATAGCGGATGTCATAGGCAGTAAATGAACAAATTTGAAGAAAAAATTAGCAGGTGCCACGTACAGTGTGATTCAATCATGTGCAAAGCACGTATGAGAAAGGTTGATATGTCACTTTAAAATCAACACATCGTTACGGGGTTGACGTAAGTCATGCCATACATGACTTCCATGCACCTTTGAACGTGTCATTTACCTTCGTTGTATAATCACGTGCAGTGGGTGATACCAAATTTGGTATATGTGCATGGAGCTAGCCAAGCGGCCGCGAGTGCGCCTTGAGCTTAGCATGGAGTCATGTTCTACATGACAGGCATATCAAGATTATCATGTTTAGATGTGTCATTTACTATTGACGTCCATGCACGTCACGTAACAAAAACAATTGTATAAGTGGAGCTAGCGAAACGGCCGCGAGTATACTATTAGCGTAGCATATAAAGATTATCATGTTCGGCCGTGTCATTTACCTTCATGGTCTATTCAAGTCACGTAATACCAAATTTGGTATATGCAGAGCTAGAGAAATGGCCGCAAGCGCATCACGAGTGTGGCATGTAGTCTTGTTCTTACCCAACACGCATGTCATGTTTATCATGTTTGCACGATTCATTTACCTTCGTCATCCATTGACGTCACGTAACACCAAATTTCTTATATGTGAAGCTAGTGAAACGACCGCGAGCGCACTATGAGCATGCCGTGTAGTCATTTTTGACATGACACTCATTTCATAATTATTATCTTTGGACGCGTAATTTACCTTCGCCGTCCGTTCGTGTCACGGAATACCAAATTTGGTATACGTGAAGCTAGCGAAATAGCTGCGAGCGCATCATGAGCGTTGCATGTTGCCATGTTTTTACATGACATGCATCTCATGATTATCATGTTTTCACCACTCACATACCTCCGTTATCCATTCACTTTCCGTAATGCCATATTTGGTATATGTGAGGCTAGCGAAACGACAGTGAACGCACCATAAGCGTGGCGTGTAGTCAACAGTCATGGCTTACATGACATGCATATCTTGATTTGCACTTTTGGATCTGTCACCTATGTTCGCCATGCAGTCGCGTGATACCATACAAGTTTTGCAATCTGTCATGTGGACTAAACCACCGCAAGAGCAGCAAGACCATGAAATGTAAATTATAACATTTATAGCATACATGTCATAATATTCATGTTCTGACTAATGAGTTATGCTCGACATACGGTTATTTTATGCCTCACGAATTTCGGTATTGATGCCATTATCGAAACAGCCAGGAGAGCTAAATATCGTAGGCGGCTAGATAGATAGATAGATAGATAGATAGATAGATAGATAGATAGATAGATAGATAGATAGATAGATAGATAGATAGATAGATAGATAGATAGATAGATAGATAGATAGATAGATAGACAGACCTAAGGTCGCTGAAGTTCGCTAACAAATGCATCGCATTTAAATATAAACGAAAAGATAATTTGCTACTGATATAGACCAAGCCTGCGGCCTTCGTATAACGCACCCAATTCTTTGCGATTGAGCTACTGCAGCGGTGATTTGTCCGTCAAGGTTACAGGGTATATACTATGATGTTTAAACGGGAAAATGACAGTCAGCGCAACCAGTAGCTATTAGAGCGAGTTTGAAACACTTTATTTTGCCTGGCGGCGTCACTTAGCACGTTATATTTTTGTTCGCTTTTTTCTCTTCACCATCCCTTCTGTTACCTTCATGCCGCGGCCAACGCAAACAACTGGTGTTCGACATTGCAGAAGAGGCACACCATTTACCTGAGAAAGAGCATGAAAGGTTTTAAATGGCGTACAAGTAACTGTGAAAATATTGACAATGTACAGGCCGATCGAGCTGTCCGGTGTACCAATACTGAACACAATAAATTATCAATTGCGCTCTCCAGAACTGACACTGCATGGAAGCTTCGCATACTCGCTCGCGAATACACCATGTCGCAATAGAACGAGCCACATTTCAAGCACGCACGAATAGGCAAAACTCTCAGTCTTAAATTCCTCCAGGACTGCGGCCAGGGAACGTTACCCTAATGATCAGGTTATAGTTGTGTGTCGCGTTTACCAATGCACACATATTCCGCCTAGAAATGAACTCTATCAGCTGAAACATCAGACGCTTTTGGAAAAAAGGATCTTGCGCCTACTAGACGACTTTACGTCTGAGAAGATGGCTGTAACTGCGCTTTTGGGCTTTCTGCCTTATGTCTATCCTTTCCAACGACTTTGATAAAGACGTCCCGATGTGTGTGCGTATGTTTTTGTTTCTTTTTTTAAATTTTATCTCTATCTATTCTCTCTTCGAACCTAATTCCCCACCCCTTTACGTAGAGGGTATCAAACAGGTTCTTCTTCCGGGTCACCCTCGCTGTCTCTTTCTTTTTTTTAAATATCTCTCTATTCTTTCTTCACAAACATATATTGAAATTACTCAGAATAACATGACCTTACTTTCATTTTGATTTCTCTCGCTATTTTGATATTAGTTCTCATTAGTATTTGCCTAACTGAGAAAATGTGCCGTTAAATCTACACTTCTTTCTTCATTCGAGGTGTACCCTGAATGCTTGAATATCTTCTGTTTAAGTATCAAAGCTGTAACCATAGAGCAGAAATTTTGGGGAATCTCTGATTTTTCCATTCTCTGCAGAAAGCGTCGGCCAGCACAAATATTTCAGGCCTAACTTTGCTGTTGTGATCTGCTTGTCATATTATCCTATTGTTCATACTGGCTTAATAAATATAATAACAGTTCTATACCATAGAAACCAGTTATTGTACCACGAAACGTTTTTAGACACCCAGCACCATAAGGTAAACGAAGTGCGCGTTTCGGATGCTTTCATATTTTCTAGTTCCGCAGCTCCACCGCTATACTTGTGTTCCTGTAAAGCGTGCTTTGTCTGTTATCATGTAAGTTGTTAGGGCAAAGCCTACTTTTCAAAGTCAGACAGAAAATGAAAAGGTTTTTCTCTCTCTCTCGCACAAAAAAGCGCGTTGACACACACACAATCTACCCACACTCGCATGCACACACCTATGAAGGACACACACGAACACAAGCGCGTTTTCATACTTGTACACACACTCGCACGCACACAAACGTGCTCAAAGCAAAGCTGGCATATTTTTTCTAATGATTTTGTTCATTGCTCACTCGCACGATGGTTGGAATAATGTGTTTAAATCAGAGATATCAAACGTACCTCGGTAGTTTGCACTGCATAATTCTTTAAAAAATATCAGGTCTAATACGCTATTATGCATCACTTTGGACAACTCTGCGAGTGAGGTTATTTCAAAGCGCAACCATTATTTCATAAACTAAGGGATCATACGTAGGAAAAAAAAGTAGTGCACAACTAATTTTACTTCCATTTGTGACTGTATGAGTTCTTTCGTTACACAAACAACTAGAATTTCATTCACAAAAAAAAAACGTACTGACTGTTTTCAACTGTTTTGATAACAGTTCACATAGAGAACTGAACGTAAAGAGTCTACTCGAGAAATTCTTATCGTCTACTTGAAGAAATGCTTGCCCCAGACGTCACTTGGAAATATTTTCTGAAATAAAATGTTTTGCTAAAGTCTGCTTCAATTCTAAATACACGTACATTTCTATGAGGCGAGTGCTCAGATATAATAATAATCGTTTCACAAAAGTATAAAAGGCACCAGGGAATATTTTGGTATTTCATTCATTATTGGCTGATGCCGAAGAAAAGCGCTAAATTAAGAGGGTATTCTCATTCATTTATAGAAGAAAAAAAAGTACTATAAAGACCAATGAACGTATACTTTCAATCATAACGGAGTAGACATCAAGCGTTTTTAAGAGAGAAGCTAGAACTTCTGAAAAAGAGAACAAATTTTCATGCATAATTTTTTCCTCGAAGATAATGCGTTCGTGGCCGCTGTTTTCTTCGTCTAGGAGTTGCTTGGGCGTGCCTCCTCCATTCATTTCCAGAACAGCGCCCTCGACTCTCTTTGTCGCCTTCTGCAGTTCGTCATGCTACAGTATTGTAATAGCCATCTCTTTTGATCCCATTCTCGCAACTGGCAATGACTGTGCGCATTGTGACTGTCCCTTTAAGTGAAGAAGCTTCTTTAGAAAGCTCTTTGTCTGGCCATGGATGAAGTTCTGCGTAACAAAAACCGAAAAAACAATCCCCGCAATACAATAAAATTTATGAAATAATGTATCACAAAATAATGAGTGCATGACGTAGAGACACGTCGCGAGTTTACGTGCAATAGACGCCCCAAGAGTGTTAACAAAAGGCTCCAGAAAGTATTTTTTTAGCTTTCGCTGTGACTTTGCTGCGTGTTACACGTATTCATTCATTATTGGAATAGCCGACATCGCTCTCTGCGATGCCTCTCATTGTGAGGAGAAGCTGCACCACATCCTGAGTGACTGTCTTGTCGTAATATTCAGAGGCAGTCACTGACGTTCGTTACAGCGCACCTCGACAAGAAACAAATAATATCTGTTGAATCTACTCTTGCCTGTCATCGACAGATAGAATAGGAGCCAAATTCGACCGAGGAACTATTATGGTATGTGAGAAAAACGAACCAGAACAAGCGGCTGTCACATTGATGGCGAAATCCACACCAGAGTGATGGGCAGCGGCTGAGTTCGCGTTTTGTTTCACTCGCTTTTCTCTATTTCCCCTACGTGTTTCAGTCTCCTTCGTGCCGTTGAGCCGTGTAAGGTAGCAAAACGATTATATCAGACTGGTTAACCTCCGTGCCTTTCGATCTGTACCATTTCACTTTCTTTACTCATTTGCTGTCCTCGTCTTCTTCACACAGCTTAAGGATGTACTGTAGATGTCCTCGCCTTCTTCACAAAGCTTTAGAATGTACTGTAGGTATAACTTTCACGTACTTCAATTCTTCATACTTGCGGTATATTTGCTCACTCCTGTGAAGCACATTTTTTTCAGAAAAAATAAGCCTCTGATTCGCATCTGCGTTTGATTCGTCCGAAAGACCTACACTGCCCCACAGCTACCCCAATTTTATCACCATTATTTTCAGTGAGCAGCCATTTGTTGCTAAAAAGCTTGGTAATACGTTTGCTTGGGTCTTTCGGCGGCACCGGCGCCATCTGCAAATCAGGGCCATGCTATGATTGTGTTGTCTATTAGCCATGTTTTCCGAGAATGCAGCTGTCAGGAAGTCGTGTTGTATGTTCCACACTTTCAAAATGAAGTTATTCTCTATGCCAAACTGAGCAACAGTAAATAGGCAGCCCGTAATTTTAGAGCTTTCTGAGAGTGACAGATCAGGTCCCAAAGATAAACAGCCTGTTCCCACCTAAAATATAGAAATGATTGCTTAATTTCTTCATTTTTGAAAATCCCAGGTAAGCTGAAAGCAAAGTGGGCAGTTTGTTGCTTTTCTTGTTTTCGTTCAAGCAGACTGGGTTCCCATCAGAATTGAGGCTTGCAGTCCTTTTTTATCATTGTCACGTAAGTTGGGTGGATGTTGCAATCGAAGGCGCTTTGGAATTGGTGAAATATTGCACTTTCGTGATAGTGCTGCTTTTGAGTACAAAGTATGCGGACCGCATGCATTTCACAGGCAGTAGGAGGCGTGACGTGCCGACTAGGAAAAAACAAGGATAATTTTTTCTGCTAGATCAGGCCCTGTGAGGAGCTCGTTTCAGTGCAGCCCTGGACTGCGGGCTAGACGATAAAAAGCCTAAATTATGACAAAAAATAAAAAAAAAATCTCTTAAGCTTCCTGCACCTTGTCAGCCCCCTCCGCATAAATATAAAGCAGCTGTAAATTAGATTCGTTCCAAAAATTATGTCGTAACGTTGAAATGCAAGGCCAGGCATTTGTGCAGCAGAACTATGAAAAAAAAACTACTGTGGAACAAGCTCAAGCACTGAAATATCAACATGGCGCCGCCAGATTCACTGTTCGCCCAGTGTTCAGGTCATCAAGTATGTTTTTCGCAGGTTTCATGTAAAGGGGGGATGAACAGCATTATTCTATGACGACATTTTTATAGATGACTAGTTTGTCAGCAGAAAACAATGAATAGTGATTGTTAACTACAGAAAATAAATGGAACATAGAGCATGCCCTTCGTTTCATTTGCTGCAATTCTGACCTCATCAAGCCTACAATAGCAAGAAGCGGAGCCCCAGGAATTTTTTGTTGATGTAGCAACGCTACGATCTGTTTATCATTACTTACATTTTCTCTACATTCAATAAATGGCACTTTATACGGGGTTTACGCAAGATTTCGTCCCGTCATTAACATTTTATTGTTCGGTATCTATATTGGTGTGGTAAAAAATACGGTACAATTTAGTCTTTTATGTTTGGACGAGCAGACAAAACATCGTAAAGTAAAAGAAGCGCTGAGAGCGATCGATATAAGACAAGAACAAGCAGCATTGAAAACACGTAAACACAGTCAGAAACTGCAATATTATTTTACGCTGAGGGGGTTGCTTGGTGTTTGGGATCAATTTTGTTCAGTGCTCGGACGGTAGAAGGACCATGGGCAGGAATGCGTTCCTAAGCCCTTATATGAGTGTTGCAAGAACTTGCATAACATGCAAGAACTGCATGTTAAGCAGTCAAAAAGAAACGCTCTCAGGTGGTATTAGACAAAAGGAGTGCTACAATTGGCTTCCAGTTATTAGATTACTCCAAGCTACAGTTAATACGTGGTATTTTACACCTGAGCAAAGGAATACATTGAACTGCGCACTCATGAGTGTGTATGTATGCACCACAAATTTACTTGATAGGCAAAGAGATGTAAATAGCAATACAATTGTAATCTACTAGTGAACAGCGTTGAAAAAAAGTATTCACCACTCCAACAGCGGATATTTCGAAAGATAGTTAAAGATAGCCTTCTTTCTATTTAAATAGTCAGAGAACAGTTGTTCTATCCGTGTGCATATTTGCGGCACGCAACGAAATGACACACTTTATCACAGTGCTATGTAAAGTTCCCTTGCAGAGTGAAAAGGGACACTTACGGAATAAATTAAAGAGCTTTATGGATTCAGGGCATACGGGTGATAACAGGTATACGTGGCACGTGTTCAGCAGCATTACAAGCCGGTCAACGAAACCGGAAATTATTAGTCTTTCAGGAGCCAAGCTTAGACATCTTTCGCAGCGCCCGTGAATTCTCAACGTTCACTGTTGCGTCAGTTAAGGAATGGATTCAAAAAGTTACGCGTTCACAAACCGACGCTACTATACAGTGATGTACTAATCAAACATATCCGTTATCGGCGTACTCAAAAAGCACTTCGCACCAGTTCACGGGGTCATATATATAGGTTGGTAAAGTTTTTTTGCAGTACTACGGAATCGAATACTCATCCCAACAAACAAAACTGGTCATTTCCTGACACAAGGCTCTCAAATGGTCTTTTTTCGAAGTGATGTGAAGCCCTTGCGTGGTGAAGTGCCAAACTGCCATGCTGAATGGTGTTGTTCGATATCAACTCGATCCGTAATTTTGAACATTGTATCAGTTTAAGCTCAATAAACTACCGGTCCACGTGCACGAAAACTGCTATCTTCATGTACGGCTCCTACCTAATGTGACACCTAGGGCCATTTGGCACTTGGCACAGGTGAACCTCGCACGCGCAATGCGCTAATTTAGGCGGCTCACTTTATCTTCCTCCTCTTCTTCATAATATGCATATCTCGTTGAACATGGGTGCTGAGAAGGTGCTACCCTAAATTTGTCAATTTTTTTGGCATGGCGTTCAATAGTTTCGACGGGCAAGTAAAAAAAATACACATCAAGACACAGAAGAGCCAATGAAAGGCAGCGAGATATCAATACAAAGAAAGGCTACACTGAAAGTCACGATTATTGATTGACAGAGAAAGCAATGACTGACAAAAAAAACGGGCACAAAGAAAAGCACGCAGGCGAAAAAAGGACCAAAAGAGGAAGGCTATACTCTGCTTTGCTCTTGGTTATAGCGAAGTGTCATCAGTTCAAGCGGTGCAATTTACTATTCGTTGCGTACATCAAAACTTTTCGCTCGTAGACAACACCGACTAAGCCAGCATCACCATATTCGCGACATGGGCTGCTTGGCACTGTCACGTTAAAATTATGAAAGCGTACTCTCACTGAATTGCAATGGTCTGGGATTCACTAAATGTGAATAACCGCACAACACCGACCCCGGTTTGCGGACATGTGGTTCACCGGACTGGTGGAAGTAGATTCATGACGTACGCAACAGGCCAGTACGTTCTTTATGCAATTACCTGCGAATCGCGTTATCCTTACAATCATGTTCTCCTATGGTAATACCGGTATACCTCAACTTAGGGAGACGATCAAATTAGCGTCTTTATACAGGTGGCTGAATAGACAAGACAGATGAAGAAGCGGTCAGAGCGCCTACGATCTCTCAAGAAACGCTAAGAATTCAAAATGTTCTCTGGGAAAGCAAGTGCACTGAGAAATCTTCCTCAATTTAAATGTGGTACTGTTTACCAACAAGGCAACTTTTTGATTATTCTTTCAGCTTCATTTTACATAGGCGCAATTTACAACACTTTCCAGCAGAAGTATAAAAAAGACTAGTAGAACAGCGACAAGACACATATAACACTCTCTAACAATGACATTGTCGGGAGAGGTTTGTTTCACACTCTGGATGAAGCCAAAATGTGGCACAAAGTGCGCTTTGAGCACACTCAAAATGAGAGTTTGCCTCAAACCTCAAAAGTGGGTTTGTATTTTGCGATTATATTTATTTTTCAGCGGCTTAAGTACGCGTTTAAAACGCATTTATTTCGATACGGCGCTTTCCCGGGAAAAGTTTCGCTGTCGTCGCATTATGAGTTCTGGGGTGTGCTGCTTGGATCAATGCCGTCTAGGGTGCAAACGGTGTAAGAAAACAAAGCACACAGGCGAAGTGGACAAAATAAACTCTTTGGGGGATGACGAAACGTCCCGAAAGAACAGGGTTTCCTTTGAACTGTTTACGTTTGTACAAAAGCATTGTAGCACCGTCAGAAGTTGGCAGGTAGTTTTTGGTTCCAATTTACTCCAAAGATGACCACTCGGAAAAATCGGTAGCTAATTTAGTACTGATGGGCTGGTTAGTGAGCTACTAATTTAGAAGAAGTTGGGCACAAAAACACGCAGAAACTACTTGTGTTTAGGTCATTTTAAATGTGTGCGTGTTTGTGTCGTTTTGTCCAGTGCTTGTTTCATAATGACGGGTATTTCAGTTTGCTCTTGAATTTTCGGGTGGTTGTAATTGGACCCGGTGGCATAGCATTCCTTTAAACTAGTCGATTGAATTAAACAAACTTAAGTGTGTTACAGATTTAACGAGTGTTAACGTGACAGCGTTAAAGAGCTTGTTTCGTAGAAATTCTGGCCCCAGCATCGGTGTATGCATGGGCGTCGTTGGTTGTGAGCGAAAAGTCATTTTCTCCGTGACTCAAATATCCAGAAGGATGCGCATAAAATAAATAATAAAGTCGCACAAATCTCCGCGTGAGGAGAGCTCTGAGTAGTATGTGAAGCAGCCATGGGCCGACTTAAAGCTCGGTAAAGTAGCGTTCATCATTCAGAATCGTCGATGTTCGTGGTTGCGCGCACAATAGCTTGGCGAGTCGTCGCCTCTACCGAACGCATGATTATGTCTTCACACATTTTTAATACTACGCTGCGTGTGAGAAAGAGAGAAAGAGGAGAAAGCGAATTTATTGTAAAAGTACGTGCCACAGTGGAACGAGCGCTCTACCACAAAGCAATCTAATGGGCGCTCTGAGTACTAGCATGGCTACGAAGACGAAAACGGGACAAGCCATGACCATAAGCTGCCGTGGATACAAGACTTTCCGGGTCCGAGGTAAGATCGAGTTCAAGCATTCTACGTGGCGAGCAGGTGCTTTACCACAGAACCACGAAACTTACTGAAACCGATTTGAAAAAAAGAATGCTATATGCATATCAAGTAGCGCAATAAGGAACATAATGCATCGTATACTCCGTGGAAGATGCGTAGACTGACGCCAGGCATCTAAAGAAGCACATTGAGTAACGAGTAGGGCGCTTTAAAGGCGCACTCAATGCAAAATGCTCAAACATATTTATTCATCAAATCAGCAGCAGAAACATTAACAACGTGACTTGCTTCGTAGGTATAAGTATTGCCCTAAGGACGTGTAGTTAGTGTTTTGCAGATACGTAAAATGAATAATTATTGCGTAGTGCAAACTTACCCACTCTGAATGCAGTAGGCATCCAATGGTGTTCGCTAGTAATAATTGTTACACACGCAATATCTTTACCTGAAGTCATGGTTTAGTCATGGTAGCAGCCTAGCACTTCAGAAGGCGATAAGCACGAGTAACGTTTACGCTTCGTCAAGTCTTGTATGCAAGGTGAAGTCCTTCAATTATACTTTCATACAGGCGGATCTAATACGGTAACTGTGTTAACATCGAATTACGGTAATGAAGTTGCACACTGTGAATTGATATGCAGGCCCAGCACATCAACGAGAATAAAGCGTGTAAGAGGTAGCCAAGTCGCGAAAGCAGCATGATGAAGTCGCCCTGATTTTCGTTGGTAAACGTATGACGAGAGAATCATGCGCTTACCTTGTGACAAAAAATAGCATATTGGTATAACGAACGCCCTACTAGGAGACGTATAGGGCAAGTGTGGCAATAGAACCATGAAGCAAGAGATCGACCGATATAGCTCATTTGAACGATATCAGCATGAAAGACGTATGTACAGCATAGTTCATGCTCGCATTTTTAGAGATACGGCTAAGCATACTTCTGTGGCCTACAAGATATAATAAACACAATAAATCATAATTACTGGAAAGCCAGGGTAGTCTAGAAAAGTTTGAATGAAGTGGTTGAAACTGTCCTTAAGGCAACGCTGAATAAACCTGCAAAGTTTTGATGAACTGCAAAACGCCCTCACAAAATACAGTGAGAGGTGGGATCATAGCAGAAACAATGAAGGGACTGAAGTGACCTAGATCAGCACAACAAATATTGCTAGGAGACAAATGTTAGAATGTTCGCATACCCAAACGACGCCTGGAAACAATAACCAGTCAACCAACACCCTGCTGAGCGTGTATCTACCCAGACTTGGAAGGCAATGAAGACAACTGCGTATTAACAAAGATAATACGGAGAAGAATGATGAAGAAGGAGCCAACCACTAAAAAGCACTAGCCTCACAGCGGGGTGAGCACTCACCTCTTGAAGGACGCACCGAATATGCTTCGAAACGTTCAGACAGTTCTTAAAATAAACAACAAAAGAGAACACGAGGCTGGAGAGTGTTTATTCCTAAAATCACACGGACATTTTCATCATATGTTGGATATTTCTGTTACATAAAGAAACCCAGCATTTAAGTTTCATTCCGAGAAAACATGAATATTTTGTCAGCCGAAATCTAATTTATTTTTTACGGTAATACGGTGCATTTATCCATTTTTTTATTTTTTACGCATATGCATCCATTGTGCAAGCAGTTGAACATGGTATCTTGGCATTGCATCACTGACTACCATTGCAAGCGTATGGTTAAACGTTCGGCTCAGTGCCACGTACGCTGCTATTTTAGAGCTCCATGCATTCCAACGACCGCATAATATTTTTTTTTAATTTGTGTCTTTGATTTACAACAGAAGGCCATTATAAATTTGTGTTCGGTTTTGCTTGAGAGGCGTCTATTGGTTTTTCCTGTACCTTGTGTTCCAAGTGTTGCATGCGAGACTTATGAATACAATAGGCACGAACGTTACTTTGTTTTGGGGGAGTGGCACAAATAGTAATACTGGGAAGATAGCGCTTGCATGAAAACATTATGTGCAAGGTCTTTATTTATGCACAAAATTTGCATTCTCTTTAATCAGAAACAAAAACAGATGTCGCGGCTTAACGCCAACCTATTCTAAGAGCAGGCAAATCTACTAAAAGTCAAGACATGACAGATTCTCTCACATTTGTGCTTTTTTGCAGGTAGCACTGAAACTCTGGCATGCGTCTTTTCGCTTCTGGTGACAAAATATATTTAGTCGTTTTACGACGGCGTCTTCCTGTTCCTAAGCACTTTTTTGGCACGCTTTGAATAGTCTGGTTCATTATACAGTTTCCGAATTTGTAATAAGGCATTCGTGGCTTTGTCACATTACTTTCTTTTTTCACTTTGGTTTCATGTTTTTATAAAAACTTGCACTCGGCTCTTCGTTGAGCCACTGGCTTCGCAGTAGTACGGCCCCAGACCTTCTTTTTTATCAGGCGACCATGGCATTGGTATTATCAGCATTAATTTGCTCTGAAAAGTTTCACTAAAAACGTGCATGACGCTGCTCCGAAAATTCCCAAAGAATAAATCATGGGAGGCATATCCAACGTCGCATCCCAAGCAGGATGTTAAACTATGCGCGAGAGTAGCAATACCCACGTAAATTGAGAAATCGAGAATGAAGCTAGGAGCGACCTGAAATTCATTGTTGGAGCTGACGTTCATATTAGTGGTCAGTGACCTCTGACGCGAGTTTGTCAATAATTTGAAACGGATTTGAAACACAACTTTTCACTCACGTGCATGCAATGAATAACGCAAAGGCGAAAAATTTTAGAAAACAAACATTTAGGAGGATTGATAAGCGGTTCAGCTAGTAGAGATACACCGTTGCTTTAGAAAAGCATGAACTAACTAGACAGCCATTACACAGACAAATGAAAAAGTATTGATTTAAGCCAGGCAGAAAAAAAATGTCCCTACTTGCCTATTAAAACAGTACCATTATTTCTTTTTTAGCTGTACAACTTTACTACACGTGGAACAAGTTTCTGTTTTTCCAGGCTTTAGGTTCAAGTGATTTTGTGATGACCCTACACAGGAGCACTGAATCAATGAGTTTCAGACACAAGATGAATTTTAAAATAAAGTATTTCATTATCTAATTCGTACTAAGAAAATTGGAATGATTTTAAGGGTCTTATTTTTTTGGACAAAAGCAAACGAATCAACATTCAAGCGACAACTATATATACAAAGTAGGAATCTTCGCCTTTTCGTCATTTAGCTGTAATAGAAGTTATGTTAACAGTACAAAACTAAAACACGCAACCCTAAGTTCAAGTAGCGTCGTTGCTTAAACTGCCCCATTTTCAGCAATGACTCTTCTGCATGGTGTTCTTTTTGCCTGTTGGTGCTAGAGAAAAAAAAAACAAGAAAGCCTATCCAAGGGAGGTTGCTCGACATTCTCCATTCGATCAGCACATCTCTTGCTCCTGGTTTTAATTCCCAATTAACGGGTCTTCTTTTGTTCTAAAAAATCCCCACAGAGATCTTTTCTGAATTCATGAAAATCTGTCTACATCACTCCTGAATACCGCCCACATTGTAACAAACCACCCGTTACGTCCGCGCGCATTCCTATTTTCGTAAATTTATTATTCAATAATTCTGCAAAATATTTACAATACCCTGATGATTCCCACGTCATGTATAACCATGTTTCTTTGGTTTCACATTGTTTTAGTGCGTACGTTTTCAAGTTTTACGAGTTAATAATACGTGAAATATTTTGTGGGTTGTAGCATTCCGGCATAAGAGCGAAATTTCTGCGCTGAATTTCGCCAGTGAATTCAGAAAAAAATTATTTTCAATATTCTGTTGACCATGCCATTTGCAATGGGACAACACATATCGCACCCATGCCGCTCAGAAGCGTTTTTTTTTTTATTAGTGGCAAGATTTTTCTTGTAACATCATAAGACCTGGAAAAACGCATAGAAACAATAGGTTTTCATTAATAATAAAGTGCAATCATTGTTTCATATTCTTCAGAAGAGTATATTCAAATAAATTATTTTTTACAGGCATGGTGGGGCTAGGGTGCCTTGTTTAGACAGTTTATTCGGCCACGTGAAAAATACACCTTCAAAACTGCGGCTAGGCGACTATCTGGTTTACGAAAAAGCCACTTCGAGAAACGTGATAGATGAAATGAAGCTGTAACTCGACCTAGTTTGCTCTTCGATTCGTCGCGGCGTTTATTGGGCTGGCTAAAAATGCAATATAAGCATTTATTTCATCCGCAGCAATGCACGCCATGCACGAATGCTATAGAAGGGACAACCTGACGGTGTGGTGTTCCGCCTTTATATTGCATCAGTCAGCTCGGGCAAGTCTCCACCGTTGCATTAAAGCACTCGTGCGCTACCGAAGGCCGTCAAGGATGTTGCGCAAGCACATTTTCATCTCGTCATCGTTTCCTTCAAAAGTGCCGCAAGAGACATCAAAGAGCCAGGCAGAGTCGCTCTGGCATAATTCTGTGGGAGCAGGGTGTCTGCTTATTCATCTCTAGGGCCAACACAGTCGGCTCTCGTACCTCCAAGGGAGTGCTCATCAAGAGCGCAGGGCGCATACACGCTAAAAGGGAATGCACCATAACGTTGCTGACGCTTCTAGGATGCCAGCTTTCTGGCTATCACCTTCATTCCCTTAGCCATCCTCGCTATGATGAATTCCAATATGAAACTCAGATGTGGCTGTCGTCTGTCCTCACTCATGAACGCCTGAGGGTAACCGAAATCAAAAAGGGGGGTTGGGGTGGATTTAGAATTTTATGCCTTGCGGTGCTCCTTTTAGAGCATGCTGAGATGACATGTAGCATAACCGCAACCTCTAAAAACAAAAAAAGAGTGCATAAAAATACCGCCTAGTCGGCGCGAAACGCCCAGCACAGTTACAGTGAAAGCCAGAAGATCGGCCTTTTAGAGTTTATTTAACACTCTTTGGGTAACTGGAACTTCTGGCCAGTATTGGGGATAAAAGTATGTAAGATACTAGCTTAGATACCTTTTGGGTATCTTCTATTTGTATCACGATACGTCTTGCAAGATCATTATCTGTATCTGTATTTACGTTATATTCAATAATTTATCATGTATCTAACACGCAAGTTACTGTAGTCGCAATGCTTTACCATGCTAACCATGATAGCTGACTTAACTGTGCTGCTCGTGCCTCCAAGCTACCTGAAAAAAAAAAACATAGCAGTGGGATCAATTTTCTTTCGTCATACTCCACCAGTAAGGGCAGGCGGTAAGGCTTGCGTGTTTCTTTCAGCAAGGCGAAGGGACACGACAAAGGATACGTTCGCATGCTTGCCCACATGCTTTTCATTTTCGAGCTTTTTTTTCCATGTTTAGTTGTCTCAGAGCCATTACACTTACCCCTTTTCTCTTGCAAGCTCCGTGTATGACCATCCGTGTGGCGATGAACACACAAGATTTGATGCTGCTCTCTAGCGTCTAACTATAGCACCGCCGGCATATACTAATGATGCATCTAAGAGAACACCCGCTTAGCTATTAGACAATATCTTCGTACCAGCCGCTGTATTACTGCTGTTTCTATTCACCGACCTTTTGAAATTATATTACCACACAGAAGTTAGCGTAATTGTTTTCTCGATTGTTCTTCTCTTGCATCTCATACATTACCTAGTGCTCTGAGCGGTCTATCTATTTTGGTCTCATGAAGGCAATATGCCTTTTGCGATGTACAGTCAAAGTTAGCTCTGTGTTTCATACTTATATTCAATTGTATTTATGCTACTGCTTACGCATTTATACTCCTTTGAGTTTACTTTTCTGCAGGGGTGATTTCGCATACAAATATGTCATTAGGTGTGCGTGCGTTGACAACATAGAACCAAACATTTTGCTGAGTGCTTGGTATATTGACCAGTATGAGTTTGTGTCATATTAGAAGGAATATTTAGGAGCCATCTCAAAAGTCTTAGAGAGGGTATTCGAGACATATTGTTACACCAAATGATCCGTTCCCTTGTGAACGTCCGAACGAGCCGTTTCAGGCAATTTCCCATAGGCAGTGATGTTTTTATTGTCTTACCTGAATAGGTAAGTGAACAAAAAATGATGCCTAATCGCCTTATCAATTATGACTGCCACTTGTGTACCTTACAATATTCAAAACGAATGCTTGAAACCGTTTTTCTATTTTAGTCATAATTGCTTTTCTCTCACAGTCTTTTGTAATTTTTTACTATGACAGATTGCCAGGCAAGCACGTTAAAGAACCCCAGGTGGTCAAAATTTCCGGAGCCCTCCACTACAGCGTCCCTCATAATCAAATGGTGGTGTTGGGACGTTAAACCCCACAAATCAATCAATCAGATTGCCAGGCAACCACAGTTATACTAGAAGGAGAAGAAATAAACGGAAGGACAGGGACATTAGCTAGTTCTCAAACTGACTGGTTACCATACAAACACTGAAGAATTTTTCTCCGAAATGACCCGGATTACGATTGAAGTGTTACGGCCTATTTAAGAAGAAGTAGGTAACCAACCTACCCCGACCAATTTATATGCGCATCTTTATTATAACAGCTACAGTGAAAGAAAGATGTTGAGGTGGCCCTAATATTTGGCATACGTTACTTGTAATGGCCCTCGCACGTCTATTTCCATGCTGTCTCGTGTACGCCTTGCTTCAACGTTGTTTGATAGGGGCTGTACACAACCTGTAACGTAACTGTCAGGTTTTTACGACGCAAAAGCACTTTGATGGTAGTTTCAGGACGTCATGGTCAAGCTTTCAGATGCATAAATGCCCGTTTATTTGCCTGGCAGTCCATACCAGATGTCATTGTTTCTGCAAAGGCAACCAGTGTCAAGGTTAGTGAGCGAGCCCGCTTCACGACATCACCTCCACGATGTCGTCTAGCCCAGAGGCGCCGGTGTGTATTCCACGAGGCCCAGCAAGCTCCCTTGACCCACGTGTCCGATTGCAGCCCGATGATGCAATCGACGCCATCTAGTCTGGCTAGTTTTATGCAACGCCTGACAATATTACTCGCGCACGGGTGCAATTCAGCACAGCAGTTCCTGATTGAAGGATGCTGACGCCAGGAGACTGCAGTTATGATTGAAAGTTGCTGACGCAAGGGGTCACCCGGGACATCTAAAGAACCGACCTAAGCAGCCGACATATGCGTCAGAGACCAGACAATAGCATCAGAGTGTCCGAAGATATTTCTTCGAGATCTGCGCTGTCAGCCGTGCCGGTGACCTTGACAGCGGCGAGTTTCGTAACAGTGGCGCCCTTTAAAACCTTCGCGACACGCCTCGTAACACCGTTAAGGTGAATGGCATGGCGACAGCCTTCTGCATCAATAGGTACAGCATCAGCTGCGTTATGCGAAGGTTGCAGACTCAGGTCCTGCTGGCGCAAGGTATCTTTGTGTTCACTTAATTTTCTTTGGACTTGTATGTTATTTACTACAGTACATTTTAAACAACGCAACTGACATGTCCTATACTTTCCTTGGCTTCATAACGTCTTAGTTTTCATTGAGGTTGTGTTAGAAAAAAAAGCAAATCCTTGAAATTATCATCTTTCTTTTCAATATGATTATGGTAGAATATGTAGTGAAGGGCTTTTTGAAAAAAGTACCAAGCCTGCCCAGAACGTAGAGACGAGTCACTGCGAATTCAAAAAGAGTGTTCTTTCAGAGCGTTTTCTTTACATTCTTTGGGTAACTGCTACAATCGCACTTGCTGGGTGCCCACTAAGCCCATAATAATCAAAATTTATAGGTAGTAGGCAGGTTTTCACTATGCTATCCTTCGTCATTCTTCGGGGAAGCGTAGTGTTCACTAAATACTTTCAAGAAATATTGTGCCAATTGTTTATGCAGTGGCTGACGACGATGTCGAATTAAGCCTGAAGTGAATATGCACCACATTTATTAGGTTATCAAGAACAAGCTCTTGTAATGGGCTGGAACATTGCATGACCCACTCGTTACGCTATTCGCACTCTGTGACGGCTGGCTATACCTTTGCTATTCTAAAACATTTTTATAGTCATATGAACACGAATTCTTTCCCGACATCAAGCCTGCGTAAGGCAAGTTTGTGAACAAGTACCAAGCACCGTCGTGACTCAGTGGTAGAATACTGGGCTGTGACGCAGCGGAACCAGGTTCGAATTTGACTGTGTCTTCGGTGTTTTTATTTACTGAGTTCTTTTTTTCCTATTTCGCGCAATAGTGCTTAGGGACACCGGCGGCGGTGGACAACTACGGCACCACGCGGGTCCTGTGTTTTGATCTCATAACAAATTTTGCTGTAAATACCACTAGGCCTGCGTGAATCGTGCAGCAGTCACAGTGACCCATTTTTTTCGTGCAGCGACCACACTCATTGGGTAACCGCCACAAGCAATTGAGGAATACCCACTATGCCAATAACCATCATAAAGCAATCCTTCATCATTCTTTCTAAAAGCATGATTCCCGCTACGCACACAATGAATGTTATGCAATGTTTTTTATGTTGCTAACAATGACGAAGGATTATGGCTGATGCTTTTGCAATAGTGTTCGAAAATTCGACGAGCCACTCGTTACGCAATTCGCAATGTGTGAAGCTGGGTAGCATAATTTTTGTTAATAAATGCTTTATTACTCATATTAACGTGATTCCTTTCCCGACCTCAAGCCTGCCTAAGGCAAGTTTACAACGAAGCTTCAAGCATCGAAGTCGCTCCGTGGTAGAATACTGAGCTGCTACACAGGGGACCTGCGACCGAATGCCATTGTTCCTCGCAATATGAGACTGCCACAGTGAGCGTCAAAGTCAACTTGAGGGGTGACATAAAAGAAGCCACATAGTTGAGATCTGCTCTGCCAGGCGTTGCAACAATAGCAGCTGCTCACAATTTTTCACTAAGCACAATTCATTTCGTATCAATACTGAGAGGTAGCTTAAAATATTATTTATCGCAAATAATAGTGACACGTTGGTGACCTTCAAATGAAGTAAGAATCTGATATCATAAGCATCCAATATAGCACTTACAGAAACAGAACCATCATGTCCAGTTTTGGTAGACGTCTATATTAATATTTGGAAAACCAGCAGAACGTGCACGACCACATGTGCTTGGGAGAGAAACAAAGGTATCACTAGGAGCTCGTGCCAACAATAAAGCCAACTCCGGCAGGCTGAGTGATTCTTTTGTTTTTTAGATTTTTTAGTCATAAAGAACCACAGCGAAAACAGCCTCAAACCGTTCACGTGCCGGTGACCTTAATAAAAAATGGTCTAGCAACAACTCCTCCAATTCTATCATCCTGCAAGAGAGAAAAACATGCAACAAAGCGTAAGCGTTCAATCTGCCCGGTACCGTAAAACTTTTCACGGTATTGGTTGTGTGCGGTGCCTCGAGGAACACGATAAGAAGATTTCCTGACCGCCCATACGTTTAGAACGAACAGTATGCCATGCAATATTACCGACAACGGAAGGGCAGCGCGGGAATGAAACACAGTAAGTCACAGCTGTCGACTTCGAAGGGCGGAGAAACAGCGGCCGCCATAATTGCCTGACGTATAGGGAAGACGATGGTCAAATTGCAAAGCCAAAGCAAAGAATCACTGAAGGCTTGCCAAGCAGGATTTGCCGTTTCTTTAGCGAGGCTGTAAGAAGTTTGGGAAAGCAAATGTATCAATGTGAAGTGATCATGTACAGAAATGAGAATGAATGCAAAAACAAAGCAGGATCTCAGAATGATTCCAAATCGTCCAACTGTGCTAGAACCTCCTGGTCTGAAACAGACGTGTTTTGTTGCTTTTGGTCATTGTAGTTGTTCCTGCTTGGAGCAAACCATGACGTTTAAATTCTTCTGATAAACTATCAAAGTACCTGGTGCTGTACTGAAAAGTAAGCGAACAAGCACTGATTGCTTTAGGAGCAATCGCGGGAAGAAGTCGATAGCACTGTACGAAGAAGGGTACGAAAAAAAAAGGCGCTGAATGTGTCTCTTTTTTTTCTTGAAGTATGCAGTGAGTGAATCACGTGCATTGCACAACCTTGCTACGCTATGTTGCACCGACGGAATCTGCCTAAATGTCTGACCACACGTGCGCGTTGCAGAGTGTCAGCGCGGGGCTTTTCGACGTGGCGATACCTCCTCTTCTTTTGGAGAGAGGGCGCTTGGGTTAACAAAGCTGCGTGCATTATCTCTATATAAGGCAAGGGCACGGTGCTGTGTCAACAAAGCCAAGCGCTGACCCACTACGACGCGTTCGTCTGGTCAGGCTTTAAGTGGCACATGTAAGTGCCATGATCTGCGTATCTTAATGAACCAGCGTGCAGTCATGTTTATTGCACTACTCGCTGCGCAATAGGAAGGACGCTCACAGCGTGCTCTTAAATGAGATGAAAAGTTCTAGCCGACATTCGGGTAAAAATACAATTTTGATGCAAACCCGTGTTGAAAAATATTTTGATATAAACAGATTCTGTTCGAGAGCACTATAACTTTGCCGAAACTAATTATATTTTAGAGGCAAAGATAGGCAATAAAAGAGTCTTTTATAATGGCAAAACAACAATGTTACAATCATATTTGGTTGACTTTATGGAAAGAACGATAACTCAGTTACTTTGAATGTGTAGGGAAAATGGTCAATAACGCAAACAACATGGTGCGTTTTCGTTATCACGCTCTAATTACATGGCAATAAAGAGTTGCTGGAAGTTTTGTTCATTGTATTAAGGATGACTCAACGGCTTTTTGTTAATATACAGTCTATAACCACACAAAAATAAATATGAAACAACAGAAACTGTAATTGATTGATATGTGGGGTTTAACGTCCCAAAACCACTATATGATTATGAGAGACGCCGTAGTGGAGGGCTCCGAAAATTTAGACCACCCGGGGTTCTTTAACGTGCACCCAAATCTGAGCATACGGGCCTACAACATTTCCGCCTCCATCGGAAATGCAGCCGCCGCAGCCGGGATGCAGCCGCCGCAGCCGGGAGGTGTACAGAAACTGTACAGTTCCACAATATTCGAAATTTTTATATGCTAACTCTATTTAGGAAGCATAAAACTGGATAAAACTGTACTGCTTATTCTTTATGGAGAAGTTTCTTGCAAACATAAAAAGAATATCGAACTTTGAAATCAAAGTACGCATGTGGAGATGTTTGCTCCATTTTTGATATTTGCTTGAGAGGCCATAAGCAAGGAACACTCAAAACCGCAGTAAGGTTTGTAATTAAATAAGTATTAAAATTTTCTTTTCTGAACACTTCCACACTTTATAGAAAGCCCACTTTTTACAAATTCGGCTCAAGTGCTCCTCCAAATAAAAAACAGACGCTCGAGTTAGAATATTTCTTACAGTGCGAAATAACAGTTACGGAGAGCCAAACATCCGTATATTCACAGACTTTTTTTTCCCTTTATCGTGTAGAAGTTAGTAGCTAGAACCAACGCGCTCATTGCATCTCGCCAAGTTCAGGTGTCGGGAAAAACTCTCGTGGTAGCATGAAAATTCCAATGCGATCCGGAAAAGTGGGAAGCGATGCTCCAGGATTGCAAAGTTTAATGAGGCGGCGTAATTCTTTTCGAGTCTGCGTGTAAGAGGCAGTCGAAAGAGGCAGTCGAGAGAGTAGAGTCGCAAATTGATGCGAAAAATGTCACGCTTCGTTTAGAAAACGCCCGTGATATTTTCAGCTCTCGCCCCTACGGCGTCTTCCTATTTGCCATTCTCGCCGGCATACTCCATCGGAAGAGTATCTGCACGGCGACGTTCTGAGTGATTCGATAGTTTTCTATTTTGTTTGTCACTTCTAACATCCAACTTCACTCTTGAGAGACCAGTGGCCCAATTTCACATAGGAGAAATTGAGTTCGCACTGGTTTGCGAAGTTTCGCACAAACTGTACACCCTTGCTGCCATATTTTATTCGCCAACCCAGGTCACCTCCTCTTTCTCATTTTTGTTTAGTGTTTCCATATTCCAGGAAGCCTAGTGTGACCGCATAACGTTTTCCTTGCTTCCCCTTTTTTTGGCTAGCCTGCAACCTGCATTTCTCATAAAAGCGGAATGGCTGTAAGCCCGTGTGCTCAGCTTTGAGTCACGTTAAAGAACCCCAGGCGGTCGACATTTCTGGAGCCCTCCACTAAGACACGTCGCATATTCGTATGCCAATTTTGGGACGTCGAACCCTAAATATAATTTAATAACCACATGAGCTACTTTCTCCACCGTAGGGCAAACTTGTCTAGCTCTATTTTGC
Organism: Rhipicephalus annulatus; assembly: GCA_013436015.1. Classification (NCBI taxonomy): domain Eukaryota; kingdom Metazoa; phylum Arthropoda; class Arachnida; order Ixodida; family Ixodidae; genus Rhipicephalus; species Rhipicephalus annulatus. Next base: position 581,776 of record WOVY01009273.1, read on the forward strand.
GACCTGATCTAAATTGACTTATTATTATAACAGGGAAACACTCCGTCTTTGTCATTATCTTGGTGAGTTTCCCGACAAACAACTATAATTACTTATTATAAGGTTAGAATCGCACAACTTTTCACTGCCACTCGACCAATTTATTGAATACACTGGACAATGAGAAATCCTGGTTACCAAAAATGAGCTACTGACGCAATGGATGTTCCATAAATTCATCATTGTTTTAGTTTTTCATATGACTGTTTTCTGTTGTATTTTAGCGCGCATTTTACACTGGCCTTGATGCAAGAGCATTTATAATTTCGCTGCGCTTATTCAATGCTCAATAACTGTGTTAAATAACAACATTTCTTATTCTAATTTTTTTAGAGAAACAATCTTGACTCAATGAATTAAATTAAGTTCTCACACCCAATCAAAATAAAACACAAGGTGTCTGTAGAGTCTGTTGTTTTAAACAGGGAAGTTATCTTCAACGATACGATGCCTTTAACGCAATCAACCTAATATAACTGAGAAACTCACACGTGATAAATTCATGAAGCATATAATTGCAAAGTAAACGAATATATTTACAATTACAAAGCAAATATCACGCCACGAGATGCACCAACAGGAGCCCAGTGCTAATTCACGAAGCTAAGAGCATTACTTTAACGCCTAACATCTTGTAAAAGTTATTACAGAGAATGCAGAATACCCTAAATGTAGTATTTTTGGGTCTCATCAAGTGAATAGTTCAACTGATTAGCTATCTAGAATAGTGGTAATGTAGTGACAAAAAAAATCGGCAAATCCCATGTACCTGAGAATACACTTTATGCGAAGCATGCGGAGGGAAGGTGACCGTGTTGCATATTTTTTTTATTGAGCGACCCGTCAAGAAATGACGCTAAATAGAAGTACAAATATTACATGCAGAGACATATGTCGAAGAGAACATGTGTGTTGAAGAGTTGCGAATGTTTTCCTCTTGCACAACGATGTCAGCTGGAAGTGTGCTTTAGCAACACCAGAAGCTGATATGAAGCACTTGTGCTCGCGAAGATGTTGTCCCTTGACACTGCTACATTAATCAATTTCAGCGCATGGCATATCACCACAATTGACGTTAACCCGACGTGACAGCTGTATGAAAGGAATACATATGTAATGTTTGTATAATTGGGTAGGCAGCCCAGCAACCAATATTGACGTTTCGAGAAAATGAGCGCTTATTTAAAAAATAGTTCCGAGACCTGGCGCAGCTCTGTGGTAGAATGCTTGACTGCCACGCAGAAAGCTTGGTTTCGATTCCTGCTGGGACCCTTTAATTTATTATTTGCATTCATTGGGTGGCAAACGTTGCCTATGTCAGGATATTCTTAACACTGACATTTATTCTATGCCTTCGTTGGGTCGACGCTACCAATGCCGGGTATTACTTAACACTCAAGCGTTCAAATTGCCCTTGTGTGATCTCGTCATTCCTGGGCACATACGAAGTGTCAATTTCTAGTGGCACATACCCGCTTACTAGCGGCACATACCCGCCCGTGAGTATGTGCCACTGTCTGGCGGCATGTGTTTGACGACGTGCACGACGGGTTTGTGACATTATTCATGTCTTGACCAGCGCATCATATTCGTCAAATCATGTTACCCTCCCATGCTAATTTTGGTGCACGCCAAGTTAAGGGGATGACCACGAGAGCACCCAAACGTAAGCGGCTTAATAGATAGAGATCTAGATAGATAAATAAATAGATAGATACGCTCAATGCCGCCAAAGTTCACTAAGAAATGCTTCGCATTTAAAATTAGGCGGATAGCTTCATACTATTTTGCAGAAACAAGCATAGGTGAGCAATCTCCCTCGTCAATTACTCCGAATCACTCTCATATCGAAGTTTTGAGTGAGTCTGAGAGAGAGAGTGAGCAAGGAAAGGCCGGGAGGTTAACCAGATATTGGCATCTGGAGTGAGTCTGGCTGAGTTTTATACCTATGAGTTTGAGATCGAGTTAGTAAACGTGAAAAAAAATATTCATCCTGAGTCCGAGCGAGTCCCAACATCAAAATGTCTGTCATGAGTGAGTCTGAGCGAGCTCCGCATTATTTTGCTGGCCTTTGTGTAACAACACGTCTTGTTTAGAAGGACAACTGAAAGAAAAAAAAGTAAACTAGTTTGCATTAGTAAGAAACAGGCACTCTGAAAACTCTAATGTCGTCAATACCACCATAGTAGGATTGTTTATTGACGACAAAAAATTTACGTCAAAGTCATTTTTATTTGGTAAAAAATTCACTGCGCACAATGCCACAGATATAAAAGTACATTTACGGGCGAAGCTCCTTATAGCGGCACCTGTTCCTTCCTCGTAGCCGTTGTATTATGTAACAAGTATAACATTTTGACCTACAGGGTGGTGCCGGTGAGAGATTTCTTCTGCGCGTTGTTGAACAATAAAAAATAGTGCTCAATTTAAATGCCGACGACTGCTAATGGGTAATGAGAGACAGGAGCATTCCGCTTTTAGTTACCGCGCACGCTGCGATCCCCATAAGCAGCCATTGGCATGTACATTGAGCACTATCTGACAGGAAAAGGTTGCTACGTTATACTCGCTGGTTGTAACCTTCTTATGCCCCTGACACACGGGCACCCTGAAGTCCTTTAGACAAGGGGACATCTTTACTTTTGCCCGTGTGTACTTTACTTTTGCCCGTGTGTCACAGGTATTAGCTTTAGAAAGGTTTAGCGAGCGTTGAGCCACAGTTCTATGAATACAATTAACTAGTATATACCGTGAATGAACTCGAGGTGGTTAGCGGTGGTAAGTAGATACGAAGCGCAAGCCGTAAGAAAGTAAAAGCAGAATTCTCCTGTCTCTCAATTCCCATTAGCAGCCATTGGCATGTACATTGAGCACTATCTGACAGGAAAAGGTTGCTACGTTATACTCGCTGGTAGTAACCTCCTTGGTTTTAGAAGGGTTTAGCGAGCGTTGGGCCGCAGTGCCATGAATACAGTGAACTAGCATATACCATGAACTCGAGGTGGTTAAAGCTGGGAAGTAGACCCGAAGCGCAAGCCGCAAGAAAGTGTGCGTGCGCCACCTCTCGCTTAATCCTTGGAATGTCCACTGGATGGCGGTGCTTCTATATGTGGAATATATGACGAAAAGATGCGAGATGGTAGTACTTAGAGCGTTGAATAGATGGATGAACGGACACACAGACAGATGCATGGATGGACGCATGAACGGATGCACGCACGGACGGGCGGATGGACGCATGAACGGTCACTCAGATGAACGCACGGACGGACGGAAGCACGAACGAATGGACGGACGAATGCTTCGCCCCGCTCTCCATCATTCACTCCGTGGATATGCTGCCAATGTTTTGTTTATGTTTTAAATACATTGCCTAAACTTGCTGAAACGTGAGTATATTAGCTGTGTGTCCGCCTCAGAAAACAATCTGGTGTGCTGCTCCTAAATTTAAACTATGCTATATTATGTAGACACCTACAAAACTCATGACGAGTTCAAGCTTAGTGCGAGAATTTTGAAGACGTCGCCAGCGGCGTTTTTTAAAGGGGACCTTCGACGCAAAATTTTTTGCCTGCCTGCCTTCCTGCCTTGCCTGCCCGCCCGCCCGCCTGCCTGCCTGCCTGCCTGCCTGCCTGCCTGCCTGCCTGCCTGCCTACCCGCCCGCCCGCCTGCCTGCCTGCCTGCCTGCCTGCCTGCCTGCCTGCCTGCCTGCCTGCCTGCCTGCCTGCCTGCCTGCCTGTCTGTCTGTCTGTCTGTCTGTCTGTCTGTCTGTCTGTCTGTCTGTCTGTCTGTCTTAACGATACCACAAACAGCCTATCGCATGCGCAGTGCCCACCAATATTGATCAAGATTTAGCATTCATACTTGTGGGATTGTCAATTAAAAAGCAATTATTGTGAATTTCTCAGCGACCCTAAATGCATGCCAATATTTCGTATGTGTGTCTCTTCACTAGAAAAGGCATACATAAGTGATTCCGAAGACAGTAGCGTTTATCACACTGCGCTGATGATGCAACGCGTGTACGAAAGAGCTAGTGTTTCCAACACTTTGCTAAGACGACACTGTGGTGGCTCCTACCCGTCTGTAGGACCGCGGTTAGAATTGGTTGCGCGGCAGGTAATGTTTTGTGCCGTAAGCTTGGGGAGGCAGGTCAGCCGTTGACAGGCAGCATTGTTTAATGGCACTCAGTCGGATTGTGACCCACTGGATTTGCCGTGACCGCGCAGACAGTACGGTGCCAGCATGGTACCAGTTGTATAGATATTTAGGGTTCATGCACCAGTTTTGTATAGATATGCCTCAACGCCTGGAAATCCATATCTACGACAGCTGCATTCGAGGCGGCCAGAGCACAGTATAAGAAGCACCCAGAACGCCTTCACTTCGGGCTCGACATCACACGAGACAAGATGCCTTCAAGCCGCTTGACATTTCAGGTTTGTTACCTTGATAACGTGGCTTATGTTAAAAGTAACAACAATTGTCTTCCAGCGGTATCACGCCTATGTGCTCTATGTGCTCAGCGGTATCACGCCTATGTGCTCACGCCTATGACATGATGAAGTGAGCGGCTGCCTTTTCATCTGACATTCGCTCTTGCTTGTGTAACGTTTTGCTCCTGCTTATTACAATATCGAGCTAAACTTCTGTCTCGTCTAAAAAAAACCAGGCTTACGTTTTTGCCGCGGTGCTAGCAACTATCCGAAAACTTGAGAAAACACAAGGTTTCTCACTAAAAAAGCTAGAAAGTGTCACAGAAAAACAAGAGACCTATCAGAACACTGGTCGAATACATAATGGTAAAGTGGCGACATTGGAAGAAGCTGTTGCTTCGCGTAACATAGTGGAGAATACAAAAATGGCGAAACTGTGTGCGCGTCAGATAAACTAACTGCTATTGTCTCAATATGTCGGTATGTAGAAAACCGGATGCGACACTCAAATCTTCTATATTTTTAGCGTAGAAGACAACTCGGGTAAAGACTGGGCAACGTCCGAACAAAATATACTTCAATTCTGGTCCGAAGAGTTGGAGATGGCCCCGCCGCGGTGGTCTAGTGGCTAAGGCACTCGGCTGCAGATCCGCAGGGCGCGGGTTCGAATCCCGGCTGCGGCGGCTGCATTTCCGATGGAGGCGGAAATGTTGTAGGCCCGTGTGCTCAGATTTAGGTGCACGTTAAAGAACCCCAGGTGGTCTAAATTTCCGGAGCCCTCCACTACGGCGTCTCTCATAATCATAGAGTGGTTTTGGGACGTTAAACCCCACATATCAATCAATCAGAGTTGGAGATGACCAACAAAAGTAATCTATTTGAGCGTGTTCACAATCTAACAAAGCATAGCCCTGAAAGGTAAACGTCGAAAATTGCCAATGTACCTGTTTTACGGACAAAACACTGATACTGTCATTAGCCCAAACGTACCGGAACAAACTTTTCGATACTCGAAGATTTCTCGCCTGCAACTCGAAAAGCCAGGGCAAAACTGATAAGTTTCGCATAATCGCAAAACAAAAAGTACGAGTTTCCAGTTGACAAACTAGGCGTGAGCTCACGAGCCTTTATGTACAAAGTGGTGACTGGTAGTGTTATGTAGATTTATCAATAGCTCACGACACTCAACTTGCACACGTCTTGATAGAACCGAAAATTCTCATCATCCGTTTCCCCTTGTCAATAATATTCACTAATATTCAGAGTATATTATCTAAATGTGCTGAAGCCTCAGCTTTCCCCAAGGACAGTTATTATCATATCATTGCTTTTGCCAAAACGTGGCTACGTTCTGACATCCATGATTGCGAAGTTCTTTCAGGCTCCAGCTCGTATACCTTTTACAGGCTTGATCGAACTTTTGGGCAAAACGAAGGTGTTCTGCCTCGCAATAAAAAAATCGCTAACAATATTTGCTATGTTAATGATTATGATCTGGAAATTATATGAACAGCTTGCATTACACCTTCCACCATACTCTTGATAGACAACTGTTACTTAGCCATGGGCTCAAATCATTCCTTCTAAGATGAGCTGCGTGAAAGCATGCGAAAGCACTTGATAGCTTCCACTCAGGTGTCATTTATCTGCTCGCTGATTCAAATTTTCCACAGATTGACTGGACACTGCGATGATACTGATGTACTGTTTCATCAAGCTTCATTGACCTTACTTTGAACTTCAACCTACTTCAAGTAGCTACCCCACTTACCCGTGATCACAATGTAACAGACCTCAGTTTTGCAGCCGCTCCTGATAAAGTCAGTAGCATAACCTTCATAAATGAACTGATATACCATAAATTACTTAAAATCAACATTAACATTTGATTCTTTTCAAGGGCCTAATGACCGAACAGATTCATCACTATAACAAAGCTGATTATGATTGCATTATTTTGGACAAGTAGTTTTTTATGAAAACCTCCTGACGCCCCATTTTAATTACAGATCTGTATCGAGTAAATGGGTTCTTTTTAAAGATAAAGTCACAGAACTAGTATCCAAGCATGATCAACTTATGACAATATGGAGCGATAAAAATGAACCATGTTTTACGAGAAAACATTACCACATGCGAAAAAAAATATAAGATGGCTGTATTATGCAGCGAAGCGTAAGAGTACGCCAGATGCATAGGTTACTTATGATAAACTACCTGAAGTTATTCTGTTCGACCCTTTCTGAAGTCAAACATCAGTAGGTTTTGAAGGCCTTCCCACACTACTAAACATTATTCTCCGTGAAGTCTGGAAAACAATATGTCAACTTGGCCAGAGCAACAATATTTCGATACATAAGGTTAACAACACCCCATATTCGAATGCTGAAAATCTCGTAGCATCAAAACTAATTTTTTCACGCCTGATTTTACCAAGAAAGATAATTCCAGCATAGCTTACATCCATGACTTTGACTACCCCTACTTGGCACGTGTGGGTATTGCACTTTATGACATTGCACTATTTATCAATAACGTTAAAGTCTGTTCTTCTTCTGGTGTTGAAGAAATCAATTCAAAGATACAGAAAAATACAATTTCTGTTTTCAGCGTCATCCTATTTCACGTCTATAAGCAGTCAATATGAACAAGTGAAATCTTCGCTAGTTGGTAAATAGGAAAGGTAATGCCCGTCGTCAGAAGTAATGGTAAACATTCGCACGTAAATTATCGCCCCATCTCAGTAACACGGGTTTGCTGCAAGATCAGTTCGTTCCTAGAATCAGTTCGTTCTTCCCAAAGCAGTATGTATTGCGAAAATTCTTCTCCTGTGAGTCTCGAAGTTGTCTGAATTCACTACTGACCTTTATTACAACATGAAAATGAACTGACAAACGGATTGCATATTCCTACACATTTATAAAGAATTCGACCATTAGGAAGTTGCCGACTAATATCAAAGCTTTCTGCGCTTAGATTGGATGCGCTAAACTTGTCATGGGTCTGTATCTTTCTTTCTACCCGCGAGCAGTTCACGGTTAATAATTATTTCTTTCTTCCATCTGACGTCTTAGCAGAAGTGCCACAAGGTAGCATCCTTGGTTCCTTACTATTCTTAATTTGTATTATTAGGCCAAATACCACTACATCTCGTATACGTAATTTAGCGGACTACTGCATTAATCCTCGTTCCAAAAACACTACTGATGATGATCAATCCCTGCCAAGTCACCTGGATCCCATTAACGAATGGTGTAAAACATGACTAATGACTCTTAACATTTCAAAATTTAAAATTGTCTCACCTACCCGTAAATCCGTTTTTGCGCTCTTTTCATACATCAGCAGCACCAATACATTGACTACAGCCAAATAAAGTAGGTATCTAGGCATTCACCTCACAAAAAATATTTATAGGCTTGGTCGTATGATACCATTTTGCTACTGCTTCTAAATCATTGGAGTATCTTCGTCACAACATACGATTGACTGCTTCTCCTGTACGTAAGAATTCTACCAAGCATTTGTCCTACCCCAGTTATGGTACGGATCCTTCATTTGGTCACCTCCTCAAAAATATTTACTACAGAAGTTGCAAGCTATCCCGAAGAGTGCATGTCGTTTCATGACGTTAAATTATAACATGTTGTTTAGTGTAACGCGGGCAAAGCTCGAGCTTTCACTCCACTCATAAAGAATACGTCGTGAGCTGCCCTTTTGTCTTTCATATGTATGGCAAAGCTCTCAATCGCCGCTACCACAATTACAACGTTCATCTCACTTATAGCACAGACTACAGAAAGTCTTTAGCTACAACAGCGTCCACGGCAACACTAATGTTTTTAACTACTCATACTTCCCACGTGCCATACCACTGCAGAACTATCTTCCGAATATCATCGTCCTTCAGAATAATCACAAGATATTTCGCAAGCATCTTAACATCTAGTTCTATGTTAAATATTAGCTGGTTCATTTTTTGTGGTGTTTTTTGCAGCCTAGTTTTTTTTCAATTTTATTTTATCGTCAAGGTAATCCTGTTGATGTTATATTTTGTACTGCAATTGATTTGGCTGTACTTTTCATTGTTCTTTATGTTATTCTACATTGTTCCTGTTTCTCTGTGTGTAATAACTTAAAAATTACTTCAGTCCTGCAGGACGCGCTTAGTGTGTAGCACGCGCCTCCCACGTAGGGACCGGCAGGGAGTACCTGGCGGCAACTTTGTGGGCCTGCTGGACGGATCATTGCTGGTCGGCGAGGAGTGAGCTCCTGAGGGACCTCCCCCAAATGTTTGAGGTAGAGTCGGGAGGAGTGTTTCTACACTGCCAGAGTATGTGTGCGTGTGTCGCCGTGTGTGCACACAAGAGACATGTGTTGCTTGGGTATGCATCAGCATTATCAGGACTTGAACCTTGGCAAGATTTGGGTACGTGTGTGTATGTTATGGGCGTAGGGTTAGCGCCGGTGGTCTGTTAAGTTTCGGATGTGGGGGAGTACCAATTTAAATTTGATGTCATTCTAAATTGTTCATACATCGTTTTGACCCCCCTTACACAATGGTTTTTGAGCGAGGACTGTGAGGTATTTCTGTATAAATAAACAATGCACTTACAATTGTGCAAAACGCGTCTTACAAAAAAAGAAAAAAAAGAATATTGTCACGTGCTACAAAAGGTCTTCAACTAGGAAGAACTGAGCCGGTGGGGAGACGCACCGAAAACTGGCGAGATGGCTGCTTCAATGATCAACAGCTAGCCAGAGCACGCACTGCCCCAGAATATCGTATTCCATTCTCGTGGGCAGCCATGGCTTACGCTCGCCGTAACTAGCGACCAAGGGGCATTATTTTCCTTCTGAGAAAAAAAAAAGCCTCACTCTGATGCTCGGAAAGTAAGGCAAAGTCGGGGCGAATCAACAGAAAATACGCGCATACACAAAAACAGCGATATGGTTCATGCGCAGTCGCACTACCGCGTGAAGTACGGCTTCAGGCGCACCACGTGGACAATCTCCGAGGAGTGCCAGTGCCTTCGCCGTCGTGGTGAGAAGGCGCCGTCAGGGACTACCTCGTAGTTCAGATCGCTCACGCGTCGCAAGACTTTGTATGGTTCGAAGTAGTGACTGAGCAGTTTTTCTGACAATCCCTGGCATCGGAGAGGAGTCCACACCCAAACTTGATCACCTGGATGGTATTCAACTTGTCGATGGCGAGCGTTGTAGCGGCATGCGTCTGTACTCTGCTGGTGCGTAATGTGTAGGCGTGGTACGTGGCGTGCTTCTTCGGCGTACTGGGTAAGCTGCACAGCATTAGAAGTGATCAAAGCATCGCAATTGTGTGGAAGCATCGCATTCAGCATGATCTGGACCTCACGTCCATAGACAAGACGGAAAAGCGTGAATCGCGTAGTTTCCTGGACGGCAGTATTGTACGCGAATGTGACGTACGGTAGCACCTGGTCCCAGGTCTTATGCTGGACATCTACGTACATAGATAACATGTCAGCGATGGTCTTGTTGAGTCGCTCTGTCAAGCTGTTGCTCTGCAGATGATACGCTGTGGTTTTTCGATGGTTCGTGTAGCTGAGCTTCAATACGTCATGAATGAGCTGGGCCGTGAATTCTGTTCTTCTGTCTGTGATTACGCACGACGGGGCGCCATGTCGAAGAACGATCTGGTCCATAAAGAATTGGGCGACGTCGGAAGCCATAGCGCGTTGTAGTGCCTTTGTTTCAGCGTACTTCGTCCAATAGTCAATGGCTACTACGATCCACTTGTTGCCGGCAGATCATAGAGGAAAGGGCCCCCGTAAATTCATTCCTATTTGATCGAATGGCGCTCTGGGTGGTTCTATTGGTTGAAGAAGCCCCACGGGCTTTAGTGGCGGGGATTTGCGGCGTTGACATTCCCGGCAGCTTTTCACGTATCGCTTAACTGATGCAGAAAGCTTAGACCAGTAGTATGCTTGTCGAACTCGAGCGAGAGTTTTAGAGGAACCTAAGTGACCAGATGTGAGCTCATCGTGGCAGGCAAGAAGAATGTCGTCACGCATGTCAGTTGGCACAACTAGAAGATAGGTTCTCTCATTGCCGTTGGAGATTTTCTTATACAGGACCCCATCTCGCAGACAGAACGACGACAGACTTCGAGGAATACATGGAGGTATGGACAAGTTGCGTCCTCCAAGGTTTTAGGTAACTGCGCGAATTTCATCGTCCACACGCTGTCGCGTAATCAGATCTGTTGTAGTAAGGGCCCCAAGGAAACCATCGTAATCCTCGGTGTCGTGGCCACAAACTTCGAGAGGTGCACGGGATAATGAAACAGCACCTTCGTGCTTGTGGCCCGATTTGTAAGCGATCGTGAAATCGTATTCCTGCAGACGAAGACTCCATCGTGCTAGTTGCCCACACGGGTCCCGTAAGTTGGCTAACCAGCACAACGAATGATGGTCGGTCACAACCTTGACGTGGCGTCCGTAAAGGGGTCCCGCAAGTTGGCTAACCAGCACAACGAATGATGGTCGGCCACTACCTTGAAGTGGCGTCCGTAAAGGTAAGGACTAAAGTTCATTGTGGTCCAAACAACAGCGAGGCACTCTTTCTCTGACATGGAGTAGTTGACCTCGGCGCGGGAAAGAGTGCGGCTAGCGTACGCTATCACTCACTCTGTGCCCTCTTGCTGTTGCACGAGGACAGCACCAAGACCCACGTCGCTGGCGGCAGTATGAATTTCAGTATCTGCGTCTTGGTCAAAGTGAGCGAGTACTGGTGGTGTCTGCAAACGCTCCCGTAGTTCAGAAAAAGCTGCGTCCTGTTCTTCCTCCCAGACGAATAGAACATCTTCACGAGTGAGTCGAGTGAGCGGTTCAGCAATCCTAGAAAAATTGGCTATAAAGCGGCGATAGTACGCGCAGAGCCCTAGAAAGCGACGCACTGCCTGCTTATTACGTGCAACAGGAAACAAGGCCACGGCGGTACTTTTGTCAGGGTCTGGTCGAATACCATCCGCACTAACAACATGGCCGAGAAACTGAAGTTCATCGTAACCGAAGTGGAATTTTTCTGTCTTCAGTGTCAGGTTAACAGAGCGGAGCGCTTCCAGCACATTCTGCAGACGCTTCAGGTGCTCCTCAAAGGTGGCAGAAAACACGACAACATCATCGAGGTAAACTAAGCACGTGTGCCACTTCAGACCAGTAAGAACAATGTCCATCATTCTCTGGAATGTCGTAGGTGCAGAACAGAGGCCGAAGGTAAGCACTTTAAATTCATATAGGCCATCCGATTTCACAATCTCGTTCATCAACTTCAATCTGCCAGTAGCCACTTTTCAAGTCTATCGATGAGATACTTGGCCCGCCGCAGTCTGTCGAGAGAATCGTCGATGCGAGGCAGCGGTAAGGTGTCTTTTTTAGTCGCGCTGTTAAGTTTCCTCTAGTCTACGCAGAAGCACAGTGATCCATTTTTTTCTTCACGAGCACGACCGGAGATGACCAGGCGCTTTTCGAAAGTCGGGTAATGTCATCTTGCAACATGTTTTTGACTTGAGCATTTATAACGTCACGTTCCTTTGCCGAAACGCGGTAATGGTTTTATGGGTGAGGCGTCGTTATACGTAATTATTCGGTGTTTGGTGATCGGTGTCTGACGAACCTTCGAGGCGGACGCGAAGCACCCTTTAAATTGAAATAGCAGTTCACGTAGCTCGGTCTGTTGTTGTTCCGAGAGGGTCGAGTTGACATCAACGTTTTTAAGTAGGGAAGTCAGGTCACTTGGTGTCGGTCGAAGCCCGTCGTTGGCTGATGTAGATGCGAAGCATTCAGAAACGTCAGCGATAGGGTAGGCGAAAGGGATGGCGGTGTCACGAAGCAGGTGCCGGTACTCGTTACTGAAATTAGTCACAAGTAGGGCAGAGTGTCCATCATAAAGCGTGACGAGGCTGCGTGCAGCGCGCACACCTAGCGCGAACAAAAGCGTCAAGTTGCCTTCGGCGACAACCTCGCCATCCCGTAACTTGTCAGACACCACATCAACTAGGATGCTTGAACGCGGAGGCAACGTGATGCTGTCGGCAGAAACGCGAAGTGTGCTGTCATGGATGTCGTCAGGTTTGTCGGAGGATCCAGCTGTCGAAAACGTCACGGTACGCTCTCGAAGATCGATAATAGCGCCGTGCTCCCACAAAAAGTCGACTCCGAGGATTAGGTCTCGGGAACAGTCACGAAGTACGAGGCAGCTGGCGAGAAACGTACGTTCCCGAATGCCCACTCTGATAGTGCACATGCCGATTGGGGTGACTACGTGCCCGCCGGCAGTACGAATTTGTGCTTTGTACCAAGGCGTTACAACTTTCTTTATGTGCGCTGCTAGTTTCCCGCTTATGATCGAGTAGTCCGCACCTGTGTCCAATAACGCACTAACGTCGTGGTGACCGTCGACTACCACATGTATATCCAGAGAAAATCTGCTTCTGGCTTTCGTCGCTGTCGTCGGGGAATCGCTCCGTGTCCGTGCTTGCGTCGGTGGGAAGCCTTGCTTGCGTCGAGTGTTTGCAGCCTCGTTCCCGAAGGTCGCTGTCATTAGTTTTCTCACCTAGGGCTTGGTTAGCGCGCCGGCGCCGCTCCTGGGAGGCTCCGAAAATTTGGAGAAGATCACGTTGGGGATGGGGACCGCGACTGCCGCCGCAGTGGCATGCGCTGCTGTGAGAGGTAATCTTCAATAGCTCTCGGTTTTTCGCCAAGTCTCGGCCGTGGTGCATCGACGGCAAAACCCTGTTGTCCGAGGCAACGATGGGGACATTCGCGGTACACATGTCCAGCTTCACCACAGTGGTAACACAGTGGTCGCCTGTCCAGTGTGCGCCATACATCGAATTTTCTGGGAAGCGGCTGTCGATTTTATAAGTGCTGAATTGTCTGCAGTGAAGGAAGTGCATCCTGAGGCATATGATTACCGACGCGCGGCGAAGCAGGAATATATCGGCCTACAGCTTCTGCAAATGATGCACGATGTGGCTCCGCCGGGACAGGCGGGACATAGCTGGAAGGCGGCACTTGGAGAGCCTGCCGTACTTCGTTTATCACAAGGCTGCAAATAGACCCTGCAGTAGGTTGGGACTGGCACTGAATCTTTTGTAGTTCGTCGCGCACCACCGATCAAATGAGATCGCAAAGAGACTCGAAGTTGATGTTGCTTGCCACACCTCCGATCTTACCTATCGACGAAGCGGCACTCACTTGCCAGTCGTACACAGTAGATCGCTGCTGCAGCACTTGCTTCATGGTTGTGGCTTCAGTCAAAAATTTCTTCACGGTCTTTTGGGGACAGCGATCGAGGCCAGCGAACAGCTGCTTCACTCCGCGCATCTAATGACGGACCTTCTTTTTTCCTGCCATGTCGGATCAGCTCGACGAAAGAGGCTCGTCATGTCCTCGACGTACATCATGACGCTTTCATTCGGCATTTGGAGGTGCGACTGAATCGCTCGCTCGGCTCGTTCGCGGTGATCGGGATTGGCCCAACTTGCCAGCAGGTATCGACAAAAGACGCTCCACGAGGGAAAAGGCTCGCGGTTTTCGTGCCAAGTACGAGCGCCGTCCTCCAGGCTAAAATACACGTTCCTTATTTTGTCGAAGTCGGTCCAACCATTGTAATCAGAAACCCCTTCGAATTGGGCCAGCCAGTCTTCGGCATCCTCCAAGACGGAACCATGGGACACCTTCGACACACGTGGCTTCCACAGCGTATGATGCGCGGCTGCAGCGCTTTCCTGTGCGTTGGAGGCTACAGCGCCTTCCATAGCGTTTGGGGGTGTGACAGACGTGATAGCGGGAAGAGGTTCACGCTCAGGAGGTAGTCCTCGGAGTCTTCGGCTTGACCGGTAAACAGGTGTTGTCACTGCAGGTATAGGGCTACCTGGAGGCGTTTGGAACATCGGCTGGGGGTTACCCAGCACCTCCACCAGTTGTGACGTGCTACAAAAGGTCTTCAACTAGGAATAACTGAGCCGACGGGAAGACGCACCAAAAACTGGCAAGATGGCTGCTTCAATAGTCAAAAACTAGCCAGAGCACGCGCTGCCCCAGAACATCGTCTTCCATTCTCGCGGGCAGCCATGGCTTACGTTCGCCGTAACTAGCGGCCAAGTGGCAATATGCAAGAACAAAACTAGATACATGTATACATCAATAAAATAACACACTTTCCGAGCACTAGAAAATGTGTCAAAGCCCAATTTTACATACACTTTTTATACAATATATCTTAGCAATAAAATGTATTTTTATCAAATTTTTATGTTATTTTATTAAATCTCCTCGACCTATACTTTCACATACTACCTTAAGAAGTGTTATATACAATAAAAACAGTCATAACCTTCAACGAAAACTCATGTTTACAGGCTCAGAATAATAGATGCGGGTTATAAATGTTTTCAATTTTTTCCAATCCGCCACTGCATCGCTGTGTGCCTGCACCTGTAAAGCGTGCTTTGCCTGTAAGAGTTTCTACTTAGCGGCAAAGCAAACTTTACAAAACCAGGCGTAAAAACAATCTGATTACTCTCTGTCTCTACACACACACAAACACACACGCACAAAAACACAACGCCACCCACCCACTCGCTCTACCTCCTCCTATACACACTTCAACTCACGTTTGCGCACGTGCGTGCTTTCATACGCACGCACTCATACGCACACAGACACACCCGCCACAACGCTGGGGTACCACAATGATTTATTTTATTCAGCCTTCACTTCGTTGCTCAATCGCCCAGTGGTCAAAGCGCAGTTCTAAATTTCCGAAAATAATTTTATACAGTTCTTTCGGAAGCATGATTTCTTTTGCTAACGTCATATCTAAGACGAAACTGTAAATTCCTGTAGGTAATTTTGGACGAAGAAAATTCAATTCTCAGCAACTCTGCATAAATTGCGGGACCACTTGTCAGGAAAGTGACAGTCTTTAAATTATTGAAATTCTTCTTCGCATTTCAAGGCCCATTTGACAAAACATAATTATGCCTGCAAGAACACCCAGAAGTTCATTCATCGACCCACAACGTAGCGGTGCTGCTTTAAACCATGAAGAAAACAGCGCCGGAAAATGCCACTAATACACCTTGCTTAAAAGGCCCTGTAACACTTTCAAAAACCTCGCTGTTTTGTGTGTTTTATTTACGGGTTGAGTAATTTATATTATGTGTAGGTACTGAAACTATTGAAATTTGTTTGGTAATCCATGGCCCTCATGTCACCACATTTAGAGCTGTAAAAACACCAAGAAGTTCATTCATCAGCGAACAACATAGCGGCGCTGTTTTCAAACGTGTTGAAAACAGCGTAAAAGAACGTCAGTGATACCCATTGCTTAAAGGGCCTGTCAATAGGCTTCGACTTTTTTTTTACACCCACCACACGAGCTCCCGCATCTTTGCTACGCCTGGCCAACATTCTTCCAGGGACAGTGACGTCAACTCGGCGATAGGTGACGTGGAAGGGTACGCAGCTTGTCGGATGGTCTAAACCAGGCCTGAACGAACTGCAATAAAGTAAACGTCGCCGATCGCCGAGTTGACGTCACTGCGCGTGAAAAGAGGTTGGCTAGGCGTAAAGACGCCCCAGCTTGTTTGGAGGGTGTAAAAAATGTCAGAGCCTGTTAACATGATTTAACGAGACCTTCTGACACTTTTTGAATGAAACCTCGCTGTTTTGTGCGTTTCACTTACGGGTTGAGTGCACTGTAATACGTGTAGGTATTGCATGTTTCTGTCGTTATCACGGTATCGGAGAGCCACACCATAAAAGAAGCAGCCTTTGCCCCATCTTCATGTTTTTTAAGCGATATAGTTTCGTAGCTATCGGAAGCACTTGTGTACCTACGTGCCGATACACTTTTGTATCATGCACGATACTAGTCTTCGATTCCAAAGTGCATTCTCGTTGCCACTGGAATGGTAAAGACTGTAAATAACCTGTGGTGCATAACCACACTTTATAAGGCGTGCTCTGTGGTTATGAAGAAATAAATTGCAAGTATCGAAGTGCGTGTCCTATGTGAGACATTCCAATTTCTTGTTGTCACATTCACTGCTTCGCCCTTGCAGTGGAACTGGGACTTGTGTATCTTGTTTCTGTTGATTTTTTGTGCATTTGAATATACATTGTGACGGCAGTGGTCCAGCAGGATTATAAAAAATAAGTAATAGTAAATTATGGCAATACGCCCTTAGCACGGCGTAACAAAGAAATATTCTAGAAAACTTTGTTTTACACTTCGGCCGAGGTCGCAATTCGTGCCCACGCGCCCATGCAGCGCTCACTCAGAGCTAGATTGCCTCAAGCCCGATGAATGTGTTGTAATTAACGTCCTTATATATTATTTCTCAAGCTTAACTGAGTTACTATTGTGCTCTTTCGTCACTGCGGAAGACTTCCTGGACAGAGTTTCGCTGTCACCGCATTAGGAATTCGAGGATGCGGTGCATGCATGGCCACCTTTGCGGGCGCGAATGGTAGAAGAAAAGGAAGCAGGCTCCTTAAAGCGGAAGAAATTAAGCCCTTTCGGGAGACGATGGAGTGCCAGCACTGAGAAGGTTTGCCGTGGTACTGTTTAGGCTGGTAGAGAAATTTAGTAGCGACGCCAGAAGTTGGCAGGTATTTTAACGCAAATTCGTTAGAGGGCTCGTGTCGCAAAAATTCCGCCATCGGCATCAGCACCATTCGTTGTGAGCGAAAAATTGTCCATGAGCGAAAAAAATGACAAAAAGCAAATAAAATAAAAAGTATAATTTTTCATTTTTTTTATAATCAAACCCGGGCAGCTCGCGTGGCAATCAGGTGTCCTATCACAAAGCCACGATGGTACTTGCGGCTGCATGCTTTGGGAAAGAGCACTACAATAATGTCATGTAGTGGAGAGAGCTCCTCCATTTCGTTCGCCAGGTCTCATTTCGTTCGACAGGTCTCACGACGAAAATGAGCGTATTCGGCGATTTGTAGGTGCATTTTGGAAACCAATTAACTACATTGAAAAAGGCCGGGATAGTGCAGCCATCATCACTAAAACACACAGGAACGTTCAGACAGCTTTAAAAATGAACAGCTATGTTCATCTACCGGAAAACATATCATGGCTTTTCAGAAGCGTTGATGAACCAAACAGCAAACGCTAGGTAATGTGTTGCCGTCTGTGAGACATTGTGAGACTCTTTACGCCCTTTCGAGATGGCGAGCGCGTGGCGTGGATCTTAAAGGCAATGTGACTTTTGTTTTATAACAAAAACTTGTACGTACCATTCGCACGCGTGCGCTGGTACAATCTACTGTGTGCGTGTGTGTGTGTAACAAAACATGATAATAAGTATGCACTTAGCGGTTGAAGGGCGCACCAGGGGACCGATTTCTTGCTCGCGTTCAACTCTTAAGGGCGAAGCTTAAAGGTCCTCCAATTTTTATTGTGTCACTTAACGGCAAAACCGAGAACTCAGAAGTCTGGGTAGGTTCGTTTGGTCTTTTCTCACGTGGCGGTTATAATAGGTCTCAGTGGCATATCGACCTTACAAAGCGGTATATGGCACGTGACTTAGTTCATATATGCCGCAAAATGAATAACCTTTTTTCATAGAGACGCATTTTTTGTGGTCGCCATATTATCCAGGATTCACTGAAATAATCTGCAGAGGTCCCTCACTGTGAAAGCATATGCAGTGAATAGTGCATCAAGCAAGCCGAAGGGTGTGAAAAGACATCATATTGTGAAAACATGATCACACCTCCTTTATGTGCTTTGCTTGTAAGTTTACAACTTTAAAATTGTATATTTAGCATCTAAGGCAAACAATACCAGAGTATCATGGTGAACGTTATACCGGACGGACGTCAAACGAGGGTGACAATAAATCCTGCAGCTAGCAATCAGCCAAAGAGCGTAACTGAATAGTAACATCACAAAAGTTGTCAGTGCTTACAGCCCATTATAATTTAGAATCTTTAAGCATGGTGCGATTTATAAATAAGTGATACGTTCGTAAATCTTGAAGCCTACTCCTGCAGTTTTGGAAGTGTTTAAGGACGCTCTTCTGTAGTATTCATGTTACGACAGTTTTTGTGTATGTCGTACCCTAAACCAGCTAGCAAATATGTATCCGAGCATAGCACATAGAAATACTGTTTTAGTTCAGAGTACAATCAGATTCTGTATTCTGTGAAAGCTTTTATGATTCTACCACGTTTGGCACGCAGGTTTTCTATGTGTGCCTTCCAGGACATAAAACCTTACTGCAGTATACATACAGGTCATCGAAATAGCTTCGACAGAGCAGCCGACCATAAAGTATTTCTTACAAAACTCAGTGTTTCCCCACCCTATGCCAACTGGAGAACAATATGGTGTTTCCGATACTGCGATCATGATAACAATTGCTAGTGAAAATATATGTGGTATCATAGACGCCAAAGTTTCAGCAATATTTTAAGCAAATGCCTCGCCACATTGCAGATTACCTAATCTAGAAACTGTCAAGCGCATTAAGTTTGTACCTCTTGGTGTAAACAGCGTTAGCATCAGCTAAATGCCACGACTTGCAGTCGGTATAATCAAGGCGGTGTTCTAAGCATGACTTCACAGCAACCAGCTCTCTAATTCCATTGTTTATAAGTCTCATATTGCTCATATGAACATGGAAGACGAGAACTAGTGGGGAAAAAAGAAACCGGCGTTTTCTTTCAGTAAGATTAATGGTCGGCGTAAGAGGAGGGCAGAAAATCTTGCGAAAGTTACGAATGCTGGATGCACCGTCGGCCTTCGACGAAATATGATCTCTCCACTGATCGTTTGTCTTCATACGACGCAGTCACTTGAAGCACTACTGCATTGCTTTGTCTGAAAGTCATTGTCGCATTGCAGTGAAGTTCGAATAATATTTTCTAGTTAATACGCTGGAACAAACTAAGCATTCAAAAGAAAAAATTTACGCAGCCTATCTATCTCATTTAAATGAGCTCTTTTTCTATCTACTGTCCTCTTGCTGCGATTTTTCTAAATTGAGCTCTTCCGGCAGTGAAGTCTTTTGACGTGGTAACGTAAGAGCGGAATCGATCGCTGCAAGCAGGACAGTTACCATCATATGGAAAGCCTTGGCGTAATATAGCACCTGAAGCTCATAAAGAAAAAGAGTTTGTACACTGCAATGGCCCAATGGCTTAACAGTATGAAAATATTTAGGCGAGGAAATTCACCGTAGGCGAAATGTGTCTAATTATACTTTTCTCTCAAGATGAACCTTTTGAAAACATACTTGAAACAAAAGTAACGCAATTCTGTTTTTGCATATCTCACACGTGTTTGCTCTTTTGTTCTCTTTTTAAACACTAACTCAGTGTAATTGTCAAAATGTGTTTTTGGTATGTCTTTCCCTTTCGCAACTTTCTTATTTCATTTAAGAATTACTTCTCCAAAAGTCAGTTTAACAAATATTTCTAAATAACAAACTGATATACGTTCCCGGCTGTTTTTCTATGCAATCTATGCTGAAATGTTTCTGTTGCACTAACTTGATGTCCGGATGTAGGCTCATTTTCCAGGCCCATTCAACGAAGTCTTGCACTCTACAGCACTGGTGTAGCAGATAGGTGCCACTCCCAATTAGCTCACACATCAGCGGTGGTGAAACTACGTCGCTTGAGCATGCAGCACCGCCGAGTCAAAATAGCCGTGCGGGAGACGCAGACATGTGCGCTTCAGTACCTGTGCAGAGTTAACAGATAAAATTATTCCCAATGCTTCTTGTGAATCGGAAGAAGTGCGCGATGAAGAAGCTGCAGTGCCTGAAGCAGGTTCAAATTCCGCTTCACTCATTATAATAATTTTACATTCCTCAACCATAAATACTATATATGAAGCCGAGGCTGAAGGATATAATAACGAGTTGAATAAATTCGTGACACAGCAACGAGCTTCACCAGAGCCTTTCAGGTTCCTTATATTGATCAAATCGCGTGACTACCCACACTACTTAAAAGGTCCCTGCGTAAATCTAAGTCCTCGTTTTGTTTGCTAGGCACATGAATATTCAGAACCAACAGACAATATTATCAGAGAAAGTATTGAGAATGTTATTGTAAGCGATTGGAATGTAAGTTAGAAGAAAAAAAGTGAACAAAAAGATAACTTGCCACTGGCGGGATCCAAACCTACGACCTTCGAATAACGCGTTCAATGCTCTACGGCTGAATACGGTGGCGGTTATGTCTCTGCCCACTTTATAGGGTATATATATATATATATATATATATATATATATATATATATATAGGATATGGCACAACGGGAGCGTTGTCAACAAGGATAAATATATTTATTTCCCAACAGTTTCGGGAGGGGTCCTCCCTTCATCAGGGGATGAGTTATACTGAAATGAATACTGACATGACATGAACGGGAAACCCTTCCTTTACGCACGCCGCACGCCGACCGACCCATTACGGGGAAACCCTTTCTTTACGCACGCCGTCACGAACCCTCCCGGCACCGCGGCGACAATCTTGGGTGGCCCGACACACGTCGAGAACTGAACAGCACGTGATAAGAAACGTATGTGGACGTACACGGACAGCTGGTTTCGTTCTTAGTGTTGACAGTGGTTCTTCTTCTTTTTTATTTTCTTTCTTTTCTTTCTTTTTCTTTTTTTCTCCCCCCCTTTTTTTCTTTTTTAGTTCCCTCTCACTCTCGCAAACATGTTTCAAGGCGAGAGGGACGCGGCAGCAACGAAGTTTGGAAAATCATGCCAGTATAACTCATCCCCTGATGAAGGGAGGACCCCTCCCGAAACTGTTGGGAAATAAATATATTTATCCTTGTTGACAACGCTCCCGTTGTGCCATATCCCATACTTTCACGAAGACTAACTGGCCCATTGAATTATTACTCCCACTCTCTCTCTCTCTCTCTCTCTATATATATATATATATATATATATATATATTATAAGCCTTCAAACATTCGCCGAACGTGAAACAAAGGGCAAATCAAACTCTTTTCCAAGTAGCCAATGAATGATCACTCGGAAGTATGGGCCTCTGAGAAAGATCGATCCACCGTGTTACTTCGATATGCCGCGACACATCAACAGGCAAAATGAAACACGTTTACACAGCATCTGATTAAACGCCGCATATGCCGATTACATTAGAAACACAACTGGACGGTCAGACTAACCATTGTGTGCAATGTAACGTCCTAGAAGATAATAATCTGGTCCTGTGTGAACGCAAGCTACACACCAGAAAGATGACTTCTCAAGGACGTCTCAAATGTCCAACGGTAAGTTGGAGTGGGCCAATATTCTAGCCCCATGGCAGAACAACTCCAGTGCGTTGCACGCAACAAAAGCGCTACCGACTTTCCTGCGGACCACAATACTGAACGAAACTTCGTAAATAGATCGGTTGACGTGTTTGGCTGCATGTCTCATGCGTTTAACACTGTATATCTCATAATCATCACCCAGCCCCTGCAGTAGCATGTCATGCAAAAAGCAAGGCAGGCATATCCACATCTTTTTAGAATCTCTCTCTCTCTCGTTCTCTCAAATATTTGTCACACGTTGTGATCGCCTTCGAATTTCTCTCGTCCGTAGAAAGCGCCGGAAGCTCAGCAGGGAGGAACAGACGAAGAAAACGGTACGCCTAACACGCTTCTTGATTTTGAAAAGAAGTGTTTAAGAAGGGGCGAGTTGGCTCGTCGTACATGAACTGATATAGGGCCTCACTGTAATAGAGAAACTGCCAAGATAACCGACACAAGAAGACAGAGCGCTAATTTCTGCTCGGTCATTTCCTTTTTACCGTAATGCGCTATAGCAGTTCAAGTTACCCTAACGTACAGCTTTCCATTGTGGTCACACGGGCTGGTGTGCCAGGTCGCGATCACCCGTGTCAGCACCGGAGTTTTCCGTGTGCGTCATGCTCAAATCAGCCAGTTGCGTGACAATGACCTGTTCGCAGCAACTTTTTAGTCCTTAGCGTCATTATTGAAGATAAGCAAAAGTGATTCTTAGCTGACTGATGATTGATAGTAAATTCCACATCGCGTTCCACACTATAATGGTTGGCTCGCGTGTTCTCGAGAGCTTCAACTACCGGTCGGCAGCGTTTTTCAACCATGCACAGAAATTGCTGCTGGGCCCTCTACACAGGGTCTGGCTTCCTTCGACACTCGCTATGCAGGAATAACCAGCTTCTTTTAAACACATCGGACACACCTAGATTTGTGCGCGTGAAATGGCTTGCAAATATTTAAAAAAACGCTCACTTTAAATACTCTTTTCCTGGATGGCACATTTCTATATAGCACATTCTAATAAAAACAAAGTTTAAGAGATGGAATGGCAGTTCCTTACAACGAATGCGGTTTGTGATTGATGGTGCTGCCTGAATAAGTGTTTCAGCCTTTCACTCCCACTGAATTGGCGTTAAGCAACTCCGGAACCTCCACGCCGCGTTAAAGCTGCATAGCACTCACTTTTTTGTCAGCCATCTTCTCTCGAAATTATTAACTGGGTGACTTTTTTCTTTCAGTATCAAGTCTAACGTAGGCTAAAAAAATGAAGAAAGCTTTGCAGTGGTTGTGTCATGCCTCAGGGCGGAGACGGGTTGCTTTCTTGGTTTCTCTACTGTACTCTTTCTATCTTTATCTCTGCATTTTGTTTTTCTCTTCTCGCTACTTTGGGTTTTTTTCCTTTCTCCATCTTCCCTATTTGTTTTCTTTTTGCTGTATATGGTGTTTTTTGTTATTTATATTCTCCTTTTTTGTCTTCGTTGCACTTCTTGCTCTTTCCCAATTTCTCTTTGTTTCTCGCTTGCTTTTCTCTAGATCAATTTCTGTTTATCTTCACAGTATGCTATAACCTCTCCTCTCTGTCTTGCCCCTCTCCCGCTCATATCTTTCATCTTCAGCGTCGGTAATTTTTCCACGCCCTTACTATGCTATATTATTCAAGCATATTCTACGCTCTTTCAACGTTCCTCAGTAGCCAAATGCTTACGACGCTCTGTCATTCGCATCACAGGTACGCGGGTTCAAATCCTGCATTGTCCTGGGACATTTACGGCAAGATATATTTGTTATCACTTTTTCGTGTCTGTAGTCGTTCGCTGGACAAGTTGTCACGCTGGACAAGTTGGTTCACGTGTTCTGAAAACAATGGCGAAGATGACGGAAAAAAACAGCAGGGTATGAAATTGCGCGTCGGTTCATAATCACGATTGCTTCAGTTTGCCCGTCACGCACTAATGCTTGGCCAGTGGAAAAAAAATCACTGTAGGGTCTGTATATCTGCAATCCCTATAAAACATCTAATAACACGAGCACTCACGCGAAACCGCTCGTGCTGCAACGCGGCAGCACGCGAATACGCATCGCGTAGGAGATCCAAATCGTTCACAGCCCATGCCACACAACGCTAAACCCCACCTAACGCTCGCCTTCTCCAGCAAATTCATCGCGAAACACGAGGGTGGGGAGCGTGGTTCTGTTTTTCTGTTTGTTTATGATCTGCTTTCGAGCAACCAACTGTCCGGCCTTCGGAATTATTCTGCGACTATCTGTGCTACGATTCACAAGGGCGATTGAAGCAAAGAAGCATTAAAGCCGTAACAAGCCTATTCGGTGGGTCAGCAATCAAATATGTTACGTTAGATTACCTTGGCTAAGACTACGCAGCCAACATAGCTCTACGGTAAACACAGGAAATAAACCAATCGCACCAGACACGCGTCAGGAGACCATCTAATTCTTATCCCTGCACTGGGCAGATATGTTTTAAAGAGATCACTGGATCGATCCGCTTGTACACCACCGCGCCCTGCCTCCCAAGGGTGCGAAGCAGATAAATCTATATTAATTGCAGAACAAAGGGGTGGTATAAACTGCTTGCGCCTGCAGTACCAACCACGTCATGTTACTCAGTCACATCCAGCCTATTTCACGATAAACAGAAGAGACAAATCTGAATGTGTTTTTTTGTTCATGAAGCACACAAGTGTAGATTTGTGTCCAACGAACAGGCGCTGGAATACCTTAAAAACTGACATGCCGAGTGAAAACATTCATGGAGTCTGTAGGAGGATGTAGCGTAGGTGAATATATATCAGTATACATAAACTGCCACCCCACACTGTCCTTGGTGTGCACATGAGTTGCTAAATTACCCGATGTTTTTCCGAACAGTAAACGCGTTCTACTCAACGAAACATTCACCTCCCTACAACGTCGAATGGTAACACTGCACTTTTTAGGGGCGAAGCTTCTTAGAGCGTGGGCTGAGCGTCCCCTGTAGCCTGTATGTAGCCACCTCTAGTTTAGTTCTTGCAGTGTTCACTAGATGGCGGTACCGTCTCCTGTATGTAGCCACCTCTCGTTTAGTTCTTGTAGTGTTTACTAATGGTGGTACTTGTAGCTGATGATGAAAAGATGCAAGATGTTATAAACTAGAAAGCGGTACTTGTAGTTGATGAAAGACGCGAGATCTTATAAAATGGGAATGATGTCACATATGGCGCGTGTCATTGGTTGAAGGCAATCGTTCGATTTAGTGCGGCGACGTACGCTAGGTGGAGCGATGTAATAAAATCGAGTGGGCAAAATGTACAGAGGATTCATGGTTTACCAGGTTTACCTCCGGAGCTTTGCCCACTCATCATCATTCACTTCGTGGATATGGCGGAATTTTTTTGATAAGACCGCCAACAAAAGCGTCACACCAGATACCGAGAGCCTGGACAGAAGGAAGTTCAGGAATTCACTATATAAATATATATTCATAGTGACCTTCGACCAGACCAGCGCTGTTACACATTACTTGCATACGTGAACACCGGAAAGACAGCTGGTATTGACTAAGGGTCTTGCAGTAACGAATTCAGGAAAAAGCGGATTCATAAATACACCCGTCGAGAATTCCTCAACAACCATGGGTGATTCAGTGATATAGGCTTGTATCCATGAAGATACGCTGGCAGCGACTTGTATTTAGCTTTGTCAGATATTTTTGTAGAGCTGCTTCCTACGACAATGTGTGTCGCGTTTATGGACGAGCCGATTCTTCTTTCAGATGGTTGAAGCTTCCCGAATCTACCCACTACGCAACACCGAATGTCAGCAAGCGTAACTGTGCAACCTCGACTGTACCAGCCATTTGGAACCCCGGCTGATCTGGATAGGTTCCACAACACCGAATTTGCCTTGCGACTATATCTACCAAACCAAGTCCCCCTTCTCCTCCTCCGCGGTACAAGTCAGATGGGGAGCTACTACGATAATCCACTAGAATTGCGTCAATAGTGGCAAATCGTTCGCGACGCACCCTGCAGAGACAGCATCAGTGCTCCAAACGTTGCAGTGAAACGTGCGATATGTAATGTCAAAGCAGTTGCGAGAATAGCTACGCAGGTTTAAAACTTTGTAAACTTGGAAACATAAAATCAGGCTGCTGCCCACGAAAATGACGTGGCCGCCGAGAAATACAAGGTTTCTTTTCGTGTCTCTATCTAAGTTCCTCGAAGTCTTCATGATATTTTAGGGGCAAAGTGCCTCTTTCTTGGGGCCAGTTCCTCGTCGCGCCGTGTCCGCTAGTTCGTGAGGCGAGCGCTAGCGCGAACACTTCGGTACGCGTCCTTTCTCATCACTGAGAATTTAGTGAGTGCACCTCTCCACGCCGCCACTTACATTGAACCCATTTTAAGCGAAGGGGGCGGCGCACAAAGTACATTGAACATGGCTGCGATGCGAGCCCGCCACAAAGACCCCGCAGTGAGAGCTTGCGAGATGAAAGAAACATGCCAGCGTTGGCAGCAATCGCAAAACATCATCAGCATATATCGGGTGGTGGCTGCTGCAGCGAGGGCTCGCGTTTTTTTTCTTTCTTACTAAAACTTGTGATAGTTTGATGTTCTTTATGTATTTTAACTGATGTTTTTTGGATGTGTCCACGAAGTTATCTGTCATAATTTTTTGTATGCGCACGTGCAGTTTTGTTTGGTGTGACCAGATTGTTTAAGAAGAGAAAGACTTCTCTACTCTGTATATGTGTATATTTACAGTGTCTGTACAGCTACATATGTATTATGTGTAATTGATATTTCCCGCTTCTGTCCATTACTTTTCTCATTGGACCCTACACTAGCCTCAGGTTATGGGTCCAATCAGTGTTTGTAAACCTCATGTGACAAATGATAATAAACGTTCAATCAATCAAAAAAAGCGGGCTTGTCGACAAGTGGATCCTGAAGTGAGAGCCCGCGAAGCAGAGGCGGCACGGAATTGGCGTGAAGAGGACCTCGATTAGGAGATATGGTCAAGCGCCGAAAGCATTAACTACGTGAGGTTGGTGGCACCAACATGCTCGATCGCTAGTTCGGTCGCAGCTGTAGGTATGGTATACACGACCGAAACCAGCAGAGCGACCTGTATCGATATTGCCTTTTCCACATTTCACCTACGAACTCTCATCCAAGATCCCCTCTCTACGTACTTTGGCGATCATAAAATTGTGATCTTTGATATACAATGAGTTCCTAAGCTTTGTATTCAGTAATATAATCTATGTATTTAATTTTATCGACGTGTTAGTGATTACATCATGTGTGTATATAAGTGCATATAGCTCAAACAATATGTAAAATATAAACATCGTGCATAGAGGCGTCTATACACTGCTCTTTATAAGAACGTGTCTAGCCTTTATATGATGTATGGGCGAACGTATTATGGTTTTACCGATAAGCATTGCAGCTTCGTCCCTCTCACACTCATTCTCTTCGTAGAGGTGAAGATTTTTTTTCCTATCCTCTTTTCTCTTTCTGTCCTCCTATCTTCGTTTCATTTATCTAATTTTACCTCCTTAAAGAGTAAGAAGCCAATCTTCCTTTCAATGTGACAGATGCCTGCCTCCTGTCTTCCTATTTCTTCTTCGTCCTGGTGTACGTTCTGTATTTTTCTGTATATGTATAAAATAACAGTAACAAGCTCAGGTAAGGCAGCGTAGTTCCACCTTATTTCAAAAAAGCTTTCTCACGCGAAACAGACGCTGTCTTTTGTTCGTAAATGTTGACAAACTGTTCACGACGCAAATAAGCTCTCCGTCTCTCGGCAACTGATGAATTAAATTGCCTGAATCTCACTGGAGTGATCAACGAGAAACCATAGTGTCATCGCGTCGCCAACGATGAGCATCACCCTGAAACGTCTCGATCAGTACGATATTAAATAAAAGGATGAGGCAGTGACGCCAAGTAATCTATAGGGGATGTTATTAGCAGTAGTTGTAATGCAAATGGGAAGAAAGAAAATTAGATGAAAAGGTAACTTGTCGTTGGCAGGAAAAATTAACCAGTCCAATGGCGTATTTTTTTTGTCGACAAGCTCTTAAACATACATTTTTTTCATATGAATATAGTTGCATAGCTGAAAAACATTACTGGCAAGAGCTGGTGACACCTATCTTAGCCAAATTTCTTTATAATGATTAATATCAGAATTTTTTTGGCATAAAAAGTACCCATAACGCCATACCTCTATATTGAAACTTATAAATTTACTTAGAATCTTCATGATAGCGAAGAACGCGATGAGATACGTGCACGCGGGCTGTGTGCTTTCAGTTTGCTTTAAACTAACATTCTAAAGAAAACCTTTCGTGACATGACACGTCAAATATTTCCTGACAAGCTGTATTACCTTGCAAGTTTTTTACTCGCAAGAAATGTTTTGTAAATGAACGCATCTAATATTAAAAATAGTGCAGTTCAGCTCAAATTGTCTTGTAGACTGTTGATTTAATACAAGATGTGTGCGTAATAAGTTTTTAATACAAAGTAGACCATCGACCTTCTTATCTGAATTGCTCGAAGAGGTGAAAGAGCATGCCACCTTTTTAACACCTGGTGGTGTCAGATTAATCATCCATTTTTACCCACCTTGATAGCACTCTGCATATTTTTCATATTGTGATAAAATAAAGCGCGCAAGAGCTAGTGTAAAAAATTAAACACGTACAGAAGAAGTTTTGCGAAAGAAAACTCGGTTTAGAGTTATCTAATTTTAGAACCTAGCTTCACTGAGTTGGAACGCATTTTTCATTCGTGTCTGCATGTTTGCTTAGCTCTCAGCTAAAACTTATGCAGCTTTTTTGAAGTGCATTTTGCTTGAGTGCAAACACCTTTTTTTACTTTCACTTTGTTCCTTTTAATTGACGATTTCACCTTGTCCGCTGCCAGCCCTCGAGCGCACTGTCTTTCGAAGCTCTCAGCAGATGGCGGCAGCCACCGGAGCCAGATTTTGTTCCGCTTCCGATTGGCGGCTCAGCCGCGCCGGCGGTCATCAGTTCGGCCTGAAAGCTCAAGCAACTGCTGCCCTCCTCCTCCACCCCTTACCAAGATACCTTCGCGCAACCCCCGTTGCCTACTTCCTTTCCCTTTTTGCCTTCAGCGGCGTTCTCTTACGCACCCTTTCCCGCCATCCATCGTTTTCATTCCTCTCGCCATCCCGAACCTCTCCCGCGCATCTTTCGGGCGCCGGCCTCGTTGGCGAGATGCTGGGGAGCTCGCCAGTCGGTCGCCGTCGCGCCTGCCTCCAGGATCTGCGGACTTTGCACTCTTCGCTTGTGTACAAGATCGGGAGCTTGTCAGTGCATACTGGACATTTGGAGACCGGCATCACGTTTTGACAGCCTGCGGTGTCCTTTCCACAAACTACGTCAAAATTTGCGAGCAGACTGTGAAAGGTAAGGGAATGAAGTTTGGTGTGGCATCGCAACTATAGGGGCCAATTCATCATGCCTTAATTATGTGCACTGGACACTTAAGGAACAGCCTTCTTGTTTCGTTTTGATGGTTCCTAATTATATTTGGGAAGGTGGGGATGTCTTCGTCTGGTATGCATGTTAATTACTCGTAGGAGCTAATGGGCACAGTTTTGTTTGACTACGGCTGTTGCTTGGATCTCACTAATGCTTCAACCACTTTCAAACTATGTTTACGAGAAGACCTGGGAAAATAAAGCTAGCAAAAAGTCGCACGCACAAAAATACTTATTACAGTTCTCTATGCAGTGACAACAAGCAATGAAATTTCAATGACAGCCACATTAACGTTCAATTAAGAGTCTGCGTTAGGACACTTAGAACTGCACTCTAAAATATAGCTCGTGAAATGTTTTCAAAAGTTGCCTGTAACAGTTACCATCACCAACATTAAAAAATGTTTAACATTCGCATTCAGTCATTGCATGTGCACTTGTGACGTTGGGTATTCAATTCGTTATCGTTTTTTTATGGCATTCACTTTACTGGAAACCATCTGAAAGGAGTATTTTTGTTTGAGCTTTATTTTCATGTTGTATTCAGCTGCCTGCAAAAAGAAAATAATGGATAACATGAGAAATATCTTTTCATGTTGCACCAAATAATTCTACTGATTTGAGCGGAAATTTAAGCACGTAGTTGTGAGTCATTAGCCTTCTCCGCTATTTAGGCGCATATGTGAAATATTCCTAGAAATATTAATGCTCCTTAGCTACAATTATTGCTGTGGCCGGTGGAGGAATCGGTCCTAATTATCCTCGCTGTGGAACGTGGTACAAGCAACTATTTTGCTTTGGCGTACTGATTTTGCCTCGCCATAGGCAGCACCTTAGTAGGCTTGTATTTCATTGGACTAAGCCCAAGATGATGAAGCACTGGCACATGTTAGTGTAATTGCGGGCACTTTTTCTGGCAAATGTGGCAGTGCCATTAGCTAATGAGTATTGCGATGTCGAAGAAGTGCATTTTTTTGTTTGTTCTTGTTGTTGTTGCCGCGAGTTGCGATATCTACTATTAGGAGCTTCAAGAGTTCCGCGTGATATCTTTTATTAGCTGGCCTTCTCTGATTAACAAGCACAACGGTTAAGGGAATTGCGGGAGCACAGTTGCAGGGCTTAGTCCTTCTGGGCAGTCAGCTTTTTTTCGCTATATTTACTCGGTGTCTCTTTTCACTATTTCGTAAAAAGTTTTATATATCTAAGGCCACAATGTGAGCCTGTACATTTTTACGTTGCCATTAAAGCGGATCAGTTGGTAAGTCAAACCACAGAATAATTGTAGTCATTTCGAAAAGTAGAGACGCATTTCTAAGATACAACTATAATTTTTATTTTGCATACGTCAGGAGAAACATCACACTGTTATGAACGTGTAAGTTTGTTTTTTTGAAGTAGTAGCACACCTGTAGTAAATCTGTGTTTCGCACAAAATGCATTATTCTGTATGCATAGAACATTCAAATTTATTATGCTCTGTTCGTACTTGAGAAGTCTTGCACTTTGGCAAATGCCAAGTAAAAACGACCTCGTATTTTATTGTTTAAGATGTTTTTGAGAAAAAACTAACGCACACGAATTTCTCTTTGATTCAAATATCTTAACTATTCCAACAATGCCTACGGTGTTATTTATACGACGATTTTTTCATGACAAAAAAGAAAGAAAAGCAAAGGGAAGTTTCAAGAGGATTGACATTTCTTTAAACGAATGCGATATAGCTATTCTTTGAACAATCATTCTACCTGAATACGGCCGAAAGTCAAGAGATTTAGAAAGTTCCTATACAAAAGTAGTTCACTCTCAGCCATTTAGTTGTGTTTTATAGAAGTCTTTCTCCTGATATGATCTGCCCATGTTTTTTCTTCACCGCCTACTTCTGCAAATTTTCTTGGGTTATAAGTACTGAGTTTACGTGAAAGTGTGGGTGGCAGGTTACTACAAAAACCTCACCAAACAGGCATGTATTGTTACCTTGAATCTAACAAAATTGTAACTGTGTGACTTAGCTCAAAATCACTACTTCCTTCAAGCACCAATAAATATATCGCCTAATTTTGGATGAAAATACAGTATTGTTCAGTGTTTTAATTTATAAGCACTGCGAATATGTGTTGTTAAGAGGTAGTTTACAAGTGTATGCAATTTAAGGAGTGATTCTTCGTAATGTTGGTTATTCTGCAGGATTATGGCCTTACTCTCAACAAAATGTACACGGCAGCAAAATGCCAGGAGTTGAAAAAAAATTCAAAGCATGAGAAATAGAAACGTACATTCGAGCGTCTGTTCGTGACATGCACGAAAGTGTAAAAGTACCGAATGCGTGCGCGGAAAAAAAAAGTAGGAGTAATAGCATTTCAGAAACGAAAGTTTGTGAGAAGGCAATGAATCAACGCAGCACGTTTTATATGAAGTGCCTACGCAGGAGGAGTCCACATTCTTTTCGTTCCATGGCTTCACGTTGTTAACGATAGTGTTATGACGTTGTTCCTATTTCATTCGTTTGTCTACAATACGTCGAAAAAATTTGTCCATGAAGGCAGAAAGTTAAAAGAAATGACTGGCTGCAAGACTGCGTTGATAGTGTATACGTGTGCAACGCTGTGGCCACGTTTCGTGATAGAAAAAGGAGGAGGAAGAAATAGAATACAAGAAACAAAAAGTGATTCAGAAAGGCCACTGATGGATGGCTGTTTGGTCGGTTTGTGGTGAGTCGGGCCTCCCATACCGCCAAGACCTCAGACCCTGATTCCCCGTTGTAGGGAACGCATCAAGGCGCCAAAGAATAAAAAGGAATAACGATGCCCGATGGAAGAGTGATGGCCGTGTTTGTGGCAAGCAGACAGCGACTTTGGGGAACAGCCAAAGCCACGTTTGGATGCAGCCCAATCTGAGCGCTACGAGAGTTGCGGCTTTCGCTCTTTCTAGGAAGCACGAAGAAGCGGCCTGTCTGGGAATGCGGCGCAAATGGGTCTGTGTTTTTGCGCCTCGTGCCTCGGAACGAAACGCCAAAGCAAGGCAAAACGTCACTTTCCGTTACCCGTACAATCACTAGCTTATCTGCTAACACTACCAAGAAACAAAACCATTTTCGGAGGGTAGCCGATGCAAGCGTGGCGATGCATTTGCTGTCTTTTACTGGCCGCGAAAAATGAATATTATTTCTAGTTGCTCCAGAATGCTTGTGTGAGAAGCCATTGCTGCATGAGAAAGAAACAACTCCATTTCTTCAAGCGTACATTTATGCTTCAACTATAATGAAGGGAGTTCTGCAAGGTTTCTTCATTAAAGTTAGAAAATGCTGTCAGTCTCTACTGGAGTTTTCCAAAAACACAGGTGCCGTACATTACTGCAGCACACGACCTTGTATTTGCGAGTAATACCTAAAATCAACTTGAAATCGCCCTTTCTTCTCTGGAAAAGATCTCTAAAAAATGCCGTAAAGCCCAGTTGAACCACCATACATTGCTAATTCTACATTTATTAGCATTGATTTGAGCAAATGGAGCTACATGATTTTTGCGGCCACTGCGGAGCACTGCCACGTGCTCACGCACTCACTCGTGATCACGATACAAGTAGGCCACGTATTCAGAGGAAAGCACTCAAGGTTATGACGTACCCTGTCGAGGGGCGCCTCAGCTTGCTCCTTTGTTGTTCTCACCCTGCCTAACTTTCAACGTGCTCACTGGTAAAAAAGGAGAGACAAAGTGCTTGAAGCATGTAGAATATCTCTGAACTCTACTCACATTATATAGACGAGTTCTGAATGTTTGTGTGGCAGTTGATTAGGCAATAAGCTCTTTAAATGAAGCCATTCGACGACTACTTAGAAAAAAGTTGTAAGGTTCCGTTAAAGTCTTGTGCCCATAAAGAGCAAAAGGGTAGGGCCTTTTGCGAACAAAAAACAAGCAAAAATATCACAGTGAATGCGCTCTTTTTATATCTCGCTAAAATGACTACAAATATAGAGTGTGGTCACCTGCATAGCGAAACACTGGAGTCCATAGCAACAATGTTGCTGTATCAGCCGCTTCACGCGCTTGCAGTACAGACGTCAATGATGATGGAAGCGCCACCTTGCATCTTTTATGTGTGTAATGAAGAGCAATGGGTGCAGTAAGAACGAAAATAAAGGTATCGCTTGCGTTCAATGCTATTTGTTTCCATTACGGCCTGTATAATGCGGGGGCCCAACGGAAAGGCCTCATCGTGAGCTTAAAGTGAAAGTTATTGTGACTGCCTCAAAAACGCATGAATGCAAGTGGAAGGAAAACATTCAAAAGAAAATGATCTTTGCAAAGTTACAAGCACGGGCATTGCGGGCGCGTACACACTCGCTTCAAAGCATACACAAACATTAAAGTGTGTTGCATTTTCTGATGCTGCAACTACCAATATATACAAAGCAACATCAACACGTCTCTCCA
The DNA here is from genome assembly GCA_013436015.1 of Rhipicephalus annulatus. Classification (NCBI taxonomy): domain Eukaryota; kingdom Metazoa; phylum Arthropoda; class Arachnida; order Ixodida; family Ixodidae; genus Rhipicephalus; species Rhipicephalus annulatus. The sequence continues at coordinate 615,542 of WOVY01009273.1, forward strand.
AGAATAATTACCGGCTACAGAAAATATGTCTATTTAGTTGGCACTTATTCGGAAAACAACGTCCCTGTCAACGAAACAATTAGCATGCGCTAATTGGTTGCGCCGAAAGGGCTGCTTCTTGCCTCGCATTTCCCAAATGCAATTTGACGCCGTAGTTCAAAAGAAACATATTAATACGGTCCAGTATACTGAACAGTTGTAGAAATACAAAACACTTGTGCTATCATCCTAGTTAGGCATGATACAAAAAAATTAGGGCACCTTTACGCTTCGCGTTCGAGATTTGAACGCTATGCCAATATTCTGTCCAGATTGCGTGCTTCGAACACTTAGTGAACGAAATGTTTTAGAACTTGCTATGGACCCATTACGGGGCCTTATGCGCAGTAAGGTGTGTGCCTCATGTTGTGGATGACTGGTTTAAATAATGAAGTCATTATGGTAATCGCATGTTTTTTCGCCCGATGGCGATGCACGCTTGTACCACGCATGATTACTCCAATAATTTATGTTGTATTGCGAATAATGTATACAGGACACGCATGTTTCTAAGGCATCAAGGTTGCTTTCACTGCATTTCCAAGCAAAGCAAGCAGAGCAGAGCACTGTGTTTATAAGCAGACGTGTGACCATGTCGTAAAACAAACGCTTGCAAAACGAACTACCCGGATTTGATCCCCAGTTAGACCCGTAAGTTTTATTAACTATTTCATTCGGACATTCTTGATTTTTAGGTCACACACAACAGGATGTTTTCCAACTAACAATCAATGACGCCAACAGTGAGATTTCTGTGAAACGAGCTTTTTAGATCTATCACGTTAAATTGTCGTGGGGCATAAACGAAGAAAGTGCATGCATAATTATAACTCTACATACGACTAGCAACGTTGTCGCATGGTTGTTTTGGCAAGAGGTTGTGATGATTATTTTTGTCACTCGGTTGTATGCTTATGCGCAAGTTGACGTATATATATGTAGAAAACAGACTTAAGTAAATCATTTGTCATTTTACACATTGCTTTAGCTTATCCTCGTTTTCATGCCAAACTTACAATACACAGCATATCAGTTGCAAAAAAATATTACTATTGAGGGATGACCCGTTGATAATTAGAAGATTCAGCAGTTTGTTATATGACAAGTTACGCTGACAATTACACTTAGTTATATTGTGCAGCAGACGGAACGTAGCCTAGACGATCCGCTGCTTCTGTTGAATCTGAAAAGCCGAAGATTACTGTATTAGCACCCCACAATACTCAACCCGTGTTGGAAGCTTATTCATTCAGTTTCTTGCAGCTTACAAAGACAACTGCTATACTTATGGCTATGGCTCCATGTGGTAACTAACAAGCACTGATACTTATTTACGTCAAAAGAAAAAGAAACAAGAATATGTGGGGGTTCTAAGGCGACTTACTATATATGAGGCTATTTTAGCAAGAAAGCAAGAACGAAGCCATTATAAAGTGCACTGTGCCCCACTTAACAACTGTTTCTAATAGCGTTAATCTTAAAAACGAGCTTGTTTATTTTTTTTAGCTTTTACAGTGAAGAAAAAATGTAGGTGTCTACGCTTAGCAACAATGTATATAGGTTCAAGGAAGTTTTATTAGTTTTTTGTGCCTACTGTGTGGAGATGTGTTCACACACTCTCTCGAATGCACAGATCGGCACAGTTAAAATACCAGAATCTTACGTATGAGTGACATTTTACTTGTGAGATATATTCGATAAAATCCATGGAGAACATATTTAGTGATATCGGATGTCCCAGTTCGAGACCTAAGCGCTCCAGGCAAGAATCGACCCCGAGGAGATGAAAGACAGGAATAGTATTTCTGTTTGCCACCGTCGACGATCAAGGAAAATAAAAGAAGAACTCTCTAGTTTAGACACACCATTCGGCGTGGCAACAGCTCAGCGCGGCATGAGTCGCATTTTACGAAGGGAAAGCCGAACAAAGGACCCTGAATCTGTGTCTGTAGTGACATCATCAACGTTAAGGCGAAAAGATAGGAACGACAACGCCTACTCTTAGGAACTGCCCCGGCTGCCAACGGGGGTGCAGGCGGGTATCATGTGGACGACATGTCTGTGAGGGAAAACTGATCTGTCAACATAAGTAACCCTCAAAAGAAGCTCGTTCCCGCAGCCCAGGCAGTATAGAGGGAATTGGTCGACACAGAGCCTGGTGTACGCAACGAAGCCTTAAGCCATCCCTCGGGCGCTAGCATCGCGCACACCCATACGTCAAAAAACACGTCGCGGTAATCGTCGGAGAGAAAAGGCGGGTCCGCTAAAGGGCAGCTATTCGTGACATAATAGACTGTGAGCGAGATAACACCACGCACTATCACGCACTCTATCGTGCCGCTTCCTGCGATCGTACACGTATGCTTTCCTTTCTGTGTGTACCATTAAACGGTACGGCCTTCTTATTGGTCCCGCAGTGTGTGACGCTTCTCCTTTCTCGATGGCTTTGTGTTCCGCTTCGGCTTTTACACTGTGCCCCGAGGCTGTGACCAAAAATCCTTAACTGAGTTTTCTATGCTCGACTTGCCTTTATTTTACATTCCCTTTGTGCGGACTGTAACGAGGCGAATTCGTTCGTATTGCGCTGTATTTATTAGATTTCTATTTATTCTATGCCTGTGTTTTTAATTACGCGATGACCTGGCCCCGCCCCGGTGGTCTAGTGGCTAAGGTACTCGGCTGCTGACCCGCATGTCGCGGGTTCGAATCCCGGCTGCGGTGACTGCATTTCCGATGGAGGCGAAAATGTTGAGGGCCGTGTGCTCAGATTTGGGTGCTCGTTATAGAACCACAGGTGGTCGAAATTTAAGGGAGCCCTCCACTATGGCGTCTCTCATAATCATATGGTGGGTTTGGGACGTTAAACTCACATATAAATCAATCAACGCAATGTCCTATCAGATTTTTTTAGGTTCTTCGTTTGCTTTTCTATAATACATTGCTCACCTTGGTCAATGTCACATTTGAAAGCCTGATGACAAACCTTCGATACGACCTGCCCACCCGCCAGCTTGACAATTATAGGTGTGCTCACCATTAAAATTCAATTTATCAGCGTTTGATCTCGTAAATGTCGCACAGTTTAGAACTCTTGATTATAATACCAAACGTTTCTACCCCATGGTGCTTGTTCCAACTCCCTTTTGAAGTTTTCAACGCAATATTCACACGAAGACTGTTCTAATTTCGCCGTCATGCATTTGTAATATCATCGCTGCAGTGAGATTCATGAAAGTTTTGCGTAGCAATAGTCTCATTAATAATTCAGTGAGTAGGCGGAACAAATACGCTCCCCTATGCAAATTCAACGAGAAGGGTTTGTTCTGAAAAAGAATGTGACATACCAGAAAAATTTGGCAAACGCTCTCGTCTTCTTTTTTTATTCCTATGACACAATAAAATATGAGTGTGCAATAAAGAATAAAAAAATAGACCAGCTGGTTTGACGAATATTTCTGCAAAGACAAAGCGTTCGGCGAAAACGAGTTTAAAATCGGTTCGAAAAATCATTTTGAGACGCCACTGGGCGATAAATCTGCGCCTAATTTCTTCCTAAATGCTCCAGCTTCTACAATAAATGAAAACTATTTTCCAAACCTATTGCCATAATCCAAAGGTTGTTCCCCAGAGTGCATTGGTGCGTAGGCAAGATTTTACCGCCTAGGGAGCATCGTTCTCAGAAACTGTGTATAAGAATTGACTAAAAAAAATCGTTTACAATTGCACCTAATTTTCGCGCTCAGGAGGGTAGATATTAATTTATCCGAAGATAGACCGCATGAATATACCTGCAACGTTTTCCTTGTAAGTTCGTGGTATGTTAGTTAACAGCGTGTTTTTAGGGGCAAAAGTTTAAAGGCAATTGGCCTGAGTATATATTCTCTAACTTTTATGAGTTTATAAGTTGACACTAATAATGAGAGCAGGCTTCAGAGAGCTGTATACCTCCTTTGGGAACAGTAAAGTATGGGTGTTACTCTGCACTAGAGAAAATCTTGAAATTTCTCTTCTTTTTAAGTAAAAGAAAGGTAAAAGAGCGGAAGCTTGGGATGCTTCGGCTTTGTATTACAGAGAGTAAAATCTACATTGTGAGCTTGTAACTAAAGTTTCTGCCTAGTGCTGGGTAAAATCAGAATTTTGTTTTCTAAGTGTGAGAAGTGTGTTACAACAACGTTGTTTTAGTATTATACAACACATATAAAAATGAAATTGTTATAGAGCCCGCGAAAGCCAGAACGCGTGCTGGCCAGTATACCTGACGAGCTGGTATTAGGAAATACCATTTATTTATGTGTACATTTGCGCTGACGATTTATAATATCAATAAAAATTTTGTTTTCCAACTGAAGACAATTCACTTTTTCAATAATTTCTTGCTTTCGGTAGTCAGAATTTTTTAGGAAAGTATGTTTCCCTAAATTAGCTATGGCACTTAGCGATTACCACAAATTGAGACGTAGTCTACTGGCGTAAAAAGGGGTTTCTGTTTCTTCATTATGATATATTAAAGGAGTGAGCTTTATTGTTCCACAGTGTACGTTCTTTTTTCTAAAAAGTCACAGCATATCCATGGAGCGAATGATGATGAGTGGGGTGAAGCGTCCGTCAGCCTGTCCGTGCTTCCGTTTGTTCTTACTTGCGTCCATCCACGCGGCCATCCATGCATCCATTCATGCGTCTATTCATCTGTCCATGCGTCCGTCCGTGAGTCCGCTCATCCATCTGTATGTCTGTCTGTCTGTTCGTGCGTCCATCCGTCCCTACGTCCGCTCGTCTATCCATTCGTCGGTCCGTCTGCTAGCCTGTCTGTCCGTCCATCCATGCATCCATCTCGCGAACACTTCAAGTACCGCCATTTCCCATCTCGCATTCCCTGTGGCACATGCCTGCTCTAGAGTGGTTATGTGCCACCGGTGGCTACGTACTAGTACATACATACATAGAAGGGATGGACAGACGCACGCTTAAGAAGCTTTGCCCCCCAAAAAGCTGGTATCATTTGAATGTGCTCTTACTATGTCTGTGGTTGGGAAGTAGCGAATCAACCCATAGCGGAGAATTATCTGTCATATAGAAAAAGGAAGTGTGTACACAACATATTTGAATACTAGCTGTAAACGTCCAATAAAAAATAGAATACATTATACATTTACTGAGACTGCTAATAGCTTTCACCGCGGAATCCTAACAGTAGTTGTAATGGAGGCTGCATTCAAGGTAACGAGCGGTATCTGTTCACCCCCATATACAAAATATATTTCTCACCGTGTTTTAGCGCCCTAATCGAAGACGCAGAATTTTTTCCTCCTTCAGGCTTAATTCCTAGGAATAGCTACATCTGGAGTAATGTTTCAGAATCAAGCGGAAAAAAATTGACAAATACAATGCAATATCCGGGGTCAAAGTTCCAGTTAACACCACACGCATTTTTTTCTCCGCCCGAGAGTTCATCGCTCACGTTTTCACAAGCTGCAATAGGTCTGTCGAGAAAAGCGCTAGCCTCAGCGAGAAAATGAAGAAATCACACCCATTGAATATCTGAAATGTAAGGCTATTATTTGGTTCACTTTAATTGTCTTATGTAACGAGGAACTGAAGTTGCTAGTTGACAAGCTTCTTAGTGTAGAGCTCAATCCAGTATGCGGCGTGACCACCCTTCCCTGGCATACGCGCCCTCCCTCAGACCGTCGTCTCCAACGCTTAAAAGGGAGTTTTAGTGCTGGGTACCCAAGCGGCCTGCGTACCCAGGACGTTGGGGTGGTGGTATTGCGCATGCGCGAAACCTCAAACAGATGCGTCGCAAGGGTCATGCGTCCGCGCGGCCATAAACAATGCTGCCACCACTGGCCTCCTAGCGGAGATAAGCTGCCCCGGCGCACATGCTGGCGCATCATGTTACCTTCACAGCGAGCAAAGCCGTGGCTGGCCAGAGCCACAACTATGACTTTTAAGTTTTCAGCGCAAATATTATAGTGGCTAGCCACTATACAAATAGCATGGCACAAAGGTGCGAAATCTCGGACAGCATGGATCGGTCACCTTGTAAGGTCCACCTTCGAAAGAACTCACGGTATCCGAGCTGCGGATACTCTAGCCGTCGAGTTAAAATAAGCCAAAGTGCGAGCATTTATAGCGATTACACGGTTTCAGCCAGACTTCCAAATCTAGATGGCCTGGAACATAGAAACTAAAAAACATAGGCTAGCCTTCGACCAGCTGAATAGGTGGCGCCATCTAGCGCGGCCATAGTGAAACAGACAACCACAAATTTGTTATCGCAGAAACATTGTGCATTGTACATCTGGTGCAAAAACTGCGCAGCGATAATATTACAAATGAGTAACCTTTTTATTCATTTTCACCTCAAAAACATCACGCGTAAGCTAACATGTTCATGAGTGTGGTTGCACGAAGTGTCACAAGATGTCGGCACTGTCGTTACAGCAACCGTGTATTTTTCATTTTTTGCGTTTACGAGGTTACTGTACACAATAAAAAGTGTCCTGATCACTATGTATGTTTAATTTAACATTTTAAATAATAAAAATACTTTAATAATACTTACGCGACAAGAGGCTATGGCGCTGCGAGCGCATGTGAACTTCGTGCGGCTTGCTTTTGCATGCATGCCACCGTGGCGTCAACTAAAAGGCATTCCGGTTGGGTATGGGTTGGGCACGCAACGCCGCACGCTCCCAAGCCAGCAACGCCCCAAGAGAATGCGTACCCAGCACTAAAACTCCCTCAACTCTCTCTTCTCTATGCATCCCTCCCAGCGAAGTTTTACATCACCATTTCGCTGTGCATCCTGTCTCCCTCTCTCTCCTCCCCTAAGCTTTTCCCTCTCTTGCCATGCAACGCCGACGCCGGCAGCGTCTGCCATCCTACGTTCACTCTCCCCAATCTCTAATCCAGCCATGCCTCCCAGTGGCGTTCACACACCCATTGCGCATGCGCGCTCCATATCCCTCTCTCTTTTAGGTATTCCTCCAAGCGGTGTTTACACCTTCATTGCGCGTTCGCGTTCTCTTCCCGCTCTCTCGTTTCCTACGCTCCATCTTCTCTCTCCTAGCAACGCTGACGCCGGCACCGTCTGCTAGCAAGTTTCTTGATTAAAAAAACTGACGGCTCACGCTGCACAACTGTTCACTGGTCATTCCGTATATATAGGTACTGCCTCTTGACCTCTAAGGTGTTGCTGGTAGGAGATTTCGACCATGCGTTGTTGAACAATAAAATTTCGCAGTGTGCGATTTACCTTAAAGCGGACTCTGGGTTTCTGTGTCCACTCGGAGTCTTCTTTTATTGCCCATTAGCGGCGGTGGCATGTTTCAGCAGGACATACAAGCCCATCTTTTCGTGCTTTGCACCTGCACTGGGGTTTCTCTCCTGCGCAACACCGCGGTGCGCGTCAACGCGACCGCCAGTGTAAGCGTTAGGGCCCGCTGCTTCGCATCTACACATCACTCTCTTTAGCGGGAGAGGTTGTAATTTTTTTCACGTTTCAATGGTAACTCTAAAGCGGAAATTTACTTTTCTGCGGACCTTCTGTGACACCTGTGGCCGGGTTTGAAGTTTCACTTCCCTTACAAGAAAATGCATTTGACTGTTGAAAAGTCTCCGGATATGTAACTTTGTTCTGCTCATGAAGTAAATAACGACGAGTAAGAAAGATGACGATGTAGAAGAACCTTCGTCCATACTTTTACGTTAGAATGATGAAAAGCAGCCAATGACCGCATACGAGGTCAATGCAAAAAGTTGCCTTCTCGGACGACTCAAAAGAAACAATGGAAGATAAAGGCAGCCATGAACGTGCCGCTAAGTCCTTCCGAGGTCAGTGGAAAAATATTCGGTGTAGGATATTAAGTGTGGCATCCCCCTGTATTGCATTTTTTTCGAAGTATGCACTTTCAAACTATATTCAAACGCTGTCAGAATCGCTAAAGTGAACAGAATAAGAAGTTGTAGACAATTTTTCGCTCTAAATATACTGTTCACCTTAGTACCCCGTAACGCTCTAAGAAACTTCCTCAGACGTAAGGTCCGGTCAAAGGCCCATGTGTAAGTATATTCCTACCTAAAAATTTTCATTTTGCTTCACATTACGGCACTTCTGACATTGCCCAATTTTTTCTGCAGATAAACCATGTTTTTATCTAATCTAGCAATATTATATAAAATAGATACTTTATAGGCGTTTAACAGTTGATAGTAAGAAGTCCCACAGCATATGCCCACAGCAATAGAGAAGGTAACGTATAGGGCAAAACAGTGTACTTTTTGGAAAACACGGAGCTGCATACAAGCTTAATGCAGCTGACTATGCACTCTACATATCACTGATTGTCCTTTCAACTATTATCTGAATTAAGTAATATAAACGTAATCCAAATGCCGTCACCGTATAAATACTGAAGATATAATACATAGTTCTGTCACACCTTTACGTAACACCTCTCTTCACACCCAAAGCCAATAATAAATATGCCGTAAATGCTGCGCTGCTGTATGCATGTGAACTAGTAGGCATAAATTTTTTACAAACCACCATTGTATAGGAGTCATACACAACGGCATTTCCCACGGTGACAGCTCCCTATACACATATCTCAAAGAGGCTTTGCTTGAGTAGTTACCGGTGTCATCGCTGCGTTGACAAGCATGCTTCGCTGATGACACGCTCGGCAAGGAAACGTTGACGGACACACTTGAGACGATGCAAGGTGACAATCTTCAATACGCGACACTAAGTAGAAGCTACTTGCTTGACGGCACTATAAGGTGAAAACGATAGATCGGGGAAGGCACCATTTTTGCACGGATAATACCTCATATAGAATACGTCAGGACGTGTCTAGAAGGAGATAACGGCCTCACTTCGTTCAGTGTCCGTGCTGACAGCATCGACGGTGGGGTGAAAAAAAAAACAGCGCACTGAGACGGCGCACTGACAGGGTCCTCTAGCTACTGCCTTTCTTCATGTTTTGATATAATAGACTGTGCGTCTTCCTCACGATCATAGATATCTTAACATAAAAAGCACTGATATCAAGACCACGTTTAGAACAAAAAAAGAAGACGCCTGATGCAGCACATATCATCCCTGCCGTTGCGACGTGCCGGCGCGAGCGAATCGAGAACGAACATGAAGCAGGTCAGCTTTGGCATTCGGGTCGCCGGCTGGCGCCATAGGGCAGGGCGTCTCTTCATCAGAGAAGACACCGTGGCTCCAGGCAGAAGGCAGCGCTGCGCACCACGAAGGCCCCTGCTGACGGCAGCTCCCCTGCTTCTACATCCTTTTCTTGTTCTCTGACTCGGCCTTTAAAAAGACCAGACCTTTTATAAAGCCATAGTTTGAGGATCGTCTTCGTTCGCGGCTTGGCGCCTTTGTGCCATCGTTTCGTTTTTGTGCACTTTCCTCCGCACCCGCGGGCCACCCAAAGAGTTCCCTCCTCCCTCCTCCTCCTTTTTATTTCCAATCTATTTCTTTGCTCTTTTCCTTCAATTTTTTTCCCGCAAGATTCTTTCTTCAGCGAGCCAAACTATGTATTCGTTCGTCTGTGTCAATCTTTTTTTTGGTTCATACAATAAACCCGCAGAAATGTTCTGTTAGTATTTTTTTTGCCCCCGGGGTATTTATTATTACATCGCCAGCGTTGTCGGTGGCCATTAGGCTACCGACAACGGAGCGCTTTTTGAGACTTCAGATAACGAAATCGCCTATTTGTTCGAAGCCTTTTCAAATGCATTATAACCCTAATCATGTGTTTTCACTATGGTTAATAAAATAGGAAATCTCTCCTAATGAGAGACTTTATCACGCCTTCTAAGGAAGAGCGAAATCTCTTTTATAGTTAGCTTATATATGTAGCCTCTAACTAGGAATGTGAAATGTTTTCATATCTTAGCTTTATTATCACAGCATTTTTTAGCAAGTTTTGCCTCTTGCCTGTCAGTACACATTGCATCAAGATAAACTTTTCTTTTTAGTCATTCGCGCGGATGCATGACACACATAATACATGCTAATGGCTGCAATACTTAATATTATATTTGAGAATTCATTGCTTGATATCTTGAAATCTATAGCTACTATTGGCCCGCTAACAAATAAAAAAAATTAGTTTGTCCCTTAACGTCTTTGCGTTACTGCAACACCAGCTTGCATGGGCTGTAAACGTTAGAGGTCGGGTAGGCGGTACCATCTGATAAACCAGCTAAGCGCAGAGTTGTGTTTGAAGGAACAAGGTGGATTGTACTTCTCGGCCACTGTAAATTCTCAGCAGCAGCAAAGTTTCGCATGTGTGCCTTTTTATTAAATTTTTACAGTGACACTCACAGAGAACCACCACATTTATCCTGTTCAATTATTTGTACAAACTACTACCATATGCATGCACCAATGATCAATTGCGCGACATTCTTCAGACACATCTGTGTATACCAAAATATCGTAAAGCCGAAGAGAGAGAGAGAGTCAAACATAAGATGTGGAAAGACAGGGATGTTAACCACGAAAATTCTCAAATATTCTAAGAGCTACCTGAACGAAAACTGCGCGTCAGAAGGTGGATTGATAAACCTCTCGACAATGGAGTAGGCCAGAGGCGTAACCATACAGACAATGATTTTACACATCGTATAGTCGGGCATACTGTATTAATAAAGATGCAGCGGTTACAAAAAACACTCACAACTAGAACTAGAAATGGCCTTCCTATTCTTTCAAAGTGCTATCCTAGAAACAAAGTACATGCAATAAAGGCTTCCATTAAAACAGTATAGAGCATACTCCTGACATTTCTCTCTCAAGGTTGCATAATAAATATAGGATGAAGCGAAAATAGGAAAAAGAAGAGGTCACCTCATATATAAAAAAAGTTTCTGACTGCAATTTTCTCAGCAATCTCTCGCCTTCCATGCCAAGAAAGGCGATGTCAACTCATCGAGGGGCCTGTGACGTGCTGTCAGTGCTCCCTTGTCACCGAAGAGGGCACGCCTGACTGCTCATTCATTGGGCAATTAGCCGTGCTTTGATGCTTCGCGTGGTGCCTTACGCCATGAACCACGCATCATCTCGCGCGCTGTACGATTGTAGCTCCTACCCCGCACCTACTTATTTAAGTACTGATGACGGGAAAGCGTATCGCATGGGTGTTATTAAACTTTTGAAGAGAACTTTATGCAAGACAACGCTTGTATATCAAGGCAGCAGAGATTTTGCTCAAGAGCGTCGAGCGCCATCCTGTACGAAGGCAAAAAAAGTTATGTCACAGCCAGTAATGCTACATGAGCACAAGGATTAAGTCCGAATAAAAAACAGAATTCGTGAAACATATAATCATACCGAAAATAAAGGCAGTAATGTTCTAAGCGATGCTACTCTAAGACATTGCGTGAGATCTAGAATTCGTTTTAGGCTATCGCGTTCACATCACCAACGAGTTACCACAAACATTATTCAGTTCTTGTCAGTAAACATAATTCCCCAGACAGTTCAACTAGAACTTCCTTACCTATAATTTCTCCTCTGCCACTGATAACCAAAGAGCTAATCCTTCATCTAAGCTTAGCCTAGAGCAGCGTAGTCTCGTGCGCTGTCCTGAAGTTATGTCTTAGCTTTCTCACTCCATTACCCAGCTAAATTTACAGCTGCTCTCGTGATTCTTGCATTATCATTTTCCTGCCTTAGGAATCTGGTAATATGGGTACTTTATTGCGTTATATTTTTGTAAAGGTTATATATTGAAAGCTCGTTTATATTTGTAAGAGAAATAGGCGCGGGACCTTGCATTCCATTATGATATTTATATCTTTTTGCAATGCAACTCTTGCAAAAGAACCCTTTTTGAAACTTAGTTGCTTTTACTCGTGCTTTGACTTCCTATGCTGAAAATGTTAAGGTATTCTGCAGAAAAAAAAGCGAAGCAAAATTAAGCATGAACTCCTTCGTAGCTTTCTGTTTAGAATTCAAACACATGTAAACGCAAGTAAGGGTAAAAGAAAAATCTATTGCTCCAAAAAAAAAACAAAAACTCGAACTGCAAGATGCCGCAGTCTGATAACCGACCACTCATTTTCGTTTTAAAAGCGTCAGCTTCTCCTCACAATTAAATATGGTTTTAGCTGTGCCAGCAATTCTTATTTATATCTCATTTCTTTCACTTTTCACTCGGCTGCTCCTAGTGTGCTCGACAGTCTGAAAGATTGCGGAGCAGGCTGCGGTGCATAAGAAGATTGTGGCATGAGAGGAAATGATTAAATATATCGATGCATTCTGGATACTACGAGAAAAGACCATTAAGCCATTTACCATAAATAAAAAATGTTTGAAATTGCTAGTGTGTGGTCTGGTCACTTCATTATTTATTTCTTGGTGCTACAGTAATAATTTGATAGACGTATTGCCAGAAGCCTCAGCCCACGCTCTAATTCTGCCTCTAAAGTGCGCTTCTTAATTCGCACAGGAAAATAAATGACAATCTCACTTGTAAAGAATGACCACATTTCTAAAACGAGTGGATTGTGTATCTTGAAAAAAAAAACTCAGAAGGTGCCCTTGATATCAAAGTTAACACCACTCGCTTCTTTAAATTTGTACTTTGGCCTATGAAAATAATGTGTTCAGGAATAAAACGAGTTTGCCACATTTTTTGTGCCACTTCTATCTGCATCATTCAGAGTGCCTATGCACGAATAACTTTTTACAGTAAGACAATGTACGCATAATGACGTAGTAAATATAAAAAACGCAACAAGGGCTGATGTGCGCAGTCAGGTGTACCGTGTTAGGTTGCGTCCTATCGTGACCATCTACGCCAGTATGCAATCAGACATATTGTGGTAAAGACAATGTTTTCTCCATCAGCTTTCTAGGTTTTTCTCTGCTATCACAGGCTGGCTGACCAATAGATACACAGAACCTCTTTCTAGGCTTTCATATCAATATCATGGTTGACAGGCTCGTGCAACATGGGATCAAGAAGTATAAATAAATAAATAAATAAATAAATAAATAAATAAATAAATAAATAAATAAATAAATAAATTCAGCAGATCCCACGTTCTATGGGAATCAACGTTATGCAAAGAATGCATGTGGAGGGAAAGGGACCACTTTGCAATTTTTTTTAATTGAGCGACACGTCATAAAATACCGCTAAATATATGTACAGGTGTTGCACGCACCATTATGTGTTGAAGAGTTTGCAGATGTCTGTATAACCAGTTGTTTGCGCTTGCGCAACGATGCCGACTGGAACATGCGTATTAGCAACACCAGAATCTGATATGACGCGCTGATGCTCGCGAAGACGCTGGCCCTGATCACTGCTACATAAATAAACTTGAGCGCAAGACATTTACACATAATTGGCGTTAACCTGACGTGACAGCAGTATCAAAGCTGTACATATGTATTGTTTGTAAAATTAGGCAGGGAGCACTGCAACCGCTATTAGCCTGTCACGAAAATTGGCGTCTATTTGAGAAGTACTTTCGAGTCCTGGCATAGTTCTGTGGTACAATGCTTCATTGCCACGCAGAGTGCTTTGGTGCAATTCCTGCTAGAACCCTGACATTTATTTTTTGTATTCATTGGGTCGACGCTACCGATGTCGGGTATTCCTCAACGCTCGCGCTTTAAAATTGCCCATGTGTGTTGTCATCCTTCCTGAGTAGATACTAAGTGTCCATCACTTGTGGCACGTACCCGCATACCAGCAGCACATACCTGCCCGTGGGGATGTGCCACTATCTGGCGGGAAGTGTTTGACGACGTATGGACGGGACTGTGACATTAATGATGTTTTGACCAGCGGGTCTTATTCGTCAAACTGTACCCTACCATGTTAATTTTTGTTCACGTCAAGGGGGCGACCACGAGAGCACCCAAACGTAAACGGATAGATAGATAGATAGATAGATAGATAGATAGATAGATAGATAGATAGATAGATAGATAGATAGATAGATAGATAGATAGATAGATAGATAGATAGATAGATACGCCTAAAGTCGCCAAAGTTCGCTAAGAAATGATTCGCAGTTGAAACATAATTTACAGATTCCACGTACCGTGCGAATAGATGATATGAGAAGTGAATAAAGAAGGTTGAAATGTAACTTTATATCACCACAGCGTTACGAGGTGGATCTAACTTATCCTGTAAACCACTCCCATGTCACGATGATCATCTTTGCGCCTTGCATATATGTTCGTCGTCTAGTCACGTCACGTTATGCCGAAATTGGCATATGTGAAGCTAGCGAAACATTCGCGAGCCTGCTAGAGCATAGCAAGTAGTCATGTTTCACATGACACGCTTATCATCAATATCATGTCTGAACGTCTCATTTACCTTCGTAGTCAGTTCACGTCCCGTGGTATAAAATTTGGTTTATCTGAAGCTAGCGAAATGGCCACAAGCACACTATGAGCGTATAATCTAGTCATGTTTTACATGACACGCATGTCGTGATTGTTATGTTGTGAGGTGTCATTAACCTTCAGCGTCTATTCACGCCCTGCAATACCAAACTTGACATACATGAAGCTAGCTAAACGGCCGCGAGCGCACTAAAAGCGTTGCTTGTGGTCATATTTTACATGACATGCATGACATGACTTCCACGTTAGGTTCTGTCACATATGTTCGCGATGCAGTCATATCACACTGCACCAGTTTTACAATATGCCATAAGAACAAAACCATCGCAAGAGTATCAAGATCATAAAATATAAATTATGACATTCTTGACATACATATCATGATTTTTATATTAGGACCAGTGATTTATGCTCCCCGTATACACTCATGTTATGGCATACCAACTTTGGTATAGATACCGTTATCGAAACGGCCAAAAAAGCAAAAAGTCGCAGGTGGATAGATAGATAGATAGATAGATAGATAGATAGATAGATAAGGTCAAGCTCACCGAATTCACTAAGAAATGCTTCGCAAAAAATGAATAAATAAAGAGTAACTTGTGGAACTGGTTGAGACTTCACCCTCAATAATACTGATAGATATGAGCATACATATGCTCAAAACTGGAGCATATACGATTTGCTGAATGCTATATGGCACCCCTTTAGGTTTTACGAGCGGTACCTCTTGAGCAAACATAACTAGTGAATTCATCACATGGTAATTTTATTGCTACAGAAGATGAACATATAGGTTTGTCTTTTGTATGGCTAATGTCACCAGTCTAAGTAATTGTCGACTTTCACAACCACAAGTCTTCTTAAATCGCCAGTGATAAGATCGTAGGCTCTCAGAATCTGCAAAAACAAACGTTACAGTTTGGCTGCCTCTGCGATACAACATTGAGCCACTCAGCCACACACATGCGCACACACAGACACACACTAAGAAACTGACATACGCACGCGCACACACGCATATACACACACATATTCACAAACACGCATGCTCCCACACAAATACGCGCAAAAACACACATACACAACACACGCACACTCCCATAGAAAACAAGCACGTGCGTGAGGCCCAATATGCGCCATGGCAAATTTTTTGGTCATGCAAGTACTGTTGACGATAAAATTTGTCACGACTACAAGAACAAGCGTCTTGGAAAACTTCCAAAACTGGAATGCCATTGAAAGGTGTTTTTGCGTAAAGTTGAGGGGGAGGAAAAGAAATGAATTTTTTTCCTCAAATATAGCCTTGATAAGTTATCCCAGTGCAAATATATTTTAGGGTGCGGGTCGCAGCTGCTTGAGTTTATTCGTTTTTCGTTTATGTATACGATTCGCTTTAAAAAAGCCTGGCGTACGCTTCTCTCCTCAGCGCGTGCTTAAAACTTAACACTACCCACTAATCATATTCATCGCGGGAAAAAAACCTCACCACTCTTTTATTCCATTCTCGAGTATTTTTCTCGACCCTGGGCTCTAATCTTGTAACTATAAAAAAGCCACAGCTTTGCCGCGAATGCGATAGCAACGAATCGGAAGGTCACGCGCAGTATGGCACGCATACAAAAACGTCTCCGCGTTTCTCACGCACAAATGATGCACGTGTAGTGAAGAGGAATGCCCACTACTGCAGCGACATCGACACGTGGGCGCGAGACACGAGCTAGGACTGCCTGATTGCTGCTGCGACACTGCCCGTATACTCGGCCTGCTCTTGCTGCTTCGATACCGACGCCGCTACCGCTGTCTACCTTGCATTTACATTATATTTTGGTGGAGAGTGCTGCGGTCTTCCCCAGTCCTGGAACTGCGTAGCCGAAAGCTGCCGTGCGTCATGCCTGACGACTTCAGAGAGGAACACACGTCCTCTGTCGCTGCAGTAGTGGGCATTCCTCTTCACTACACTTCGGCGTCGGTATCGAAGCAGCAAGAGCAGGCCGAGTATACGGGCAGTGTCGCAGCAGCAATCAGGCAGTCCTAGCTCGTGTCTCGCGCCCACGTGTCGATGTCGCTGCAGTAGTGGGCATTCCTCTTCACTACACTTCGTCCCCCGTCGGAAAAAGAGCCATCCTGGCGACTCACGGTGAACAGAGTACGAGCGGGTCGTAATAAGGTTTCAGCCGCTGTACGTGAACAATTTCACGTCCCCGAAAGCGCTGGTCTGTGGATGGCGTAACGGGTTCGACGATGTAGTTAACTGGTGAAGTCTGCGAGACAATGCGGTAGGGTCCCTGGTATTTTGAAAAAAACTTCGAGGAAAGCCCTGTAGGCACAGCGGGAACCCAAAGCCACACAAGAGTGTCCGGAACAAAGTTAGGGTACGGGTGGTTATCGTCACGCCGAGATTTTTGTCTCCATTGGTCGATGGTTGTGAACGACTGGGCGAGCTTACGGCATTCCTCGGCGCGGCGGGCAGCTTCAGAGATGGGCGTAGACTCGGAGGAATCGGGGTGGTAGGGCAGAATGGTATCTAGCGTGGTGGAAGGGTCTCGTCCATATAACAGGAAAAATGGTGAAAAGCCCGTAGTCGCCTGTGGAGCAGTATTGTAGGCGTATGTCACAAAGGGCAGAATGAGGTCCCAGTCGGAGTGGTCTGAGGCAACATACTTTGATATCATGTCTCCTAGGGTACGGTTGAATCTTTCCGTCAATCCATTCGTCTGCGGATGGTAGGCGGTGGTAGTCCGGTGAATAATACGGCATTCGGTGAGGAGTGCGTTGACGACTTCAGAGAGGAACACACGTCCTCTGTCGCTGAGAAGTTCGCGCGGTGCGCCGTGACGGAGAATGAAGTGCCGCAAGAGAAAAGAAGATACGTCGCGTGCTGTGGCAGCAGGCAAAGCGGCTGTTTCTGCGTATCGCGTCAGATAGTCGACAGCGACAACAATCCAACGGTTTCCGGAAGCCGTGAATGGAAGAGGCCCGTACAGATCGATCCCAATGCGGTCAAAAGGCCTGGCTGGGCAAGGAATTGGCTGGATCGGACTAGAGGTATGATGAGGCAGAGCTTTCCGTCGTTGGCACTGTGGGCATGACTGAATGTACTTGCGCAAAAAGGTGTACATGCCTCGCCAATAAAACCGGGAGGAAATGCGAGCGTATGTTTTGAAGATGCCCGCATGTGCGCACTGAGGGTCGGCGTGGAAAGCTGAACATATTGCAGCACGAAGATGGCGAGGTATGACAAGTAGCCACTTTCGGCCCTCAGACTTGTAATTCCTGCGATAAAGGAGGCCATCGCGGACCTCAAAGTGAGCCGCTTGACGGCGCAACGTTCGAGAAGATGGAGAAGTCGACGGATCTGAAAGGAATCGCAGAACAGAGCTGATCCAGTCATCCTTGCGTTGCTCAGACGCCATGTCACAGTTATCTGGGAACGCAACCATTTCGTCCACGGCAGATAAACATGCAGAGCTTTCAGCGGACATAGGCGAGCGTGATAAAGCGTGGGCATTCCTCTTCACTACACACGAAACGTTATCACAGGTACAGAGTAACGCAACTATGCGTTTCAGTTGTTACTTTACTGTGTCTGAAAAGCGCACCCTTTCCCCAAATGGAGATTGTGCAACAATCGCAGATTGCAGTGACCTTTGTCCACCCGGTAACTATAACAGAATCTTTCTGGTAAAAGTTCAAGGCAAGCCAAGACGTATGATCCTCCCCACCACGATATAAGAGCGCGTGATACAGCGTCCAGCCCCTTCTCTCCACAGGGCAAACTTCGCGTGAGAGATAAAAACGCGCTCAGCCGTGTCGTGACGATGTGGCGACACGCGCATTGCGCCATCTTGCTGGTAATGCTGAAAACAAGAATGTTCACCCGAAGTGCCCGTCACCAGCGGTAAGTGGTATATATAAATAGCTTGCCGTTTCAAGGTTGGACAAGATGCTCCTCCGTAGATAACTGATCAACGTTTCGCACTCACACTTCAGAGGTATCACGTTCGATTCCATGCACTGCAGTCCTTTCCTGTTTTTTTCTTCTTTTTTGCGTCTTAATTTATATAGTTACGTATACACGGTGAATGACGGCGACGCCGATGTCGCCATTGACGCTGGCGGCAATGTCAAACCGAGACTGTCCATATAATTTCTGTCGCAATAGTACTGCACCGCTTCTTCACCCTTACCGCGAAGAAGTCATCAATAAGTAAACGCATGACGTAGACACGCGCGTTGTGTGACATGCGAGAATGGCAGTAACGAAAGCCATTAAGGTGCAGTGCCACGGCTGCAGTTCTGTCAAGAGGGTAGCAATAACGTGAGAGTGCAAGCGACGCTTAATCACCATTTACGGCCATTTGGATACAGCACCCAATAAAGAGAAAGGGGTGATGGGCTAGTGGCGCCTTAGAATACGGTTTTTTGGGGGATGCGCCTAGCCTTGGCGACAGTAGAGAAGGACGGTAAAGAACGGTGTAGAAAAGGAGAGCATTGATTCATGCAACACGGAGCAGCGTCGAGTGGCACAGTCTTGATAAGATGGGTTAGTGAAAGGCACTGACGGATGCTCTTTTTTTCTAAAGAATAATGCAGCGGTCGCCTCTGTACGTTCCCGTTAGGTTCAGAAGTAAATAAATGGAGTAGTACAATAATCGACACATTTTCGGCTATAGGAAAAGAAATCCAGCACGCAAAAGAAGAAGCAAAGTAAAAAGGAGCTGTGGTTAGTCCCTCCAAGGATGAATATAAAAGAAACAACCGAGAAAGAGCGAAGGACTAAAGATTGATTGTGGCCTGAGATGACGGCTGAGGCTAAGGTTCATTCTGCATGCTGCAGTCGGACAGTAAGTGACGCCTGCTGTGCCCGCGCTTCCAAGGGGTTCGGTCGACTCGTGGAATAGCGTAGCGCGGTGCGACGACAGACAGGTGAGCAGAGAAAGAAGGCAAATAGAGCTGCAACATTTCACTGAGCCAATTCAGCTGACGTACTGGGATATGGTAGAGCCGATGGCCTTCTTCGTAAGTTGGTAGTTTCACGACCAAGAAGCACTGCTTGCCTTAGGCGTTTATACGCACACGCGCGCATGAAGATAACCAGACAGTCTGTCTTTTTTTTTCATAATGCAACGCATTTTTCACTAATTGATGTCACATTGCTGCACACAGCCCCGAGATTTTCTATCATTTTAATAATTATTATATTTATTCACAACATACAGCAGGCCCACATGGACACGGTCAGTTTGTGCAATGTCACAGACTAAACTACAAGATTCGAACAGTTGAAATATAAACTCATAAACACCTACATTCCAACTTGACTGTTAGGTCATCAGAAACCAATCAGGTCAAACGACTCAACTGAATGAAAGATGTTGAAGAGAACAGCGTGTTTTCCGCTTGACATTGGCTATCACACTCCCAAGTTGTCAGTAATCTTCAGCAGGTCTTGCAAACGTTTTGCTTACCCATCACAAAATAATAATGAATATTTCCAAAATAAAATATTTAGAGAAAATTCTAGTCCTTGAAGGGCCCTAAACCGTGTAGTGTCGAAATATAGTTTGCGGATTACAGTTTCTTGCGAGCATATAACGAGCAGGTAGCAGCGAGAAGTTTTTCAAACGACGACCTAATAGTGAAGGTACGTGCCTTTCATGATGCAAAAAAAACTATTTTGTCTCTTTTCGCTCTTTCCTTCGTTCCACCTTGTTATTCGGCTCTTCTCTTTTTGTATACGAGTGTTCCTCCTCCCCTTGCGATGAGAAAGAGGAGCAATTACACGTATTTGCAAACAAACAAGTCTTTTAGATGACCAGAGATGAAATGCTGACGTCCCAGTCGTCAGTCAAGAATGATAGCTGCTGAACACTCCAGAGAGGAGGAGGTACTGTTTCCTGGAATTCGTGGAGCAAAATTTTGATAATGACGGCATTTTAAACTCGATTCGTGCGTTTCGTTCTGTTTTTGACTGGACATTGTTTTATGCTTGGCTCAACCAAGACTTTAGTGACGTATTTCTGTCACGGAAATGATGTTGAAGGTATACGCACGTCCAAAAATCAAAAAAAGAAGTCACAGCATGTCGACGAAATGAATGATGATGAGTTGAGCAAAGAATCATTCCATCTATCTGTGCATCCATCCATCCATCCATGTGTCAGTCCATGCTTTTGTATGTCCATACGTCTGTCCGTTCATTCGTCTGTCTGTTTGCCTGCCTGCCTTCCTGTCTGTCTGTTCATTTGTCTGTCTGTGTTTCTGTTTGTTTCTGGCGACGAACATGAGCTTCCACGGCCCTCCATACCCGCCACTCCACTTCGTTCGAGCCCCACCGACGATCCGACACGTAAGGCGCCGCCGATCCAAGAGACTAAGAGGCGCTCGTTCCCCACGCACGCAGGCACTGCCCATGCAGCAGCTCATTGAAGAGTAGCGGTACAGGGCCATCTATAGTAACCTCACTCAACTGCAGTTTTATGTGGATGGATGGATGGATGCTATGAGCGTCCCCTTTATAACGGGGTGGTGACAAGTATGCCACCAGGCTCGACAAAAAAAAAACCCTTTTTTCCTTTTTTGATGTTGGCCTAATGCCTCTACTTCGATAAATTCTATCTTAATGGAAAAAAGGTAAATTTTCAGCTTAAGTTCTCTGCTATTTACGGCACAGTGTCCATATTTTATTTTTCCAATATTTATTTTTGTCCTTTCTCTCTAATTTTCTGCCACCAATACTCTAACCGTCTCTTACTTATTTCAATCGCGGGTGTGTTCAGCTTTTCATTGTTGTCCCTAAAACCCAAGGCTTCCTGTAGGCTCGTGCCCAAACGTACACCTGGGTGGATATCTCCACATTCAATCAGAACATGCTCCGCCGTTTCCTTATCTGTACTTCTATGAGACAGCGCCATCTAATATACTATTCAACAAATACTGCCGGTCAGGCCTGACGTGGGACAAGGTTAGACTAAGAGTGGTTTCGCTCCCAAAAGTTCCATCAACAGGAGTCAGAACCATCGACTCTGAGTGCCAGACAACAGGTGCCTTTAATGCATAGGCTTTAAATGTACGCTTTTTAAGTCTACAACTGTCCTCTCACAGCGTTCCTTGTAAAAGCCTCCTCTGGGATTAGTTCATCTGGGATTAGTTCCTTCAACGTGTCGTTTTAAGCGTCCGAGCAATTCAGCGCGTTTTCAATAAGAGAATTGCAATTTTGTCGACGTCTAAACCATAGGTAACTATATTCTAAGCATACCACCCAGTGTAGACCTTGACCCAAGTGTCCGCGTCGCAGAATCCATCTATACAAAAAAACTCAACCCATTTTCCCGAAGGGAATCGTGAGGAAACACTAATGCGCTCCTTGCACCGAGAATACACAGCTTAGTAATTTTTTGGCGTAAATTGCTTACAAGACGATGATTGATACCGTAACAATTTATTTACGCATTCATCGGCCAGCGAACGGTCGAGAGTGACACGCGCGTTTTGCTGAATATATATAACGTATAAGCGAGCTGACGGGAGAGTGGGTGGCAGTAAGGAAAAAGCAACTGGCGAGAGAAAAAGCGGTAAAGCACTGCACTTACCCGCTTCTACGCTGCTTCCACACACGCGGGAGCTTCGCCGCGCCGAGCTACGGTGATGCGAGTGCCCTCACAAGCCAGAGTGCGCTCCTCCTTTCCACTACCTTTCCGCTTCCCCACCCGCGGGCGAGGATAAGAGTGCGCAACCACAGCTGTTGCTATGGGAGAGACAGTGAGAGGAAAGAAATAACACCTGCCAGCGCGCGGACGCTGCCGGACGCCTGACATAGCCCGACTAAGAAATGTATTCGCATGTAAAATAGCTTTACGACGCCCGCCAGCTTCATCCATTAAAGCCGCGTGCGTTCACCACTCAGGTTTACCCCACGAAAAATTGTTACCGGCTAAAGGAAAGACACGACGTGCGTTGCATTTCCCTCTGGTCGGGCAAGGTTGTTCAATAACGATGCGACCTTAGCGCAAGTTCGGCTTCAAATGAGTCACGCTCTCTAGGCTGTCACATCCTCTTTTCGGGTTCCGCTTTCTTAGGAACTACATTATCTACCATAATCATCTAGGACTACAATGATTGGTTCAGTACTTAATGATTGACCTTGATTACCTGCATGGATTCACGACGTGGAGGTCCCATTTTCCATTTTATGCGCCGGAGTATTTTTTTCTTTCTTGTGTTTTCATATCTATAGATACGTGTACTTATACGGTGCATGACATCGACGCCAGCGGCAAAAGCCAGCCGACATGGTCCGTATAAGATAAATAGAAAACTGGAGGTGCACCGAGGGCCTTCTAGCTTGCTTACATGGTATTGCGACTCGCTCGACAGCACTCATGCGCTGAATTTTTTCCGCCGAGTGTATGTTATTTCACGAGCGGGCGAAGTAGATCTTCGAAGCCTCGAAGAAAGAAGCCCGTGGATAAGGTCCGCTCTCTCAGGTGCCATAACAGTTTCAGCTGTTCACAAGGCTCTTGCGACAAACGAATAGACTTTTGAGAAGTATCATGTCCACCACCGTGGTATAGTGGTTACGGTGCTTGGCTGCTGACCGAAAATTCGCGGGATTGATCCCGGCTGCCAAAGTTGAACTTTGATAAAGGCATAATGTCACATACCTGTGTGCTAAGCAATGCCAAGGTACATTAAAGAACACCAGATGGTCCAAATTCTCAGAGTCCTCCCATTAGTATTACTTTAGTTTTCTGCAATCGACCCACAAGAAATAGCTTGCTGAACGATTTTGCTTTTAATAGCGAAGCTTGCAAGCAAGCGCCTTAACCTGGCTGACGTATATCGCATTCATTCTCCCTCTGCCCAGAATAATTTGTTTGCACCGTAATATCCGGAGCGTAACGAATATCAAGATAAGGGGAATACTTCAACTAGAATGAGTCGCCTTATGCCATACTTCTGGTTGTTGTTCACTGCATGCTTAGTTGGTATTGCTCTTAATCGGCAGTTAGGTATAGATTGATTGATATGTGGATTTTAACGTCCCAAAAACAACATGTGATTATGAGAGACGCCATAGTGGAGGGCTCTGGAGATTTCGATCACCTGGGGTTCTTTAGCGTGCACCCAAATCTGAGCACACAGGCCTACAACATTTCCGCCTCCATCGAAAATGCAGCCGCCGCAGCCGGGATTTGATCCCGCGACCTGCAGGTCAGCAGCCAAGTACCGTAGCAGCTAGGCCACCGTGGCGGGGCCGGCAGTTATGTATCGAACAACCAACCAAGAGCAACCCACAAGTGCGGCCACTTCTGGCGTTATTCTCTGAGATAGGCCGCAAAACTTATATTTGTAGCTGCTTTTTAAGTATCCTTCGTATAAGTAAGCAGTGATAACGGATCATGAATCGCTATTTGAGGCTCGAGATGCGAAAGAGAATAAAAAATTTAGTCGATCTAACACGAAGAAGTATAAGAAAAATTGCACAGTACCTGTCAAATGTACAGGTGAAGAAAAATGCTTCAAGATCAAAGAAAGAAAACAAGTAAGATGCTGCGATGCTGTGGAGTTGCGTGCTACTTTAGATCCGCATCAGAACACATCTGAGTGGCTGCTCATATGGTGATAAACTTTGAATATTCTTTAGAGTTGGTAAGCTATTCTACGTTTTCACAAAAAGCGAACGTGAGAACACAGTCTGCGGCGCGTACTTTCCAACGAAGAATTATTACGTAAACTGCGAAAGATAAGGAGGAACGTAGGTCTCTTTAGAAATAAAAGAAATGTGATGCCACTCGAGGTATGATACATCATGAAAGCAGGTTGAGAACACGAGCTCCGTTCGCCTCTTTAAAAAAAAACGAGTACGAAACAGGGCGAGTGATCTGCTCATGCTTTCTGAGCACGTTCGCCACCGATGTTGCCAAGTTGCTCATATCAGCAGTTTTTTTTTTTCCGCAAGCCTGGTTGCACCAGCATCGCTTTTTATCTTTTACCTTTTTTTCTTCCGAAGTGCCTTAACTTGAGATGACGTACACGATGTGGCTGCGTTCTCGTTTAGTGCTCTTGTGAGAGTCGGCAGCGAAGCATCGACCGTGTGTGCAGTGTAGGAATTAGAGTCACGCATTTTGGCTACAGAAGAGAAAAAAGAGCATTAGCTTTCCAAGGGAAAGTGAGAGAGGAAGAAGCAAAATAGTTTGGAACTTTTCTTACTTGAGGTGAAAAACACGCCACTGATGCAGATCTTTCGTCTTGCTGTGGCGTCTAAATCTAAGAAAATAAACAATAAAAATTCAGTTCTGTTGCAGTATGGAGAGCGTCATGGGATAACTTTGATTCAGGGTTTAAGTATAGTCATATGACTTGTTCACATGGAACTGATGTAGTACTTCCAAGGAAAAGATTAGGACGCGTTGTTTTATAGAGAATCTATAAGTTTATTTTTTTCTTTCTCTGATCTATGCTCTCGTAACGGATGGAGGCAGAGTGCAAGTGAGAACCACAAAGGAATATTTTTAATACCTAAATATTAAACAATACACTGCTTGTGCATCTAAGGCAGATCATCATATTGCAGGTCATCCATGCTCAAAATTTCTGAAAAACACACAGAAATAGAATATCGCTGTCATGCTTCAGTCACTAGATGCGTTGTCCCAGTCGTAGGAGGCATCGCACTGCTTGACTCAAGATCGAGAGTTAGACAACGAATCGAAAAACGCAGAAAACTGCCTGTGTGTTTGGACTTATGTAAAGATCAGCGGTATAATTGCGTGCACCAAGTTAAATTCTCAAGTATATCGCAACAGCATACAACATATTCGGGTGATAGTATAACAGCAACATTTCACTAGGATCGGCTCCCTTAGCAACTATATTATAGATCTGCTGGCAGAGAACTATATTGGCTACGATATTACCTGGCACCGCCGCGGTGGTCTAGTGGAAAAGGTACTGGGCTGCTGACCCGCAGGTCGCTGATTCGAATCCCGGCTGTGGCGGCTGCATTTCTGATGGCGGCGGAGATATTGTAGGCCCGTGTGCTCAGATTTGCGTGCACGGTAAAGAACCCCAGGTTGTCGAAATTTCCGGAGCCCTTCACTACGGCGTCTCTCATAATCATGTAGTGGTTTTGGGACGTTAAACCCCACATAAATAATCTATCTATCTACAATATTACCTGGCAAAATGAAATATGGTATCTGAAAGCTCTATGTGCAAAAAACGTTAGTGAGTAATACTAGAGTTTTCTTCAAATAGAAGCCTCAGTATACTTTATTTGCTTTTGAGGTTAGCGGGTCGGCACGCCTGTTTATTCACCATCTCACTGCTGGTTGGTAGGTAAGTGCAGTGCATCTACGGCCCACTGTAAACAGTCAGCTCACTCAGCTCACCCATCATTATGACGATCGGCCCACTGTAAACAACCAGCTCACTCATCTTTGCTATGATCGGCCTTCCTGACATGGCGTCGCTTGAACGTGAGACGGTTGCGGGACAGCGCTCCCAGAGGTGAACCACAAGCGGCCACGACACGCAAGCCATACTTGGAATTTCGCCGTGCAGCCATCTCTCCTCGTAGAATCCTTTTGAACTTACCCGACTGACTGGTGATCTTTGAAAGTCTGTTTACACTCAAAACTGCTTGAACAGGTGGTTATGACTGTACGTCTCTGTTCGTCTGAGTGCAGTGGACAATAAGCCAAGCGACTGAGAACCGTCTACGGATGCCTTTTCTACATTCTCTATGGCACCTTGATGCCACTGTTTCTACAATTTGTGGTCTGCCTGGCGCCGCATACTCATCACTGCAACGGTCTGCAGAGTTGATTTCCACGTGGCACTCAATGTCTTCGTGCTGTGCGGTGTCTTGCGCGGCGTCCAGTGTTTCCTTCCTCGCCGTGGGCTGAATTGGGCGTGCCTCTTCCCCCTTTCGTGGGTTGGGAAGGACGCGGCGTTTCACCTCTCTCTTTCGGGGGCGGAGGTGAAGATGGCAGAATTTATTGGACGTCCTTGCCTCTATTGTTTTTTCCTGCAGGGAATATTGGGGAGGCGAGGACATAATATGCGAGCGCCGAGGTGCTCCCGACAGGCTCCAACAAACTCGCAGAAGCTCCTGTCGTGCTTCCGTCAAGAGCTTCTATGATGCCAGCCCAATCATATAGCAACACGCTACGTGCATATAATGTAAATAAAAGAGACTCTTACCAGCTTCCAGTTCCTCTCCTCGAGATCTCCCCGAGACTCTGGCTGGCTCCGGTCCTCTGGGCACACCCCCGGTTACATCATCGTGTGAACAGTTTCACAAGGAAGAAGTCCAATGCTGAAGAAAGCATAAATGGCGTCATGTGGGTCACGTGCTTCACATCAGCGAATTTTCAGTCATATTTCTTAGCATGCATACATGTAATTTCGACTCTGCAATACATCTTCTAGAATATGCACGATACTTACTATAATACAGAAAAACAGTGCATAGTTCTTGTCGTAATGACAGCTCTAGGAAACTATTTGTGTCGAAAGCAT